>RCWM02000040.1:2400000-3600000 GCA_003667255.2 Euschistus heros | reverse complement strand
TTCTGGTTTGCTACCCAGGACTGTAACATCATCCGCGTATGCGAGATATTTGTGCATTATACCAACATGCACTTTACCACGAACTCCATTGCATTCTCGCGTTACCTTTTCCAGTGCCACGTTAAATAGCATCGGTGAAAGACTATCTCCCTGGCGAAGTCCTGACATCACATGAAAGGCTTCCCTCATCTTTCCCTGATCTCAAAGGCAGTTTCTATTGACAATGTCGTATGCTGCTTTGAAATCAATGAATAGGGCGTGCAAATCCTGTTCCACTTGAAGTGGAAGATAAATAGTAAATAGTGGAAGATTAACTCGTTTTAAATGTAATTTTACACCCACTTCTTACGTGAAAGTAATCTAATAATAGATAATACTTTTTTTTTAACGACTTAAAATCAAACCTTTATTGAATAAGAATTACAATATTCCTCAATTTAGGGCACAATAAATAATATTCATAACTTTATGAATCTATGCATATAATATGTTCAATAAGAAATAATTGAAAAAAGATAATAAATTAAATTAAAAGTTAAAAATACAATCATACTTTCAATAATACTAATAAAATTGTATTGTCGTTTTTAGATTTCAGCAATACCCTGTACAGTAATCCTTATTCCTGAGAGAGAAAAAAACCAAACACAATTACTAGTTTAGCTATCCGGGAAAATATTATTTGTGTTTATTTATTTGATGATGTGTACCGATATATCGCAATAGTTTCGACAGGTATTTATTTTCAATACTAATTTTCCACTCAGGCAATATTTTTTCTGAAAATAATGGAGAAAAAATGTTACCCTTATACCAAAATTCATTTTCCTTTAGGAAATTAAAAATAACTGCGAATACATATTTTCACTTACAATGAAAAAAAAAAAAAAATTGTTAGTTTTAACTATATACTGAAAAGAATAAGTTCAAAGTTACAAATTATACTGAGTACGCATGAAGGTAAAGAAGGATCAGAATACAGTAAAACCACGACTGACCACATCTTAAAAAAAATCAAATCCTTTAAGAAAATTATTAATAATATATAATTAACACCTAGAAGAAAAAAAACTATGTATAATCTATGTTAAAAGTGCTTATGTTTTGAATTTGTTTGTATGTTTTTATGATATTATGACTAATGTTTAACATTCGAAACTAGTCTTCGAATAAAAAAAATTCATTAGAAGTGACAAATAATTCATCTATCCTAATTATTAATTATATGTTAATTTAAATATAATTTTTAAAATATAAAACTACATATATTTAAAAATAATAAGAGGTATTTTTGTTTTTATTTTTGTGAGAGCTTACCCTTTCTTACACAATAAGATAGACTCAGTATTCGTTTACTCAACATTTAGTTAACGGAGAAGAAAATGTTAAGTACAATGAAAGATGAATATTCACAATGTAATTTTGAGTTGTTTAGTATTATTTTTGCACTATTGTACTGATTTTGTATTATTGTTTATTGTCACATCGTTATTATTAAAATACATATACAGCGTGAAACTAGATAGAAAATAAAGAAAAATGCCGCAGAGCTTACCTTTCTATTCCAATCTGTGGCAGATATACGATAATTCAAAGAATAATTTGAGCAGACCGCGTTATTTACCGTAAAAGCTATTATATCTCCACTTTGTTTAAATATTTTTCAAAGTTTGACCACATTTTCCCATTTAGTACAATGCTCACCGTTTTTCGAAAATACTAACCACAAAACTGCTAATCTCACAAAAACTTGCAAATTTATTTATTTATTTTGCTACAAGTATTATAACATATCACCAAAAGAGATATATTTTCAAGCTTTGTTTCCTATATTTTTCATTCATTTTTTCCCCTCATTCAATTTGTTTCCTTACCTTTTTTTTAAATTTTTTTACCTTAAGATTTGATTTGTTTTTCGTTTAATATTTATAACATTTTATATTACTTTTTTATACCGTAATTTAATTTTAATATTTGTCTTGCTTGTATTTTGTCCTGAATTTTATATACGGCTGCTATGTCGCAATTAGATTGTTCATTATAATTATTCTTAAGGGGCAATGGCCTCAGAATAAAATTTATTTTCATTTCATTTCATTTCAACATTTATTCTCCTGGAATGGAACCCAACTTTCGCTAATGTTGATGGAACACTATTCAACATTGTGTTATCAGTTCCATATTTAATTTAACATTTATAGCCTGCCATTTGATAAGATACTTAAGTTGATTTTTTAACATATTTGTATCAAAATAAAATGTGTTTAGAATTGTGAAAATTATTTTAGTAACGAGTCATGAACCCATTATGTCGAGTTCCTCCTTGTAGGAACAAATCCACCTTCCATTGTGGCGTGATGAGTATTTCTCTCTCTCTCTCTCTCTCTCTCTCTCTCTCTCTCTCTCTCTCTCTCTCTCTCTCTCTCTCTCTCTCTCTCTCTCTCTCTCTCTCTCTCTCTCTCTCTCTCTCTCTCTCTCTCTCTCTCTCCCTCTCTCTTCTCTTTCTGTCTAGCTCACTATTTATCTATCTATCTAGCTTTATCTATCCTCCCATCTCTCAGCTGCAGAGAGCCCAACAAACCTCCATCGGAGATAAGATCGGAATCCTTCTTTGATAATACTGATCTAAGACGGCTCCTTGACGTAGACCAAGATTTAACAGTCTTGGGCATTTTTTTCCTTTAAAGTTTATTTAATTCTTCTTTCATTTTTAAAATTAATTATTTTTGTAAATATCGACGACCAGTCGGTTAAGCCAATTTATTGGCTGTTTTTGTAGTAGATGATAAGTCGTTTAGGTATTACTTGCGAAGAGGTGGCTTACCCCTTTTAACAGTTACTTTTCCGTAACCAGTTACTATTAAACCGACGCGCATTCTAGCGGTAGACGATTGAAATTAGAACTCAACTTTCCCTTTACTACATACATACTAACTTTGCCCCGATGTTTTCCAGCCTTTTAAATTCCCTTACCGCTCTTCACTACTACACGTTTTAGCAAAAGCAGCCACAGAATATTCATTTATTATTCTATATTACTTTTAAACATAAAATGAAGTACCTTACACTGATATATTATTTACCCAGCCTCCTCTATTGACTACTCCTTGTAGGTTTTACTACTATTAACGACACACTATTATTCTACTATTAACAACATAATATTATTAGTTTTCAATTTAATCATTCTCACACCTTGCCACTTATTCACGACTTCTCGGGCTTTTTACTATTGTCATTTAATTATAAATTGTTGTTCGTTTCATTTACTGACTGTTTATAAAATAAATAAAATTTAACACATTTATACATTTCTTTTCTGCTTATTTTTCTATACTTTTACAATACCATTTCTATTTAATTTTAGAGAAATTTCAAATTTAATTAATAAAATAAATTTTTTAACATGAAAGCATGAAGCAACATTTCTACATTTAACATTTCTACGCTTAAAAATAGGTTGATTGAAATGAAAACATGGCCTTTTTTAGTTGTAATTTTTATTTTATATACAACTTTACAGCTTGTTATTTAATCCATGAATAATAACTCTTTTCTGAGTATTAATTTATCGAACTTAACAAAAAAGATTATGATATTAACAAAATATAAATTCAATGACATCTACGATACTGAATAAACAACTAAGGTAACCTACTGGTTTTTTCATTCAAAATATTGGTTTTTTGTCATAATTAAAAAATAATAATTGAGGCATGTAAATGGAAAAGGCTGTAACTGCCCAAAATAAAATAACAGATTTCTAATAGAAAAATGAATAAGTTCCCTCGCCAATGTAATGGAAACAGTGTACGTTTCATTGTACCAAGCCCTTTATGATAGGTACGTACCACTGTGCCCATAACATTGGCGATAGAACTTTTTTTTTCCAATTAAAATTTTTTTATATTTTATTTTTGGCACTTACAGCCTTTTCCATTTACATGCCTCAATTCTTAATTGTAATGTAACATTCTTGGAACAAGAGGAACCTAATATTTTAACAATCTACCTACGTGTTCATTTACAATTATCTGTGAGATATTTTAGTGTTATACATATAATTTCATAAACATGACAGCTAAGCTGAGTGAAGTAAATTGCTGGTTCGTGCTTTACTTTTCTAAAAAAAATACTCCGTCACACACCGGCCCGTTTGCGGGGGAAAAAAAAAAACTGTAGAAAACATAGAGGATAAACAAAAAATAGTAGCTACATGTGAATCTCCACATGTGAATCAGTGTAATGAATCTCCTCGAACATTGCCGGTTTTACCCGAATTAGAAGACATGCAATGATCAGCTAGTCGGCCGACTAATAGGCCTTTTCAACAGCCAACTAGTCGGACAGTGACTAATCGGCCAAAGTCATAGCCCATCTCTAATATTTTCAAAAAAAATTCATCAGTTTTGAACTTTGGATAAACGTCCGAGAGGTAGTTATTGAGAGGTGTGTGGTCAACATTTTGCCTTCAGGTTTCGCAAATCTTTTTATTCATAATTTATTTATTATCTTTATTTTATAAGATATTGGTTGCGACATTTCTTGTTAATAAGATTTACTTATTCATTACTTATGATTTTTATCTTTAAGAAAGTTCCTTCCAGTAAAGTCTAAGAAAAACTTAATATTGTTTTGAATAAATAAATGAATTAATGCTGTCTATAAATAATTAATATAATAGTTTATAGTAATTCTTTTTACCTTAAATGCTAAAAGTCAGCCAATAGAACCAGCTAGCAGAGTGGTTTATCAGTCACCTGTAACAAAATAACTTATTATTAAATAACATAATAACACATTATTAATAAACATAATAACATAATTAAAAAAATTTGAAAAGAAATAAATTAAATTCATACAAGACTTAAACAAAAAGTAACTGCTCCTTCAGACAAGAGACCATTTACTAGAAAAACGTACAAATCTTCCAGTTACTTACAAAAGACTCATCTAAATAACAATAATTAGACCTATCTGGACATAAGGAGGTGATCTTTGGGAGTCGAATAAATCTTCTAATTCTTTTCTTATCCGATCCTTACAATCCGAAATTTTACATAAAATCCTCAGTGCTCCTTATTATGTCACAAATAAATTAAACAATATAAACTAACTAAAAAATATACTAATAATGTTGCTGCATTCCCTCAAGTTAGATACATATCCTTCATGTAACCTCCATAACATAAGTTGCTTCCCACTCGTTTCCAAGTTACCCTCCGAGGCGCTTGAAAAGAAGTTGGCCTTGGTATCTTCAAATGTAGATTTTATTGAAGTCATCCGAATGGATGGTTTCTTTACAAGTTATTGTAATAATTTTCCACACATTTTTGATGTATAAATTGTTAATAAATTAAAAAAACAAAAAAAGAAAGCGATATGTATTAAAAGCGTATGGTATGATTGTATACAACTTTAGTCAAGGGAAAACGGTATTACTAAAATACCGAGTCATAATGCCTTATAAATTTCAGGAAAAAAAACTTTTGATAACTAAATAATTAAAAAAATAAATAATAATTAAATATGCCAACCTTTGATCGATAAAATTATTAGCGAAGTTTTTAATATATATTTTAATTGTTGTATAGTTTTATAAGACAAAATAAATTAAAGTTGGGGATATCTGGCTGTCCTGACCATCCCTATCTGGGCGTCCATTTGTTTGTTTTCCCGTTTTAGTTAAGAGAAACTCCTGAAACCCAGGGAAACCCGAACCAAGCTTGTTCCTCTCTTATGACAGGGCAAGCCAGGCCTAAAGTAATCTCAACGCTGTTCACTCGCTTGCTGCTCTTGCTCAGTAACTCACTTTTCCTTGAACAACTCTCAAAAATATTTTCAATGTCATTATATTTATTTTTAATAATAATTATTATTGCGTTCTTTCCTCTTTTCGTTACCTTCATATGACTCTTTTCTGCGTTTCATTCTGTTTAATCTATATTAGCTGCACATGTTTTCCTGTTTGTAGCTGTTGGACGGTTATATTTAGTCTCCTCTAGCAGCTGTTGAACAAAAACATTTTAAGTCTTAATAATCACAGTTTAAAAACATCAGGACCAGTCACAACATCGGCGTTAGCGCGTCGTCAGATTAAAATATCCGCATCAAATATTTCCCTCGATTATATGTGACTCTAAAAACCGTTCCCTCTCGAGCAACATTATTCAAAGCTAATGAAACGAAAACACTCCATGTCAAACCGGTTATTTTGTGAGGAGTTTGTAACCCCTCAAAGCCAGTGTAAACAGTAATCCGCGAGACAGCTTTAGACGGGACAATGTTTAGAAACAGGAAATGGCTGTGTTGTTTACATTCTCATCTACCTAAAGTAGAGGCGGAGGCCTTAAATAGGAACGACTGGCGGAAAAGGATCAAGGAGGCTTTGTCTGAGAGATGAGTTGTTGAGCCGATAAATCATTTTAAGTAGAAAATGGAAGATGGGAAGAGAAGAAAGTAAATGAATTACCTTGCAAGCAACCTATCTATTGCGTAATACTAATAATCTATTGCATAATCTAAAATAATAATAGTTTATAAAAAAAAAATTTTTTTGTGACATTGGCAGAGTCGTTATTACATGTCTCATTCCAACCAGTCATGCCTCCGCGTCCTTAGCATGGATCAATTTAAATTTAGGAAACTGATGTTATTTACACCATGTTCTCTTTTTTTATCACAGCTTTCAGTTCAGTAGTTCACTTCTTCAGACGTGGTCCGTCCATGTCTAGTTCTACTCCGGAGATATCCTCCAGTCGGCCTAGCTTCGAGAACTTCCTTGCTCCTTAGTCATCCTTTAAACTTGTATACTATGTTACATAAATGTCAACAAAGACATTGCGAAGTTCCGATGAACCCGTTCCGACCTCTCGTTGCTAGAAGGAAAGTTGTGAGAATTTCTGATATAATTGAATAATACCTCAACGCATCGCGGAACTTCTTGTCAAACTCGCTAAGTTGAAGTAATCGAGTTTTGAACTCTTAGCTTTTTTACAAGATTGATTTTTTTTTTTTTTTATTATCATTACAAAACTTCTATGACAATACTTTTTTTTTTAATAACGAATGTTGAGGATTTATCTTCATTATGAATCGATGTATCCTGGATATTGTTCATTTATTTCAATAAAGTTATTCAGCATTATAAGTATAGATGTGTTGTACCAACATATCTATACCTGATACCAAAAAATCAATTCTCATTATCCGTATCTAGATTTAAAAATAAATCGCTATTACAAACAATTATCCATATAACAGCTAATGAAGCGAACCATATATATAAAACAAACAATAATCATTCAAGAAATAAATTATCATAGGGCAAACCAGACAATTATTGACACCCTTAAGGGAATATTCGTACTATAATTATCGAAAGACTAGTTCAATAAAGTTGAAATTTGCAGCTAAGCTAAGCAAGAAAGTTTAAACCAGTCATTATTTCTTGGAATGTATTTTACAAGGTAGTGACAATAACTAATATAAAATCAGTTACTGACACCCTATGGAAATCTATTGAAATACTGGCGGAATTGAAAATATTTTAACAGTTGAGTGATCTATTTATTTTTTTCTATTTTTTAAGTCAGGGTGTCAATATCTAAATAGGGTGTCTGATTACTCTGTATTCAGACTTACAGACATACCTCTAAAATTCAGAATCGACATTTGGAATCGCCACATCCATAGTTTTGAAATCTCGACTTGTACTTTTCTTTTCTATTTTAATTTATTTATTTTTCCAACTCATCCTACCATTATCCTCACCACTTACGCTTTTACTGTTACTGATAACACACATGTGTCATCAGTAAACAATGATCCCTTCATTGCCTCCCAAACACTCCAATCCCATATCCTAACCTTTTAAGAATGGTGACAAAAATGGAGAATCAAAATAGACCCAAGAAAATCTCACTAAATATCCTTTACCCTCCGTCGTAAACTCACGACTTCCTGTCCTACAATATCCTGTAATTATATTCTACTAATCCCAGTTGAACAGATCCGCTACCTTGGACAAACGTCTTATTTGGAATCCGCATACAAGACTGAAAAGACAAGAAACTTCCCGAAGACTGATATACATGACTGTGATTAGACCTTTCTGGACGTACGGATTTGAGCTATGGGACTCCACTAAACCATCCAATTCATCTCGTATCCAATCCTTACAATCCAAAATCCTTCGAAAAATCCTCAATGCACCTTACTTTGTCACCAATAAACTTATTTATAAAGATCTTAATGCTCCATATGTTGCAGATTTAGCCCAAACCAGATATATATCCTTTCGTAGTAAGCTCCATAACCACTCAAATCAACTTGCTTCCCACACTATTCCTGATAATCCTCCGAGGCGTCTGAAAATTAGATGGCCCAGAGAGCTTCTAGTGTAGAATTTGTATCAAAGTGCTACTGATGGGTAGTACTTTTCATGTTTTGTCACGTTATTGTAATAGTTAACAGCACATTTACTTGATGTATGAATTTTGTACAGTTGTAAATTTCAATAAATTTTTATTTAAATAAAAAAAAAAATTATTTATTTATTGATATTTACAGCTCCATAAAAAATAAAAAATTAGTAAATGTGCGATAAACTGATTATAGTGGCATTTCGAAAGCTTTTAAAGAAACTACCTATTTGTAGTACTCCAATAAATGTTCTATAAGAAGGTAGAACATCTTTTCGAAAGATTTTCGGGAATCGGTTGGGAAGCAAGTTGTGAGATTAATGGATCCGAGAGGTATGTAACTTATCATGGAGCCATTGGTATATTGTTTGGATCTAATCTGCAACATATGGGATGTTTAGATCGCTATGTTTAAGTTAATTATGATATGATAAGCAGCATTGAAGATTGTTCGAAGAATTTTGCATAGTAAGGATTGGACGAACTGTTTCTAATTGTTTAAGTCCCATATGTGGATTCCAAGCACAATAAGTCGTTTGTCCAGATAGAGTCTTAGGTACCGGATCTGTTTAAGAGGGATTAATACAATATTATTTTAAGATTTAAAATTTTAATTTCGATTTAATATACTAAAAAAAAATACTAAATTTTTAGTACTGAATCAGTAACGATTGTCAGGAAACAATTATTTAGTAAACATTTTTTTCTATAAGTATTTTAGTTCTAATCGCAATATTCCTTGCGATCTCGTTATTGTTAGTTACCTATTTTGTCATTTTATCTTCAAAGTCATTATTAGTTCAACTTATTTGAAACTATAGTTCTTTGAATTATTAATTTATTTTACTTTATAAAAACATCGTTAATAGAAATATGTTTTGTGAATATATACCTTCTGGTGAGGGATCAATCAAATTTGCTATCGGTTCATCTCCATAGGCCTTTGTGTGAGTTCAATGACCCTTACCACCACACTTCTATAAGAGAAGCTCTAACGATCACTGCCTGCTTAATCTTAAATATCATATTTAGGAGGCCCCGAATTTTATCGTGATTTCCATCAATCAATACCCTTCATCTTTATAATTCTACGCAGAGCTTTATCAATAATGAGGTAACATTTTTAGATAAAATATTGAAATAATCTTTCTACGTTCCTGTACTGATGATTGAAATTATGAGAATGTATTAATTGGGAAAGTTTCAGGGTTGGATCGATCTAACTTAATGTTTTAAATATAATGCAAAGCTATCAAATACTTTACTGAAATTGATTATAAGTGTTTATAAGTATATATTTTTTTGTGATGAACAGTTAATAAAGTTAATTTTAGATAAAATTTTAAAAAACGAATTCAAGATTGCACCTACATTAACAAACTTGAATTAAAAAGTTGAATCACTTTGACTTTGAATGACTTTGACTTTTTGACTTTCAGTGTGATATTTTGAAGTTACATTTTGGTAAAACAAGTCACAGAAATAAATCTCGGAATGGTTATTTCTCATAATAATGGACTGCGTTATCAGTGTTTTTTTGTTGTTTTTTTTTGGCAATAGTTTTAATTCGGCATAAATAATTTTATTAGTGTCATCTGGATGGATTTTATTTTATAACCGTTAAAGTATATGACATTATGACAAACCTTGTTTCTTTCACTGAACCTTTTAAATTAAAATTTTTGCTACTGTAAATTTTTCCTATTGTTAAATCTTTCTAAAAATATGAAAATGATGTATTTAAAGTTTTTTTTTTTTTCAGATGAATTCAGTACTTTTACCATTGCAAACTATATTGCGCTAACCACATATCGGTTAGTTTTCAAACTACACTGGGGTCCACATGTCGCACCACAAATTTAAATCTTTAATAATTTAGTTGAATATAATTAAATTTCATTATCAATTTTAAGCTCTATATAACACCCGTACCTTTGTAACCTCTCATGTAGAATGGTGATCGCCACCTATCGGCCAGTTTTCAAACTTTACTGTTATCCACATATCATCGCTTTTTAATAAAAGAATTAATTGAAAATCGGTAGATTTTATTGTTGCCTTCCTAGAACTATAAAGATGACGTGGTTAAAATTTGGTACAGATTGGTTCAGTAGTTATTGTGGTTAGTGATCACAAAGGAAAAATGGCTTGTCCTGTTATATAATAGTATAGATTATTTTAAATCTTTTTTATTAGATAAGATCAAAAGTTTTTTAGGAGGAAATGTCATCTGATAAACACTTACTTTATTACTCAAAATTACTGCAACATTTTGAAGACTACATTATATATACATACAGATATAGGTAGATGGAGAATTTCAATTTAAGTTCAATGCTCTGTTTGAGTTAGATTTATCGAAGAATTAATCCTTGATAATTACTTGTTAGGTCGTAGGAGATAACCTGCCAGGTGATGGAGTTTTCACCTGAGCCGGGAACTTCTGACAGACCTTTTAGGAGTTCAAGTTTGGAATCAACTATTAATCTTGCTTACCCAGCTAGCGCACTAGCAGCTGACACCTTACCTAACAATGTGAATGCGTATTTGATTCATCAATCTCTTTTAGGAGGTATTGTTAAGTTCTCCTATGATTTAAGTTATAAATTATTTTTTTCTCATTTCTGAAATTTGAATGAAATGTATATATACATATTTTTTTTTAAAAAATCTTGAATTTTTTCAATATTTGTAGTTGTTTTTTTTTCTTAAAGTTATTCACTTAAACTTTACGATACTGTTTGCATTCCAACTTGAAGAAGTCAGCGTTGATATTCATTCATAATTTCAACTGATATTATGTCTTTTTAGATATATATATTTTATTGTTTATATGCATCTAGCTGAAATCCGCACTAAATATTTCCCTGATCCTTGCAAATTCTCCATAGTAAAGATAACACCTTAGCCCCTAGCTACCTGAGCTTCCATCCTCATATCGTCCAATATCGCTCTTACAATATGGGCAAAATCCTGGAAAAACTCATTCTGAAATGTTTTTATTTCATCCTAGATTCCAATCATATCATCCACAATCCAAAATCCGTAATACTCCTTACTTTGTTACAAATAAACTTATCCATGAAGATCTTAATATCCCATAATGTTGCTGATTTAACCCACACCAGATACTTATCCTTCCATAGTAAACTCCATAACTACGTTAATCCACTAGTCGCTCAACTTGCTTCTCCCTCCATTCCCAATAGTCCTGCGAGGCGTGTAAAAAGAAGATGGCCCAAAGACCTTCTAGTGTAGAATTTTTAAGTTCTTTTAAAGTTTGGAGATGTTATTGTAATCACTATCAACACATATACTTGATGAATATATATTGTACAGTTGTAAATTTCCATTAAAAAAAAAAAATAAATAAAAAAAAAATAAAGTATGCATTTACTTACAGTTAAAATTAAAATATTTAAGAAAATACCATTAAAGTATCGTCCCGCTGTTAAAATAATAATATAATTAATTATAACTTTTCTACGTATCCCCAAAACACCTGTAGAACGGTTGAATCTAAAGAAACGCTTATTAGACTTTTAAATTTTAAAATTACGCTGATGACACATGTGTGTTATCAGTAAACAAGGATCCCCCATTGTCTCCCAAACACTCCAATCCCATATCCTAACTTTTTAAGAATTGTGTAAAAAATGGAGAATCAAAATAAACCCAAAAAAATCTCACTAAATAACCTTTACCCTTCGTCGTAAACCCACGACATCCTGCCCTACAATATCCTTTAATGATATTCCACCTATCCCTGTTGAACAGATCCGCTACCTAGACTTCCGTCTTACCCGCTGACTAAAAAGACCTGCCTGTTTACAGATTACTTCAACATTTATTAGAAAAACGTTTAAAGCTCTCAATTACAATAGACTAATATACATGACTGTGATTAGACCTTTCTGGATGACGGAGTTGAGCTTTGAGGCTCCACTATACCATCCAATTCTCTGGAAAAATCCTCACTAAAATGTTCCATATGTTGCTGATTTAGCCCAAACCAGCAAAACCCCTAAACTTGCTTCCCACACCATTCCTGATATTCCTCCGAGGCGTCTGAAAAGAAATGGCCCAGAGACCAGTGTAGAATTTTATTAAAGCTACTGATGAGTAGTTCTTTTTAACTAATATAGTTAATAGCTTTAGACTAAAATTTCAATAAATTGTCTTTATACGACTAAAGTTTTTTTTTTTTCTCTATACGTCCTTAACAGCGTCTAGATCATACTTCATTCCGAACATTTTTAAAAATGAGTTAGTTTGCTATAAATCAAACTCAAAACAGTGTTATTATGGCCACTGCTTCTCTACATAAATAGCTGGATAAAACATTTAAATGAATTGTGTATATAATGTACATTTCTATTTCTCTTACTTTTTTAAAATATTAATATATAACTTTTAATATAATTATAACACACTATTAACGAAGAAAACAATAAAAAGAAAGAATAACCCCTACACAAAAAAATAGTGGTTTCAAATGTGTCTTTTTTTATTCATACCAATATAGTTCCTAAACCGTAGGTCCTAGCGACAAATTTATGAACCAAAAAATACTCTCCGTAAAATTTTTGACGAGTAGGATGTCAAATTTTCGATCCGAGCAACACCCACAGAGCTTGGGTGTGTCAAAAAAAACTCCTTCACTTAAACCTAGAGGTTTCAAACGCTTCAAAAATTTCAAACATTCTTTATTTAAATTTTAAACAGCCGAGAGAGAGCAGACAAATCCAACTTAAAATTGTCCATTTCGTATTAGGAGAAACAGAGTCAAAACGAGCTCACTCATCCAGATCCTACCTCCTTGCCAAGAAAATATTGGTGTTATTTAGTATGAGAGGAGTTGAGCTCCTAACTGCTCCTACTCTCCTAATATCAAACTGCAGGTTTGACGGTCTCCTGTTCCCCAAAAACGTATCGCTTATGACCAACTAGGTCACCGGTAAAAAATGTTCCATGTTAAATGTTCCTGTATTGTAATATCTGGTTAAACCGATCTTTTGGCTGTTCCGCCCTACCTTTGTGTTCGGATTATTGAAGTTCTATTATATGTTTTTTATATACTTTATATATTTTTCATTGCTTTTATTTTTAACTAATACAAATTTGTCTCTTCCGGCGGCTCCTGGGGTATTTCTAAATAATGGATGATACGGAGTTAATTACAGCGTTGACATTTTGAATCCATTGTGAGTTGAGGCTTCAATTCGATTACCTGCTGCTAAGACCCCGGGGCTGTTTAATTGGCATTAAGTAGGGTTGACCGGCTGCTAGAGAGGACCGCTGGTAGGCTGGCGGTGCTTCATGCTGTTCTTAGCAGGGGCTGGACCAGTCCAAGAGGAAGAGGCGACATCTAATTAGCTTTGTACCAGCTAGCTCCTGCTACCACTTTGCCCCCTCCACTAACTCACCTCTGCCACTGACACTAATTTCAGAGCTAGCCTTGCTTCAATGGACGGCTTTGCTGGCTCTCGTGTCACCTTTGGCTTAGCGCTAAGAGCACATCTTTATATAGGAATCGTTGCTACCTTGAAACCAGCTCTACATTATCTACTATATATTTGTCAAATACCACTCACTCATTTAACACGAAATCTCAGAAACCACCGAACGGATTGGAATGAAATTCGATATGTAGCTTCCTCTAGGGCCCTAGGTGATCGCTAAGAAAGGAATTTTAAAAAATCGGCCTGGATCGCGGCTAATTCGCGAAAAATGCAATTACAATTTTTATTGGGTGAATAATAAAAGATTAATTGCCATATGGTATTTGGAGATAATCTAAGTTAAAAAATAGGTTAGATGTTTAAGCCGCACACTTTGACCACAAATTAAGTTCCTTATAGTTGTAAACAAACAAATATACGATCGATGCCGAAATCCTATTGTATGATACTTTCTGTGAGCTCATAGTGTCTGCAGAAGTGTACCCTTACTTGTTGTTTCGTGACGAGAAGCTATTAAAAGACTTATGTTCTCTGATGATGACATGTAAGGCCAGTTCGATGTTCATATTCCTTACGAGCTACCAACCAACCTTGCTTTACCCCAACTATTCTTCCTTCAGCTTTCCAGTCGCAAGATAATTGTTCTGAACAATAAGTGGCCCTTTTCAAATCGGCTTTTCTCAACCAGGCCCAAGTTTTATTTCAAAAATGTCGAGACTATATTCACTTAAAGTATGCCATAAGAAAAGCTGATAGTCTGGTATCAGATCTGGGTAAGATGGTAGTGCTGCCTCAAAGCTTCACTGAAGGACTATCAAAATAATATAAAATTAACTTTTGAAAATTGTCAAATTTACTTATTGAAATTATTCCAAGAATGTAATTCTTTAGGATTATTTATGTAATAATAATTATCAACGCTAAGTTTAACTTTTACTAATTTAAGTTGTTCTAAATCCTAATAATATTAAACCGTAGCGGAGCTTGGTACTTTCAGCTAGTTTTAAATAAACTATTAATTAGTATTATTTTATTCGTTGATGTTCAAGATTAAAGAGCTCTATTTTTTTTTCTTAATAAATCATTTCATGTTTTTTTTTTTTTTTTTTTTGTGCTCTGGGAGGAGGTTAGCACTTCTAATTATGCTATAGAGAGGATAAGGACGTTCCATGTAGGTATGCCCTGCAGCAACTTCTTTAATAGTTGCATGACTAGTTAATTTCTTTATGTGAGACTTGCACACTTCCTCTATTTCTTGGATATTGCTTTTTAAATCTAATTCATAACCTCTTTCCTCTCATACAATTGGATATGCCTGGTGAAAGTTCTGGGCGTAAAAGTGGGAAGTATTTTTTTAGCCTGTTGGTTTGTTTTAACTCTTTTGTGTAGATTTAGCAATTGTCAAGTGGTCCACAGTAGGCTCTGCTATTTTTCGATTCTTTATCTTTTTTTTTGACGTAGAGTAGTTCTTGGTCTATGTCTTATAGGTATCTCTATTTAAGCTATTCTTCAGCGACGATCCACTGGCTAGCAGTTATCCTCTCGATGTCCTCCAAGCACCCAGTAGGGTGCTTTCATGTGGGCCTTGCTTTTATTAGAGGCTTTTGGTCATCTCTCGTCCAACAAACATGGCCTTACTATTTTAGCAGTTGTTTCTATAGGACAACGAAAACAGGTATCTTTCCCAGGGAGGCACAAATGAAGTTAAGAGAGAGAGAGAGAGAGAGAGAGAGAAAGAGAGAGAGAGAGAGAGAGAGAGAGAGAGAGAGAGAGAGAGAGAGAGAGAGAGAGAGAGAGAGAGAGAGAGAGAGAGAGAGAGAGAGAGAGAGAGAGAGAGAGAGAGAGAGAGAGAGAGAGAGAGAGAGAGAGAGAGAGAGAGAGAGAGAGAGAGAGAGAGAGAGAGAGAGAGAGAGAGAGAGAGAGAGAGAGAGAGAGAGAGAGAGAGAGAGAGAGAGAGAGATTTTATATACCAACCTAACAAATAATTTTTTTTACTGTATTATATAATTATTATTTACCATTTAAAATGAACATTTTTAAATTTTCATATTGAATAGAATTATTACAGTATATTTATACTATATACTCTTCCATATTATTAACTGATTAAGTAAAACAATTACAATACGGACCCAGAAGGCCAGCGCACACCCATGCAGCAATTCGTCACGCGGTTTTAATCCCTTCTACCCCTCATCGAATCGTGACGTGAACACGGAAAAACCCATAACGCACTAAAAACCTAGAAGCACATTAACTATATCGGTTCATCATCTCCCATATAATGATAATTCGCCCTATATAACGAATTCCTCTTCGGACCGCCTGCATGTTTCTCATAATGTCCTCCCAGGAGAGTTCTCTGATTTCCTTAGAGTAGTCATTTTGCTGATTAAAGGTCACCTCTAACCTTTCTGATATGCCAAATCGTTCGTAATCGATGTCGCGTGCACCTCTCATCTTTGACATTCAATTTACATGAAATGTTATCCTATATTTAGAAATTTCTAAATAATATTTTGTAATAAGACTATTTAATATAATGTTTGAAATGGTCAATATTAAATTAAATTAATAAATTAAATTAAATTAATATTGAGAGAGATTTAAAAAGAATAATATTGAGAATGATTTAAAAGAGTGTCTAAACAAAAATTATTCGTTATGTGGGTATATAAAATTTCTCAGGGATGTTTTTCGAACTATTACACATATAGATAATAAATAAAAATAAAAAATTCTATACGGAGTGTATAAAAAAAAAATATATGTATTTCAAAATAATTTTATTCTACAAATTAAAATTCGGGTGAATCACTAGTTATGGTCACCTCACCAGTTATGGGCAGACCAATACAATTATAGCAATAATAAGGGTCTAATCCATTTATTTGTGATATCACCAGGAGAAATATTTCTGAAAAGGATTTTGAGATTCATTTACTAATGAAACTCTCCCTCCTATTCCTTTTCAGTAGCTATTAAAAAAATATTTTCCTCAAATAGTGTCCTGAAATACCTCTTTTTTTTATTAAGATCGTTCTTAATAGTGAGGATTCTTAAGGAATTGCTTCATTAATTTTTAGATTCTTAGTAATGCAACTTGTCATTAGAATTCAGGCTTCATTATAAGCCCCATTTTTTTGGACTATCTGATTTTTATTAGATAGTTCAATAATTTTGAACTGACCATAACCTGCTATTAAATAAAAAATAGAATTTTCTTTATTTCATTATGTAATTTTAAAACTTATATAGTACACCCCTTCCTAGTAGTTGTCATGTTAGAGCTTACGTCTCTTAAGCATGTTGCCTGTATGGGTTCTGAACTCACAGTGTGGATTCCTCTAGCGAAACACCTTTCTCATTCTTTTCACTGCCTTCTTAATCAGCGCCTTCTCTATTGTTTAATTACAGCTTATTTTTAATCAACCTTTCAGAATATATTTTGAAATTAACATTAATTGTTAAATAGTTACATATTTTAATTTTACTACAAATTTGAATAATTATGTATCCAAAGATTTTCATAATTATATGAAGGATGTGCACAGCATTGTTATTAAACCAGTTTATAAAAAACATTGAAATATTATAACTATGCATCTGTTTCTTTAAATAATGTTTGAAAAATACAATCATTAATTTCAAAACTAAATGTAAATATCCATTTATTTAACCAAATAAAATGTAATTAAGCATTACTCTCTTTAAAAAAATTAAATAAATAATGAAATATTGAGTGAAAGATTCTGATATATTAATGTATTTTTATAATTATATTTTTCTTCTCCATTTATACCTATTCAATATAAATATTGAAATTTATTAATATTCAAAGAAGCAAATTCAACGTATGACTGTACCTATTCTAATAAAATTAATATATATTTGTTTCTTTTTTTTCTTTCTTTTTTTTTAAATTCTGGAACCTTTAGCCAATATTTTTTTTTTTTTTCATAAATTTTAAGGCTTTTTTAATTATTTTTTTTGTTACAATAATTTATACTGTTGTTAAACTAATAATTTTTTTTCTTGTTTCAGGTAAGTTCGACCAAAATTTCTTCTCAAGAAATTATTTTTTTGCTGTTACAGAAGGTACTGTTTTTTTTGTTTTTTTGAATATTAATAAAAATCGCACGAAACAAAATGGTAATTACAATTCTTACTTACAAATACATTAATTGGTCGTTTGTATCTTTTAAACTGCATTTTTATTTTTTTTTAAATATTTTAAATTACTTCTTACATCTTCAGATTATATTGTATTTTAAAATGCATCTCATATCTGTATATTATTTAATATAATGAAATCAGACGGACTTAAAAAGTCTTGGAGCGAACGTAAAAACAGATTTTTTTTAAAATTCATTTATTTTTTACGAGATATTAATTTGTTATCTTTTGAGATTTTTGCCCAGTGTGAACAATATTTACTGATTATATTGACATCACACTGTTTCAGTTATATTTATATAATATTAAACAATATAATATAAAATGTTCATTAAGATTTTAGAATTAAATTAATTTGCATCGTACCGTTTGTCACAATTCAAATTGTTGAGATTTTGAATACTGGTTTCTTGACCTCTGCTGAAAGTTATCACTTAATTGTTTAATTTATTAATTTCCAAAACATGTTTTGTTTATACGGTTATAATTGTTTAATCTTGTTCACCCTTTCAATTGTTGACAGTTTAATATTCACACAAATGTGTCAAATGATTGCTTCGGCCATGCTCATTGTTTAAAACTGATTACCTTTTTAAATTATGTTTATTTTAAGGCGTTGATACAACCCCTACAAATATTCTTACATAAGTATTTTCTATGGTTGGGTTATTATATTTTAGTTCACATATTTCACATTTCTTTTTCATTTTTATTTCATTATCTTTATTGATGTTTTTTTGATCCTTAATCTTCTGACATGGGATCCTCTTTAGAAAACATTCAAGTTGGCACCCAGCCAAATAAGCCCAGGCCAGTAATACTACCGACTCACAGCAGCAAGTACTCGCCATGCAGAGTTGTGCAAAACCTAATCATAACAATCATTTTTACATATATAAATATATATATATATATATATATATATATATATATATATATATATATATATATATATATGTACGAAGTTATATAAATATATATATACAAAGTTATATAAATTTATATATACAAAGTTATATAAATATATTATAGACTTATGATATATTGATAATATTTGATAAATTAAACTTTTCTTCATTATTCTAATTTGCATTGGCAACTCTTATCTATGAAAAATGTGTTCCATCCATTCATTACTCAAGAAAATTTAAGTGTTCTAAAATTTTGCTACTTTTAGGCACTTTATTTACAAGCAATGGTCAGGTTACAAACATTACCCTTACATTCATTGGATGTATTTTTTTAAGTTAGTAATTTTCTGAACTCAAGTAATCTTCTTTCTTTATACAAGTAGACATGAAATGCCTTGAAGTAAACCTTAAAAATGCGGTGTAGGTTTTTTTTTAATTTGTTTTTTAAACAATTCACTGCAAACTAATTTATTTATTTATTTTATTTTTTTTTTATTTATTTTTTTTTTTAAATGAAAATTAGAAAAGAAAATTATTAACCATTCATTTTAACCATTGCCTAAGATTCTTTCCTTTATTTAGATTTAGATTTTTTTTCATAATTATTGACGAATAATATGTTGTCAATTTTTTTTTTTTTTTTTTTAAATAGGTAGAACAACTATTTTTCTAATTTTAATATGAAAAAAAAGTTGTGTCAAGGATGATAAATGAATTTTGCTAATCAATTTAATTTATTGATTTTACTCTTCGTGTGGACAAATGAAAAAAAAATTAATTTCATTCCTGTGGCTCTAAGTAAACAGTAAATAATTCAGATTTTGATGGCTGCATATGAGGAGGTGAGATGCAAAACTCGTCCGATCCATTTTTTTGAAAAGTTGGATATTAATTATCTTATACGAATATAACATATATAAAGATATTTATAGATAAAGATATATTTATTATTAGATTAGAAAGATAATAAATATATCTTAGTGGAGGTGAGATGCAAGTACCTCTTAGTTACGTAGTGTGAGTACCTCTTAGTGTAAAAAAAAAAAATTGGGTGAAACCAGATCAAAAATGTAGCAAAATGCCGCAGACCTCACCTTTCTGTTCCATTCCGTTGTAGATATACTATAAATCAACAACTTTTTGGAGGAAAACAATTTTTTTTCCATAAAAGCTGTAATATCTCCATTTTTTAAAAATATTTTTCTAATTTTGACCACATTTTTGAATTTAACATTAAATTTTCTATAATAGATGAGTACCTGTAACCTTGAATTTAAAAAAAATTGGTATCCAAAGAACAGCTTGATCTTCACCTTATTTGGGGAAATCACAATGTCTTCAATATTTCATCAACGCTCACCGTTTTTCGAAAAAACTATCTACAAAACTTCAAATCTCACAAAAACTTGCAAATTTAATCAGCTTTCGAATGATATGTTAAACGTAATGATTCTGTGTCAATTTCATGGAGAATTAAAACCGAAAAAACATGGTGTTCTCATTTGGCATACAAATCTGTTACTTGTGTTAATAAAACATTATGACAATCCCTTAATGGAAATGTGCATTTTTTACACTAAGAGATACTCACCCTGTATATAAAGATATTTATTGATAAATATTTAAAGATAGTTAATATCTTTTAGAATCCACTGACATCTCAATTTTAAAAAAAAAAAATGGAACGAACGAGTTTTGCATCTCACCTCCTCATATATATTTTATAGAAAAAAAATTACAAATAAATTTTTCTTTTCCTATAACAAAAATTTTGGTTCTTCGCGATTTATGAAAAATTATACAACTTGAAACTTCCTGCTGGAAAAAGGATAATCTGAGTTTTTTTTTTACTAGAAAAAATTATATATATATATATATATATATATATATATATATATATATATATATATATATCGTATATATAGATGAAAGTGTATCTATATACTATATATAACATTCTCAGTGTCTCCACGTGTTAACCTACTAAGGAGCGTGGGCTTCTTTGACATAAATTCTGCAATATTAACTTAGTCCGAGCTCTATATTACAAGTCCTAATTCAATATTTATTTTCTCCTCCACTCTTATTCTTGTTAGCACTCTAGTACCTTCGTTTGTCCTAGCAAATTGAAACAGTAATAGTTATTCTTTTGAAAAATAAAATCAAACCTATGATTATATATATATATATATATATATATGTATTTCTACAATGTTATTTTACTATGATTATAATGTAATTATACCATACTACCGATACCTTGGTTTAAAAAGAAATGATAATAAATAAAAGTAATATATATGAGACTTAAAAAATTATTTATTATTCAAGAAACTTTCAAATAACATTTATTATATGGTACATATTATACCTTCTTACAGCACATTTGCATTATTCTTAGTGGCCAATGTGTCCAAAGATAAATATTATTTTTTCATATCATTATATAAGTAAATGACAATTCACACAATGTACCTAAAAATAAAAATACCTTCATCCTCGCATAATGAATATTTCGTAAGAATAACAAAGAAGTGGTTTAAAACGTGGCTTTTTTACTTCAAACCTATATAGCTTCTCAATTAAAGGTCCTAGCGACAAATGTTATATAACAAAAAATATTCTCTATTAAATTTACGATAAGGACACTGTCGGAAATTTTTCGATCGTAACATAACCAACAGAGCCAGAGCGTGTCAAAATGTTTCATTTTTGTTGACGGTGAAAAAAACGTAACACTAAAAAAATATAGACACCATATCCATAGTCAACGAATATACGTATCAAAAGATAAAAGTGTTGATAAAATTTAAGAACTAAGGAACTAATTTAATAAAAAGTAAGAACTAACATTCGGCCGATCCATAAGTTCATATGAATATTAGTCCAGTCAATGTGTTCTTAAATGAGGTGTGTAAAGTGCATGAAATGTTCGATTATTTGGTTTTTGTAGAGTCTCATGTTTGGGTTTTTAGATTATAACTCGAAAACAGTGGTCTCAAGAAAAATATTCTACAGTTCAAAATTAAAGCTACTTAAATTTCCTATAAAATTGTTTCTCTACATATTTGTCCAACCCTCAACGGTGTTCGAGATATACGTTATTAAAAATTGATAATTATAGAGAAAAAAATATTTTTACCTCACTTTTTGTCAAACATTTAATTCAAGTGACAGAGATTTCCATGCCAAAAGAAAGCTCATACATGGATATATTTTATTTTATTTTTTTTTTCAAACGTTTTTCACCCTCAAATAACCTTTGCAGTTATTGAAAAAATATATACCAAATGTTGCTAAAATAAAATATAAACGAAAAATACACTACTAAATACAATAATCTTTTTTATAAAAAACATGTAATATATTTTTAATATTATTATATAGTCTTAATGTTTAAAAATAACTACTATATGATATATGAGGAGAAGTATATATTTTGAAAATTAGTGGAAAGGGACGAGAGCAGAGTTGTGTTTTTGTTCAAATTATGAAAATACTTGGATTACTTGTAAAACATAAAGAAAAATTCATTGTAATTGAGAGTTTATATTTGAAGAGATATGTTTTGTTTTATTTCTGTATTTGACATATTCTTTGTTTATAACCCTGATGATGGCCATCAAAACAGGTTGATGCGATTATTTGGTTTTTGTGGAGTCTCATTTTTGGGTTTTTAAATTATAACGCGAAAAACAGTGGTCTCAAGAAAAATATACTACAGTTCAAAATTAAAGCTACTTAAATTTCCTATAAAATTGTTTCTCTACATATTTGTCCAACCCTCAACGGTGTTCGAGATATACGTTATTAAAAATTGATAATTATAGAGAAAAAATATTTTTACCTCACTTTTTGTCAAACATTTAATTCAAGTGATAGAGACATATATATAAAATGAAAGTCAATTTAATGCTCTACAACTTTGTTTCCTACAATATTTCTGAGAAACGATTGTCGAAGGCACTAGAATCAAATGTATGTCCGAACCAGTGCCCGCTTCTTCTTCGCGCTATATCTGGAAAACGGTTAATCCTAAAAAAAAAAAAAAAAAAAAAAAAAAATTACCACTTATTTAGAAGACCAAAGCAAAGATATATGCAAAAATTCAGCTTCATTGGTTCATTTCCGAGGTAAAATCCTTATTTGACTGGGCTATGTAAAAGAATGGTGAAGTACCTCGTCTAATTGCAAAAATCATGCGGAGAAATTGAGAAGAGGAGTTCGGCTTGTAAAAGGTTACAAGTGCCAGAAACATATATATAAAATTGAGTAAATTTAATGCCTTACAACTTTTTTTCTGACATTTATTCTGAGAAACGATCGTTGAAGGCACTAGAAGCAAATGTTTGACTAAAAGTGAGATCAGAATTATTTGTTGACGGAAATTATCGATTTTCAATAATGTATATCTCGAAAACCGTTGGAATTTCGTCAAATATGTACGTGATCAATTTTATAGGTAATATAATAAGCTTTACTTTTTATTTGAAACATATTTGCCTAGAGTCAAGAAGGGACCTTCTCCCTTCCTTCCTCTCGTAAGCTCACCCCCAGGGGCGGGGAGTTTTAGAATGTTTACCTTTTAAATACTCGTAACGAAGCTATGAAGTCAAAAATGGTCGCATATTTCATGCATTCTACAATATGTATATTGACTGGACTATTATACTATTTTAATGTATTTCAATTCAATTTTTTGCTCCTCGTGTATAATTTCATTTTTTACAGTTGTGTCTTTTTTCTTCCGGTTGAGCGATATGTGTAATGTGTTTTAATTTCAGGAAAAAAAATTATTGAAGGCTAAACTACTAAATATATTGATAGACTGCGCATTTATTTTATTAATAAAAAATAAATAACATGAAAGAAGATGCTATTAATCCTAATTTTCCTATTAATAAATCTATCTATGGTATTACATCCTCGAGCAACTACAAATGGCATTGGGGATTGCTTTAGGGTTCATTCAATTAGTGAGAAAGCTATTATTATCAGAAAGGTTTAAATTTGAAATAGAATATAACCGCTCCTCGTCCATTTTAGTTCTCATGGATAATTGGAGTTTGCCGGAGCTTAGAACAAAATTGACCCTTCCCTCCATCCCTGTCTCTCTTAGTTATCTCTTCTCTTTCTCTCTCACAATCTCTCTGTGCATTCTATATAATATTAGTGGAATATTTATTCAGTCAGTCTATTCCTAAGTTGGTACATAGTTTTACTTACTTATAAATTTACTTTTATATACACTAGAACCCTCATCATCCAGGGCTATATTTTCTGGGGTTCCAATTAACCGAAGTCCCTAGAGGTCAATTTTTTTTTAAATTTTATAAAGGTGTTTTTTAATTTTTACTCTATTTATTTTATATGTATAATATTTATTTAAAAAATTGAATACTTAAGATTATTTCTATCGATTAAAAAATTGTTAATTATGTATTTATCTTAAAAATAATGAAATATAATGAATAGAAAAACACGGCAAGCTGATTTCGTATGAATATGTTTCCGGTTACTATGAGCTATTCCAATTCAAATTTTAGGGGCAGTATCTTTTTCAAGTCTTTCTATGAAACTCCTTCTGGCCTGTTTACCTACAAAATCTAATAAAATAAAACTAAAAACTATTGAAATGTTTCAAAAAAGAAAACTTGTCGTTTTAACGCTTGAGTAGAAATTAACCACTATAAACCCAGTCGAAAAACATGGAAGATTTCTTAGTCTGCTGGATTAGGAATTGGTGAGCAAGCTGTTTGTGATATTCAGAAAAATAAAAAGACATTTCCGACATCGTCAGTCTCATCGTCAGACAATCGTCGTCAGCCTAAACATCTTGTTCTCGGAAAACAATTGAGAACCCTATATTAAAAGACCTAGATGAATCCGTCTACTTATTCATGCAAATGAAGTTCCTATTTCTAGCCCAATATTAAATGAAAAAGCAATGTGGTTTCATCAAAACTGATGAAATTTATGAGGCATTCTCCACTTTCCTAGGATGTCCACAAATTGTCATGAAGAAGCCGAACTCCTCTTCTCAAATTTATCCGCATGATTTATTGCCATTAGATGAGGTGCTTGTCCATTCTTTTATAGGGGATTATGGAGGGGAAACCTCTTTACAAAAGACTTCGGTATACGATCCTTGACATTATGAGAATACACAATTTTCTTCTATCTCTTCTTCTTCTTTGACTTCCTCTTGTGTAATTTTTAGTGTCGAGAAGCCTCTATCGAATGCAACCATGCCTTTCGGTCCCTGCTAAGTAGCCTCATTCCTTGAGAGATTTTGCCTCATTTCTCTCTAATTCTCTGTATTCCATTAAGAAATTCTATCCTTCCGAAGGGTCAAGCATTCATACCTTCTCTTTCATCCTCCAACAGACAGAAAAGACAGAAACCATTTTAGATAGAAAGTCTTTAACTCCATAACTTCCAACTCTCTTCTGGTTATAATTCCCTTCAAGGCTAGATAAACATTAAAAGAACTGATGAAGTACAGGGTATGGATATGGATAGAGCTGACATAGATGTGCATGGCTGGGAAGGTCTCTGCTTGAACTATCAGGGCAGGTAGGAAACTGATGGGCCTTGCTACGTTTAAGTTCTTCGATTTTAATTTGCAACACTAACCAGTATAATATCCTAAGATAAATCTTAAGATTAAATTCTTATCTTATGTAATATCAATCAAGCCCTTAATGCTCCTCAATAAACCAGTAACTGATTTAAATTAATAAATTTTCCTAATAGAATATTTATTAAATAATTAAGTTTTATTAGTTAATAGTTTAGTTATTAAATTGAATAACTGAAGAGAGAATGTTGCAAGTCCTTTATCATTAGTTAACGTGAGGACCGTGACGACATAATGACATAAGTAGCTCGTTGGTATTCATCACGATATTGGAGCGAGCCATCTGTGTAAAGTGGGCCAGTGCTAAGATGTGTTGTTGACCTGTTGCTGATGATGTGCAGTGTTCGGCTGATAAACAAACAACGCCTCGGGCCTCTTCAATAATAGAAAATGCTTCAGGCAAGTTTCCAATGCATCAGAGCTGATACGAGTATTTCTCCTTCCCGCAATTCTCATCAGTTCTAGGAACCTATTCTTGGTATTAAATACTCCAACGATGTAGTGAGGTTTCGTAGTTATTTAGTTTTATATCTGTGTGTGTGTAGTTATTTGTGTTTTGTGGGTGTCTGTGTGTGTGTGTGTGTGTGTGTATTAATTATTTCTATATCCATGTCAAAAGAAAAGCTCATACACGGATATATTTTTTTTTTTTTCCTAACGTTTTTCACCCTCAAATAACCTTTGCAGTTATTGAAAAAATATATACCAAATGTTGCTAAAAAAAAATATAAACGAAAAATACACTACCAAATACAATACTCTTTTTTACAAAAACATGTTATATATTTTTAATATTATTATATAGCCTTAATGTTTTAAAAATATCTACTATATGATATATGAGGAGAAATATGTATTTTGAAAATTAATGGAAAGGTAGTGACGAGAATAAAATTGTGTTTTTGTTCAAATTATGAAAATACTTGGATTACTTGTAAAACATAAAGAAAAATTCATTGTAATTGAGAGTTTATATTTGAAGAGATATGTTTTGTTTTATTTCTGTATTTGACATATTCTTTGTTTTTAACACTGATGATGGCCATCAAAACAGGCTGAAACGTTGGCTAATATATATGCTTGTTTATATCAAGTATTTCCTTTCTCTTAACTGATCTCCTACCACATCCTATATATGCATTTAGTTTTGTTGAAACAACATGATATCCATTTATTATTATATGTTTACCTTCTTTTATGATTTTTTATTTATTTTTTTTATTATTTCGTTAATGTATTTTCAAATAAGAAAGGGCAATGAAAGGATTGTTAAATATTGCTAAAGGCTAGACCAGAAGGAAAATTGTGTTTCATTTTGTTTTTTAGTTTTTGGAGTGTTTCGTCGTTCTAATTGTTCGGTTTGTTCTGATCAACCCTTCTTTTGGAATTATGTATATATCTTCTGTTGTATTTTTTTTTTTTTAATTTAAGAATTGAATAGATTTTTGGATGATATTCATGCTATTTACGTTTATACCTGATTTTCTCCTTTTTCGGCTCCACAGTTCTAAATGAGTTTTGGCCTCCCTGAGAATTGCTATTCAGCATTCTCTTATCAAAAGCATTTCTTCTCCAGTTTGTAAGCCCATTTTCGTCAGGTCTTCTTCCACATCAGCAATACTGCTCTTACTGGGATATCCTCTTTTTGTCCTAGAGAGTTCGCCTGGAAAGGTTTTATGGTCACTCTTGTGTATTCCATCCTTTCTAGAATTACTTAGTTTCTGTAGTTTCTATTTTCGAATCCGTGTTTCATACTCATTTTCCATGTTTATAATAAAATATTTTATGAAAATTTCGTTTGTATAATGCTAAGGATTGAGGTTTTATTCTGAGGTATGATAATATTCATTAAACGCTGAAAATTTTTTAGGGAATTTTTATGCTATTTATGTTTATGCCTGATCTTTTTCGGCTGTACACTCCTTTGTGAACGTAGACTTCCGTAACGATTACTTTTAAGCAACCTCAATCCAAAACAGTTCTAAAGATTTTCCTCGTGTTCTCTTTCACATTATCAATCCAGATCCTACGGGGACGTTCTTATTTTCTCCTTCCACTTTTTTGGCCTGCCATCCTTTCTACATCTGAACCAACTAATTCTTGACTTAATTAACCTTACTATATTTTCGCGTTATATAAGGCCATCCAATTCTTACTTTACTTTATCATTAATATTAATATTATCTGATCATGTATTCTTTTATTTTTTTCATAATAAGTCTAAGTTCTATTTCTCGTCAAAATGGATCATGTATAGACATAAGTTTTTGTAAAAAAAAAATCCTTGAGTTGTTCCTCACTGCCTATTGGTGATTTAAATGTAACTTTGACCGAAACTTTATGTCAAATGTCCGTTATAGGACTTTCTACCTCCCCTTTACCTGGAAATACTAACTGTATTGAATTATCTCGCGGCCATATTGATCTGATGTTCTTCCTCAGGTTGGCATGAGCCTCACGTCCGCCTCGGTAGGTCAGTAAACACCCCCTCCTTGTTCCGCCAAGATTGAATAACCACAATAATTTAACTCCTATCTAAGCTACGTAAATATAACCCCAACCCTCTCCGTAGTCCTGGGTAATCAAATCCTTTATTTAATATTATAGGGTATTGATTTAACATTAAATTAAGATAGCCAATCATTATTATTTTATCAGATCATGCTATCACTAGCATGCTGTACATTGGAGGCGTAGTACAACCATAGTTGCCAGGTGACATAAAATATTTTCCCTAGTGGATTTCGATAAATTTCTCCAGTTCTGCATCTCCTTTTTCTCTCTAAAATCTCCGAATTCAAATTCATACATAAACGTGTATTATATAAATACATAATATATTTTTAACAACTTTATTATTTTAATATCTCTGTCATAGAATTTTTTTTTGTGTTAAATAAAAACTCAAGCGTCGAGGTTTTCTAAAATAAAAAACTATTAGTAATTATAATTTTATAAATCTAAAAACTAAAACACAAAATTTGGACAATACAATTTATGTCAGAATATATTATCCAAAATATGTATTGCAGTAAAACAAATTAAATCACCTACTTTTGATAGATTGATTTTCAACATGGAACATTATTATTCGTGTCCTAGTTGGTCAAAAGTGATACCTTTTGGGGAACTTAGAGGGCGTTACATTACATGATATGAATGGTGAATTCATATCCATATCCCTTCCATTATTTTGAATTGTATTATTCTAAAATTATTTTATGTATTACTATACAAATAGTTTGTATAAACATCTGTTTAAATATGCGTTATGTCGAGAAATATATGCATGAGAAAACGTAGAAATCTATGCACCCATTGCAGGGCGCCTATTACCATTACTGCAATGTATAAAAACTGAAAAAGATATAACTAAGACTAAATATTTTGAAATTAACAAAATTCAACTCTAAACTAAGAATTTGAAATATTGTTTTGTTTTTCAAAACTGGAAAGGTACAAAAAAAAAATCAAGGTTGATAGTTTAATTAAATCAAATTGCAATATTAGAAGTATATAAACAATGCCTAAAAACGGGCAAAGTCGGATAATAATAGAACGTATTTCTCTCAATAAATACCTAAAGTAAAAACCTGTGATTTTTTTTGGAATATTTTGGAGGTTTTTTTCTACACGCAATAATGTACTCGAAATAACCTGGAAGTTACTCCACATATCATCGTTTTATAAGATCCTAAATTATTCTAATAATAAAACCATCACTATTTATTTTTTCATGAACTAGAAAGTAATTGGTTATTTCAGATTATGAGACATAATTATCAGTAAAATTAACAAAAAGGAACAATCAAAATCACTAGAAACGATTTCGTCCATTTTTATGTCAATCTTCATTATTTTTTTAATCTCAAATATAGTATTTTCGCTACTTATTTCTTGAACATTCCCACATTTTCTTATTCCTAAGAGGTTAGAAGATGGTGCAAAGTGGTCGGGGATTGAAATAAAAAGAATTTAATTTTTCGTACATGGGGAATTTAGACCATTCGTCCCACTGTGTGCGGTAAGTGAGTAAGGTTTGTAAAAGTGGTTTACGCGTCAGAGAAATGTGGTGACTAAATTGAAAAATAGGTTAAGGATTCAGCTTTCATAAGGTTTATCCCTTTCTTCAAATACAAAAATTCCTTACGCCTGGACAAAATGTGAGGACCTTAGTTTTGAAACAACCCTCGTACCTTTTTATCATAAGCGCATCTATGAAAACTTTTATTCATTCCATATGAGTTACAAAAATAATGCGAGATTACATAGGTGTTATTAAAAACTACGAGGAACCCAAATATTTAATATATAAAATATTTGGGGATGGAGACTCATGCATTCCACAACTATTAAATGTGGAAATTTCCTTTAAAGAAACCAGTCAGGAATATGGTCAGGAAACGAAAAAAATCGTTAAAAAAATGCTTTATTGGTATGCTGACGTTTCAGTCTAACTAGCTGGCCTTCTTCTGTTGATAACTCAGTGATTGGATGGCGTGACTAGTCTGCGGAGGGAACGGCACTCTAATAAAGGTTTTTTCACTCTAGGAGTGTAATTTTCATCTTTTCCTGACAACCTTCCCCATAGTTTTAATTCACATTGACGTCTCTCTTGATATTAAGTTTTATTTGCCAGCGTTAATAAACTGCCATCAGTATTTGTGTAAACTCTTCCCAGCAAATCATAAATTTTTCAGTCAGGGAAGTTGGAGTATTGTTATTTTATTATTATTATTTCTTTCTTTTTTCACGATCTCACAACTTAAATTATTACGCAATTTACTAGCTCATTATAATAAATAAATGAAAAAAGAAAAAAAGAATAGAAAATAACTATGCTTGTACAGATAAGATTGTTTGTTTTTAGCGCTACAGTCCGGAGTAGACCTATACCTATCGCACAATTCCGCTCCATTCGCTCTTATCCAGAGCCCTACTACCTCCATCGGTAACCCCAAGTATCCTCATGTCTTCCTTAACATCCTTTTGTCAGGATTTCTTAGGGCGTCCTCACTTTCGTTTTCCTGGGAACTCTCTATCATAACCCTTTTCACTATTCTCTTACTGGTCATCCTCTCGACGTGTCCAAGCTAGCTAATTCTTCTTGATTTTATAAACCGCATAACATATGGTTAATTAATCCGTCCTGTTCTTGGTTACTTCTTATGCGCTAAAAGCTTTATTCGCAGATTGGACTATATATTCGTTTCATTATCTTGCTCTCGAAGACTCTATGTTGGTTGGTCTACTTTTTTACTACCCAAGTTTCAGCACCGTAAGAAACTATGGGCCTATTTAATGATTTGTACAGATTTTATTTTGTGTATTTAAAGAGCAGAGTCTATTCAAAGCTGTAATTATTGTATTTAAAGGTGTGCGGCCTTCTTCTTGATTCGGAAATTGACATTAAATACTTCGTTTTCGAATCGTTTATTTCGAGACAAAATCTTTTACTTTCACGGTCTAACTTAGTAAGAACTTTTGACACGTTTTCATTTCTTGCTGTGACTACAATGTCATCTGCATAACCAAGAATCTGGTATGCTCGGCATGCCAAGAAACCATTCGAATCAATTGATCCAATAGTGTTATGGAACACTAAGTTAAAGAGGAGTGCTGAGAGAGCACTCCGCCTTTCTGCTAATGCGGTTTACTGATTTGGGTTCGGAACATGGCCATCATAATCATATACATTACTATCATATAAAGTGAAATATATAAATTAAAAGTTAAAAATCGAATCATACTTCATTTATACAATATACCCTTATTCTAGTGATCCCACAACCAGAACTGCACTTATGGAGGGACAAATTAAATTAAAGATATTAATTTTAGTTTTAGCACTTAATGAATATGATGTGCAGAATATTCCTAATATTTTGTACTTTTCTACTATATGAAGGCTGAACTTAGTGAGAACATAGATACAATAAGTAGACCGGGGACTTTATCCCTAAGGGTGAAGGAGTGGTGGTATATATTTTGCTAAGTGATGGCGGCCATAAGGGATATTAGTCTCACTAAGCCGGAGTGCTTCGAGATCCTTCAGCTATTATGGGGCAAGTTTGTTTTTACAGGCATTTATTGTTCTTTATATCGCAGGGTTATTTTTGAAGTTGGAGTTTCGGAGTTGTTTGGAAGAAGAGTCCTTAAGGACTTTGATTGAAAATAAAGCAGTTTCATCTGTATCGCACAAGCAGAATCATTCTTTTCTGTAATTATATAAGGATGGTACACTTGGCATAGAAAAAAATCGTAGGTCTCTTGTATGAGTCATTTATTTACTTAAAAACCAATGATTTTGGAATTCAGATCTGAGTTGATAAAAAAGAAAACTATTGTATTTTCGTTAAATAAATTAAGAATTTCATGTTTTAATAGCCCCTATATATATTATACTGTTTACAATTGATGGATTATTTATTTGTATAGATAACATATTTTATCAAACTTCTTCCAAACAAATTTGTTTTGTTAGCTCAATAGCATGTCACTTCTTAGATATAATCCAGTTTGTAATAAGATGTCAAGGCGTGATTTTAGCATAATTTCGTTTTATTAATTTTAACTCAACAGTCAAAACTGGGCTTAAACAGCCTGAAACATTAGTGGAGTCTCAGGTTGTGGATCTATGAGTACACCCTTCAACGATGGTTTTAAAATTTCGGTTGGGAGATTTCAGCCTTAAAGACATGGAAGGTAGTGGACGGTCTCCGTCCCTTGATGAATATTTTCTGTGAGCTTTTGTGGAAGAAAACCCTGTTCGAGGACTCACAGAGAATCTTTCACTCAGCAATGCGACCATCGTTGACCATCTGAAGGCAATCAGAAATGTAAAAAGGTTAATTAAAAATGTTTTAGCTCATTTATTTTTTTTTTTTTTTAAATCCATAGACTTAGCCCAAACTCACCATTTCATAGCAAACTCCATAACCATTTAAATCCATAGTATTACTACTCGCTTCCCTCTCTATTTCAGATAAACCTCCAAGGCGCTTGAAAAGAAGATGGCCTCTGGACTTGCTAATATAGTTATTTATTTTATAGAACTTTTATAAATGCTACCAATGGGTAGTTGCTTTACAAGAAATTGACATGTCATTTTTAGCATTATCATCACATTTACTTGTATTTTATTTATATTGTATACAGTTGTAAATTTCAATAAATAGCTGTAAAATAAATAAATCCATAAGCCAACATTAAATTCCGAACAACCCAATTCTTCGTTTTATTTTCTACTTGATGATCAAAAGATAAAGTTCCGAAGACTGAGCTAGTGATTTACTCTCCATCACTCGTTATTTTTCGATTCCAGTTAATTCTAGATGTGCTACCATTTTACTAGTCATTGACATTTCGTTACATACATTATTTTCTTATAAATTAAATACACTTTTACTTGTTGGATCTCTTTATACAGTTGTAAATTTCAATTAATATTTTTTTTTTAATCTGTGAATAATAAGAATAAATGATTAGCTTCTTGAAGTATACTGCGAAGAACGTTTTAGTTGAAATAGGAAAATAAATTGTGCATTATAAAAAATAGAACTGAAATTTTAAGAAATGTTAATAATTTATCCTGTGTATTTCTGCTCAGACACCATTCATATTATCGAAACGAGGGTAATCGCTTGGAATTTCATTCTCTGTTAGATTTATAAATATGTTTTTACAAAGACAAATAGATTACGATAGAAACGGTTCCAAATGAACATTTTATGCAATGGGTAGCTACCATTTCAATAAATCTCAACACCTTCAGCCATACCGGCTTCTCAAATTGTCTAATTTATTATTTATTTTACGTTGGAATTCAATTAGGTAATTGGCCCATAAAGTCTCGGTTAACTAATAAATAGCGGTGGTTATCGCCCACTACCTCCGAGTGGTCATTTCTTGTAGCGGTTCAACTGTAAACGGGATCGGTTTAATATTGTAATCGACTGAAACGTAACAATATCTTATATTATAAAATTAATTAGATTTGAGTTACTAACAATATATATATATTCTTTTTTATGGATGAATCGATAAAGTTTATATATTTAATCTCTATTATATGTAAAGCCTATCATAAAAAACCACATATTTTATGAGAAATAAGCTAAAATTTTACGGTTTTTCGAGTACTAAACAAATCGCACTGGGTTTTAAGGGTTTTAATTCAATTTGATGATCATTTTGCTGTAGCAATGTTTGATTTTTGATGAGAAATGTTTTGTATTCTGTACCAAAAAGTTTTGATCTAGTACATGAAAAAAGGATCTGTTGATTAAATAAATAACATAATTACTTGTCACAAAACTATACGTTAAAGGTTACTATACGTTGATTCCTATGAATCGACTTTGGATCAGTGTTTCTCGATACTTTTTTCAAGAAGTGAATCGAAGTTGGAAATCGATACATCCCTGATTCAAGCCGCCTAAGTTATATCGTTAGAAACATAGAGTTTTTTCTTATTTATCTCTGTCTTTCAAGGCTTAGAAGCGTTGACAATGTCGAATTAATTGGAACCCTTGTTATCGGGAGTCTTGGCAGAAACTCCGAACTTACGCGACAAACAGTTCTAAGCTTCCCCTCAGAGGCTGTAGTGCTTGTACACAACCTGCCTTCCAAAGACGTAACAAATCCAGTTTAGCCTCTGCATTGATTGTCACACCATTATTTCTGTTAAATCATTTTTATACAATAAAAATATTAAAAATTAATTGGGATGTTGTTCCAGCATCTCCGCCTCGTCTAATTTTTCCTGGTGGATTAATTATGAAAATCAAAACCAGTTTGAAATTCCACCGCTTTGTTTTAATCAGGTCACTTTCTTGTTTCCTATTGTTACCTCTATCGGATTTTGATTAGGGTCTCTTGCACGCTTGGTAGAATTTTCTCTCTATTTCGTTTCTTTTTTCCGTTTTTTTATTTTTATTTCTCATCCCTTATGCCCAGTTTTCATTTAATCATTTTATTTATTTAATCATTTTTTATTTATTTAATCATAAATTTAATAGATTTAGTCTCTTTACAGTGTTACTTTAAAATTAGCTCTTGTAATTTTGTGATTTAATAACTTTTTTTTATTTTGTTTTTTTACCTCTTTTATCGTACACTTTACCACTCAACACAATAACCTTTATTATCTCATTATACCTTTGATGCTTTCTATTCGATATTATCTTATTTCATTTTAGTACTTAACTCTTGATTTTTTATTTAAATTGGTTATTTCTTAATCGTCTTTAATTATTCTGATTTATTAGCCTCATATGTGAATATTACATGTCTTTATATATTCAAATATTATATATAGAGTATTTATAGTTTTAGTGCTGGTTACCTGACAAGAAAATTGGAAAAAATCCAACCATTGGAAGATCTTGCTTCCACTCAAAAAACTCTTGCTATTGCAGCTGTATTTGGCTAATATTTTTTTCCGATTTCACACCTGAATTAAAGAAACCGATCACTATTCTTATTTCTTTCTTCATAAATAGAATATTCGTACTAAAAATACTTTTAAACACAATCCTAAGAAGCTGCCAATAAAAGAATACTTTAAAAGAACACCTCTTAAGACATTGTGAGTAATTGTAGAGCTATCATTGCTGTCACACTCGGAGGGAAATGTAAATTTCTTTTTACTTTTTGACTTTACAAGACTAAAACGACAAGAAACTGCCCGTCGTTACAGACTACTTCATCATTTACTAAACAAACGTTCAAAGCTCCCAATTAATATACATGACTGGGATTAGACCTATTTGGACGTACGGCGTTGAGCTTTGGGGCTCCACTAAACCATCCAATTCATCTCGTATCCAATCCTTACAAACCAAAATCCATCGAAAAATCCTCAATGCTCCTAACTTTGTCACCAATAAGCTTATCCATAGAGATCTGAATGTTCCATATGTTGCTGATTTATCCCACACCAGATACCTATCCTTTCATATTAAGCTCCATAACCATTCAAATCCGTTAGTTTCTCAACTTGCTTCCCACTCCATTCCTGATAATCCTCCGAGGCATTTGAAACGAAGATGGCCTAGAGACCTTCTAGTGTAGAATTTTTAATAAACTGCTACTAATGAGTAGTTCTTTCCAAGTTTTAACATGTTATTATAATCGTTGTCAATACATTTACTTGATGTATATATTATGTACAGTTGTAAATTTCAATAAATGTATATATATAAATATAATTAAAAAAAAAAAAAGAAAAAAAAAAAAAGCTTTTTGACCTTCCCTGTATTTCCTTTTTTATTTGTATTTTTTTTCTATTTTGTTATGTTTTTTCTATTTTTGTGCGTGCTTTGTTTAATATTTTTTATTTTATTTTATTTTTTCTCAACTACTATCTTCTCTATTTCTGATCACACAGGCTGTGTATCATTTTAGTAATTCAACTGGTGAAGATTAGAGAAAATTTTCCATACTTTAACCTTGTGAGTTTTCATTAATTTTTTAAAGTGTTTTTTTTTACGATAATTTGTAATAATCTATATCGTAATACAAAAGGACAAGCCATTTTTCATTTTTGATCACTGATTACGAAAACTACTGAACCAATCTGTACCAAAGTTTAACTACATCACATTTATAGTTTCAGAAAGGTTTAGCAGTAATAAAATCTACATTCATTCTGACACGCTCAAATTAAAAATTTTACGACTGTTCCCGTATCAGAAATTTAATAGGGAATATTTTTTGTTGTATAACATTATTCGCTAAGACTACCATTTAGGAGCTATATTGGTTAGAATGAAAAATGTCAGGTTATGCCTACATTTTTTAAACGTTGGGACTTTCTTACACACTCTCGAGTTGTTGAAGGATCGAAAATTTGCCGACAGTTTCCTTATCATAAATCTAATAAAGAATTTTTTTTTTTTTTACTTTTTTCGCTAAGCCTTAACGTTTAGAGTTATATGGGTTTGAATACAAAAGGTAAGGTTTAAAACCACTATTTTCTGTCAACTTTATTTATTTTTTTTCGAATAATCATTGATAAATAATTTAGTTTAATTATTAATTTAACTCTTATCTGATCCTCTTAATTCTATGATGTAAATTGGAAAGAGCAGTAGATTATAGGTAGACATTTCCATGATTTAATGTTTTTCCTGTCAGGAAGTTTTTTTAAAAAATAATTATTGAAAAAGTCATTCGATCTTGGTTTGTTATTATAATTGTTTCATTTTATAATTTTACCTTGAAATATTTTCAGCGAATACTTTGTAAAAATCTGCCTTTTTTTTAAGACATGCGTTCCTTAGCGTCGTATTTGCTGCGGCTGAGGCCAGAGCTGAAGCTGCCCCAGCATTAGGAAATCCTCATTACTTCAAATGGCTGAAAATTGTAACTCTTCACTCTTCCGTTAACGGCAGAAAAACGGCAATCACTCTTCACAGCAATTTTAGATCAATCGACATTGTCCGCTGTTATCATCCAATCATTTAATTTGGAACTGAAATGAAACTTTTTTTAAGAATAGGTTTGATATAATATCAAGATTTACGACAGTAGTTTGATTAAATATTTATGAAGTCGGTTAAAAATCTTTATATCAATTCAGGCTTTATTAATGGTTTGTAAATTTACATTAACGCCATTTTTTTACATTGACAATTTTATAAGTAAAGAAAAATTGATAAAATCAATCAATTCGGAGTTTTTGCTTCCACTCCAACATTTCTCTCGACATTGCTGCTGCATTACACGAAAGGTCGTGCGGATGACAATAATCATCCACTAAGTTTTCTGGTGTTTTAGCAATAGGCATCTTTTTTAATCTCTATATTTAAAAAAATACTTTACAAAGTACAATAGAAATTAATTATTTGGTAAAGGTTCGGATTCCTGACACCAACCCCTACGCGCGCCCAGAATACCTATTATCGATTCTAACCTTGTTCCGATTTATTTCTATATTCTAGTCGCTACTTTTAGAGGGGAAAGATTATTCTCCTTCATTTACGGAAAACTCTAAATCCCTGTTCAAAGTAATATTAACTTCTGTTTACCTTCTAATATTAAAATGATAAACAAGGAAATAAGAAAATATCAAAATATAGAACAAGAATTACTATTAATTAAATCAAGAATTAATATAATGCTAAAACACCAATAAAGTTGATTCCTGATAAACTTTCTCTCAGAGAAGTGAAAATAACAAATTATAAATATATAAAAGACAGAATCCTTAAGTATTTATTTGGCATAACTCCTATTTATTTAACATTTGTAACTACATGTTTCGGAGACAATGCTCCATCATCAGGTTTCTATTTTTTTTAAAAAACACATTAATCTATAACATTATACCAATAGTTTTACAATTATATAGAAATTTGTCATTTACCTCTTAATCTGTTATCTTATAATCACATTGTCTATTCTCCATGTTATAAGCCAGTATATAACATAAAACAGAATCCTAGTTTAAAGTGATGATGTTTATTTCTGCTATATTTTCTCAAGGGAAGTGGAAATAAGAAAACATGACACCTGTAATATGCTTTCTCCTATTCTACTATTTCGGCTATTCCCCTAGCCTCCCATTGCAGACTCTAAGCTCGTCATATCCAACCATGCCAAAACAAATACACAGTCATCCGCGATAACACTCGAGGGTTAATAGAGGTTGTTTGTGCTCCAGTAGTCTCCTGACCCCGAAGTCTCTCCACGGTTGGAACAACAGAAATCACATTCCCTGCCTACAGCCGGACTCGAACTCGGCTTCGGGGGCTGGGAGTGTAGTTAGTGCTTTACCCAATGAGCTATCGTCATCTACAAAGACTTTTAACTTATTAAAAGTCCAAGTATTTTTTAAAAATACTTTTCAATCTGGAGTATTCGATATTGGACACTGTCAAAGACGGCATCTTCAAAATAGTTCTTTGATTTCACTTCCTCGACATTTCTGCTACTTGGTTCTCGTAATTTAAGAAGCTATCCTTGTCGCAAAAACCGCAGGTCAGCTATAGAAATCAAAACAAAAGAGCTGTCAGTAACTGGAGCGAATATCCGTGGCTGCCAATGTCCCGATATAGCAGCGCCTTCAAGAATACCTGAAATAGATCTACATTATTTCATGGTGTCTAACCAATGTCTTAGTAAACGAGAAGGTTTTCATCGATTACTAAAAGCCAGTTTATGTTTAATTTACCTACTTTATCTACTGCTTTGTTTGCATATTTCAAATTTAAAACATTTTTGGTGTTATCGTATTATATTGTTATATAAATATACCCATTTATTATATGTAAATTATGTCAACGAAACAATAACCTACCTACAGTTCTGTATGAATGAGAAAATAGACCGCTTACGCTCAGGGGAGAAACTTTAAAATACTTCGAAAATTATTTCTTAGGATATTTATCCAAAAAAAAGATTATTTCATCGATATATTTTTAATGATACATCAATAAATAACTATTCGTTATTTAGCCGGTAAAAATAGTTCAGGTGATTGTATCGCAACGGTTCAAATGGGTCAATAAACCCATAGCTGTCGTAAAGAACTGGACACATAATTTAAAATTGTGCACATTTCAGTTGTGCGTTTTTGATTTGATTGATCAGGCGTGTTTGGATTACCTGAAACCTGTAATTACTCTAAAAATGCCATTTGTGCCAAAATAGATGCTTTATGGCCTTATTAAGGAGCACAACTTAACCAAATATTTATAACGTAGAAATAAAAAATCCTTCTCTGAAGGTCAATAGTTAACTTTCTTTCAAGATAATTTGACTTATTCCACCAAAATAATTTCTAAATATTAAAAAAAAAAATCACTGTTAAACAAGCGTGTAAACGTAAAAGGGGTAGCCCGAATTGTAGATAGGATGATTATACAGTGGAACCTCTATTTTACGAACGTCAAGGGGAGCGAGAAAACTTCGAGTTATTGAGGTGATTTCTGAGTGACTTGGATATATAGAGGTTTCTATCTGTAGTATAGTTCTGTAGTCAGTAAGTGGTCTGCATTCATATATGAGGTGGTGTATATTTTGTTCTTGTCTGAAATCACAAGGACTTATAAATAAATCACTTATTTTGAATCTATAAAAGTAACTGTTTAATGCCGCATGTCGTGTGATTCCTTATGTAGAAGTTTATCTATGAGTCTGATTTAATGTAGGTCCGTAACTTTGGAATGAAGTTATGTAGATTTCTTCCCTTGTGTGTTGTGTTCCAACATGTCTGCCACTGGTCTACAGCTTGTGTGTTAAGCGTGTGCTTTAAGTATTCCTTAGATATCAGGGAATATGATAGAGGAAGGGAAGGATCCTTGGAAGCCCCTTTAGCAGCCTTGTCAGCCAAGTCGTTCTCTGCTATGTCAGAATGCCCTGTGCTATGACCATATAAATATTTCCAATAGTTCACTTTTTGTTATGTTTTTCTTTACGAACAGAAATACTAGCTATTCATATGTAAATATCTTAAGGTTTTATTTAAGCTAAAACCCTCTGTTTGTCATTCTTATTTTTTTTATCCTTTTATCCAATGATGTGATAAGTTATGCTTATATCTATATGTATTCAATTTCTCGACTTACTCTTTTGTATTAATATAATAAATTTAATATATTTTTATGTTTGCTGGTGTTTTAAATTTTTATATTTTTAGAACTGAAGATGAATGTTCAACATGCTGATCTAGTCTTTTATTGAACTAAATTTCATAGAAGTTACAATAATACATTAATCAATGGCGTAATCCAACCGAGAAATCATTATGATGGAGCCCTCTGAAGTTTTTGTTTTAAAAAATATTTGAATCTGCTTCTGGTAATCTACTATATATTTGTCAAATACCACTCACTCATTTAACACGAAATCTGAGAAACCACCGAACGGATTGAAATGAAATTCGATATGTAGCTTCCTCTAGGGCCCTAGGTGCTCGCTAAGAAAGGAATTTTAAAAAATCGCCGCGGCTGCGAAAATGCTATTACAATTTTTATTGGGTGAATAATAATAATAGATTAATAGTCATATGGTATTTGGAGATAAGCCAAGTTAAAAAATAGGTTAGATGCTAAAGTCGCACACTTTGACCACAAATTAAGTTCTTTATAGTTGTAAACAAACAAAAATATGATCGATGTCGAAACCCTATTGTATGGTACTTTCTGTGAACTCATGGTGTCTGCAGAGGTGTACCCTTAGAAGTTTGAGTTGTTTCGTGACGAGAAGCTATTAAAAGACTTATGTTCTCTGATGATGACATGTAAGGCCAGTTCGATGTTCATATTCCTTACGAGCAACCAACCAACCTTGCTTCACCCCAACTACTCTTCCTTCAGCTTTCCAGTCGCAAGATAATTGTTCTGAACTATAATTGGCCCTTTTCAAATCGGCTTTTCTCAACCAGGCCCAAGTTGTATTTCAAAAAAGTTAAAAAGTTGAGACTATATTTATATATATGCCATAAGAAAAGCTGATAGTCTGGTATCAGAGCTGGGTAAGATGGTAGTGCTGCCTCAAAGCTTCACTGGAGGACTATCAAAATAATATAAAATTAACTTTTGCAAATTGTCAAATTTACTTATTGAAATTATTCCAAGAATGTAATTCTTTAGGATTATTTAAGTAATAATAATTATCAACGTTAAGCTTAACTTTTACTAATTTAAGTTGTTCTAAATCCTAATGATATTAAACCGTAGCGGAGCATGGTACTTTCAGCTAGTTATTAATAAAATTATTTAGCTTAGTTTCGATTAAAATGTTTTTCATCTACTTATAATGATAAGATAATATTTGTGAAGCTATTTGCCAGTTTTAATAACAATTATTCCTGTTGGAGGGATATTAGCTGCTTGTTGAAGAGCTCTTCCAAACGGTTAGGAAAATGTTATGATACTATATGCCACGACCTTTCCACAACGCTTTGTGCGGGTTCTAGGAGGTCAGCTCTCCTCTATTGCTTTCGCAAATTGGTTTCGTACATTTTGTTTGCTAGATTGTGTATACAATCATTAGATTATTCTTACGTTCTGGATCATCACTCGACCTTTGTGATGTACAAAATGTTAAGCATATAAAGGGCCAGGGCAAACACCCGTGTTAATCCACTTATTGTTGATTTTAAACAGGTTGCGCATTCTGATAGTATAGGAAGTGTACTTTATTTTCGTACATATTGCAATCTGCAAAAAAACATAGTCCTCATAAAATCAATTTAAGTCCTGAGCGTCGGGGAAAGATCAACAGTAGTGTTATATCAACTTTGGTAAATAGTTTTTAATCTATCATGTGTACATTCTGAAGTTACTCTGTGTAATAAAAGTAATATATATATATATATATCAAGTGGATCAATATCTATACTATTATATAAAAGGACAAGCCATTTTTCGTTTGTGATCACTGACCGCGAAAACTATTGAACCAATCTTATCTTACCAAATTTTAACATCATCTACTGAGTTTTGATTGAATTACAGTGAAGTTTAAAAATTGTCCGATAGGTGACGAGCGCCATTCTTCATGAGAGGTTACAAAGGTGCAGTGTTATAGAGAGCTTGAAATTGATAATAACATTTACTTTTATTCAATCAAATTATTAAAAACAATTTAAATATGTGATCCGACATGTGGATCTACCGATATGCGGTAAGCTCCATTCTGCAATACAGTTTACAATGGTGAAACTATTGAACCCATCTGTACCAAATTTTAGCTACATCATTTTCATAGTTAAGGAATATTGTGTGTAAAAATATGATCCTCGGGCCTTTCGTTGTAAGCACTGATAATGCCATTCTATTACCTTTAAGAGTTTCATAATAGTCTTTGCCCATACGGAATACCCATTAATACAATAAAATTAAAAATTGGATGTCAAATTATGCTCTTATGTAATCTTCAAACACCTAATCTGTTCAATTTTAACCAGGTTAAAATTCTGCTATGTGTTAAAATATCATTGAATGCTTAATTATTTAAAATTATCCAAGTTCTTTATTTATAAGAGCTGGCGAAACCTCGACGAGGGGGAGATGCTAATATATTAATAATGTTTCATTTATATATAGTAGGACCCCCACTAACCGGGGCTCTATTAACCGAGGTTCCGACGGTACAGTTTTTTTTTTTTATACCATACATTTTATATTTATAATATTATTTTAATAAAATTAATACGTAAGATTATTTCTAAGGATTACATAATTTTATTATTATTATGTATTATTATTTTTTAATAATGAATAGTAAAACCCAACATGCTTGTATCGTATGAATGAGATGTTTCGGTGACTGGGAACTAATCCGATGCATATTCCAGGAACGCTTGTTTTCAAGTCGTTCATCTATGAAACTAGTACTGGCTTGTTTGCCTACAAAACAAAATTATTTACTGAAATGTTGCAAAAAAAAGTATTACTTGCGAAGGGGTGGCTTGCTCAGTTTCTTTTCTGTAACTCGTTACTGTTTAACCGGCGCGCATTAATTGCGGTAGCTTTTCGAAATGAAAACTTCCAAATTTCACTTCTTTCAGCACGAGATCCTCAGATTCTATTCTAGATGAAAATAGTAATCGCGCTGCATGTTTTTTTTGTTTTAATTGCACTTCAATGTTTCAAATTTTACTTTATTCAATAACTATGAAATTTTAATTATAATATTAAAAAGGCAATTCTAAAAATAGAGAAAAAAAATAGTCAGAAAAGAAATAAATAAAATGCTAAAATTTATTATTTTTATGAACAGTCTCTAAATAAAACGAACAACAATTTATAATAAAATAACAATAATAAAAAGCCTGAGAAGCCATAAATAAATGGAAAGGTGTGAGTGATTTAATTAATAACTAATAATATTATACTATTAATAAAATTACTAGTGGATTGGAGTGGTTTTGGAGTTCATTAGGAAAAGTTTGGTATCTTCACATCTCTGAGAGCAGAGGGAATCTTATCCTTTAACACGCAACGAAATATAACCCGCAGTTAAATAACGCGCATTAAGACATGAGCAATGGGATTAATAATGGAAATACCATTAGCTTCCTCGAAGATCCTAATCGAGCTTAAATATGGAGAGTCTGGATAAATTACTTGTTTAGCTAACTTTGCTGTCACTAATCTAAGTAAAGAACTGAAATCAGACATTTTCTATGAAATGCATGAGCTCTCAGTATCGAAATGCCAAAGGATCGCCTATTAGACCATCTGAAAATTTATTCCAGTGCGGAAAGGAAATTAATTACTACCAGGAAAATTACTAGACAATTAATTTGAATGGTTTTTATCGTTAAGATTCAGATAGTCTTGGTTTAAATTCTTAAAGAAGATATAGAACGAATCCTTGAAAATATAATGCATTTGCTATGTTGAAAATTTAAAGTAGCCTCTGATTCGCTATTCTCCTCTTATTTATAATGGAGGCAAACACTGCATTGCATTTCTGCGAATTCAACTGCTTACTGTGCTACTCCATTACTAACGCAAATATTTGCGTACTTTTTAAGTTCAATCCTGAAATAACTAAGATAAAATTTTAAATTTAGATTTTGGGTCAACATGGATTCTTAAGGGATTCTATCATTTCGCTCCTACTTTTACTGAAGTTTAATTTTTTTTTATATATACGTATATTGAAATTTACAACTGTACAAATATATACATCAAGTAAATTTATTGACAACGATTATAATAACATGTTACTACTTGAAAAGAACTACTCATCAGTAGCACTTTATTCAAAATTCTACTTCTAAAAGGTCTCTAGGCCATCTTCGTTTCAGACGCCTCGGAGGATTATTAGAAATGGAGTGGGAAGCAAGTTGAGAAACTAACGGATTTGAGTGGTTATGGAGCTTGCTATGAAAGGATAGGTATCTGGTGTGGGCTAAATCAGCAACATATGGAACATTATGGTCTTTATGGATAAGTTTATTGATGACAAAGCAGCATTGAGGATTTTTCGAAAGATTTTGGATTGTAAGAATTGAATGAGAGATTAAATGGATGGTTTAGTGGAGTGTATATTTAGCCTAAAAAAAGCACGAAGAAAGCTCTACAATGCAGAACTACAAGAGTTATATCGGGTAAACATAGTTCGGTAATAGCACCGGAGTTTGGTTAAAATGGGAATGTAGACCAAGACATAGATGGGAGTTTCCGAACTTGGGATTTTGGGTTTTAAGGGAGTGGGTTGGAAGGAGGTGTGTGGTGAAGGGTTGGTAGTTTCGGCATGGAACCTCCGGGTTTGCTAAGCGTTTTATTTATTTATTATTCTATCCTACCTCTCGATTTACCAGCTTTTAATTTATCGATATTTATTGTTGCCTCATCTTCCATTATTATATTGTTCCTGTTCTAGTCCATATTATCACTGTTTTTTTAATATCTTCTTCCGTCACACGGGGAATGCTGGCTATATTTTGTATAAATTACAATATCCATCATTTAGTTATGTTATAATTGTTTTATGCTTTAAAAGAAAAACATTATGATGCAGAGCTATATTAAAAAATATTTTTCTAATCAATCATCAATAGTACCAATTATATTTGTTTTTTGTGAAACTAAATCGTTTGTCCTACCCTGGTATGATATAGTTTTAATGGAAAATATTTTATTTTTGACATGATTTTAATTATATCTGAAACGACATAATCAATTTTCAGAGACTTTAAAAAAGAAAACAGAGACTTATTAAAAAAAAGAATGTCACAGTTTCATTCATAGTTATTAAATCTTAATTATATAATTTACATTATGTTAAATTATATAATAGAAGTACTGGTAGCCCTGTGGGTGAGGAAGTAAGCTGCTAAGCCCCGAAGTTTAGTTTAAAAATTAATATAAAAAAACTAACTCATCTTAGCGAACTTTCCCTAGATTACTTTTCTTCCAATAAGCAAAATCGATTATAGCTGTTATTTTCAAATGTGTTACACCTAGATCTGGATTCAGAAGAGAAAATAAAAGTTAAGAAAGTTAACCGTCGCAGCCGATTCCATTCCCCGAGTGGAGGGGGGATGGGGGTAGTGGGGTAACTTTTATTTCTTGGCGAATTCACTCAGTATTTCGTTATGAAATAAACCAGAATTTTCTGGATTGAGTTGGTTGGTAACATAATGGATAAGCCCTACGTTCTAGCTCTATTTCTATTCACGCCATTTGTTCTGTGTCTATGATTTTTTATTACATAAATAAACATTATTTTTATCTGGTTTATTTTCCATTGCTTTGAAATCATTGCATTGTTATTCAGTAGAAAAAATACTGTCCACCGAGGTATCTGTGGAACTGGGGAAATTTGGGGAAGGGAATAAAAAGTAAGGGATACGGATTGGTGTGGGTATTTCCAAAACTTAGTGGTATTCCCAGGTACAGGTAGGTGTAATTTCCATCTGTTGTAATTGGATAAATGGTGTACTAAGGTGTCTATATTATATACAGGGTAAGTACTTCTTAGAGTAAAAAAAAAAAATTGTGGGAAACTAGATCAAAAATGTAGAAAAATGCTGCAGACCTCACCTTTCTATTCCAATCCGTTGCAGATATACGATAAATCTAAGACTTTTTGAGGAAACCACGTTTTTTTAAGATAACACCTGTAACATCTCCATTTTGTTTAAATATTTTTAAAACTTTGACTACATTTTCGGATTTAGCATTAAATTTTCTTTAAGATTTAACGTTTAACATGGGTGAATGCCACATACCTCACCATTCTAATCCAATAAAGGTAATCTTGAATATAACAAACTTGGGATCTAAAAAACAGCTTGATCTTCACCTTATTTAGGAAAGTTACAATGCCTTATATTACTTCAACGGTCACTGTTTTTCGACTACTATCCACAAAACGGCTAATCTCACAAAAACTTGCAAATTTAATCAGCTTTTGAGTGATATGTTAAAAGTAATGATTCTGTTTCGATTTCATGGAGAAATTTACTTTTAAAACCGAAAAAACATGGTGTTCTCATTTGGCATATAAATCAGTTACTTGTGTAAATAAAAAATTATGACAATCCCTTAATAGAAATGTGGATTTTAAACATAATAAACTCTTCATTGATTAAAAAGCAAAGAAAAAAATTAATGTTTAATAGAAAATAAAGTAAAATTGTCAATTAAGCTACACCAGATCAGAGGATCATATCTTATTACATTTATTTATTTGTTTATTATTATTATTGATTAGAATTTCAATGTATGGTTTCAAACCCAATGATAATGAACATAGAACTCAAATTTGAGGAGAATTTTATGGGCAGATGAGTCTGTTTTTATATGGGAAAGCATTTCTACCTATTCATGTGTATCGTTGGTTTATTCATCTTTGTATTGCTGTCGAATAGTGTTGAAAAATCATAGTTTGCCCAACAGATTGAATGATGAGAATTACTAAGATTTGCTACAAAATATCCTACCACAACTTCATCACGATATTCCTCCTGAAGTTCTGCAAAATATGATTTTCCAACACCATGCTCCTTCACATTGTTTTGCTTTTGGCCTCATTTTTGGCTTTTTTATTCCTGTGAAGAGTTTATTATGTTTAAAATGCACATTTGCAGTAAGGGATTGTCATAATGTTTTATTTTCACAAGTAACTGATTTGTATACCAAATGAGAACACCATTTTTTTTCGGTTTCAAAAGTAAATTCTTCCATTAAATCGAAACAGAATCATTACTTTTGACATACCATTCGAAAGCACATTAAATTTGCAAGTTTCTGTGAGATTTGCAGTTTTGTGGATAGTTTTTTTTCGAAAAACGGTGAGCGTTGAAGTATTATAAGACATTGTAACTACCTAAGGTGAAGATCAAGCTGTTTTTTAGATCCAAAGTTTGTAAAATTCAAGATTACTTTTACTCTGCTCTTATAGGAAATTTAATGCTAAATCCGAAAATGTGGTCAAAGTTTTAAAAATATTTAAACAAAATGGAGATAATACAGGTTTTACGGTAAAAAAACGTGGTTTCCTCAAAAAAGTCTAAGATTTATCGTATATCTGCAAAGGATTGGATTAGAAAGGTGAGGTCTGCGGCATTTCTCTTTTTTTTTACACTAAGAGGTACTCACCCTGTATAAATGTATATTATTAATCTGAATGTATTAAATTGGAATAACATGTGTTGAGATTTAGGACGTCTGATTTTTTGATTATTGTGCGATATTTATATTTTTCTCCAGTTCAGTTGTATACTAAAGTTGTTATAGTTTGGTAGTAGATAACCATTAGCAATATCCAATAATAACATTGCAAGTAGTTTTATACTCCTCCATATTTTTATCTATTCTCCTTCTTTTTTTTTAAATCCTTTTTCCTCCTCATAGTAACTCTAAGAAGAGGCAATTTATTTAAAGCGTGTGTCATTGCCGTGCGAGGCATATTACACACTTGGTTATGTTATAATTTTTTATAGTACAATTCATTGTATGGTTTTATAAGTACATAGGTATAAACATGGTAGTAAATAACAATACGAAATAAATTTTAAAAAATAAAATAAATAAGATGAGATAAATACAGCAATAAGCTCATAGATGAAGCGGTGCACATCGAACCATAGATGTATGCCTTTTCAAACAACAACAAGATTCATAAATTATTATAATTGTATTTATTTTTATTTCAATTTAGCCAAATTAATTGAATTTATGAATTTTTTGAATGGTACGTAGTATTGATTCGGAGATTCCGGGCAAGTTCCTCCATCTAATATTATGTTGCGAATTAATGGAAATCGTTCCTTGACAAAAATTTATTTTTAACTATATAGTTATATATTCTAACGTGTATCTTATACATTTATGTTGTTGTTAACTTTATTATCTTGTTTACCTATGTGTAGTGAGAGCTGTTCTGGTTTATTAGGGTTTTTAATTATAGACGTGCAGCTATATTTATGTTGATCTAATAATTTATGTAGTCTCGAAACGTCACCAAAATAGGCTTTTAATGTATTGACTGAACTTCAAGAGCCTTATTAAACATATAATAGTAACAGTCTAGTTTGTTTGTTTATTTCGTTTAACGTCACTTTATACTGCTATGGCTAATAGTAACAGTCTAGTAAATATACCTATTTACTTTTCTTTTTTTTTTTTAATTATGTCTATGCATTTTATGAAATAATATAAATAACTGTTTTTATCAGTTACAGTTTTTACATACAGTGTTATGTAGTAAGTCTGCAAACAAATTTCAATGATAGAGCCGTTTCACTATATCAATGCCTCATAATATATGGAGATTAAAAAGGGTCGTTGAGACAACAAATGTTATGTAGCACGCTCGAACTGGAGAAGTTTAAAGTTACAGCTAAACTGTTGCTGGCTTCTCAACTACTTGTTGACTCTGTGAACAGTCCCTTGGAGGGAGTGCACGATGTTACGGTTGTTTTGTACTGTTATAGCTTCCGGTTTCTGAAGAAGATTGTTAATAATTAACCTTATAAGTTAACCTATCGAAATTTAATTTATAAATAATAATCAAAATTTGTAATACAGTATAACCTCACTAATCCGACCCCTAGGGCACCAAGGGGTAGGGAAGAACAGCCAAAAGGTCGGATTAACCGGAGGTTATAATAAAGCATGTTTTCATTGTTAACAGTGTATTATAATTATATTAATAGTAATATATTAACATTTTAAAAAAATAAGGGAAACAGAAACGTACGTTATATACATTAGTATAACATCTGTTTGGATTTAAAAGTCATTAAGTAACAAAATCAATTTTTTTCCGTTTCAATATTCAAACGGGAATATGCTCATTTAAAATTTCTGAGATAGTTATATAGTGAATTTTCTCATTTTCTAATGTGCATATATAGTAGTTATATTCACTTGGTGACTTTTTATACTTATGGGAAATGATAATATGAACACAAAACCACTTTTTGTTGAATTTGGAAAAAAATGACTTAGTGACTTTCACCTCCAAGAAGACAGTAATAATGTGGTTAGATTTGTAAAAAAAAACTGACTCACCGGGTCTTTTTTACTTTAGCCATCCCAGTTACTTTTCTAAGTAACATGCGATCTAGATAAAATAACAGTTGCTATGAGATAACCTAACTACCATATGACCATTTATATTCATTATTACGTTCTAGTTATCATTTTTAACCTGCTTATTTTAAATATGAATCTTTTCAAACTTAGCAAGTTACCAAAATCAGAAGAAATAGCTTTCCAATTGTTTTTTAAGAAGTTGCAGGGAACAAGTTGGTGCATTTAAAGGAACGGGAAATTGTAGAAAAGAAGAAATAAAAAGGAATATGGTACAAGAAAAAGCCTGTTTGATTCCTACTTATGTAAATTTGTATATAGGAGAAGGTGTGAAAAAAGGGATATTTTTGAATGTTTTTTGGAATAATTGAGAGACTATTGGCCTCCAAAATGAAAATTTCTATGAATTTATTATAAAATACCTACTTTGAATGCTTTTATTAAAATTTTTTTTTTTTTTTTAACATAATAACTTTATTCACAACCGTACACAATGGACAACCAGTGAATGTGAAATTTACATTGATACAACAGACATGATCAGGCATGAGGGAGTCAGCACCCAGTGGTACAATCTCCAGGCGTGAAACTAAATTATTAGCGATTAGACTAGGAGATCCCTCATCCACTTCCTTTTCAGCCTCCGTCGAGTTATGTCTGGTATCTGTACTGTTGCCATATTATGTATCTGTTTGTTAGTGTGTCCACGTAGTTTCTCATGAAATTGTCGATAAAGTTTATGAATATGGCTCTTAACTGTCGGAATACGTAAGTCTGTATGTAGTATATCGTTTGACACATAAGGAGGGGAGTCTGTTATCAGTCTTAGGAATTTAGATTGAAATGTCTGTATTTTCTGAATATGTGTTCTTTTGGCCGGTCCATAAATTTGCGATGCATACGTCCAGATGGGTTTAATCAAGTAACTGTAAATGTTAAGTTTTTGTTTTAAAGGTAGTTTTGAGCGTCTGTGAAGTACTGAGTATAGAAGTCGCAGTCTTAACTGTAACGTCTGTTTTTTTGTCTTGACGTGTGGGCCCCATGTCAGTCTTCTATCAAGAGTAAGTCCTAAGTATGTCACTTTTTCAGTTTGGTGTAAAGGTTGGTTGTCAATGTAAACAGGCGGGCAGGTCTTGCGTCGCAGTGTAAATGTAATATGAAGGGATTTGTCATAATTAAGTTTTATTTTCCATTTCTTACACCAAGTTTGAATCTCGTTGAGGTTGTGTTGAAGTGTTAAGGTGGCTTGTGTAGGGTCCGCGTCTCTAGTCATGATTGCAGTGTCATCTGCGTAAGTAGCAGTTAATACGTTATTGTTCGTCGGTATGTCATAGGTATATACTAAGTATAGAAAAGGTGCTAAAATTGAGCCTTGAGGGACTCCTGCTAAAATAGGTTTGATGGAGGAGATATCTGAGCCCTGGCGAACAGAGAAAAAGCGGTCTGAAAGAAAAGATTTTAAGATAAGGTAGTAAGTGTGTGGTAGTAACGGTTTCAATTTTACTAGTAACCCCTGGTGCCATACTCTATCAAAAGCCTGGGAAACGTCCAAAAACGCCCCAGAAACGTAAAGTTTTAGTTCTAAAGCAGCGGATATGTAATCTGTGACTCTATGTAACTGTTGTGTTGTTGAATGATATGAGCGGAATCCAAATTGGTGATCAGGTATTGTATTTAATTCAGTCAGTAATTTAGTAATACGGTCCAGTAGTAATTTTTCAAGTATTTTAGAACAGAGCGGTAAAAGACTAATAGGTCTGTAGGAAGAAGGTGTGTATTTGTCTTTGTTCGGCTTATTAATCATTAATATCAAGGAATATTTCCATTGTAAGGGAAATTTTGTTGTTCTGAGAATAGCGTTATAAAGGGTTGTAAGAAAAACTAATGATTTTCTGGGTAGTTTTTGGAGTACCTCAGCTGTGATGAGATCATAACCAGGAGCTTTATTTTTTGGTAATTGCTTGATATGGTTTTGCACTTCAGTAGGAGTGAAAGGTTTGGGAGGAAGTGACATTGGTAGGGGTGAGTCTAAGATTGTCTCTAAATGTTCCTCATGGAGTGCGTCAGTTAAGTCATCATGTGGTCTAAATACAGTTGAAAGATAATCGGCAAAAATTTCTGACTTTTCTCTGTCCGAGACAGCCCAGGAACCATCATATTTTCTCAGTGGGACCGATGGTTCACGGTGCTTCAAGAGGCGTTTGGTATGATTCCATAGACTGTTATCATCGGTTGTCAAGTTTGAAAAATAATTGTCATAGTTATTTTGTTTAAATTTTCGTATTTGGTGTTTAAGGTCATTATTGAGTTTATTATACGTCTGTCTGTCAGAAGGGAATCGGTCTTTTTGCCATTTTTTGCGCGCTTGTCTCTTGGCTCTAATAAGATCCCTAATATGTTGAGGGTAGTTAGGTAAATGGGTAGTTTCTTTATACCTTGGTGTTTGCGAAGACCATGCAGCTTCTTGTACTGATGTTGTAAAGAGTTCAACTGCCGCTTCCAATTCTTTTTCTGTTTTGAGAGCAGTTGGGATGGACAGTTTAGAATTTAGTTGCTCTCTAAATTGGTCCCAATCCATAATACCACCTGTTAATGAAGGCCTCTTTTCCTTAAGAAATGTTTCGACGCCCATTATCAGGTTTACAGGGGAATGATCAGAGCCAAGATCCGCTTCGGTTTTTACTGAACAGGGTACGGTCCTTAATCCTTTCGTCACAAATATGTCTAATATGTCAGGCTTCTTGTGTCTAGAATTTGGTAAGTAAGTTGGTTGGTTTGGACCAAGCACGTCTAATGACAGTCGATGAATAACAGATCTAAGGTTCCTACCTCTTGGAGTGCACAGTCGCGAACCCCAGTACTGATGTTTTGCATTATAGTCCCCTCCAGCTAAAAACGAACTACCAAGAGCTTCAAAGATTTTTGTAAACATTTGCTCTGTAATTATGTACTTTGGGGGGCTATAAATTGCAGCTATCGTCACGTTCTTGTGTTTGGTCTGTAAGTGTATTCCTGTGATTTGTATCTGAGGAGTAGAGTCAAGATGAATGGAAAAATGTTTCAGTGTCGATTTGATTGCAATGGCAGTACCGCCGTGTGCAGTGTTGTCAGGATGGTCTGTTCTGTATAAAGTATAACCAGAGATGCTAAGTTTATTTCGAGGTGTCAGATGTGTTTCCGTCAGTAAGGCTATGTCTATGCGTTTGTGATGGAGGTGTATTTCTAATTCAGTCTTTCGTTGTATAAGTCCGTTAACATTCCATAGTAGGATTGATAAGGAGCCCACAGTCAGAGAATTAGGGGCCATATTGGGGGCATACTGTCTGTGTTATTTGGTTTAATTTAGTAATGAGGCTGATAAGAGGTCGGACAAGGTTGTTAAGATTATTTAGGGCAGAAATAAGTTCTGATGGATCAAAAATTAGTAGGCGGTGCTTGAACTGTACTTACATGATTCATGCCTGACCAAGTCTGTTGTGGCTGTACCATAATATTTGAATGAACATGATCTTGATAGTTCGGTTCTGGAACACTGGGCTGCTGTTGTAGAGGACGATTTTGCAAAGGTGGAAACTGCCTTGGCTCAGGAGGCTCTACAACCACCGGCTGAGGACGATTTCTGTTGCTGCGTTGAACTCGTAATTCTCTGAAGGTCTGACATCCTCTGTAGTTAGCTGGATGAGCTCCTTCGCAATTTGCACATTTCGCGGGTGTTTCTCTGGTTTTTTGGCATACTGATGTCTCATGGGCTTGGCCACATCGCACGCACCGAGCCTGATGGTTACAATAGCTTTTCGTGTGACCAAAGCCCTGACATCTTGTACATTGTGGAATATCTCGTTTTTTTCTTGGTTCTTCTATCTTTACATGAGTATAATATAGAAATTCAATTTCATAAATTTTTTCATTGTATGAATTTTTTGATATATCAACGAAAAACATTTGTAGTGGGGTTTTTGTTCTTGTTGAAATAGCATTTGTAATATTTATTGCTTCGTATCCATTTCTCAACAACTCATCATTTATAATGGAAGGAGGAGTAGAGTGGTGTAAACCTTTTATAACTATTCGGGCATTTTTTTCTTCAGCCAGCTGAAATGTGTGAAAGTCTGCGTTCACTTGTCTTAGGCTTCTGACTGCACTCCTGTAGCTGTCAGCTGTTTTCGGAAGTAATGTTACTATGGCCTTATTTGTTGTTTTTAAAGTTAAATTATTAATGCCTACCTCTTTTTCTAGAAATGAAACAAAGGCTGGATAGTTTTCAATACCACGTACATATATTGGAGGTGGCTTCTTACTAACAGGAGTTATATTAGTTTGCTGTACTTGAGTATTTTGTTTTTCTGATGGGAACAAAACTTCGAACTGATTTGATAATTTTATATCACTGACCTTTTTAGCCTGTTTTCTGGGGTCTGCTGTAGCTGCTGGTCTTTTTTTTTTTCCGATGACAACTTCCCATGAATCATGGTTAAGGGCACCAGTAGGCGTATCATCAATTGGCATCTCCGTATCTCGGGATGCTTCAGCCATACCCGAAAATTTAACTAACTTCTTCGCTACGGTACACTACAGTATTAGATTAACACTTTTTGCCTAAAAATTACCTGTTTTTACCACTGAAAACAGTTATATTAGGCGGACACAATTTAAAAACAATCACCTTTCACTAATTCGATCAGCTGTCTCATTAAAATATTTTAAATAAACAATTTTGAACGTATGTTTTTCACTAGTATTAATTTAATAATAAGATAAATCACTGTTTTAGAAAAAAGTAACTGGGATGGCTAAAGTAAAAAAGACTCAACTCACCTTTAAAATCACCCATAATTAAGTATACTCTATACGTCGTTTTAAGGACCTAGCAAAACCGAAAAAAAAAAAAAATCACATGTCCCCCCACATTTTCAGGGAATTCCGAAAATTTGAAAGCTTGTATCATAGTATCCGTTTAAGCTACCGAGCTTATTTTCTGCTCATATCGCATATAATTTAGCTTAGTTAAAAAGGTTTTGTTTAGAACCTACTGTGCAGCAGATATTTGGGTGAAACGTAGAAAAAGTAGAACGTTTCGACGCTACCAATTGGCAAGCGACCGCGCTTTAAAGTCAAAAATTTAGATTTTTATACACAAGCACTAACCAACATATAAACAAAACTAACCAACCTTTTGCTCACAAAAATGTACAATTTTACTGGATTATTAGGGGTTGCACAAAAATATTGTGCACCCCACGTTACACCGCGGGATTTCAGGATCGGATTACCCGGAAAGTCGGTCTAACGGGAGGCGGATTAGAGAGCTTCTACTATAATAACTCTCCAGCACACGAAAACCTTCGCAGTTTTAGTATACAGCTATTTTCTAGATAATTAATTAGAACTATATATTAAAATCAATAATTTAGTCTGTAATCAGTCTTACAATCGTAAATCAGAAAATATACAACAAATAAATATAAAAAAATACTGAATAATATAAATGTAATGTAACGTTAGCTCACCCCCCCCCCCCCTAGGGGCGTGGACTTTTAGTATGTTCATCTTCTAACTGCTCCTAAAAAAGCTCTTAAATAATAGCTTATTTTCCATGAAATAAATAATCGCATATTTAACATGAAATATGTGATTATATATAAACATATTGTAGAGTGCATATTCTACGATATGTTTATTGACTGGACTATTTAATCCAACTCATCAACAAACGAAAATAGAATCAAACTAAATCGGAACAAAATAACAAAATTTATCCACGATAAATAATGTATGTGAGGAAGAAGATATAATGTGATATAAATAAAAAAATTGGCATCAAAAGTTCCTTTGCCTCATTTCCGATATATCTTGATATCGTACTATCATTATGACCATTTTATGTTTAAAATTATTTATTTTTGTGGAAAATGCTGATGATTTTAATTGAAAAAGATCCAAGACTGAAGGAGGAGGTCGTGAAGAAATAATCTGGTAAAGCGAAGAGCCGAAGAAATATTGTTTATGGAGAGGATAGATACTTTAGGCATAAGTGATAGATTCGCTTAAAGTTATTTGTCCTTGGAAGATGGTTTACATATCTAAAAATCAGTTGATTAAATGTTTGAATCGATCATCTGGTTCTCTAGTGACTCCACTACATACAAACAGGCTAAAGTAAGGGTAAATATGAAAGGAAGAAAGGTGTTAGCAAGCGTTTTAAATACAAAAACGATAGGATCGCTGAAACTGATAGACTTTAGGTTATCAAAACATGCGGTAATAATAGATTGATATGGCTTCCCGAAAATAGATTGATACCAAGATTTTTAACATTGGTAAATAGGATATGGATTGTTGATAGTTTTTTAAGCCAGATATCCGATTTAAGCATTGTTAGCCCTTCCGTAAGAAAACTATAGCTAAACACAATATACTTAAATTTAAGCTTGACCTTATCCCGTTCACATCTCAATTATATAAAAAAGTTACCTGATAGAGTGATAATTATTAGGTGATCTAGATTTATTGTTTAACCAACAGGGGTTGTTATGAGCGTGTTTGGAGAATTGGAAAATAAGTCGGAGGCTGAATTGCTCGGAGTTCCATATCAGAGAACATGATCAATAGTCATTGATTTCCCAGTAAGTAGGTAAGTGCATTATCGCTAGCTTTGATGGATTACCCTGCATAATTGCATAATTCACTTAATCTATTTGCGCCATTTGAAGGAACTAATCAGGAACAATACCTTTTAGTATCACTTCAGTATTAACTGTGTAAAATTCTGTTTAATAAATAAAAATAAAATGTGTAGATGAGTATTGTACGATTACTTTGTTATGTTACATCGTATAGAAAGTTTAGCAACTTTAACAGCTTTGACGATTTTTTTTTACTCGAAACGTGTTGTTTTATGTCCAATGCATTTCTTAAAATGACTAATTTCATTGATGAAATTCTTTTCTGCATTTAAAGGTAGACTTACCTATACCAGATAATTGTTTTACAGTACTAATGTATTTTATGAAAATAATGGACTTAAGCACGTTTTGCAGAGACCGATCCACTTGCGTTATTCACAGTGGCTTAAAAATTGTTTTTAATGGAATATTTAATAGGATGAACACGAGAACATTTTACTGGAATGTGTTTTTCGTGTTTCAAAACAAGAATGCATCAATCAAGTTACTTCCATTTCGGTGATGGTATTTGCAGATCAGCACAACCATTGCTAATAGACTCTAAGAAGCCTTTAGCTGCCACAAAATACAAAAATATGTTTTTACTTGCATCCCCCCGCTGTGGCTTATTATAAGTAAAAGAACTTACATATTATTAACTAATAATTAAAGTTTAATCGGTTAATCGATAAAATTCTTTTATTGAAGCATACAATTAAGCATTATTTCTTCAATGATACTTTCACGCAAAGCAGTAGTTTTGTAACCTGATTAAAATTGCACTGATTTGGTGGTTGAAACGTAAAAATATAATTGAACATCCAATTTTTAATTTCAATCTATGAATTAGTAATCCAGATGGACAGATATTATTTAGAAACTTGCGGATAATGGACTGCATTATGAGTGCTTACTACAAAAGGCCCATAAATCCTATTTTGACACAATATAAAAACCAAAGGATTGACATTTTGATTTGGTGATAATTTCGGCATTCGATTTCAACTGGTTGTATTTAAATTTATAACCAAAAAAGCATTAGACATTGTGGCGAATAATTATTGTAAATGTTATTATTGGTAAACCTTCCTACAAATTATGAAAATGATGTAGTTAAATTTGGTACCGATGAGTTCAGTAGTTTTATCATTGTAACCTCTATTGCGAAATGAAGCTACTTTTCGCACTGTTGTTCTATTGTGCACTGTACTATTGTAACCTCTCTTATAGAATGGTGCTTGCCACCGTTAATTTTCAAACGTTTATCGACATATTATATTTTTTTTTTGGTTCAGTAGTTTTCGATTGGTTCAGTAGTTTTCGAGGTTAGTGATCACAAACGAAAAATGGCTTGTCCTTTTATATAATAGTATACATTACATACATGAAAAACATATTAATGTATAAGTTTATATTCACAACTTACGGTGTTTACACTGCACCTGTTACGTACGTATGGTGAATGATCGTCAGCGTTGTGGAGTTTCATCCGTATCCATGAATATGTATGAAACTGGTGGAGGTATGTTATTTTATCCTCTAATACAAACATCAGTCAGTTAGCGCCCCTGTCCCTCCATTCGGCCTCAGTAAACAAAGCTTTTTACAGCTCTTTGGGACCTTTTAATCTCCATCTAGGTGGAGAGCAGTCCAAGAGCGCGAATGAATACAACGCGAAAATAGGAAATAATGAAAATGGTGAAACATGATACTTCATTGAGCATTCCAACCAGATTTATGAATGGTTACTTTACCATTATGGTAAATGATACAACTAATTTATGTATGATTTTGTTGTGTCAAAATGTTTTACTTATAAATAAAAACCAAGAAAAACATTATTTTGCTGCATCATTATTATTTTATTTTTTTTATTTGTATCTAACAAACAATTTCTTGTATTCTTAATTTACAGAAAGAAAGCAAAATATTTATACATAAAAGAAGAATACGTCCAATTTAACCATAAGTAAGTAATTAAAATAAAAATAACTGGCCGTCAATGAGAGTCATATCGTCGGTGAAATTGTCAATTCTGTTCTGTGCATTTTTTCGATTTAAGTTCGAATTTTCATCCAAATAGAAAAATAAATATTCGTAACCTTCAAAATTTGCCTGACAATTTTTTTCTTTTTGATTGACAAAAACTTAAATTACGGTTCGACGGTTGAACCTATCAATTTCATATTTTTACCCAAAACAAAGGGTGTTAATACGCTTGAAATGTTTTCGGTTTCATCTCCCTATCTTGTTTCAATCCAAAAATTTAATTTGTATTTTGTAACGATTTTCTTCCCCCCCCCTTTTTTTTTTTTATTGACTATTGCATTTATATGCATAAAAAAAAAGCTAAGGCTCTCCTCTTTCCAGCGATACCTATCAGGTTGAAGTTTGGGAGGAGTGTAAAAAAGTGATGATGATTTAAAGAAACGTTACCAAAAAGTTTAAAAAATTCATCCACCTAAAAGAGGGTAAAAAAATGACATTTTTTGTTTTTATTGAATAAACGTTTTTCAATGTTTTTGAGCGTGCTGAATGAGAATCTGACGTCATTTTTTGAGTGAAAATATCTATAAGCTTGAAGATTTAATCTTCTTCTTTATTGTATTTAACCTAAACCAAAATCCTTGAATCTGCCTTCGAAAATAAAAATTTTGGTGCCAGAATCATGTCGATATCATTTTTCAAACTCGAGATATAAAATAAACTAGTTTAATGGTCTTTTCCTCGGTTTCTAAGACCGATTAGACGGAACGGCAAAATACGTGTCTAATATTTTTTGACCAGGAACCTCCAAAAAAATTGCCAATAAGTTCCGTGGGAGACTGAGTGTGCCCTCCTCTTGTCAGTACGTTTGGGTTTGATACATTTGGTTCGTGAAAGGAAGTCTTCCACAGTCTCGTCCTAATATTGCTTGATATATCAGCCCAATAATATTGTCTTTCACGCACTGAAGTGCTTTTTTTTTAATTTGTACTACTTATTTTTAATTATTAAAATATCATTTTTTTTTTTTATTTGTGAATAATATGTCCATATTGGTTTAAATTTATATGAGTTAGCGTTTAGTTTAGAAGTTTCAGCCTTTTAATTTAATGTAATTAAATGATGAAAAATCTTGAATCGGATTGGCTGGAACCAGAAGGGCTTTATTGAATCCTGCTATTGACTGAAGTCCCTCAAAGTTCACCACTCGAGGGGACTTTGATATGACCTAAGCCGGCCTATAACTCCTCTGGAGATCTGGGATGTTAATAATACTGAAATATCTTACCTTATCTTGTGGCATTTCTAATTTTTTTAATATTTATATATATTTTTTAATTACATGTTCGTTTTATAGCAAAATTTTTGAATTGCCATTTTAGTTAACAGGCCCAGAAAAGATCAAAAAACCGCAGAGAAGAGCTCTCCAGAAGGAAATTAATTAAACATTAACTATTGAAAGAATTGAAACAGAGGAAGCTTTGTGGCCTGGTTCCGCGGCTACCTTTGTTGATTCTTTTACTTGCTAATTGAGTAACTTAATTACACCAGGTTAATTAACAAACTCAAGTTAATTATTAGGGTAATATTCTTTTGTTTTTTTTTTTTTTTTTTTTTTTTTTTTTTTTTTTTTTTAAACAAAGAAATACCCTCTTGATCATAGTTTAAGAAATAAATCAAAAGAAATTTTTAATGTTTAAAATATTGAGGTATTCATCAGCTTATGAATCATTTGAAATTTTTTTTTAATTTTTACTGTTAAATAACAAATAATATATTTTTTTTTCCTGAACAAAAATTAGAAATTAAAATGAATATTTATCATAAAGGTCAAAGGTATTTTTATATTATTCTATATTCAATGATTCAATCGTACAACCAGAACAAAAGATGCACTTCAAAAAACAGTGTTTTAGCTGTAGGCGTCGCGACCAAAGTTGAAAATCTCTAATCATTTAGGGATATAAATAATTATTTAGTTTATTTAGACTGGATTTAAATAATAAAATATTACTAATTTATTCTAGGACCTTCAGCCCCTTAAGAATAAGAAATAATGTCACTTAAAGTCCCGCACTGGTATAGAAGGATCAATACATTCATGAATTAATTGCCACTTCTATTAGAATTGTTTTATATGAAAAATAGTTTCGAATGTTTAACATTCATTTTTAGTTTTAAGGACTACTGAAAAATATCGGTCCGAATATAGATCTGAAACTGGTTTTCAAATTAAATATTTCTAATAGAATTGGCATTTAATTCATTAATCAGAATGACCCCAGTTGGGATTCGAACCCAAGTCTCCACCTCTCTAGCGTGGCGCCTTATCCACTAGGCCACCGGGCTCGTATCCGAACCAGGGAAATCTTCTCTCTTCACTGATCCATACCCCCGGGCACTCGCAATTGCGATGTACAATTCGGGGATGAATGTTCAAATTGAACATTACTTAGATCTAATTAGATAGATCTAATTAAAGTAATGTTCAATTTGAACATTCATCCCCGAATTGTACATCGCAATTGCGAGTGCCCGGGGGTATGGGGATCAGTGAAGAGAGAAGATTTCCCTGGTTCGGATACGAGCCCGGTGGCCTAGTGGATAAGGCGCCACGCTAGAGAGGTGGAGACTTGGGTTCGAATCCCAACTGGGGTCAAATCTTTTCTCTTCAAAAATAAAAAATATATTTAAAAAATATTTATTAAACAAGAACCACTTCATAATGATTTTATTATTTTCTTCGGACGCAAGACCTTATTATTATATATATAGAATTATTAAGTACATGCTTGATGTATAATATTGCATGGATTATTTTTACTGAATATTTATGGGAAGTTTGCCTTGATAACAAATATTTCTGACTTAATAATTCTGAATTTAGGATATATGATTATAAACATTTGATTTTTCAAATTAGAAGAGCTTATTTCATTATTAATGTTCATGTCATAATTAATAATAATTATTCATTAATTTCGTTTAATATCGTTGCAGTCCATTTTCCTTATAAATCCATATGAAAAGAGCAATACATTTATATTATTACATACCGATTGTTGTGCATGCAAATATTTGCTATGATATATGGTTATTTGGTTGTCGTGTGAACTCATCTCTTGAGGTGTGAGGTATTTGAATTACCCCCTTCCCCCCTCCCCACCGAACTTGGCAAGTTAATTAAATGCCCATTAATTGCTACTAAAATCAGCTGTGCTTCAACCTCAATATTTGGCTTTCTCATCACATGATGATGATATGAACAAATATTAGCGAATTTTACTTTATTGTTATCTAGTTTCATTTAAATGTCAAAAAGTTCATGGAAATTAATTAAAAACATAAATATTTTTTAAAATTTGTATTAATTATCTTCCAATTTATATATTTAATGATATTTACTACTGTATACAATATATACATCAAATAAAGGTTTGGAAAAATTATTACTATAACATGTAAATAACTTGTATAGAAATTACCTTAATTATTATTTGTAGCACTGTAATAAAATGTATTTCAGAAGATCCCTAGGGCAACTTCTTTCCCTAACCTAAGAGGTTTATTGGGAATGGAATCAAAAGCAATTTGGGAGAGTAGTAGTTGATTTGTTTGTTTATTTTGTTTAACGTCACTTTATGCTGCTATGGCTAATCGGACGATGCTACGGTGGGAGTCCTAAATTTTGCCTATTCAGGTATAATTAGGATAGGGATCTTTAACGAGTACCTGACATCGCACAGGCTCGGGACCCCCATTTTACGTCCCTTCCGAAGGACGGCATAGCTAAGGATTTTTTACTCCCTTTAAAAAATCCTAAGGTCATCTGCCGGGCTGCGAATCCGCGATCTTGGGTTTAGTAGGTTGCTATGCTAACCGCTACACCACAGGTGACCCGAGTAGTAGTTGGTTATTCAGCTTATCTTGGAAGGATACTTATCTTGTTTGGGCCAATTATGCAGAATAGTGCACTTTGATATCTTGGATAAGCTTATAACTGACACAGCAGAGGACATTGAGGTTTTCACGAAGTATTTTGATTGTAAGGATTGGATAGGAGAAGAATTGAAAGATTTAATCTTGCCTCAGAGCTCAATTCTGTATATCGAAATAGGTCTAATTATTGTCACGTAAACTATTCTTTTGTAATTATTTGGGAGCTTTGAACGCTTATCTAGTAAATAGTGTAGTGGTCAATAATTGTTCTTTACTTCTTGTATGTAGATTCGAAGTAAGGCATAGAGTTCTGGGTAGCGGTTCTGTTCAAAAGAGGTCAGTGGAATATTTCTTACTGCGAAGGCTATTTGATGAGATTATATTTAATTATTTAATTTTATTTTTGGTTTGCTTTTAACGTCCGTCCTCATGATCCCCACACGCAAGGTTGCTTTTTTGAACATTCGCAAATTTTGTTATATTTAATAAGTGAGGGATATATACTCCTAACCCCCTTTGGTAACACTCCTGATATTTTGTTTATACGAGTACGTATATATTTCTGTTACTTCGATGATATAGTGATCATCAAACACTCCAACTTTTAAAATGGGAATGATTTTGAAAAATTAGCTAAATCGGAACAAGTTTAAAATTTCATATTCCTATGTCTTCACCCCTTATTTTTTTTATTTTTTTTTAAACTATTTTTACTAAAGTAACAGTCGAATCCTCAAGTAACTCGTCATGTAGGGTAAATCAATTATTCATTATTATTGATACCACAGATTTATATTTTTTATTCACTTATAAATTTAACTTTATTGTTTCACATAAGTCCAATTACGAGCATCTTTAAATGAGTTAATTGTGACGTCAAAGCTCTATTTTATTAATATATTGAAAAATTAGTTGTTTTGGTTCTTAATAAGGCCTTATTTATTTTCTCATAAATTGTGTTTTGGTTATATTCTGTACTTTGGTAGACGATCTATTTTTTTACTGAAATAGTGCACATTTTTGACTTATCGACTTCCTTACAGTAAGGGATTTGTAATATCTTTTGTTTACAGTCCTTGAGTGTAGCACCTAGTAATATTGTCTTGAAGCAAATATTCAATATTCTACGAACGTCTGAAACATAAATTTTGGAGGCACGGTCTATCCTTAGTTTCCATGTACACTTAAATAAATTAAGGAGGAGCTTGTGTTCTGAACCATATAGGTTGATGTATGGCGCAGCGATAGTGCTCAAGTTGCTATATGGGATGCTGCTTCAAAGTCAGTGAAACTTTAGAAGCTTCTAAGGGTGGAGAAGCTAATGTGCTTTAAGGATCAGTAAAGCTTTTAATATTAAGCTGACCTTGTAGACCTCGTAGGTTTTATTTTAGATACAATGCAAAATAATCACAATTAGCGATTCAAGGGAAATGGGACGTTCTTTAATATATATCGGGAAATAATGAATTAAAACTGACTGTAAAAACGTTATGTACACATTTTTACTTGCCTGAATCATGTAATGGACGGGTTTATTGTTGAAATAGGAAGCACTTATAGTTGTGATATAGAGAGTACCGAATTGATTGCAAGAAAATTGCAAAAATTGCTTGTTTGGACATTTTATTGAGGCAGTGAGAAACAGAATTGATTTTTCCATATTTTCCGGTAACTTAACTTTGAATTGTAGTTTATCGCATATTTTGGCTTTATGAGATATTTCGTCAATTTTGAAGTATTTTGATGGAGTAATTTTAACTGATGGTCCAATGTGTCTTAGTTACCAATTTGGGCACTGCAAGAATGATTCAAATGAAAGTGACATGAACAATCTTTTTAGCTACTCCTCAATCAATGTTTCTCTAGAATCAATACATCTTTGCAATGTTTAGTGTCAAATGGAAATATCTGTGGATAAGTTAAATAATTATTATACCAAAAAATATATCCTAGCATTATTGTAGGCTGCATCTAATAGGGAATGGTGGTCTGTGTAAGACTCTGGTATTGGGCCTAGTCTTCACTTGTAGACTTGTTGCCCGATTTTGGTCTACAGACGTGGTCTAATAGATCTAATAAGGGGTGAAAAGTCACCGAGCTCAGCGTGTTAGCATAATTAAATATTCAAGGTCAAAGGTCACAAAAATCAGTTGTTTTTTTTTTAAATCTCGATTTCTATGCCTCGGGTGTCAATCTATAAATCTGAAACTAATAGTTCAATCCAAAATTTATTTTTTCCATGTTAAAGCTAGTTAAATTTACTATAAGAATCGTGCAAGTCCTGTAAAATATAAACCGCTTACTTTTTTGAAATCCAAGTTTTGGGCACATTTTTCACTATAACTCCAAAACAATTTGTCTGACCTGAAATTTCCTTTTTTCAACTAAAATCTGATTTAATTTATATGAACAAGACTAAAACGACAAGAAACTGCCCGTCGTTACAGACTACTTCAACATTTACTAGACAAACGTTCAAAGCTCCCAATTAATTACAAAAGACTCATATACATGACTGTGATTAGACCTGTTTGGACGTACGGAGTTGAGCTTTGGGTCTCCACTAAACCATCCAGTTCATCTCGTATTCAATCCTTACAATCCAAAATCCTTCGAAAAATCCTCAATGCTTCTTACTTTGTCACTAATAAAGTTATCCATAAAGATCTTAATGTTCCATGTGTTGCTGATTTGGCCCACACCAGATATCTATCCTTTCATAGTAAGCTCCATAATCACCCAAATCCGTTAATTTCTCAACTTGCTTCCCACTCCATTCCCGATAATCCTCCGAGGCGTCTGAAACGAAGATGGCCTAGAGATCTTTTAGTTTAGAATTTTTAATAAAGTGCAACTGATGAGTAGTTCTTTTCAAGTTTTAGCACGTTATTATTATCGTTGTCAATACATTTACTTGTTGTATATATTTTGTACGGTTGTAAATTTCAATAAATGTATATTAAAAAAATAAATAAAAATAATTATATGAAACATTGATTAAACCCTTAATCCAGCCATGCAAGCACGCTAAATATGTATGTTTTGGTAAAATATGACGATTTTGACATAGGCATTTAATTGAGACAAATAGGGTGGTAAGTAAAGAAAGCTCATTGAGAAAGGTGAGGGAAAAAAATGGTTAAAGATGTTTTCCAATTATTATTTTTCGATTGGCAGGGATGTTCAGATGTGGGCTGTCCATCAGCTTGTGCCAGAACTAACCTCAATGCTGCAGTTGGCAAGGTGCCACTTGAGAGGCTTAAAACTAGACGAACAGGCAGACAAACAAAAATACTTTTGCATTAATACATTTAGCTGCATATCATAGGGGGCATTATTCTATTATAGGCTCCAGTGATGTGGAGCAAAAGCTCCAAGGCTTTTGTATAGCCATCCGAACTGAAAATAGATAGAAGTGTTTTATTGAATTTATATTACAATCTGCCTCTCTTTTGGGCAATAAATAATATGAATGACAAGATACCATTCACACAATATGTATAATTGAAAACAAATTAAAACGCATTGCTACAAAAAAAAAAAATTAAATAATAATATAAAATGAATTATTAATAAACTGAAATGAAGAAAAACAAATTGAAATTTAAATACAATCATATAATGAAAAATTTTTAAACATTAGGGAAGTGGAAATATCAAAATATCTATATACTAGCTTTCTCCGTCGCGGCTTCCCCCCCCCCCCCCCCTCAGGAGCAAAGGACTTAATATAATTTTAACTAATAATTTAATTTTTATTTATTTATGGATAAAAATCTTGTTTTGAAGTATACAATTGAGCATTGTTTCTTCAATGATGTTTTCACGCATAGCAGTAAAAGCAAAGACATCCAATTTAAAATTTTAATCAATGGGTCGGTTATCCAGATGGGCAGAGACTATTAAGGAACTCTTGCAGATAATGGACTGCATTATCAGTGCTTATATCCAAAGGAATCATATTTTTACACACAATATGAAAAAGCAAAGGATCAAAATTTTGATTTGGTAATCATTATATATATATATATAAATAATTTATTTTATGTTATTTCATTTTTTTTTACGTCAAAAATGTATGCTGTAATAACTGAAGCATTTAATTTGTTAATAATAGACTATTAAGTATTAGGACTATTATGTCCCAGAGTAAAGTTTAATTTTTCATTTCATTTTTAAGGGAGAATTAAATTTTATTTATTTCATCTAGTTAGATTTTAATTTCTAAGGATAAAAGTATTTGACAGTAAATGTGTGCAGTATATACGTAAATTTTATTATTGCTAAACATTCCTAGAACTATGAAAATCGTGTAGTTAAACTTTACAGATGGTTTCAGTAGTTTTACCATTGTTAACTACATTAGTGAATGGTTTTCAAAGGGCTCTATTTATCACATCACACATTTAAATTTAAAATAAGTAAATTTTATTATCAATTTCAAGCTCTATATGACACAGTATCTTTGGAACCTCTCATGTAGATTGGCGTTCGCCACCAATTGGCCAATTTTCAAACTTCACTGTTAACCAACTATCGCTTTTTTTTTTTGATAACAAGTTAATAGAATACATAAGATTTTTTTATTGCTAAACCTTCCTGAAACTATTAAGATGATGTGGTTAAATTTTGGCAAAGATTGGTTCAGTTGTTTTCGTGGTTAGTGATCACAAACGAAAAATGGCTTATCCTTTTATATAATAGTATAAATAAAACACTAAATCCATATTGAAAGTTTTTTATTGGGGCTTAACATTGTTATTGTACACAAACTAGGGACGGAAGGAGATTCTAAAAACATGCAAACCATTCAAAACATCCGCACTTTGTTTTTTTTATTTATTGATATTTACAACTGTACAAAATAATATACATCAAGTAAATGTGTTAATAGTGAATAAAATGACATTTAAATAACTTGTGAAGAACTACTCACTAGTAGCACTTCAATAAAATCTTCACTAACAGGTCTCTAGGCCATCTTCTGTGATCCAATTCACTAGTGGATTGGAGTGGTTATGGAGCTTACTATGAAAGGATAAATAAGTGGTTTGGGCTAAATCAGCAAACATATGGAACATTAAGATCTTTATGGATAGGTTTATTGGTCACAAAATAAGGAGCATTGAGGATTTTTCGAAGGATTTTGGATTGTAAGGATTGGATAAGAGATGAATTGGGTGGTTTAATGGAGCCCCACAGCTCAACTCCTTACGTCCAAATAGGTCTTACACAGGCATGTAAATGAGTCTTTTGTAATTTATTGGAAGCTTTGAACATTTGTCTAGTCGCACTTTGTTACATAGATTATAAATGTATTATTTTTTTTTTTAATGTAAGAAGAGGAATCATACATATTGATACTCACCTGAGGGATAAAATTAAAAGGGTTTTTGGAAGATTTCAGGACATTGAGCAGACAGTGTAAAGAGAGAAAGGGTCAAGCAGATTGTCCTTTTGGTATTCCATACGACTGGTTGGTTTTTTTCTGTTCCTACTGGAAACAAATTTAATTATTTCCAATGTTCCCATTTAAAATTTTTTTCATAAAAATAATAATAAAAAAAATTTTACACAAAGATTTTTTACATAAAAATCCAAACCGTCATAGGGAAAACTAAATAAAACGAATCTATCTACCTGACTCTTGCTCTCTTTATACTCAGTTTGCTCTAGGTCCAGATATATTTTAGAAACCTTCTTGATTTTGGTTATCAACATGATAAATTTCTTGTCTTACATTTTTTAAAATTGTAATATTTATAATCTAGGTAGCAGAGTGCTGATGTTTTTAGAACTGATGTGATATATGTTTAACATTCGAAACTAATAAATTACAATAAAGTGGAAAATTATTCAATAATTCTAATAATATTATTTTGATAATATATTAATGCCTGGAGTTTTAGATTCAATAAAGATAAATGCATTATCAGTAATATCATTTCTTGGTACCGATGTACTTTTCTAAAGAATCGATACATTTTTATCAAAAACAATTTAATAAACAAATGTTTTATTTCATAATTGTCATCACTATATTCTTTAGATAATATTGTTAATATCTCTGTTTAAAAAAAACAAAAAACGAAATTAACAACGAATAAAGCATCCCTCCATTAAAATAATAAAGTTGGTTTATTGTTCAGTTATAATAGTAATAGCTAGAAGTAAATGGGAAAATGTTGACACAGGTTCCCTATTCCAATTTAACCATTTTGCAAGTCAAATATACCCCCTTTGCAAATCAAATTCAACCTTCTGCCTATTCAATTTAATCATTTCTAAAATCAATAGCTTCATATTAAAATGAGAACAGGAAAGTGAACAATGTTTAGTTAGGTTTTATTTATTCATTCCAGAATCACCTCTACTCTACGGAATGATTGCGATTTTTTATGTTATCATACGAAGCTGGATTTTGATTGATATCTTTTTCGCTGATTGATAATTTTTTTCAGATTTTAAAGAATACTTTACTTCAGGTGAGATCTTGCTGAATAGAATCTCTAATTTTGTTAAAATACACTCCTTTTCCAAAGTTTATTTTAAAACTACTTTTTTTTAAATTTATATTAATATCATTTATTAAATGATAGACATTAGGGATTAGATTGTTATTCAATCTATCATTGTTATTCACTGTTTACCAAGAAACGATGGAATTTCGGTCCATTTATTTCAAATTTCTTCTCAGTCCATATTCATCTTTCGTTTGCCTCAAGCCTGTTCTCCCTTTTCTCTTTAGTCTAGTTATGACAATTACTTTTTTTCACAATGAACATTTTAAGCCAAGATGATTCGGTTATATTCAGAAGCCAGCGGGGGCAAAACGCTTAGTAAATGCAAATTAATAATTTAAGTATTTAAAAGTTAAAATTGAATAAAATAAAAATTTATTTTAATAAACTTGTTCATGTCCAGTTTAAAAATGTTTACTATAGAATTCAGAAACTTCCTTTATTATGAAAAGACGGACGTTTTTGTAAAATTCAAAAATTTCAAAATGTTGCGATACATTTGAAGGGATTTATTTATTATTTTATTTTATTTATTTTTATTTTATTTATTATTTAATTATATTTATTTTTATTATTTAATTTTAAAGGTCGAGACCACCACAACGCGCACGAACAATACCACATCCCGAATAATCGTTGCAATTGGTAGAGCTCATACGATTTCTACTGTGAATTCTCTAGCCGATCGTCGGACGATGTATCTTTATATGAAGGCATTTTTAAATTATAGAAAATAATAGTTAGGAACTAGTTGATGTGTGATGATGTGTTGAGCTTGTGGATGAATGTTTTAAGAACAATAATAAAAAAATAAAATAAAATAAAGAGAGGACGTCCTAGAAAATCCGGGATAAAGGATGTCGAGGAGGACTTAACACGTTCACTGTGGTCCCGGTAGACGATTTTTCATAAGGTTTTTCCTATTCAACCACCCTGGGTCAGAAACGAGGAGTGACGTTAGTCAACGAGTTAAGAGTACTTGGGGTTACCGACTGGAGAAATAATGCTCTATATAGAAGCCAATGGAGCAGAATTGTACGAGAGGGCAAGATCCACCCAGGTAGCGCTAAGAAAAAGAAGAAGAAACAATGAAGAAAACAACCACCAAATTATCAATAAATCAACTTATTTAATATATTGATTTTTCTCCTTAATGATTGAAATAAAAAATTCATTTTAGGAAAAAACAGTTCTTTCATATTTATTTAAGGGAGCTTAAAACCTTCATCCACATAAAATTTGATATTGTAGATTGAGCTGCTAGCTGAATTTCTTCCGAGTGATATTTGTAGCTGACAGGATATTATGATGGTGGCATATACTCTGCTGATTTGTCCAGAAAACAAAATGTTACAATCCTTATGCCATCTGTTGGATACGATTACCTTAATGTGCATCATTATAACCATTATGACCGCAAGCAGTATGTGTCAACTCAAATCGCAGCTATGAGTTAAAATTATTTGTACGCATGTCCAGCTTCAATTAACATTACAAATAAATTTTAGAACAACCAGTCTTTAAAAAAGCCCCTGTTAATTGGAATCCCGGATAATGGGGGTACTACTGTAATTAGTTCTTGCCGCCTCTACCCTGTGATGTACACGGTACCCAAAATTGTGTGGATGAAAATATGAAATAAAAATTATTAAAATTAATTATTTGGTTACGAATATTGTTCTTTCTCAGTAATTGATGGAAGCATTCACCTATTGGTATCTGTAAGTTGAGAATTTTTTAGTGTGTTTTCAAATTGAGATATTCTTGTTCATAATATTATTACTAATTTTAAATTTTCGATATTTACAATGTTCTAATATCATCAACTCGATTCATTTACTATATTAAATATAAGTATGCCTTTCAAATATATATGGTTTGTTCTGTTATGATCGCCTGAAACCAGGAAAGTTCAAATTAATAAAATGAATGTAATTATGTTTTCTTTCGACAATATTGAACCAAATTTTAAATTAGTTCTGTGCTGTAGAGTTAATTACAGAACTCGATTAGTTCTTGATGTAATATTTTAGCCAGAATGTAGTCTCTCAAAAGTTGCCTTCCGGTGAAAACTAATGGTAAATTTTAATTAAGTGTATAATTTTAATTAATAATTTATTATTAATAATAAACGTTTACAGCTTTTGAGAACTCGAGCTCTCTTTTGTAATAATGTACGCATATGACACATCATTATACACAGACTTTTACCGCATCGATACAATAGAAAACAAATAAACTTTTAAAAAAAAATAAATAAATAAATATTGGCAAAATGGGACTGAAAGTGGACCCAAGGAAATCAGAAGTCATTTTTCACAAAACGCAGGCCAAACGTAGACAAGAATATTATTCTAGACGGACAATACTTTCCTTGCTCTAAATCAGTAAAATACCTGGGTTTAACGCTAGATAGATTAAAATAGACTTTAAAAAAAATACAAACAAAGAACTAAAAACTAAACATGGTAACATTAAAAGGGTAGATAAGTTTAAATATGTAGGTGAAGTAATTCAATATAACGGTTTAGATAAAGCAGCAAATCTCGCAAGAGCCAACAAAATGGAATTTGCCTTCCAAAAAACTAAGGATATATATAATAAAACAAATCTCTCTATTGATCCTAAATTATTAAACAGTTGTTCATCCTTAAAGCTTATATCCCTCTGAATGTTTGTTTCTCTACATGGAGTATGGAAAAGAAGGAGAGAAAAATGTTAAGGAAAATATTGGGACCATGGAAGACTGAAGAAGGTTTTAAAATAAAAAGTAATACGGAAATATATCAAAATATTGAAAAATTTAGTGACGTAATAAGGAAACGTTGATAGACATTTTATGGACATTTGATGAGAATGTATGAGGGAAGACTGACAAAGAAAATTTTCCACACAGCCTCTAAAAACAGAAAAAGAATACATGGGTACGGATGGTATAAGAAGATATGATGGTGGCAAATATACAGTGGAATTCAATGTTGGGCAGAGACAAATTTCGGACAGCAGTCAATAAGATTAAATCTCCAGATATGGTTAGGCCACAAATTGGTAGACGGTGGTCAGATAGAAGGAGAAAATATCAGGCAGAGGTGATGAAGAAGTGTTGGAAAGAACGGAAGAGTAAGGAATGAGTTGTTGAACGTTGCCCACAGATACCGGAACTGGAAAAAAAAAAAAAAAAAAAAAAAAAAACGAAAAAAAAAATTACATTCAAAATCTCATCTTATTTCAATAAAAAAACTCCATTTTTTTGAGTTGTAAAAAAACTGGTAAAAACAATAGATTATGGGAATATTTATGTTCTGTTATGGCCATTAGAAATTGTTGATGAAATTTCAATTTCAAAATTTTAACCTTCTCGAAATGGGTAAAAAATCAATATTTTTGGATTTTGATAAAATTTCACATATAAGGGTTTCATGGTGCGTTAAATCGAGATTTGAGGTCAATTATTCATGAAAAACTAAATTCCTTAGAATTTTATCATTTTTTTAAGAGTTTTTGAGCATTCTAAAGCCGGGTCGTGCCTTGAGCATAACGAAAGTATTTTTATTTCAAAAAGCATACATAACTGCAATTAAACGTGAATGAATCATTTCTCTATCTTGTCTGAGAGTTGAGAAAAAATAAAACGTGATTTTCATTTTTTTTTTTTTTTTTTTCGCGGCTCTTAATGCTCATTAGCAGCTATAATTCTAGTTTTGCACTATTACAGGTCCCTAATACAACACAAAAATCGGCATTCAAATCTGTAAGTTACAACTCAAAACGTCACCTTATTAGTTTCTTCCGAATAATAATTAATTGTTAATTTTATTTTATTTATAATTTGAGTTAATTTAAGCCTAATCTATAAATTAGGAAAAACAGTAGATTATTGGCTGACATATCCATGATTTATTGTTTTTTTACCAGTCAGGGAGAAATTGAGTTTTCAGTCGATATTATCTTAAGTTCTTATAAAAAACACAAGTTTGCTATTGAAAATAAAGGACATTCCTCGATCGAAAAAAGAAGAAACATAATTTCATTTGAATAAGTCCCCCCTATTCAAACTTTTCAAATTCTGGGAAGCATTCGCGGACTTTAGAGAAAGAATGCGCTGAAAAATTTTTCACAGAGTCTAAAACTTTCTGCATCCTAATATAAACGATCTGTTGCTAAAAGTATTCGACAATTTATTAATACTTAAATGTTTTCATCGCAAAAGTGGCCTACTACGAGGGTGATAATAATCTTTTGAAGTACTATTTCCGTCCCCTCAAACCGACCGTAAACCAATCTCTTGGTTGCGAACTGACATGTTTGACATTAATATACCAAAATAAATTTGCGGCTCTGAGGACAATATTTTATGCATTTTGAGTGTTATGTCCTGGAATTTCTCTTGGTATTTATAGCTTTTTATGTTCTGGTTTTGTCAACAGGTAATTTGTTTACATAATAATTGTATTATAAAAAAACAAATTTAAAGTGATACGTTTAAGTTTTCTTATGCTTGGGAGCTTAATTTAAAACCGATTTCACTTTGTTGACTTTTTATTTTAAAGAAACTATTTCCAGATTTATGTTAAAACAAATAAATACATTCCTTAGCTCCCCTTTTTGACACAGACATGTCTTTTGGCTAGTGGGTATATACTTTTTTGATATAACGTTTTTTCAAGTATATATAATTTTTTTGTATTTTTTTTTTGTTTTTTTTTATTTAATTTATTTTTTTTAACATTAGTCGCTGAGACCTACCGTTTTGGACATACCTAATTGATTTAAATGAAAAAAGTCACGTTTAAAAACACTATTTTCTCTCAACATTATTTCCTATTATCATTGTTAATTTAATTTAATGTAAGATGGGAAAGATCACCTTAAGTCAATAGCAACAGCATTTATAATTTATTTAAAACGTTTCGCCCCAAACAGGCATCATCAGTTATTATAACCTACATAATGAATATCTAATAATGTTGGAACAAATAGGTAAATCGGTTTGTCTTTGCCTGGGCCCCCGGACATGTTGATATAACGGGAAATGAGATGGCTGACAACGCCGCCAAAGAAGCATTAGCCCTCCCAGGAGAAGCCACAGCGATCTTAACTCGCTCGCCCCTTAAAAGAATGTATTAATAAAAGAAGGCAAGAAAGTTCACCCAGCAAACTAATAAACATAAAGAAAGATGTGAAGCCCTGGATTACATTAACCCGAAGCAAACGCCAGGAAGAAATTGCGATCACACGCCTCAGAATAGGATACGCCCGGATAACCTACGTTCACCTTATTACAAGAGAAGCCCCTCCAAAATGTTCGAAATGCCAAGCCAATCTAACAGTTAAACACATCTTCGAAGAATGTTATCGCTATAGAATCCACCTAAACCAGTTAGGGATACCAACAAATATCTCAATGGCGTTAAGAAACAATGAATCCGTTTTAAAGCCTCCTTAAATTTATCTATGGCTCTAAGTTAATAGCCAGCTAATAATTTTAATTCAAACTACCAACGGGCGTTGATGGCCTAGCAGTTAAACGCCCTCTCAAACTAACTAAACAAACAAACAAATAATAAATAATACTAAAATTAAAAGAAATAAAATTGCCCCAGTTTTAAGTCATTATAGTCATACAGAATTACAAATTTATTAAAAATTTTAATTCACAAATACTTACAAGTATTAGTCAAAATAGAGCTAAAATATTATGCACACACACACCAGTAACGTCGTATATCCAAAACCAATCCCCTAAGAAGAAACTAATCAAATATATTTACAGAATATATATTATTTTATTATATTAATGAAAATGATATTTATATTATTTAATAGAATTTAAGAATTCCCGAAAACAGAAAAATAATCCAATGTATTTCTCATAAATATTTCACCTCACAGACATCCATTATTGATAACTAAAAACAAAGCTGAATGCAATCTTATTCATCAAAAGTCCCAAGTTAATTTGACACAACTACTAATATCACAAATAACAATAATAATAAAGAATTTCTTAATTATAATTTAATGTATTATGTGGATACGCAGATGTTTTAAATAAGGGTTTTTATTACTTATAATGCACATAACATTAATCGTTTTTTATTAATTTAAGTAATTAGGTCTTTTTAATTTTAAAGAGTAAATTGGGAAAAAAAAAGCAGATTATAGATAGACATCCGTGGGTGGTTTTCAAATAAAATGGCAATATGCCGTCCCAGCACTTTGAATGGCTAAAAAAAAAAAAAAAAAATTACCACCAATATTTCACTGTTGTTAATTTACGCCTTAAAACTTCAATTTCAAATGTTTCTTAAAGAAAAAAATAAAATAAATTTTAAGACGACCTTGATTCTCAAAACATAGTGAATGTCTTAATTCATTTTGACATACGTTACCATTGTCTTCTTACATTGAATTCACCACTTCCAATCTAAGTCTTTACATTTCGTAGTTTTCAACATTACGAATATTTCAAACCCACGATTATATTTGAAGAAAAAAAAGTTGTAGTTAAATGATCTTTTTCTAATTAAAATTACTAAAATTTGAAATACGTTACTTTTGACATACGTTACCGTTACGGTAACAGTAACTTTTTTTTTTGAGGATTTTTGGGTTTTCTAGAAAGCTAAATTGCCATTTTATTTGAAAATGACCCCTATGAGCTATTGTTTTTCCCAATCTAGGAGAAATTAAGTTGTCATTGAACTATTCAAAGATTTTATAGTCTGGAAGTGCCAGGTCAATATTTTATTCGATAAAATAATGTCAGGACCAATTTAGACAAAGTAAAAACATTTTTTATAGGCCTATACTCAAAACAATGTTTTTTTGACTCTGTGAGTTTTTGTAACCACACATATTTGAGCAATGCAGAGACATTTTGTTCAGTACCAAGAACACGAAATATGCTGTGATGGATATATTTCTGGACTCGATACATTGCGTATTCATCATACGAGTACATTGCGATAGAGATAATAACGCCTGTTCTGAATAATTATTGGTTTATTCACGTGATATGTGGCTCGTTTAGGAACATTGTTATTTATAATAGTATGGAACTCGTGTATCTCTACCGAGTATTGCTTAAAATATTAGTTTGGATGAAGATGAATCATTGTGGTGAAAGGGATAGTGGGGGGAGGGAGCTGTGCTGTGATTTAGTGGAAGTCCTACACCCGCAAGGGAGAAACACAGTTTATGTATTCATTGCTGCCCGGATATATTGGCTTCCTATAGTGCGCAGCGTACTCATTCATGATTTAGGCGTAAAAAAGAAATAAAATAAAAATATTATCTAAATAAAAATTTTGGGGGACTCCTCTAAGACTATCCAAAAATACTGAGTTGTCCGGACATGAAAGCAGGTTTATGTTTTAAAAAAAAAAAATTAATATAAAACATTTTTATCAACCGAAATTAGTTTTATTTAATTATATAAACTATTAAACACCTCTTAATATATTTTTCCATAGGTACTGCTATCGTCGAGGCGCTCCATCAAATCGTCCCGACGTCTATGCACCTGTCAGTTCGATTCCGACGCTTCACTTCGAGTTTACATTTATCGTTAGCACTTTCTTATAACCCCACATGTTAACAGCCACATCTAGTTTCAAATTGGATAGAGTTCTTTAGTGAGTTATTTTTAAATCTAGTCTTCTTAAATGAAGAAAGGTGAAACACAAGTTGACGAGATTAGTTTTAACATGGATTTATTTTTCTATATCTACACTAATGGGGTGTATAAAAAAATGACCGTTTTTTAAACAAATATTTTATTATTATTTCTTTGATATAAAATACAATTAATACTCAAAGTATAGTCCATTGTTATCTACCGTCATTACCCATCTGCTAGCCAATTGCTCGATGCTACGGTGATACCATTCCTTGGGATGGCTGTCAAAGAACTCTTGGACAGCATTTTCAGCTTCCGCAAAATTATCATATTTTTTCCCTTGAAGAAGATGGGCCATGGATCGAAACAAGTAGTAATCCGAAGGTGCGAGGTCTGGGCTAGAGGCAGTAGTTCAAACCCATGAAGTTCTGTAAACTTTTCTCAACTTTTGTAAAATTGTTGAGGAGTAAGTTCGTGAAGTACCAGTCTACAGGTCTTCTTCACCTTCCCCATGGAGAGAAGATGGCGACTAATAGTATCTTTCTACACACCACACTCCCTGGCAAGTTCGCAAGTACTTGTGGACGGATTTGACTCAACAGCTTCCTTCAGAACCTCATCAATATCCATTAATGGCTGCCCGGAGCCCTTCTTCCTTTCCAACGTCGTATCTCCACTTCTAAATTTTTCAAACCAACGCCGCGCAGTGCGCTCTTCAAGGATACATTTTCCTTCATGTTTAATGATTTCACGAGTTGCTTCAGTGGCTGTAAAAAATTTTTTCCAGTAATGTCTTAAAATTACGTGAATTTCGTAAGACACTGTCATGTTTCTTCTTTGAAATAAATAACTGAACTAAGGCTTTTTTTTTTTAAGGTCCAGTGTTAGAAACAAGTTTAGAGAATGCTCTAAACGGATTATTAAGTATTAGTAAATAATAAACAGCATTAAGATATTTACAGACTTTTGAACTCTGGAATTTGATAAAACAATCAATTTTTTTTTATACGCCCTATTATTATATAAAAGAACAAGCCATTTTTCGTTTGTGATCACTAACCGCGAAAACAACTGTACTAATCTCTACCAGATATTAACCACACCACCTTTATAGTTCCAGGAGGGTTCAGCAATAATAAAATCTCCCATTAATTTTTTATTAAAAAGTGATAATAAGGGGATAACAATGAAGTATGAAAATTGTCCAATAGGTGGCGAGCGCCATTCTATATGAAAGGTTACAAAGGTACTGCGTTATATAAAGTTGGAAGTTAGCAATAAAATTTACTCATTATCAATAAAATTATTAAAAAAAGATTTAAATATGTGGTGTGACAGGTGGATCCCAGAGGAGTTTGAAAATATACCGATATGTGGTTAGCAGTAGAGTTTTCAATGGTAAAACTATAGAGCCCATTTTTACCAAATTTTAGCTGCATCATTTTCATTGTTCTAGGAAAGTTTAGCAACAATAAAATTTCCAACAAAAAAAATCGTAAAACTAACTTATACGGAAATAACCTGTAAACTTGTGAGTGAACAACGAATTATTTTCATGTAATTAACTGCTAAAGAGGTAAAAAAACATTTTGGTAAAAAATGTAGTCAATTGAATGTAAACAGTTATTGCCCAGAGAGGTTATATAAAGAAAACAAGAAAGCTTGCTTTATTTTCCAGGCAACCCAATATAAATGGAACTATTTTCTCACTGGGCATATACCGGCCAAAAACATTATTAGATCACAAAACAAGAAACTTACAAGTGCAGAATGTAGAAATTAATATTAAAAACGGATCTAAGAGTATATACGTCCTCTCCAAAGCAAAATATCGTATGTGTCATTGCTGTCGAATAAGATACGATTTTCAAAAGTAAATTGTAAGTGTCGAAAATTGTTTTCTTCCTCAGATATACATTCAAAGTTTTAACCTCACGAACACCGTTTTAGAAAAATATCGTAAATCTAGTTTTTGTATCTTATTCACCAACAATTGAAGGGTTTGATGGATGAAGGATTTGTGTGCACAAGTGTTAGGTAGCAAAATCTGTAAGATTTCCTTGCCAGAGGAAATTGTTAAAAAAAAAAAAAATAAAAAAACTTTAAACATAAATTACTCAAAATTAAAGTGTTTGGTGGATGAAGAAATTATGTCACTTTTTTTTTTTTTTTTTAATTCAATCTAGTTCAATGGATGAAGGATTAATGTGCAGAAGTGTTAGGTTGATAAATCTGAATATTTCAATACATCTAGAACAAAAGACATGAAGTAGATGGAGGAGCTATGTAACGTTTCCTTGCTAAAAGAAAATGTAAAAAAAATAAAATAAAAAATTAAACATAATTATTGTTATTACTTACAATTAGTATCTCTCGTATTCGCCAGATTATTTTCGTCGCTAACGATAAACTTTATATGTAAAGAAAAACCAAAAATAATTGTAATCTCACTTCCAGATGTATCTTAGCCGCCCTACCTTCCTTCAAAAGGATTGTAACCGCCAATGTAAATATCGCATGCGCATAAAAATATCCGATTGACCAAAATATGTTATCGTAAGCCCCGTAATTAGGTGAAAACTTATGTCTATAATATTTTATATATATATTTTTTAACTTAAATCGAAAAGTATGGGTGATATTAATTTAATTGCTTAATTTGAGCGCTTTAGAGCGTAAAATAAGTCGTGAGACAGTTTTTCGTCCCTCAGTAAAATTTGGAAAATGGTGCTTACAATATTTTGCCTTCAAGGGGACAATATATTCAAACAATTATACTCCTTTTTACTTCTTTTTTTTTCATTTGTTCATATTATTGATATTTGAGGAAGAAGAAAAAAAACAACAATATTTAAAGATGCAAGTGGGGGTTTGCGATTTAAAAGCAATTACAGAGAACTATAGCATGGATAAATACTAAAGAACTTTTGAAAAGAGGCAGTTCTTTGAGAAGGGACATATAATGATAAATAAATCATCCCATTGGGATTATTCGGTTGAATACTCTCATGGGTGACCAAGCTCCCATCTCTATAAAACCCTTATGCGTCCCTTACTTCTGTATGGATGGGACTGTTGGACGTTATCTACAGTTGCTGAAAAAAAGAGCTGCTTACATTCACTGTCGAATTTTGAATTTCGCCGAAGTTAAGGAAGAATGGAAGTGACGCACTATCCAGGAGCTATGAATCGCCTTTAAAGAAGGTGCTGTTAAAGCAATGAGGTATGCAGGCCATATTGCCAGGATGGCTGATGTAGAAATACCTAAGTAACTGTTGACACACATAATACATGGAATAAAGTAGAGAGGAAGACCAAAGATGACGTGGTCGGTTGGTGTAGTGGAGGAAGCTGGAACGTGACTATTGGATGAAGAGTTGGAGGAGGCCATGATCATAACCGGATTCTGGTGCTTAGAAAAAATAAAATAAAATAAATGAAAAAAAAATGTAAGAAAATAAAAAACCTTAAATGAATCTTATTAAGTAATTTGTTCGTTTCTTTCCTTTCTTCTGTAGCTTCTTAAATAGCACTCTATCTGCAAGGACCCGTGTAACAATAATAGATGTTAAATAAGTAAACATGGAAAAGAAGGAATCAACTTCCTTATTGTAACAATATCAATAAGATATCGGACGATTGATAGCTTACTTTGTTATTAAAGATAATTCATACAATATCATACAGTGTATTAAATACTACATTTTTAAAAACTCAGATTATTATTTTGGTTTTAAAATACAAAATATTAAAAGTTTACAATAGTGTTAAGTTTATAAATGTATTTAATTATATCGACTTGTGTATATATTTATGTGAACATTACTGGGTTGCTGATGTTATGAGCAGCGTCGACGTTCCGCCTTTCCATTCTTTAACGTTGACATCCCGTACTTTTACCACACGTCATCTATATTAATTATAATTAATTTTGAAATTGTTAGAACGTCCGTAAATAGTTAATTTGGAATAACGAATTAATTTGGATCAATTAAACGAAAAATCCGTTCTATTCAAAATCCTTAAACTCTACAAACCAATTCAGACGAGGGGAGGACTTGATAAATTTATAAACAATGTTCCTTTCGATATACTATTTTATAAAAGAACAAGTCATTTTTCGATTGTGGTCACTAACCACCGAAATGAACCAATCTGTACCAAGTTTTAACCACATCATACTTATAGTTCCAGGAAGGTTTAGCAATAATAAAATCTACTGATTTTCAATTAATTTGTTATTAAAAATGTGATAACGTCTGAATAACAGTGAAGTTTGAAAATTGACCGATACGTGGCGAGCGCCATTCTGCTAGTATGGTATACAATGCACCTTAAAATTGATTATAAAATTTGTTCGTATCTAATTAAATTATTAGAAAAGATTGAAATATGTGGTGTAAAATTTTAATCCACAATAGTAAAACTGCTGAACTAGGAAGATTTAGCAATAATAAAATTTACTTTAATAATAATTTATATGTTATTGTCAGAAACGATGTTTGCCACACTGTGATATACGTTTATGGTTGCAAATTAAAACCCTTATCGATCTTTTGCTTTTTGATATAATACAGTCCATTATCCGCAAGTTTATTAATAGTCTCTTTCCATCTGGATTACTAAATAATACATTAAAATTAATAATTAGATGTCTTATTACGCTTTTACGTAATCTTCAACAACATAATCAATGCAATTTTAATTAGGTTAAAAATTACTGCTAAGTGTGAAAATTTCAATTGTGAAAATAAATGATAAGTGTGAAATAATGATCAATAGCATACTCGATATTTAGCAAATTATTAGTTAAAGTTGTTTAAGTACTTTACATATGAGATCGGCCAAAGACAGGATGGGGAATGCTAAGGGATACAGGGTATTCAACATCCGATGGCCAACCCCCTTTTTTTTCCACAGTTTTTGAAATTTTGTAACGAAACTCTCAGGGTCTTAACTGTGTCAAATAAAGTTTCTTTTCGGGTTATATTCTGCTCCTTAACCTTCTCCAGTTCTTCTCCAGCGACCCTAACTTAAGGATTCCCAATGGGATGTGGTATTTTTTTATGACGGGTTTCGATCGAAAATCAAATTTTGAATCGAATTTATACCGGTGAATATTTTTATCCGTGGCACCGTTTCGCAAAAAATCATTTTAAGAAAATAAGCAATCTAAAACTAGTATTGCAATAATAAAATTAAGATTTTCGATCGAACCCCGTTATAAATGATACCACATTCCATTGGGAATTCCAAAGTTAGGTTCTTCGCTGGAGAAGAACTGGAGAAGGTTAGAGAGCAGACTATAACCTGAAATGAAACTTTATTTGACACAGTTAAGACCGTGAGAGTTTCGTTTCAAAGTTTCAAAAACTGTGGCAAAAAAAGGGGGTGGCCTTCGATTATTTAACACCCTGTATATACATTTGAATGTACAAATGAATGTATAACTTACTGTAATTTTGTTTCAAGGCGACAACCGCATAATTATAAAAATACTCTACAAATCAGAAGTTTTCTCTACGAAGTATTACCTTCATATTTTATGTATATTACAACAACAAGAACCCATTTCATTGATACTTTTTTTTTTCCCTTTGTGGCCCAATTACAGGTAATGTAGGGAGATACAGACTCAAAAAGGTAGAGAACTATTGTTTAGCCTAACCTTTAATCAACAGCCTATCACACAAACCCGTTCGTATGCAGTGTTCGTTAACTACCTCTCTAACCCTTTTATCTTCCTAGCCCACTGAAAAGAAAATGAACTCGCTATCTCCTCTGAAAGATCATGTTATTGATTAGAGCAGATATGCTTGACGTAAATTAGTAAAATGGTTAAGTAATTCGGTAAGATATACGACTGCTGCAGAAATCCATTCCATTAAACGTAATTTCATAGCCGTTGACATGAACCTCTGACGTTTTCGTGGTGATATCGAAGATGTTTCCCGATAACTCAAGCCGTTAAAAATAAGTGCGACTTTAGATAATGTTCTCTTTTCATCCTTAAATGATTGTGATAAGTTACTTCGACTTCATCTATACCTTTCCATATATGTTTGTATCAACATCGTATGTAATATTAACTACGTACTTACATTTCTCTAGTAAGGTGTTTTTTTTTTAAATTATTATATTTATCATGAAAACCAATTATTTGATATATGTGTTTTTTTTCTTAATAGAGAATTTTTTCTCTAGGAGCTGATGCGGTCGATCACAACAATTTTTTTTCACTTATTGATTGCTGCCTAGCGCTTCCTTTATAGAGGCTGGCTGTGCCCCAGGAGGGTCGAGTAATTATTTATTAATATTTATTAATTTACTACTACAGTCCTGATTAAAAATTTATTAAAAGGAAATTTTTAATTCGATATAGATAATTATCATTTATAATTATAAAAATTTATCTAATTACTCTGTCTCAGAGAAAAGTTGCATATGTTACTTTTCATCCTGTTACATTTTCGGTTGTTAACTCTTATTAATTTTTTATAATTCTGTCAACCCTGCCTCCATTGGTTCAAAAACTAGTGAAGTGACAAGAAAGGCGCGCAAGGATCTCCCATCATAGTCCAGTCAATAGGGAATCACTCCCATGTTAAATTTACTAAAAATAAGGGCTGGTAGCAACCCGCACAGAGTTGTTGAGGGCGATTAAAGAAGTATTTCTGTCAAAAATGCCCCGAAGATTTGGTGAGTTTTTTAGAGTTAGGGGCACGAGAACATGGCCAAAAGCAGTTTTTTCAATTTATAAGCAAATATAACGCGGCTTTTCATAAAATGTTGTATATAAAAGTTGTAGATAATAAAAATATCTACAATTTAAGCCATTGATCGTTCGATTCTGATGATTGGTTGTCGTAAAAAGTGCAAAAAACCCTCTAAAATGTCCCTTTTTTGCATAAGAGTTATTATAAACAAAAAGGGCCTTTTCAATACTTTTTATTGATGAAAAAGGAAGCTCTTTAAACCCAAAGAAAAATAGGATTTACCCCGTCCTCCTATCTTTATTATTTACTGAGATATACCTTTTGTTTATCTCGATATCGATATTTTCAATGCAAAACGGGCCGTTCGTGATTCACATTTTGAACTTCGGATGACCGGGATATTATTCTTAAGGGCTTATATTTTCATTGTGAATTGCTAAAAAATCGATTTATTTGAAAAAAACATGCAATAAAATCGACTTGAAAAAGCGCCCGTTTTACAGCTATAAACAATTGAAGCTAGAGCGTCCGGTATTGAACCGATTTTGTTATAAATATAATAAATTAAAAGCTTACCTCTCAACGATTGATTTGAGCTATTCAAAGTGTAGCTACCATAAATAACAGCCGAGTTACGATTTTTTTTTTTTTTAAATCACTACATCATTGTTATGGCTAATTAAAAAAAATCAATCTCCAAATAGTACAGAAGGGTGGATGGGCTTTCGGGAAACTTACTCGACAAGTTTTCAGTATCATGTGTCCAAAATTATTCCTTTAAAATTTGCGAATAATCCTCCTAGCCAGTACGATACAATTTTCACAGTGTTGATTGAAGCGTCAGCACGAGCCCGAGCTCTTAAACAATCTACTGCTTTCATGACCTTTGATCAGCCTCTTTACTGGAAAGCACGTGAATTGATAGCGTCGATTGATCCATTGAATGATCCACACGGGCTTCAATCTGTAATTGTACGGTTAGGAGGATTTCACACTTTGATGTCATTTCTTTCTAGTATTTCATATTTGATGGATGGCAGTGGCTTAACAGAAGCTTTCACAACTATATTTGCAGCAAACTCTGTCGAAAAAATTCTTTCTGGCCATGCATTTTCACGTGCGATTCGAGGACATATTTTAAATTTTGTTGCTATATGCAAACGAATATTAGAAAAATGTTCTTTTACCGACGATGAACAAAGTTATCTGGATAATTTGATGAACTCCGATGAATTCAATGAAGAAGATATCAGTAACGATGTTAATTTCTTACAAATTTCTTCTAAATTTCAAAGTCAGTTTACAACATTCAAATCGAATGGACAACTGCTCAGTTGTTTCTCCAGTATCTACATTGGATTTTCATTGTCTTAAATTTCTATCACGCGGAGAGATCTGGAGATTGCAAAAATAAATGACGTAGTGATTTAAAAAAAAAAAAAAAAAAATCGTAACTCGGCTGTTATTTATGGTAGCTACACTTTGAATAGCTCAAATCAATCGTTGAGAGGTAAGCTTTTAATTTATTATATTTATAACAAAATCGGTTCAATACCGGACGCTCTAGCTTCAATTGTTTATAGCTGTAAAACGGGCGCTTTTTCAAGTCGATTTTATTGCATGTTTTTTTCAAAGAAATCGATTTTTTAGCAATTCACAATGAAAATATAAGCCCTTAAGAATAATATCCCGGTCATCCGAAGTTCAAAATGTGAATCACGAACGGCCCGTTTTGCATTGAAAATATCGATATCGAGATAAACAAAAGGTATATCTCAGTAAATAATAAAGATAGGAGGACGGGGTAAATCCTATTTTTCTTTGGGTTTAAAGAGCTTCCTTTTTCATCAATAAAAAGTATTGAAAAGGCCCTTTTTGTTTATAATAACTCTTATGCAAAAAAGGGACATTTTAGAGGGTTTTTTGCACTTTTTACGACAACCAATCATCAGAATCGAACGATCAATGGCTTAAATTGTAGATATTTTTATTATCTACAACTTTTATATACAACATTTTATGAAAAGCCGCGTTATATTTGCTTATAAATTGAAAAAACTGCTTTTGGCCATGTTCTCGTGCCCCTAACTCTAAAAAAATCACCAAATCTTCGGGGCATTTTTGACAGAAATACTTCTTTAATCGCCCTCAACAACTCTGTGCGGGTTGCTACCAGCCCTTATTTTTAGGAGAGAATTTTCCCTATTGACTGGACTACAACACTGTCAATCCCCTCACGTGTGTTAGTACGGAAGTTGGAGAGGGGTGCCTTAGTTTGAATGTAAATATTGTGATTTTTTAGGAATTGGTTAATGTGCTTTTTATCTATTTTATAATTTCATTTATTAATATCCTTTTTGTTGTATCATGATTTTTTTTATAGATATTAATTTTTAATGTTTAGTTTAATTAAAATACGCGTTTATGATGTTAACTAAATATCAAATATAATTGTTTTATATGCGCTTATTGGTTTAATTTTATTTATATTTTTTTTTCTGATTTTTTTTTTTTTTTTTTTTTTTAGTGATCTTTTAACAACAAACAGCATTTTTACTCAATTTCGACAGCATTTTCCTTAGAAGTAGTTGTGAGGCTCTACAAGCGATGGGTATTGACTAAAATATACTCACACAGTTAAGCGGCTGTGTATGAATCATTACTGCTGAACGAAACGGTCCAAACTTTGCTGTTAGAAGAGGGGTGCGGCACGGAGATCAATTAGTGTTGTAAACAGTATTTTGGCTTATAGATTGAAAGAACGTTGTCATAAAGATCACCGGAAGATAGCTGGACTATCTCCGATTGGCAGATGATGTTTTGTTTGCAAGCAATGCAGAAGACTAAAATGATTATGAAAACATAATTGGATGTGTGTAGAGAAGCGGACCTCTCACCTATCTTTGATAAAATAAAGCTAATAGCGAACGCTGAATAGGTGGATCTCAAAGTTGGAAATCATAGCTTTGAATACGTAGAGGACTAAAAATACCTAGGACAGTTGGTCTCTTCTAAAAATGTATCACTGAAGAAAGTGGACAGAAGAACATCCATAGGATGAGCAAAGTACTGTTCATTGAGAGCAATAATGCAAAATATTCCCCGAAAGTGATAAACAAGAAAGTTTTTGATACATGTATACTTCCTGCCGTCTCCTGTTAGCCAAACTTGGACCCTAACGAAAGCCCAAACAAAAAAACTTATAAGTTGGCAAAAAGTGGAAGTGGATCCAAATCGCGAACCTTCCCTGTAGGCTGGTCGTCTGGGGAAGTCTAGACCTATACTCCATGAGGGAAGTTCCATGCTCAAACTCACAGTAGAAGTTTATTGGTATATATGATAATAATTGTGAACTTATTTGTAAATATATTAAATTTATTTTTTATTGCATTTATTTGAAATTAATTTTTGATGAGTTATGAACATAAAAGGCTTATTATTATTATTATTATTTACAAACAGAATTATTTTGAAACTTATGAATTTTATTAACGTGGTAGATGTAAGAGATTTTTTTTTTTTAAATCAACAAAAAATCTGAAAAGTTATTATTTTATTTTTTTAAAGCATTATTTACTATAAATATTAAAATATTTAAAAACAAAATATGCATAGATTATCTGTCAGTATCAATTTAAGATCGCTTAGGAAAGTTATTTTAGGAAGTCAAGAGCCCTTATTCTTTTAAGAATTCTCAGAGAACATTCTGACGTTCAAGTTCAAGACCAGTATCCGTTTTCAGTTGGCAATATTTTTTTTTTAAATTTTTATATAAATAATATTCCTAAAAAGTATCTATATAATTATCTTTATAATCATCTAATTAATTTTAAAGTGTGTTTTACTCAATTAATATTAAAACAAGATATAAAATAATACATAGGAAAAAGATATTTTGTTCAGCAGAAAGTCTTTTTTATGTATGTTTTTACTATACAATATCAAACACGCACAATCTACATACCTTTGCTTGTATACTCGCATCACGTGTGCTTAGTAAGATTGGCATTCGTGACTATGGTCTTTAGGATTGGGCGCTTCGTAATTAATTGTTAAATTACATTAAAACATAAATTAAAAATATATATTTATCAATTTATTTGGTTTACGCATTATATGTCCTTACGCACTCCGACTAGGGCAGGTTCGGTTTGTTATATTAAGGACTAAAAAGGTGAAATATCTATTTAATGGTGTTACTTTGTAACAGTCTCAGATTTTTTTTTTTTTTTCAAAAAATAAAAATGATAAAAGAAAGGAAAAAGGACCGCTGATATTATGTTATTTAGTTTGATTTATGTTAATTTATTTTATTAATTTTTATTTTAGCCTTCTGTGGACCACGCAAAAGTGTTTCGAGCATTGTTCTTCCTTTTTTCCTTACAAATGAGCTTCATATAACTTAAAACATGTTAATGAGTTAAAGTGTACATTCTTTCTCTCATCGGATCTTTTATCACCTGAAAAGATTTAAATTTCATTTTTTTTTTTTATATAACACATTTCTCTCTTAAATCTTAACTTCTTGCAATCCAAAATCCTTCGAAATATCCTTAATATTCCGTATGTTGCAGATTAAGCCCTAGATACCTATTCTTTCATAGTAAGCCCCTTAATCATTCAAACCCAATTGTCTCCCAACTTGCCTCACACTCCATTCCTGATAATCCTCCGAGGTGTCTGAAAAGAAGATGGCCAAGGGACCTTCTAAACAAGTTATTTACATGTAATTGTCATCATTATGATCAAATTAACATGTTTTATAATGTGTAAAATTTTAAATATCAATACATTTTTTTTTTTTTAAATTAGATATTTTTAACTTCCATTGATATTAAATTATTCCTTATCTTCGACATCCATTTAGTCTCATTTGAAGAATATAAATATTCTTTCTGTTTGCATGTCTGACACATATTAAAATATACATTCGTGTCGTTATTGACGTTGATTCCCAATGTTTTGGAAAAGTTTGATGTAATTTTACCTACAATTAGAATAAACTTAGGTCCTTATTGTTCAAATTTATATTATTATATTTTAAAAATTACACTAGGTATATTTTTAATGTGTTTAGAGAAAAATAATAATATTAATTATGAATGAGAATATGTAAAATTTACTTTAATAAAAATTTAAATGTACAGTGTTGAGTGGCAGAAATGAGTTTTGCCACACTTACATATATTTTTATGGTTAGAAATTAAAAGCCAACCATATGAAATCAATAACATTATTTTTGTGGAATAAAAAATATTACTAATTCAAAATATCGGACCGTTGATTTTGTGTGTAAAAATATGTTTCATGGGTCTTTAATTGAAACACTGATAATGTAGTCCATTGTTTCTTAATAGACTTTGTCCATCTGGATTATCAACTCATAGATTAATAATTAAATGTTGAATAATGCTTTTACGTAACTCTTTAAACACCTAATCTGTGCAGTTTTAACCAGGTTAACAATTACTGCAATGCGTGAAAATATCATTGAAGAAATAATGCTTAATTGCAGACCTCAAAACATTTTTATCGGTAAACAAATAGGACTTCAATTAGTAGTTAGAATTATCTAAGTTTCAAAAAAAAAAATTATCCTCAAACATTTCCTATGCTCTTGTTGAATTTTATGGAGACGTAAATAATTGGAAAAGAATTAGAAAACATTTGAGTGGAATTTTTGGCCTCTAAAATACAAACTTTTGTTTATTGTCTATAAGTTTGTTCACTTCAGTAGTCCCACTTCTAAATATGTTTAGTTTAAATCTTCCGAGGGCTGCTTCTTGTTCCGTGAAAAATTGGGTCAATTTGTATCTCAGCTTTATATGTTTGTGGCTTGACAATAGCTTGTGATGAAGCCTCTCTGTGGTGATTATTACATAGATACATTTATTATATATGTATATTCTCTTTTTTTTAAATGTAACACAAATGTTTTCTATTCGAAACTAGTTTTATAATTACTTTCCAAAAGAAGTGTCAAATAATTTATCAATCCTTATAATAATTTTTGGATTGCAAGGACTGAACTGAGGAGGAAAAAGACGGTTTCATGGTGCTCCAAAGATTATTTATGTAATTATTTGATTTTCTAAAGACATTGATATGCTCATGTACATGATAAGCTTGGTACGATTATCAAGTAAATGTAGAAATTGTCCAATAAATAAATAAATATAAGTGTTTAGTAAGGTTCTTGAGGTTCAGTCAATAAATAAAGACAACTATTTTGGCGACTTTTCGAGACTATATTGTTCTCATAATCATGCTCTACAGCGAAAAAACAGGTCACAATAAAATTATATAAGTTATACAAATTGTTTCTAAACATAAAGTTAGCTACAATATAAGTCTATAACAACATTTTTTAGAATAATAAAAATATATATATAATTACAGAATAATTATTAATATGTTATATACTTATATTGTAGCTAACTTTATGTTTTGAAATAACTTGTATAACTTATATAATTTTATTGTAACTGGTTTTTTCGCTGTAGAGCATGATTATGAGAACAATTTAGTTTCGAAACGTCGCCAAAATAGTTGTTTTTATTTATTGACTGAACCTCTAGAACCTTACTAAACATTTAATAGTAACAGTCAAGAAATTTATCCATATATATTTATATATATATATATATATATATATATATATATATATATATAAGGTTACCAATAATGTTTATAATGTTCTTGAGGTTAAATAAAAAAATAACAACTTATTTTGGTGACATTTCGAGACTACCAGGTATGCAAGTTTAAAATGTCGTTTTAATTCCAATAGAATGCGCTCTTAGCCTATTGAAGGATTTGCTTATCTCTAAACGCTATTTTGTTTGTTAGTCATTTGTTTACAAAAGTCAGTTGTTTATAAGTCGTTTACGTGGACGTATCATACCTTTCTTTGGTGTTAAAAATGTCTAATTTTAAGCCAAATAAAGAGCATTTGCGGCATGTCATGATTTTCTTATTTAATCAAAAGAAAAAGGCATCTGAATGTCATTGAATTCTTGTTGAGACTTATGGCGATGTTGCTCCCAACCGTCAGGACATGTGAACGTTGGTTTCAAAGTTTCAAACGTGGTGATTTTGATGTTACTGATCAAAAACGAGAAAATCGACCAAAAAAGTTTGAGGACTTCGAATTGCAATCTTTATTAGACGAAGACAATACCCAAACCCAACAAATGATGGCAGAACAGTTGAATGTCACTAGGCAAGCCATTTCCGATCGCCTGAGAGCTATGGGAAAGATTCAAAAGGTTGGAAAATGGGTTCCACATGAATTGGACGAACGACAGATGGAAAAAAAACGAAAAACTGTGTGCGAAATGCTGCTTTTACGCCACTAAAGAAGGGTTTTTTGCATCGAGTTGTAACTGGCGATGAAAAATGGATTTATTTTCAGAATCCCAAAACGAAAAAAATCATGGGTAACGCCAGGACAACCATCCACATCGAGTGCAAGACCGGATCGTTTTGGGAAGAAGACAATGCTGTGTGTGTGGTGGGATCAGAAGGGAGTAGTCTACTACGAGCTTCTCAAACCCGGCGAAACAGTCAATACCGAGCGCTACCGACAACAAATGATCAATTTGAGTCACGCATTGATCGAAAAACGCCCAGAATGGGCTCACAGGCACGCCAAAGTCATTCTTCAGCATGATAACGCTCCTGCACATTCAGCCAGATTGACTAAGGAAACGATTTCTTCGCTTGGTTGCGAACTCCTACCCCACCCGCCGTATTCACCTGACCTGGCGCCTTCTGATTATCACCTCTTCTCATCGATGGGACACTCATTGGCGGAGCAACACTTCAACAATTTCGAAAACGTACGAAAATGGCTCGATGAATGGATTTCAAATAAAGATGAAGCATTCTTTTGGAATGGTATCCATATATTGCCCGAGAGATGGGCAAAATGTGTAGAAAGCGAGGGTCAGTACTTTGAATAAAATATATTATACTTTTTTTTAAATTACTGTGTATTTATTTTAAGAAATAAACGACATTTTAAACTTGCATACCTGGTATATATAAAACATCGAGACTCGAAACGTCGCACATATAGGTATTTAACGATTCTAGGCGGCCAAAATGATTCCATATCAGTTTTCTGTCGAAACTATATTTACTGATCATAGAATGCTAAGAAAAAGTGTTTTTAGGCTTTAAAAAAAAATATGTTAAATATGTTTATTCAATATATTTAAACATTCCTCCCTGAAAAATTATCGTGTAACTATATATTCTAACTATATAGCTTGAAATCTTTGTTGTATGCCTCAGCGGGTTCTTCGGAGAGCAACTGTTTTGGCACAGTGTTTTTTCTATCAAAGTTGCACTTTAAAGACTTGTATATAATTTTGATATTTAATGCCAGTCTTTAAACGTTTGTGAATGAACCTTGTGGCCACTTGGTATTACAAATTGAAATCAACACCAGTAATATCTGCATCTAATAAATATTCTGCGATCATTACCAGCGTTAGTGTTGCCAAATCCAGCTTTAGGGACATCCACAATAAATTCCGGTTTTTTTGTATGAATTAATCTTGGATTTCATTTTTCCTTTGCATAGCATACTTCGTCAGTATCTGTTCTTTTCTACCAATTTTTATATAGGAAGCTAATATGAGAAATGCAATATGCTTTCGAACAGACAATTCCTTGCGTGAAATATAGATAAACCGAAAGAAGGAGCATTGGCATCAACACAATTTTTATTTTTTTATCAAATCATTTGATTCCTTAAAGGTTAGTAAGTTTGTTCACTTTGCTAGTCTTCTAAATATTGTTCTACAAAGGGTTGCTTCATGTTCCGTCAATTATTCAGTTGAAATAATTTTTCATTCAATGATAGTGCAAACTGATTTTTTAGTCATGCCATAAACATAAGGTACAATAAATCATCTTGCTTTACCGAAGGTGTAGTTATAAAGAAATTAAATAAATAAATAAATAAAAATCAGATCTCTATTCACAGGCGTCGAACAAGTCAGACTATTAAGATGCCGTAACTTTTTCAATAATAAGTTAAGTTATGAGTTTAACTACGTCTGATTTCTGTTCATCCATCTTAGTTTACAAATTTTACTATACGCATACATCTAATGTTACTAGATACCTCGCACTATGAAATGTTTTAACTAAACCCGTTTTACCGTACGTTTGCTGATTTTCTTCTTCTTCTTTCTTATCTTTCTTCTTCTTTCTACCCTATACTCCCCGAAGCACCTTGGAGATGAGTGTACCAACACTTCACTGAGCAGATCGCCAAAGTCAATAGGTTCCCTCTCCTGGATCACTAACACCCCTTAGTCTTCATTGTCTTGGAGATTGTTTTCCGCCTGATGTGTGCCATTAATTAGGATTCTTTACTTTTCTTTCTATATCGTGTTTCTAATATTGTCGTAAATATTTTTTTTGTGTGTTAAAACTACACAGTTCTGCACAAAAAAAATCACTTCCTTGAGAAATTGTTCCTGATTTTTATATTATTATGAGTGCTGACTTCGAATCTGAAGACGAAAAAATTCCATCTGGTCTAATTTTGAGAAATTAGACGTTATTTTTGGAAAACCTGAAATAGCATAATTTTTATTCTATTTTTTAAGTTTTTTTTTTTTTTTTTTCTCACTCCTATGAACATTAATTGTGATTTTTATATTTACTAGTGTTTCGATTATTCTTTTGAAAATTGAGACAAAATTCATCATAACCTTTGTTTCATAAATCGTAACTCTACATTCTTAGAAATTAATTGACATATCAGAAAAATAATTCTAAAGTCGCTTTAGAATAAATAAGTACAAAAATAAATACAATTACATATGGTCAGAAACCAGAGTTGGGCAAAATTAATCAAAGCGAAAATTTAATCTGATTTAACAGCTATTTGGCAACTAATTTCTTTGAACCAATCACCTAATTTAATAGTGATTAAAAACATTTTTAATTTATTAATTTTTAAATAAATTAAATTTGTTTGTAATAGTAGTAAAAAAAAGTTCTATAAAAATATATGACAAAAGTGTTATATCAGTTTTTTTCTTTTTCTTTTAAACAGCTTCCAATCTTTAAAAAATGGTGCTTTGTAGAATGTTTTTTGCTATTGATTTTTTTTTTCTTATCCTCCATTTATTAATATAAAAACAAACTAATAATAATTGGAATCATTCCATTCAATCATACAAGTAAGCGGAAAAAAAAATAAAGATCATAAGGGCACAGATGATCAGCATGATTAAGATATCTAATTTGAAAATTTATCTCCTACAGAAAAATGAATCACACGTATGTGAAAAAAAAAATATAGAAAATACATGAGCATCGATGGTGAAAGGGGTAACCACTAAAGCATGTTTCATGTTATCTTTCATTAGCTGATAGACTCAGGGGCGTCTTTAATTTTTATTTTTTTATTTCTTTTCATATCAGCATTTATAAACAAACTCTCGTCACTTACTTTATAACTAATGGTCAGTTTCTGGAATAGTTTCATATTTTTTTCTGTTTATGGGACTGCGTGTAGCTTCGTCAAAGTTATCTCTTGAGCGACTAAGTCGAGAACTAGATACAACATTTGCTTTGGTATTATCTCACTAGATATTCATGAGGCAGCGGTAGCAAAGCGTCTTAAGGCAACACCCCGGCATATTCTAGTCATGAAGTCCGCTTCGAATTCTGATTGTGAGCGTTGAATTTTATTTCGTAATGGATCCACATAATAAAACGTTTTCACTATCTTTGTTGCTCTTCCTGCTTTGGTTGGAGTACTTAAGGATTTTAAACGCAATAAACAAGCACTTGAAGATAATATTTTATTTAACTTTGAATCTTTTGTTAAGCTCCGGAAAAAATTAAGCCTGCTGATAGTCTGACTTTTTCGACGCCATGTCGGCTGGAATCTGATTTCTATCTTTTTATTCATTTTTTTACAAGTTCACTCTTATTTAATGATGGTTTTTTTTTATCTTACAAGTGTGTATGAATGAAACTCAATTAGCCACTATTTTACTGTTATTCAATGTTCAGAAGAAATTTGTAATAATAAAAAATATATATATTTATTAAATAGATATATATTTAGTTTTATCAGATGCTTGTTTTCAGAGAAGCTATCATTAGAGTGAAGTTTGAATGATCGGAAATGAAGGCAAACTCGAACTAGCTTTGAAAAAGAGTTTTCAATCCGGCAAAGTCATCAATATTTATAAGTATTTTTCAAAATATTCAATTACATTTTTACAAAAAAAAATCCAATCTCTAAAAAATAATTTCTTAGTGCCATGAGATTCCCGTTAAGCTGCTGAAAAATTTAATAGCCTGACTTGTTCGACGCCATATCAGTTGAGATCTGACTTTTATTCATTTTTTTTTTTTTTTTTTTTACAGCTTCACTATTTATTCGGGTTGTTTTAAATTTATCTTACGTGTATAGTCTGAATGAAAATCTGTCTGCAAAAGTGAGTTTGTAATAATTTTTAAAAAAATTCTTAAATAGTATCTCATGTATTCAGGTTCCGTAAAGCCAATGAATTACGTCATATTTTGTCAATCGGCTCAGTTGATAACAATCTTGTCTAGAAGGTATTTTTATTTTATTTGGAATCGCTTTATATTTAGACTTCATATTTGTATCGGATTTTCGCCGTTTTGTTTATCGGAACTAAAAATTTCTTTTACGTGGCAGGTGCTTGTTTTTAGAGACGCTATATTTAGAGAGGGGTTTGATTGATCAGAAATGAAAGCTGAAGACGATCAAAAACTGTCGATAAACTCAGAATATCTTTGAAAAATAGTCTTCAATCCTATATATTCGTTACAATTGAAAGGTATTTTTCAAAATATTCGTTCGATTTTTTAACTTTTTCGTTTTGATTTGAGGACTTATTTCTTAATTAACTTCTTGAATTTTTTTTTTTTTTTAAAGTAAAATACGTTTTCATTAAATTGTTTTTTTGTTTTTTTTCTGTATTTACTAAGAAAATTTAACTATGAAAAAAATTTAAATATTCATCACAAAAATATTAAACATTTATATATTTTTTTTTAAAAATGAAAAATCTGTCGGAAGATAGTAAAAAAGGACATGGAGAGAAAATTAAAATAATTTGGGAGCGTCGTAAGGAGAGAAGAACCGCAAGAAATTCACGTGACCTATCTTAGGTCAAAATCGTTTCTAATAATAATAATAATTTTTTTTTTATGATTTTTTAAAATAATGAGAAAAAAATTTATACATTAAAAAAAAAAATTATTTAAAAAAATGTTTTATATATTCAAAGACAAATTTTATCGTTAATGTAATTTTTATTAAAAATAAATTTTTAAAAATTTTGGTACTGACCCTTGGTCGAAATTTGAGATGGGCCCGAAGCGCAGACCTGCCCGGTTGGCATCTGCCACTGGACTGAGCCGGGATCGATGTTGGACCACCTGTATACAGCCCCCTCCACTGTTGCGCGTCTAGCTTGTCCGTCTGTCTGTCTTAACACGTCTTTAAAAAAAATTAAAGTTACATCGTCATTAAGGAATCCAGAATTTTAAAGATACAGTGGTCACTTTTGCTAATCTGGGCGATCGAAATTATTCTAGTGGGGATGTAGCATTAATATCACACTAAAATTGTATTATTTGTATGTATATACATTCAGAGTCAAAAGTATTCGTACACCTGCTATGAACCATAAGAAATAACAAATCACTATTTAATGGGATTGATTTAAAAATTTCATTGATTTAAAATGATAAATCCATTTCATATATACATTAGCACGTTTATTTATAAATATATTTTTGTATTTATAGAACATTTTACAAAATAATGTAATAACACACCTTTTCCGTACTCGGTCCTTTAGATATTTCCACAAAAGCGACATAGAGATAATATCCTTTTATCCATAACATCCTACATTTCAAGTCCTCAATCCAATCACTACAAGATCCCGTCTCTCCGATCTCTACACCCCATCCTACAGAACGACTGCATTCCAACGTTCCTTCTTTGCCTGTTCCGCTATTCTTTGGAATTCTTTTCCTCCCTCCATTCGCATCGCATCTTCCCTCGGAACTTTATACATACCTCTTCCACCACCTTATCTCCCTCCAGACGGATGCTATTCAATCATATGGATGCTTTATAACGAATGTCATAGCATATTAAATAAATAACATTCTCAATTCCTTCTTATGATATTGTTTTCGCTGTTATTCAAATATTTTTTAATTTTAATTTTTCTTTATCATTTTATCCGTTCCCTCTCAACAAAAATTACTTTTCTTCATACTTCACTAGGTGTAAATTCAGAAATTTCATGTTTCAATCAACTTTGTATATAATATTTTTTTCCTTTACCGAATTTATACATATATGGTTTTGTGTGTATATAAGTGTGTTTGTTTATATATTTTTTTCTTTAAATTATTTTATTATAAACTTTTATTTACTTTATACTATCTTATTTTATTATTTTATTTAAAATATCTTGGCCAGATGTGATTTACTTTTATAATTCCTTTGTTGTTATTCTTAAGGGACTTTGTCCCAGAATAAAATTTATTTTCTATCTATCTATCTTTCTATCTATCCCGTGATTGAGGAGGAGTGGCCTCCACTTAGATGTGTTGTACAGGATCCCTATTTTAGATTTCCAAGCTGTATGCTTGGGATCATTATCCTGCTGAAAAATGTAATTTTCTCCGATCCCAAATTTTTCACCACTGATTAGGAAATTTCTTTTTATTACGTCGATGTATTTTATATCATTCATTATGGTATCGATAAATTCAAGACACCCCACTCTAGCATCATTCAAACAACCTCAGACCACGAGTCACTTTCCTCCATTCGTAACTGTTGGAACTATATTTCTTATTTCCATTACTATACTTTTTTTCTCCATACTTTTTGGACCCTCTGAAGATTGAACATTTCAATTAAACCATCGGTAAATATTATCCTATCCCAAAGGTCACAAACATATTTTTTATGGTATTTGGCACATTGATATCTTAATATTGCTCATTGATAGTTTTCTCCTAGCTGTCCTGGGTAAAGCTCGCTCCGTCTCAAGCATTAGCGCATTGTTAAAACACTCCCCTTTTTCCCCTCTTTCAAACAAATGTTCATCCACTAATTGAGAGGCACTATTTCTTGGTTTTATTTTAACTTTTCTTGTGATATGTCTTTCATATTTGGAGTAAATTTTCCTTATTTATCCTGTTCTCTCTATATATTCAAAAGTTTTTCTCGTTCCATACCTTTTAATAAGATGCTATTAAACTGACTGTTAGTTGGAGTGAATACAAATACAATAATTTGTGTTTTCTGTTCAATCGTATCTCTGGTTTTGCGCCCCATTTTCAATTTTCGAATATCAATAATAAGCATCAACAATCACTACACCTTTACAAATGACGTCAAGGTAAAGACTGGTTGGAGTTTATCCTCTATACATATCAAATAGTTTAAAGCATCTACTACTGGTGGAATGTTGTTAGCAAAGATAACAACTCTAAATGTAGTAAGCAAAATATTCGTACAGATATCTACAATAGTACACACTGATGAATAGTTATCACCGGTAAATATTTCAGATAATAATAGAGCAGATAAGATAAATTTTTTTTTTCTTTATTCTTTATTAAAATTATGCAAAAAAATTTTTTTATTATTTTTAAAATAAAGTAAATGAAAAATTGATAATCACTAAATAATCAATAATCAATAACCAATAATGACGAAGATATGTTACTTTGTTTATTATAGCTACTGCTGCTATTATTTCTGTAATATTATTACTGTTGTTGTTATCATTATTAATTAGGCATGAACTATTAAGAATTAGTAAAAAGAAGTGTTGTTATTTTGACATAGATATGTGTTTAGGCTGAGGGTTTATACTTTTCTGGTTTAACGTTTTTTTTTCTCATTAAAAAATGTAACATTTTGACACGAAAATTCGTTTCTGCCTCTCAAGACTGTGCATTTAAATTATTATTATTATTATTATAGTAAACTTTAATAATAGTAACCTTCCTTGAATTTTGAAGATGTTATACTTAAAATTAGATGTACTTCGTTTTAATTATTTTACCTTTGCAAACTCTGCTGCAGAATGGCGATAGCCATAAGCACATATCGGTACATAAACTGCTCTGGGATCCACATATCCGCACCACATTTTTATAATATTTTAAAAAACAATTTAATTTAAAATGATTGAATTTCATCATAAATTTCTAGCTCTATGTCACACCGCACATTTGTAACCTCTCTCGAATGGTGCTCGCCACCTGTCGGTAGATTATCAAACTTCACTGCGCAACACATATTTATCGGGTTTTTAATTACAATTTAATTGAAAATCTGTACATTTTATTAATGCTAAACCTTCCTTGGACTATGAAGATGGTGCGGTTAAAATTTGGTAATGATTGGTTTTGTAGTTTTCACGGTTAGTGATCACAAACGAAAAATGGCTTGTCCTTTATATAAACTCTTAAAAAACGTATTTTTAAAATAAATATTTTTTTTAATATAAACGCTTTTATATTTAAATTAAATTGAACACAGAATTCAAAGAAGAATTTTTACAATTATAGAAAAGAAAAAAAACATATTGGAAATTTTAATTTTCCCATATCTTATTCAGTATCAGTACACTTTCGTCGCTGCTTTTTCTAAGGGTCTAATTTTCCTAAGGACTGTACCAGTTTTATCTTTTCCAATCGGTCCACAAAAATAACTCCATAAGGTCCGAACCTCATTTTAAGCCTAAACATGAACACAAAACCTAAATTCGCAAATAGTCTCAGCTGAATGAAAAGCAACCCCGATCCTGAGTCGTCTGGATTAACAAATGTACACATTAAAAAAAAAATGAATTTCTTTCCCAGGGCCAACATTACTATTGAATAGGGATGGTTATCGATAGACAATGTATGATAGAAAAAAAAAATATATATATATATATATATATATTTTTAACTCCGATATTTTTTTTATGGATATTTATCCTTTGAAATATACGTCGTTTCGATTCGTACGTTAATATGCATCGTTTTCTCTGAATATACCTTATCGTTTTCTATTTTACCGTATCCTAAGAAAAATACGATATTTTGAGCTATACACGATATATCCGGTAACTAAAAATATCTATACACCAATATAACATTTTTTGTATTAAATGTCATTATACAGACTACTTCAACACTTACTATACAAACGTTCAAAGCTATGTTTAGACGGAATTGAGCTTTGGGGCTCCTCTAAACCATCCAATTCATTTCCTATTCAATCCTTAACAATACAAAATCCTTCGAAAAATCCTCAATGCTCCTTACTTTGTCACCAATAAACTTAGCTATAAAAGATTTTAATGTTCCATATTTTGTTGATTTAGCCCAAACCAGATATCTATCCTTTTATAATAAGCTCCATAACCACTCAAATCCACCAGTTTCTCAACTTGCTTCCCACTCTATTCACAATAATCCTCTGAGGAGTCTGAAAATAAGAAGGCGTAGAGATCTTTCAGTGTAGAATTTTTATTGAAGTGCTACTGATGAGTAGTTCTTTTTAAAGTTTTGACATGTTCTTTTAATCGTTATTAACACATTTACTTGATGTATATATTTGTACATTACAGTTGTAAATTTCAATAAACTGATTTATTAAAAAAAAAAAAAATAAAAAAATAAGAAGATGCACTTGATGGAGAAATATTTTAACATTCACTGAATAAAACAGTTTTTTTTTTTTAAATGTATAATTATTTTTAAAAAAATATATTTTTTTTTCAAGATCTTAAATAAATAATAAATAATAAAGTCCTAAAAAATTAATTGAAATCATTGAAGCTAAAAATCGTTTATCAATATTAATGAATAATGATTAAAAAAAAAAAAAAAAAAGAAGCCAATTATTGGAACTGATAAACCATTATGAATAATTTTTTTTTTTTTTTTAATATACATTTATTGAAATGTACAACTGTACAAAATATATATATATATATATATATATATATATATATATATATATATATATATATATTTTTTTTTTTTTTTTTTTTTTTTTTTTTTTTTTTTTTTTTCTGTTGGCTCGACAGACCTTGTGGATCCTTGGCCTCCTCAACCAGCCTGCTCAACCTCTGCATATTTTGGGCCATTGTTTCCGCTTCGTGTCATGTTCGTCTGGTTTCTTAAAGCCGGGGTCCGTTTTTTTAACTAAAAAAAATATATACATATAGTAAATGTATTGGCAACGATTACAATGACATGTCAAAACTTGAAAAGAACTACTCATCAGTATTTATTAAAAATTCTACCCTAGAAGGTCTCTAGGCCATCTTCGTTTCAGACTCCTCAGAGATTTATTAGGAATGGAGTGGGAAGCAAGTTGAGAAACTAATGGATTTGAGTGGTTATGGAGCTTACTATGAAAGGATAAGTATCTGGTGTGGGCTAAATCAGCAAAATTAAGATCTTGATGGATTAAGTTTATTGGTGACAAATTAAAGAGCATTGAGGATTTTTCGAAGGATTTTGGATTGTAAGGAGTAAATACGAGATGAATTGGATGGTTTAGTGGAGCCCCAAAGCTCAAATCCGTACGTTTAAATAGGTCTAATCACAGTCATGTATATGAGTCTTTTGTAATTAATTGGGGGCTTTGAACGATTGTCTAATAAATGTTGAAGTAGTCTGTAACGACGGGCAGTTTCTTGTTGTATTATTCTATAGATAAAATTTAAATATTTTATCGATGGCATGAATAATTTTTTAACTAATTATTCATTTAATAATCCACAAATAATTTAACCTTCATTATAAAATCTAAATAAAATATATTATTTATTTATATATATATATATATATATATATATATATATATATATATATATATATATATATATATATTTTCCCGGTTGTCCCTTAGAGAGAGGAGGTCAATGGCAGACTGTTCGTCTTGATCGGCTATCTCTAGGAGACAGAGGCATCACTCTTCTCTAGTTGGCCCCTCGTCTCTACTGAGCGATGTCTTTTCTGATTTGTTCATTTGTAACAGTGTAAGTTGAAGAAATCCTAGTGAATTGGAAACTACAGATTTCTTTTTCGGGCAAAAATTGTTCAACGATTAACAAAAAAGAGGGCAAAAAAGATAAACGATTAACTTGTGCTATATAATTTGTTTTATTTATTGTAAACAGAATTATTTAAAATATCTACTCTTAAGGTTTAACTACTGAAAAGCTCCTTATGAGACCTTATGATTTTTTTTTTTTTTAAATAAAAATCATTAAAGGTAAATGATATAATTTGGAGAAGATTTTAGCTAAACAGCATGTCCATTGAAGGGTTTAGTGCATAAAAGGGTTATGTGACAAAACGCAATTTTGAGTAATTTATTTTTAGTAATTTTTATTTATTTTTTTACATTTTCCTTTAGAAGAGACCTGTTACATAGCCCCATCATCTTGTTCAAATCTATTTTTCTAGTTGTTTTAAAACATTCAAATGTTGCAATATAGCAATTCTGCGCATAAATCCGCCATTCAATGAACTAGATTGTATTTTTTGTTTTTTTTAATGTGACATAACCCCTTCCTCCATTAAACACTTCAATTGTTGGTGAATAAGATACAAACAGACTGAATTTACGATAATTTTCTAAAACGGTGATTACGATGTTAAAACTTTGAGTGTATATTTGTGGAAGAAAACATTTATTGATGCTTACAATATTCTTTCAAATATCGTATCATTTTCGCCAAAAATGGCACATACGATCTTTAGCTTTGGAAGGGACGTATATATTCATAGATTTTTTTTTAAATAACTTTAATGAAATTTACAACTGTACTATACATGGTGAGTATCTCTTTGTGTAAAAAAAAACAATTGCAGAAACTAGATCAAAGATGTAGCAAAATGCCGCAGACCTTACCTTTCTATTCCAATCCGTTGCAGATATATTGCAGAATTTTATAAACTTGGTATCTAAAGAACAGCTTGATCTTCACCTTATTTGGGGAAGTCACAATGTCTTATATTACTTCAACGCTCACCGTTTTTCGAAAAAAAACTATCCACAAAACGTCAAATCTCACAAAAACTTGCAAATTTAATCAGCTTTCGAATGATATGTTAAACGTAATAATTTTGTTTCAATTTCATGGAGATATTTACTTTTGAAACCGAAAAAACATGGTGTTCTCATTTGGCATAAAAATCGGTTACTTGTGTAAATAAAACATTATGACAATCCCTTAATGGAAATATGCAATTCAAATATAATAAACTCTTCATTGGAATAAAGGTTTAAAATTCAATGATAATGAACATAGACCTCAATTTTGCTATTAGCTTTTGAATGCAAATGATATTAAAGAATGCCACTTTTTGCTGTGAATTTATGGGTAGATGAGTCTGTTTTTACATGAGGCGTTTCTTCCGTTCCATGTGGAGTATCGTTGGTTTATTCATCTTTGTATTGCTGTCAAATAGTGTTGAAAAATCATAGTTTGCCCAACAGATTGAATGATGAGATTACTAAGATTTGTTACAAAATATCCTACCACAACTTCACCACGATATTCCACCTGAAGTTCGGCAAAAATGATTTTCCAACACCATGGTGCTCCTCCACATTATTTGAAAGCAATACAAATATACATACGATATACATCGAACGGTAGAAACGCCTTCTCCTGTAAAAACAGACTTATCTACCCATAAATTCACCGCAAAAAGTAGTATTCTTTAATATCATTTGCATTCAGAAGCTAATAGCAAAATTGAGGTCTATGTTCATTATCATTGAGTTTTAAACCTTACATTGAAAATCTAATAAAATAAATCCTAAATTATAGTAATAAATAAATAAATGTAATAACATAAGATCCTCTGATCTGGTGTTGCTTTATTGACAGTTTTCCTTTATTTTCTATTAAACAATAATTTTTTTCTTTGCTTTTTATTCCAATTAAAAGTTTATTATGTTTGAATTGCATATTTCCATAAAGGGATTGTCATAATGTTTTATTTACACAAGTAACTGATTTGTATGCCAAATGAGAACACCATGTTTTTTCGGTTTCAAAAGTATTTTTCTCCATGAAATCGATACAAAATCATTACGTTTAACATATCATTCGAAAGCTTATTAATTTTTCAAGTTTTTGTAAGATTTGACGTTTTGTAGATAGTTTTTTCGAAAAACGGTGAGCGTTGAAGTAATATAAGACATTGTGACTTCCCCAAATAAGGTGAAGATCAAGCTGTTCTTTAGATACCAAGTTTATAAAATTCAAGGTTACAGGTACTCAGCTATTATAGAAAATTTAATGCTAAATCCGAAAATGTGGTCAAAATTAGAAAAAATTTTAAACAAAATGGAGATATTACAGCTTTTATGGAAAAAAAAGTTTTTTCCTCAAAAAAGTCTTTGATTTATCGTATATCTGCTACGGATTAGAATAGAAAAGTAAGGCCTATGGCATTTTGCATTTTTACACTAAAAGATACTCACCCTGTATATACATCTAGTAAATAGGTTGATTATGATTATGATAGGATACGTATCTGGTCTGGGCTAAATCAGCAACGTATGGGACATTAAGATCTTTATGGATAAGTTTGTTTTTAACAAAGTAAGGAGCATTAAGGATTTTTCGACAGATTTTGGATTGCAAGGATTGGATCCGGAAGAATTAGAAGGTTTAGTTGAGCCCCAAAGCTCAACTCCATATGTCCAAATATGTCTGATAACTGTCATGTTGTTAACAAGTTTCTTGTTTTATGATCTAATGATGTTTTCGTCTGGTATATACCTTTTTCTAGTTGTTTTGAAGTATAAAAAAACAAATAAAAATTTATATAATTTTTTTTTTTAAGATTCAGATATTGCTGTATAACACTTCTGCACATAAACCCTTCTTCCAATAATCTAGATTGTATTTTTTTTTAAAACTGACATATTGCCAAACCCTTCAATTGTGAAAAAAATCAAATGTTTTCGAAGTATCACCAGCTTTAATGACCGTTTGAAAGAAAATTGTATACGTTGTTTTGAAACCAGAGAGTAGAGTGAGAATTTACTCGTTAAACAAAAAATAATTAGAACAAATGTTATAACCAATAATTATAATCGAAATAATAACAATAAAATTACAATCGAAAGATGTGGGTAAATAAAGGTGATGTGAAATAATTATCGAACATTGATTTGTCGTTTCCAATGTAGATGTGGCTTATCTTTACTTTATTACATTATTATTATTATCATTGTTATTATTCTGAGCACAACAGCCCTAGTCGGGCCTTGTCTTTACAAAGAATCGACAGCCATCACTGTTTACCTTCCTCTTTCTTTTTCAAACCTCTAAATCCCGGTCTTCTTAGGTCATCCTGGACGTTGTCCACCCATCTCAACCTTGGTCTCCCTCCCAGTCTTATCTCTCCCTACCCGCAGTATATCATCTTTTTTGGGAGCCTGTCTTCCGGCATCCTTTGCACGTTTCCAAGCCACCGAAATCTTCCCACTTCCACAGAAACTATGTTTGGTTCACCAAACAGCTGTTCCTGTTCCATGTTCGTTCCGTCTTCAATTCCCGTCGTTAATCACCGGACCGAAGATCTTCCTAAGTACCTTTCTTTCCCAGATCCTCAGCTTCCTCTCATTCTCTTGAGTCAAAACTAGGGATGTGTCGTTTCTCGGTACCACTTATTCTTGAGAAAATATCAAAGTCGATATTATGTAATTATTTTACATGCATTGTTTCTTCTCCCTTACGACAAATTTTTTTTTATAATTAATTTTAAAATATATTTTATGTCTCATTATAATAGAGAACTTTTTATATACTAGATCAATACTGCTCGATTTAGAATTATAAAATTTTGGTAAAAATCTAGAATTACTACTGCAAGCCAAACGTCATAATATTGAATATATATATATTCATATTTTGGGGAATGAAGAAATAAGATTACTGTTTCAAACAGCCGAAACTGAAGCACTAAAAAAAATTAAGGCCAGGCAACAGCTACTATTCTAATATACCTTTTTGTTAATCTTAGAGAATCTTCATAATCCTAGAATATAGATTAGTTTTCATTTCATTAAATTCTCACCCTGGTTTCGAACCCTAATGTCCTATTATAATCAACATCCAGAGTAATATCAGAACATTGCAACACATGCGCTTCCTCAAGTAATGAATGGGATCTGGAACCTTTGGAATATTTATCTTCTTAAATGATAGTTAATAAAATGAATAAATTTTAGTACATTGAACTGCAATTATTTATTTTATTTTATTTATTTATTATTTTATTTTATTTTATATTATTTTATTTTATTTATTTATTTATTATTTTATTTTATTTATTTATTTTATTTTATTTTATTTATTTATTTTATTTATTTATTTTATTTATTTATTTTTAAAGTTTTGATATGCCTTTTTGGTATTACTTGCTAAGAGGTGGCTTGCTCCATTTAACAGTTACTTTTCGGTAACCAGTTACTGTTTTACCGGCGCGCATTCTAGCGGTAGCCATTCGAAATTAAAACTCCCAAATTTCTCTCCTTTCAGCACGAGATCCTCAGATTCTATTCTAGATGCAAACATAAATGTAGAAACACTACATGCTTTTGTAAATTGTACTTAGATGTTTAACCTTTTAGTTTATTTATTAAATTTGAAATTGCTATAATATTAAATACATATGTTATTGTAAAAGTAGAGAAACTAATAAGCAGAAATGAAAAGTATAAAAGTGTTAAAATTTATTTATTTTATAAACTGTCAGTAAATGAAACCAACAACTATTTTTAATAAAATGACAATAGTGAAAAGAGTCTAAGAAGCCATAAATAAATGGCAAGGTGTGAGAATGATTTAATTTAAAACTAATAATATTATGTTATTAATAGTATAATAATATTATATAAATATATATGAAGTATATTATTTAGATGGATAAATAATAAATGAGCATAAGGTATTTATTTTATGTTTAAAAGTGATATAGAATAATAAATGAACAGTCTGTGGTTACTTTTGCTAAATACGCGGACCGTAGTGTAGAGCAGTGAGGGAATTTTAAAGGCTGGAAAACATCGGGTCTAAGTTTGTATGAGGTGACAAAAGGGGAAGTTGAGTTCTAATTTCGAATGGGTACCGCTAGAATGCGCGCTGGTAAAACAGTAACTGGTTACCCAAAAGTAACTGTTAAAAGGAGCAAGCCACCTTTGCAAGTAATACCTCTTTTTTTTTTTATCTTATCGATTATTTTCAATAGACAAAACCCAACATTCACTTGCATATGTCACAACCGGCCTTATTACAGTTTTGTAGGCAGTGGTTTTGGCAGATCCAGACCTTATGATATTACTGAGAGCAAGAAGGCATTTGCTGTCTGCCGCCATTCTGGCTTTGATCTCCAATTTCTTATATTTGTTTTCATTATTAGAGACCCCAAGTATCTTAATGTTTTGCAGCACCTAAATATCTGAAAAACAGTATCCTTATAGCAGGAGCCATCTATTAATCCCGAACCCCCACTACCACGGTTCTATATTGTACCAATTTAGTAAAAACTTTCGACACGAAGGGGTTGATAGTGTTGAAAAACTCTCTTCCCTCTCTCCAAGTTCCCGTGGAACGCGTTAAGAACGGCGGAATATCCTTCCTCCATCTTAAAAACAGTCAAATCATCGAATATTTGAAAACAGTGTCCTTAAGGACAACAATGTCGGAATATCCTTCCGCCATTTTAAAATATTTAAATCTTGATATATTTCAAAAGGGTATCCTAAGGACGAAAACTAATTCTAATTGGGGAAGGAAAATGGCCGAAGCACATTCTCAAAAAATCGTCAGATCCTGACAGATCTGAATAACATTCCTTATAACATTAGTAACGCCAAAATTCTTATTTAAACAATCCATGGTTCTAGTTTCAACGGTCGATCCCTCTGTGGATGGAGGAGTTAAGTTGATCTAAGTGTATTTTATAAAAATAGGTGTTTCGATTTTTCAAGATTTGTAGCTTCGATTTTAATTGTTTTTTTTCACTTTTGTGATTTTTCGGTGTTACGACTGTTTCTGTGAATACATTTATTTAAAATCAATTTTACTCATACCAATGTAAGTCAAATAACATCCTTAGAACCGTGAGTAACTCACAGTTATGACATTATTTAATATAATGTTTATATAAAGATATATTTATTTAATTATTGATTTTTGTTGACTCTGTCGGATATCTAAAGTCGCTAATATCCGACAGAGTCAACAAAAACTTATGACAATAGGATGAGTTTTGGAAAATTGAAAAATTTGGAGTTTATTATGGGTCAACTCTTTACAGATGTCTGAAAATATGCGATACTCGTGTAACACTTTTTTTTATCTTTTTTTTTATGATTTTCCTCAGCCTGAATGTACATATGTATAAATGTGTTTTTTATATTATGTATCCATTTATTTATTAAAGGTTTCTTAGGCACACATCATTATTATATTATATTTTCCATTATTCGCTGTGAAAAAGGGATCTTTGATTCTAGTTCTATTTCTTCTGGTCTTTGATTCTAGTTGGCAATAATGTAAAATTTATTGAAATAAAAGTTTATTGTTTGATGGAAAAAAAAAATGTACAAACCTAGATACATATATTTTTTTGGAGGTGGTATTTGTTTATATTAAACTAATTAATAGTAAAAATAAAATTAAAAAAAACAATCCTTTTTACATATTTATTATATATATATAATATAATATGATGATAATATCTCATCAGGCAACAATAAACAATTATTTATCAATGTTGTTATAATGTTTCCATTCTTTTACAGTCGAAATTATTTGATTTTTATCTATAATCATCAACCTGCATGTCATTATGTCTAGAAATCATACATAGTATTACTTATTTTTATTATTTAAAAAATGTTATATTTTATTAGTATTAAATTTTAAACTAAAAGTTATTACATTGTCTAAATGGTTATAAATTAAACTTTTAAAAAACAAATAAAACGATTTAGTTTAAAAATAAGTTCTAGGTGTTGAGAATTATCGACGTTAGAGAGGGTTGAAGTAGGTTCTTTTAGCCGAGCATAAAGGATTATCTGTTTTCGCCAGGAAGAAAAAAAATCATGGTTGACTGGTTACGAATAGAGATATTCAGATGAAATGTAGTAAAAAAAAAAAAAAAAAAAAAAAAAAAAAATACGGAACGGGGACTGCCCAGAATATTCTAGTGGAAAAAAAAGTGTGATTTGGAAAGTTAAGGCTTGATCGAACAAAATGTTAGAGAGGATATCGGAAAATCGGATGCGGAGTGAATGGAATTTAAAAATTTCAATGTTTATAGCTATAAACTAGTCAGAACTATATTTATTTTTAATTCCATATATCTATCAGATATATTTATCAGAATATAGTATCTAAGCTGCCGTTGGATAGAACTATCGTAATAACTATGGCCCTACAAAGTTATTTTCAAGGTTTCAGAAAATTTATTTTAATATAATTAACTAATAATTATTTAAAGTTTCATTAAATTTATAAAGAATAAACATTAATGTCATAAATTTGGACATTCAAAATTAACCCACAGTTACTTATTGGAAGATAAGCCACCCCCCAAAACGCAACGAATGTAAGATAAACCTATTCCAATAGAACATATTCTTGTTGAATGCAAAAAATACCAAAAGGAAAGAAAAACTAATGGTCTGATGAATGAAGACATTTCAACATTGCTTGAAAATAACTCGTATTTCCACAACGATATTATTCAGTTTGTGAAACAAACAACTTTGTACAATGACTTATAGTTCTCAACCTGAGTATGGTGCTTCTAACCAAATGTGGTGGTACACGGGGCCATATAGTAAATAAATAATTTTTTTTCTAGAAAAATAATTCAAAATGTAATTTTTCTTTTCAATAACGAATATTATTGATTGTTGGTCATATTTATCCAAGGATTAATGATAATTTTTGTTGTATTATTTAAATGTATAATTTCATCGCATAAAGTGAATGAGAGGAATTCCGAATCTTACTAAACGGTAATAACTTATGAAGAAACTACTTATTTGTAGCACTCTAATTAATGTAATTGTATTTATCGTTAGACCACCTTCTTTTCGGACACATTAGACGATTATCAAAGTGAGCGTTTGTTAAAAAATATCTGATTAGGGATATCAGCAAGTCAAGGGACAATCACGCCATGATAAAAAATGTATAAAAAGGATCATTGAGAAATTTAAAAAGGATTTCAGACTGCTAAGAATTAAAATCGAGACAAATATGAAGTAGGTGGTTTAATAGAGCAGCAAGGTTCAACTCCGTATGTCTGAATTTTAGTCGTAAAAATGAATCTTATGTTATTATTGGAATATTAAAGCGTTCCTAGTTAGTATTGATTAGAGCGATTCTAGTAAACGTTGGATTAGTAGGAAACGATTAGCAGTTTCTTATCGTGTCAGGATTGAATAAGAATTCCAAGTTCTTCTATATGGAGTTATGAATAGATGTTTTTAACACGAATTGATGGAATATTATGAAAATTTAAATACTTTCTACGTATCTAGTCACGAAGAAAAATTGATTTTCTGTTATTCAACTGTGTATCGAATTCGGAGTCAGGGAAACTCTTCTGAGGCACACCCAGCCTTGACTTAGCCTTTATTTGTTTAGGGGGAAACCTAGAGGTTGAGCCTGAGTGCTGACCAAATCAACCGTGTCTTTATTTACCAAGTTCCTTTACATGAAAAAATGACTGAAATAAGTGGTTAGGTCAAATCCCCTTACTTTTTAGGGCATTTCTTTGAACATTCACTCTGTGAATGAAAATCGTGTGAAAAATATTTGTTATTTTTATAACAGGTGGTTCTATAGCAATATTAAATATTTTCACATAATTCTGATTTTGGAAGGCAAATCGATTTTTACATTCAACCCAATGTTTTTTTAATACGCTTTTATTAACTTTGTTTTAATATTCTTACTTAGTCCAGTGGAAATTCCCCCAAATATGGGGTGTCTTGCAAAAATATTATTATTATTATATATGTGTAGGTTTTATGATTCAGTATGGTCCAGATGGGTCCTGAGAATAAAATTTCAAAAATGTAGCTACATCTGATAGGGGGGAAAATTTTTGGGGGCAAAAAACCCAACATTTTTGTACTTTTTTAAGAGTTTTGCAAAAATACATATACAAAAATGCTTTAAATCGAGAAATATATTAATTTATTATCATATATTACAAAATTGAAGTTTATTAAATTGTGCGTATAAAGACTTAAGCTGAATTTGATTTAGGCGTTTAGCCACAATCTATTGTCAAAAATCGACGAATTTCACCAACTTTATAAAAAAGTTAGTTTTGGTCATGTTTAAGAGTCTATAACACAAAAATGGCTAATCCAATCAAAAAATATTATATACTAATAGTTGTAGATCATTAGATTTTGTCTAAGATAGGTTTAGTTCGGTTTGCTATTTAAGCGTGTTTTTTAAACTATATTTTTTTTATTTATCCTTTTCTCGGCTAAAACCTTCCGAAGCATGTAATGCATGTTAGGAATATAGAAAATATTGTTAAATAAAAGTAAGCTGTAAAAAAAAATAGTAAAATTTCATAATTATAAAATGTCTTGATAAAAATTTTTTATTGCTGCTTGCTTTTATTTGATTATTTTTTTAATAATCATAATATGTCCTGGCTAAAGTATATTAGGAAGAAAACTCCTAAAAAATAATTAAACATTCATCTGAGAAAATGGAGAAATCAATTAGGTGGAATTTTTATCCTATCAGTTTTTGTGTGTGTATATATATATATGGAAAGTTTAATTTCTTTGATTACCACTAATAGTGGTACAGCGCTGGGATCTCTTATCGCTTTGACTCCCAATAAGTGGGGGAATAGGCCCGATTCGGGGTTACCCAGGCTAAGTGTGTCTGTATTGCACATAGAGTATGAATTTATCATAATTTTTTGTATTTTAATTTCATTTTATTTTTATAATTTTAAATAATTATTAGTTTTATTCTTATGATGATTATTTGTTTTATTTTTATCTTTTATTATTATTAATTTTGTGTCTGTGTGTATTTGCATATATGCTATGAATAAATACATTATTATATCCTGTACCAATGTCCCTTTACTAAGGGAAATTGTGCATTATTGTACATCATTAAAAAATTAATGTAATCCTATAATTTAATTACTAGTTCATTTATGTTGCAATATTTTTGCATTTTTTTTTTTTTGGATTTACAGCGCTTCTTATCAGCATTAATTGCAGGGCCACCCTTATCCGAACTTTAATTAATTATAAGACTTTGAACCTGGTCCCCTGCCAAAGAGGAAGTTTGTATAACGATTTTCTCCCTTCAGGTTTTAGCTCAAATTTCCAGCTACTAAACTGTTTATTATTAAAAGAAAAGTATCTAATTCGAGTCTGAAACGTATGGAACGTTCAAGCCATTGTTTTGTTAGTTCGTGGTATGGAGCACAATATTTTTACAATAAATTCGATTGCGAACAAGACATTAGGCAATCTTTGTACGAGCATTTGGAATGGGTAGAGTATGAAGAGGACATTCCACTAGGAAATGAATCGTCATTAACAATTTCTTAATGGTTTTCTGTGTTGGGGTTACTTGCAATATCTGGAAGGCAGAACTGTTACATCGTTCGATTCAATGATTTTTAGATAGTGAAGAGAAATTCTAGCTGTGGTGGCAGTTAGAATTTCGGTAATGAAACTAAAGGAAATTAGTAATTTTTTTAAGCCTCAAACTCTTTTGATTTACTTATGTAATAATGTTACTTATGTCGACGCCACTATGTAATACTAAAATGTGTGAAAACGCATTTTTTTTTATTTCATGTGTTTACCGTTGTATTCTACTAGGCCTACCTGTGGTAAAATGCGAGACATTCGCATAAATGACATAACCGATTTTGGCCTTTTACCAAATAAATCCTTGTAAAAAAAAAATATTAAAAAAAACATGTTTTTCACATTCGTTAGTTTTACATAGTACCGACGATGTATATTATTGCATACATAATAAGTATTATTTTGTTATAAAATAGGTATAAATAATACGTTAATGGTCCTATGTTATTTCTTTCTTATGTTTTCTTCTACTTTTAGGGGTTTCGATTAACCGAAAATTTGGCTGTCCGCGTCTATCTCGGTCCCAACAACGTCGGTTAATCGAGTTTAATCTGTTGTTGGTAGAATTTTTTTTCTTTTTTATGACGTCCTATGCCTGAGCTCTTTCAACTGTCTTGAGATAATCAGAGCCGTTCGATTTGCTATGTTTTATTTTCTCTGCATATTTTTTTTAGCAGTTATAACATTTTCATCCGTCGATGCTCTCAGAATATCGCTATCTAGGGAAGAAGACCTGCCAGGAAGTTCCTCGTCTTCTTGACGATTTAAAAAAAAAATATTATTCCACACTTTAATAATTGTTTTGGCTCTTTCATTGTTCTGGCCGAATTCGAACTCGTATAACGAAAATCGAGTGGAAACTTGTTAGTAAGGACGGGATTTATTTCCGAGTAACAAAAGAGGTTAAAAAAAAAAACTGTATTGTTTAGGAAAGAAAGAATAAATATTGACATCCATTCAGAAAAATATATTGAATATAAACAGTTATTACCCAGTGAACTAATTTAAAGAAAACAAAAAAGCTTGCTTTATTTTCCAGTGAACCCTATATAAATACAATACCGTAACTCAGCGCTCTTGAATTTTTTATTTTTTAAAAGTATGTGTATAATTTACTTTTGCTCTTCGATGTGAAACATGCCAAGCAGTTTTCTTTAACAACACACTGTTTCCTCAGACAGACACTGTACACTGCCTTGGTCAGACATTTTTTAGGACAACGACATGGGGTCCACATAACAAGAAATATAGAAAACCTTAGGAAAATAATAAGATTTTTTTATTCACTTCCCCCCAATTGTTCAACTCTATAAGTTAACCAAAAAAATTACACTTAAGGCTAGCGCACACTACTGAGGAATCGGAGAGCAACAGCATCGGAACGGATTTCCCAAAAAAGTTGGTTATATAGGAAAACACGCTCCGTTCCGTGCTGACATTGTTTGTACGTTGCCCCTACCTAATCAATGTAACCTATCGTGTCGAAAACGCGCTGCGCCCTGATCTCTCTGTGGTGTGCACTTCGCTGTTATACCACATAGCTAAAAAGACCTATCTACAAACTCCAAATTTTCCAGGCAAATCACCCTGATAAGTTAGCAACGTAACTTCATATGCTTACCTTCGCATGCCAAAAATAATGAATATATTCGAATTCACTACCAAGAATTTCGTAATTACATGGACATCCCGACACACTTATAAATGACATAGCCACAACACCTATTCCACAAACACCCAGATGAGGTTGAAAAGATGCTGGATGAGGGATCTCCTAGACTAAAAAAACAAAATAAATCAATGCTGGAGGAGGTGCCGCTGGGTTCCGCTTCCCTTCATACCTTTCATGCAATGTATATATCCCCTCATCAGATTAACTGATTGTATAAATTAAAATAGACTAATATGGACACAGAAATAAAGAGGAAAAAAAATGTGTACTTAGCCGTAGCTGAATTTCTTGAAGCAGAAGCAGTTTTTGAACATTGCAACGGAGTTAGTCCCCTTCTCGCCCCTGATGCGATTAAATTTTTTATAGGTCATCTCCTTCCTGATATTATTAAATCATTTTATAATATTTTCAGTCTCTTTGGACCATAGCCTGTTTGATGATCTGTAATAATAGCACGTAAATAAAATTCCATTTATTTTTTCTCGATCATGATCCCCCGCCCCCGGGGCTTGGAATAGCCTAGGTCTCGTAGTAGATGCAGTTTTTATGTGCCATTTTCAAAGCTTTTAAGAGGATCTTGTTTGAAACGATTTTTAAAATTCATAGACGACAGGCTGCTTCATCCCTAGCATCTCTTACGAGTATTTCGCTTACATATATTGCGCAATTATTTATTACTATTTTTATAAATAATCTGGTTTATTATTATATTTCTTCCGTAATAATTTCGAGATCATAATACAAGCTGGAATACGGAAAAGGTAACGAAGTTTGCAATAAGAATCTCTTAAAAATCTTCAGGAGATAGATAATAGAAAACGGTAAACTATTCCTTATTCGGCGTTCACAAACAAGGAAAGTTCTTACCGTATTTCTTTTAAATTAACAAAAAAAAAAAATTAATATTACATATCTCTAACTTTTTTTTTTTTTATAATCATTTACCTATTGAGTAATTATTTAAATCTACCACAATACCTATAAGTAATGTAGATGACTTCATGATTGCATTCACACATATACAATAAGAGAAGAAAAAAATGAATAAAAAAAAATATAAAATGAAAAAATAAAAAAAAATAAATAAAAAAATTAAACAGAAAAGAACTATGCATAAACAATATAGAATATACGTACAAGTGAAATATATGAATAAATGTATATAAAATAAAACAAAAATATATACAAATAAAACAAAATAATAACAAAAAAAATAAAAACAAATATATAAATTAAATAAAAGTTGTCAAAAATCTTTAAATAAAAAAATCTTTTATTAATTGAAATTTACAACTGTATTAGAAACTATTAGATCCAGTAAATATGTTGTATACAATGCAATATGATAACATGATTAAGACTTGTAGTGGAACTACCCATTGGTACTCTAATGAAATTTACGAAAGGAGAAGATCCCGAGGCCATCTTCTTTTCAGGCACCTCGGAGGATTGCCAGGAATGGAATGGGAAGCGAGTTGTGCAACAAGTGGATTTGGATGAGGAGTGAGTTTATCATGAAAGGAGAGGTATCTGGTTCGTGCCAAATTAGCGACGTATGGGATATTAAGGTCATTGTGGATGATTTCATTTGTGATAAAGTAAGGAGCATTAAGGATTTTGGATTGGAGTGATTGGATGCGGGAAGAATTCGATGGTTTGGTGGATCCCCATAACTCTATCCGTAAGTCCAAATAGGTCTGATAATCGTCATACAGATGAGTTTTTTGTTGTGAATCGGGAGGTTTGAACGTTTGTCAAGTAAGTGTTGTAACAGTCGAAATCGACGTGCAGCTTCTTGTCTTTTCAATCTTGTATGAGAGTTCCAGGTAAGTCTCTTGTCCAGATAAAATCCCAGGTATCGTATTTGTTCCACATTATTTAGCGGTACACCATTAAAGGATACAGGAGGACAGGATGAGGTAGGATTTCGACGGAGGGTAAAGGTTATTTGCTGGGATTTGCTAGAATTTAATTTAACTCTCCAGTTATGGCACCATTCTTCAAGCGAAGTGATATGTGACTGGAGTTAAATAAAAGTAAAAATAAAAATAAAGCTAAATTAAATTAAAAGTTAAAACTGCGATCACACTTTATTTAAGGCTGAGTGAGAGCGCAATAGTACAGTCACTCAGAGCATGAGTAGGGAAGCTGGCCAGCGCCCGAACTCCAACATAAATAAATTTTTACAAAAGATTTCAGTGCCACTGCCGTTTTAATCTGCTAGTAGGGTCTTTTGTCTAAGTAGACACCAACATACCGATCTCTAACAAATGGTCTCGATGGCCGAGCGAGTTGGGGCGAGGGTCTTGACGCGTTCGTAACCAGAAGGTCGTGGGTTTGAATCCCACCTGGGCGGGTTAATATTTATTTCGTGGCGGACCCAAGAAATGAATCTTGACCTTTCCACCCAGGCCAGTAGAGGACTTCAGAAGTCTTGGCCCAAAAAAAAAAAAAAAAAAAAAAAAAAAAAAAAAAAAAAAAAAAAAAAAAAAAAAAAAAAAAAAAAAAAAAAAAAAAAAAAAAAAAAAAAAAAAAAAAAAAAAAAAAAAAAATATAAAAAAAATATACTACATTAACATAGTATTTTAATTATATATGTATTAATATTATTTTTTTAATAATATTTAAATTTTGGTTATTTAGTAAAGTCCGTATTTTGTATCATTTGTACATATTAAAATCAAGTAATGCAGTATTTTATTGCATACTTAATATGCATATTTTATAATATGCAATTAATAATTTATGATTACCTATAAGTTGTTTAAAAAAAAATTAACATTAACAAATAATGTTTTCTAGAAAGGAAAACAAAGTTACGACGGTGATGTGAAATTTCGTCTCACAGAGTACATACTTTTTACTACATATTTTTTACAGTTAACCTAACCTAAAAATTTTTATTTATTTTGTTTTACTGTCGATATGTTTCTCTTATTATAAGTGATGATTTATGTTATCCAGCGTTTTGCTTATCCGCGCGGTGTCGTCGAGAATGCCGGATAAGAGGGAGCCGAATGTACAATATATTAGCTTGAATATGCTTGGTGCCAGAGACCGAATATTGACGATAAATCTGTTATCATCAGGTTTTGAATCGCATACTTTTAAGTACTATTTAACTCTCTGAATACTAAAGTTATAAGTAGTTAGCAGGCATCCAAACCGCAAAACTCGTTAATGGGTTTTGCTTCTTCCAAGTACAACTTATTAACGAGTGCTGAGCAGTTCCAAATTTACTTTGCCTTTAATTTTCTTACCCGAAACATTTTTTTTTTTTTTTTTTTTTTTTTCATGATTTTTTAATTCTTCTTCTTCTTCTATCGTCAAAGACTCCTGTAGTTCAAGTAGACAAGCAGATAGCCAAACATATCTCGGGTGGTTGTACTCCACCAGGATTTTTTTTTAATTGTAATTATTTTTTTAGATTTGAATGATACATGCCCGATATTTATTATTAGAAAAGAGGGCAGGTAGATTAAATTTTGGGGGTTTACTATGGGATTTCCCTTATGATTCATTGGATGTTTCCGTTCCTTTTGGAAACAAATTTAAAATGGGGCTATTGGAAATGTTTATCTGGTCATTTAAACAATCTGAATCAGTTTTAAACGATTATATTATTTCTAATGATTCGCAAATATTTAATTTAAGGCTATTTTCTACTCGATGTATTATTTATATATTATTATTACTCTTGAGTCTTTATTAAATATCCAATATCCACCTAAGTCGGAAAGGAATTAAAAAAATTAGGTTTAAACCCTGCATTTTTTTTTTTTTTTTTTTTTACTATTTATTGAAATTTACTACTGTATATACAATGTAAAATATAATACATCAAGTAAATGTGATGAAATAGATAAAAATGACACGTCACTTGTTTTTAAAGCAACTACAAGTAGCACAAGTAGTACTACAAGTAGAAGGTGCCGAGGCCATATTCTTTTCATGCGCCTCGCAGGGTTATTGTGATACTAATAGATTTGAATGTTTGTGGAGTTTGCTATGAAAGGATTGATATCTGGTTTGAGCTCAGTCAGAAACGTAAGGTATATTAACGTAGTAAGGAGTTGTAAGTAACGAAGTAAGGAGCATTTAGGATTTTTCTAGGGATTTTGAATTGTAAGGATTGGATACGAGATGAATTGGATGGTTTAGTGGAGCCCCAAAGCCCTGTATTTAAAATAGATAAATTATTGTTATCATACTTCCCTTCACCTAAAGACAAAGACCCTTTCCAAAAAAGCGGTGTATACCAATTAAAATGTAATGGCTCTGAAGTAAAATACACGGAAAAAACTGGACGATCGGTAAATCAAAGAGTAAAAGAACATATAAGAGCATACAATAATAAGACCCGAAATTACAATTTTGCTATCCATCTAAATGAAAATAACCATAAATTTAATAAAGACTCGGATGTAAAAATAATACACCAAGTAGAAAATAGCCTAAAATTAAATATTTATGAATCATCAGAAACAATAAAATCTTTCAAAACCGATCCAGATTTTTGTTTAAATGACCAGATAAACATTTCCAAGTAAACCCCAAAAATTTAACCTACCTGCCCCCTCTCCCTTGCCACGATGGATATATTTCAGGTTTCTCTTAGATCTCCTGAGGTGAGTACCAATGTTTGATTTCTTGTCTTACATTTTTGAAAACTTTAGTGTATATAATCCATGTAGTAGTAGTACTGATGTGCTCAAAATTTTGTATGTTTTAGAACTGAAGATGAATGTTCAGCATTCGAAACTAGTATTCTAATAAAATAATCCCGATAGAAGAGGCAATTAATTCATCAATCCTAATTGTATTATCCTATTTGTATTGTTAGGGTAGGCAGTCATAGATACTCAGCAGATCAAAATAAAATGTTAATTTTATTTTAATTCTTAAAGCCAACGTTCAGTTTGTTTGTTTACCTTTACCTGAACCCCTGATGAAGACTTGCAATGCAAGTCGAAACGTTGGCTTTAAGAATTAAAATAAAATAAACGTTTTATTTTGATCTGCTGAGTATCTATGACTATCTACCCTAACTATCTACATCTCCAATATATCACAGTCTACTATACCTTATGATTAGTATTATATGTACATTCGGTACGATTTCGCATTCTAATGGAATTAGATTGAATCATTAACGAATTATCCACAATTCTTTTGGAATTATAAATTCTTCCACAATGGCAACACCTCATGTCATGATATAGACCTAGTTCATTATTTTTTTCTTCAACCTGATTCCTCAAGTTTCTGAATTTTGTGGAGGTTTCAAGTAGTTTAGTCCCCTCCAATGTTTTTATTCTTACATCTGTTGCCCGAAGGGGAGGATCGTGTTTCTGATTTACTTTCTACAGCGGCCCTTCTCAATCCTTGCCACCTGTTCCTGAAAGGGCTTGGATACTCCTTGCAAGTCAAGTATCTACCGCGCTGTCCCTTAATCCGACTACCCGTCCCTTGTGCCCTACTCACGGTTCCGCTCACTTGTTGTTTGTCTCAGCAAATACTGCTTATTTATATTCTGTATATTGAAAATATTTATATTTATTCTTTTTAATATAATTGATACATAATACAATAAATATCGTTTAAAGAGAGCGGTTGGTCATTGAAAATCTCATATCAACACTCTTATTCAATGAATACATATTCGTAATTGTATACATATTGATAATTGCTAAATGTATTAATGTCTATGTATTTTGTGGTATGTAGTGAAATACATAAAAGTTAATTTAATTATTTGATAATTATAAATTAATTCTCACGTGGGGGATGAGAGTTCTTAAGTTAAAAGAAAACTCCCAACGGAATCAGTGGATGTCATCTGACTCACTGAAACCCTTTTTTGACTCACGCTCAGAGTTTCGCTGATTATAATCATAATTAAATCTTTCAGTAGATTTTTTTCAGTAAACTAATCATTAATTGACTTAAAAATGAACTTAAAGATTTAACCAATGATTAAATTTTACCAAACTCTGCTCACGCTTGCTTTGTTGATTTACGAAACCTACCTAGCGACAAATGTTAAATAACAAAAAAATTTCTATTAATTTTTTGAAAAGAAGGATTTCGTCAACTTTTCGATCCGAGTAACACCAACTGAGCTACAACTTATAAATAAATAAATAAAACTTATAAACTGTGTCACAAAAGCTCCTAAAGATTTCAAACGTGTTGTTTTTTATTCAAACCATAATTTTGAACGGCCGAGAAGGGTCGAACAAGATCGTTCAAATCTAGGTTTAATTTTTTTATTTCAGATTAGGAAGAACAGAGTCTATAGGAGCTCCCTCATTATAACTTGCCTCCTAGTCAGTTATTTAGTATAAGAAGATTTGAGCTCCTAACTGTTCCTACTCTCCTAATCGTACTATCAAACTACGCGTAACGGCCTCGGGTTCCCCAAAAACGTTTCGCTTTTGACCAAGTAGGCCACCCGTAAAACATGTTCCATGTTAAAAAAATAAATACCCTTCAAGTTTATTCTGTTACTATGAAATATATAAATCCATGTTTGGCTTTTTATCTCTATTTATTTTTTATATTATTTTAATTTATATTTTATTAATTTTTACTACTGTATATAATATGCAGGGTGATTCCCTCTTAACGTGAATAAAAAATTGAGTGAAACTAGATTAAAAATGAAGAAAAATGACGCTGACAGCAACTTTATATTTAAATCCGTTGCAGTTTTGTCAAGGATTCTCGTTAGCACCTATAATATACAAGATCTTCTCGAAAGCCTTACTAAGGAGAGCTGAACCCCAACTAGGAGAATACCAGGTAGGATTTAGAAAAGGACGCTCTTGTACTAAACAGATACTTAATCTGAAATCAGTGCTACAGCAAACAAAAATGGCTGGTAAGAAATATGTCGTCATTTTTGTGGACTTTAAGAAAACATAAGACTCAGTTGACAGACCTACTCTCATGAATTTCTTGCAATAACTAGGACTGTATGCAAACCAAAGCCTTATCCAACAGACTTTAATTGTAACTTTTATAAGTTAAAGATTGAGCTGTTCTTTTGGTCATAAGTTGTTAAAATTCAAGGTTACACGTACTCTGGTCTTATAGGAAATTTAATGCTGAATCCGAATATGTGGTCAAGCTGAAAAATGTTTGATATTATAACTTTTATGGCCAAAAAAAAAAACGTGGTTTCCTCAAGAAAATCAAGAATTGTCTTTTATCTGCAACGGATCGGAACGGTGGCATTTTTCTTCAAGTTTGGTCTATTTTCACTCAATGTTTGTTCACACTAAGAGGAAATCGCCCTGTATACAGTTAGTAGACGTGCTATGAAATGATTACACTGACATGTCAATAACTTGTGAAGAACTCCCCAGTATTATCAAAAAATATCATTAGATCTGTCATCATAACGATAATTTCTACGAAAATAGCTTTGACAGTATAATAATTGACAAAATATATCTTATTGAAAAAATAATATAAAAAGATCAACTGCCCATCTCGTATATAATAGCTCTTACTATCTACGAGGCATTGGCTGGATCTGAGATATTATCCGCCGTCCAGGGAAGGTCCAGCTGTCACCTTCACCCGGCTTAGAGGTCTTCATACCGTTGCCTTTAGTCAAAGAAGCGTATTGTTTGACGTCTTTTACTTCTATTCATAAAGTTGAATGTATTTGAATGTGTGTCAAGTCTTAGCCAAGAGGATATTCACACAGTCACTATTCGCTATTCCGAAGGATAAACCGCTGTGTGCTACTTTGAAGTAGACTAAAGGGATTTGAAATATCAAGAATGCAACCGCTGATTTGGACCTTGACTGTCCGGATATCTGATTAATATGGACAGGATTAAAAATACAATGAATTTTATTGTTATAAATAAATCAGAATTTGTTTATTTTTAGCGTGAAACATCATGGTCATCAAGGTTCGTTTAAGCTTTGTAAAAAATAAATAAATTTCATAATAAAACCTGTGCTACTACAACCTATGAAGGGTCTTGGATTCAGTAATTAGGTAAGGGATGTACTCCTCCAAGAAAATGATATGGCCGAAATCACGCTTATCCACCAGTTTGTTTCCTCAATTAAGAGTACCCACTTTATAGGGTCATCGAGTACCCTGGGTGAGGCTCAGGAGGGTCTCCCGACCTCGAATTTGAGTCCCCGCCGAAATAGAGTAAACCAGATATTTATTGACACCCTTAAGGAAAGATTCGGAAATATTCATACTATAATAATAGAATAGTATATATACTAATACTATATATATATATATATATATATATATATATATATATATATATATATATATATATATATAGCAAATCTCACCTTTCTATTCCAATCTGTTGCAGATATACGATAAATCAAAGACTTTTTTGAGGAAATCACGTTTTTTTCCCATAAAAACTGTAATATCTCCATTTTGTCTAAATATTTTTCAAATTTTGGCCACATTTTCAGATTTAGCATTAAATTTCCTATAAGAACAGAGTACAGGTAACCTTGAATTTTACAAACTTGGTATCTAAAGAACAGCTTGATCTTCACCTTATTTGGGGAAGTCACAATGTCTTATTTACTTCAACACTCACCGTTTTTCGTAAAAACTATCCACAAAACGTCAAATCTCACAAAAACTTGCAAATTTAATCAGCTTTCGAATGATATGTTAAACGTAATGATTTTGTTTCAATTTCATGGAGATATTTACTTTTGAAACCGAAAAAACATGGTGTTCTCAGTTTGTATACAAATCAGCTACTTGGGTAAATAACACATTATGAAAATCCCTTAATGGAAATGTGCATTTTAAACATAATAAACTCTTCATTGGAATAAAAAGCAAAGGAAAAAATGATTGTTTAATAGAAAATAAAGGAAAACTGTCAATAAAGCGACACTACATCAGAGGATATGATATATTACATTTATTTATTATTATTATTTATTTTATTAGATTTTCAATGTAATGTTTAAAATCCAGTGATAATGAACATAGACCTTAATTTTGCCGTTAGCTTCTGAATGCAGATTGTGTCTAAGAATACTACTTTTTGAAGTGAATTTTATGGGCAGAAGAGTCTGTTTTTTTTACAGGGGATGGCATTTCTACCAATCCATGTATATCGTTATTATGAATGGTCGAAATGCCTTCCCCTGTAAAAATGAGACTCATCTAGTCATAAATCACATAATAAATAAATAAATGTATTAACATAAGATCCTCTGATCTGGTGTCGCTTTATTGACAGTTTTCCTTTATTTTCTATTAAACAATCATTTTTTCCTTTGCTTTTTATTCCAATGAAGAGTTTTATGTTTAAAATGCACATTTCCATTAAGGGATTGTCATAATGTTTCATTTACCCAAGTAACTGATTTGTATACAAAATGAGAACACCATGTTTTTTCGGTTTCAAAAGTAAATATCTCCATGAAATTGAAACAAAATCATTACGTTTAACATATCATTCGAAAGCTGATTAAATTTGCAAGTTTTTGTGAGATTTGACGTTTTGTGGATAGTTTTTACGAAAAACGGTGAGTGTTGAAGTAAATAAGACATTGTGACTTCCCCAAATAAGGTGAAGATCAAGCTGTTCTTTAGATATCAAGTTTGTAAAATTCAAGGTTACTTGTACTCTGTTCTTATAGGAAATTTAATGCTAAATCTGAAAATGTGGCCAAAATTTGAAAAATATTTAGACAAAATGGAGATATTACAGTTTTTATGGGGAAAAAACGTGATTTCCTCAAAAAAGTCTTTGATTTATCGTATATCTGCAACGGATTGGAATAGAAAGGTGAGATTTGCGGCATTTAGCTACATTTTTGATCTAGTTTAACCCAATTTTTTTTTTTACACTAAGAGATACTCACCCTGTATATATATATATACTAATAATGGAAAGAATAGTTCAATAAAGTTGAAATTTGCAGTGATTTTTCCTTAATTACTATACTTTAAGCTAAGCAAGAAATTTCACCCTAAACATTATTCCTAGAATATATCTTACAAGATAGTAACAATAAATATTGTAAAATCTGTTTTTGACACCCTATGGATATCATTTAAAATACCAACAGAATTGAATGTACTTTTACACAGTGAGTGGTAGGATTTTATAGCAATTATATGATTGTGTTTTTTTTTTTGCTAAATATATTTTTTTTTTCTATTTTTTAAGAATTAAAGCCAATAACTGTCTGGTTTACACTAACAGAAACATTTTGTAACTTCAGACGGACTCGAACTCGTCCCGGGCAGTTAAGTGCCTTAGCAAATGGTTTATCGCGACACCCAAATATCCCAATGAAAAAAAAATATAGGCTATTAATAAACTATTCTTACACGTTTTGCATTTAGGAGGAACTTCCTAGACAAACGATCAATGCTTCCAATTAATTATAAAAGACTCATATACATGACTGTGATTAGAACTATTTGGACGTACGGAGTTGAGCTTTGGGGCTCCACTAAACCATCCAATTCGTCTAGTATCCAATCCTTGCAATCCAAAATCCTTCGTAAAATCCTTAATGCTCCTTATTATGTGACCAATAAACTTATCCATAAAGACCTTAATGTCCCTTAAGTTACTGATTTAGCCCAAACCAGATACCTATCCTTCCATAGTAAGCTCAATAACCACTCAAATCCACTAGTCTCCCAACTTGCTTCCCATTCCATTCCCGATAATCCTCCGAGGCGTCTGAAAAGAAGATGGCCTAGAGACCTTCTAGTGTAGATTTTATTGAAGTGCTACTAGTGAGTAGTTCTTCACAAGTTATTTTCATGCCATTGTTTTCCCTATCAACGCATTTACTTAATGTATATGTTTTTGTACAGTTGTAAATATCAATAAATGAAGGAAAAAAAAAAAAAAAAAGGAGGAACTTCTTTGGTGATTTGGTGAAAGTTTGTAAGTCTTGTATAAACAATCCTTAGTCGTGTAAATATCACTTCTCTATGGCAATACCGACAGGTGCTTAATGCTCCATGGTCTTAAGTTTACTAGCAAGGTCGTAATCCCAAAATGTCTGCCAATTTGGAATACCGTCATTGCAGACAAGAGCGAGTTCTGACACTGTTCGAAAGATTTCGCTATGTCCTGGATGGGATAAAGGTTATTTTGCTGCTTTATCAACCATTTCATTACCTTTAATTCCAATATGAACCGGCGACCAAAAGAAGTACACCGACATTTCTGCTTCATAAAGCGTCTTCACAAGATCTAGGATGTAATTTATTCGTGGTGTGCCTGAATCCGTGTTATTCGTTGATTTTTATGCACTAAGTGAATCCAATACTACTACATACTCTAGTAGTTCTGTAACATAATAACCTTCGACGATTGTTCGACAAAAAGACTAAGTTGTACTTTAAAGTGTGATAGCATCACAAAATTAGTTATTCTAAAAATATTTCTCTGTGGAGTTGTATTAATAATTTTCAAATAAACATTATTAAAAACTAATATTAACCCTTATATATCTCTGTCATCTATATAGAAATCTAGATGTATATAATTTTCCATCTTTAATTAATTAATTAAATATTAATGATATAGTTAAATGGAAACTAAGAATTCAAAACAAGAACAGCGCAGGTGCTTCTATCTATCGGCAGCCCTTGTAGCTACGTTTAGTCTGCTAATTCATGTCTACGATTTCTTGAAAAATTGTACTTATACTGAAATAAATATATTTTCAATGCATTGTGAATATTTTTTTCCCTTTTTAATATCACAGAAGGAGTGATTCGAACTTTGTAGTGAAGTTTCTTTGTTACCATACTGTGGTTATCAAATATGTATATTATAAATTTATTCTGCAGTTAAATACTTATATTGTTTTGAAAGTTGTAATGTATTCAATGAGTGAATTCAATTTTCAGAGGTGAAAATTCAAGGTAAATATATTCGTTTATGACCTGTTGAAACAGTTGAAAGGTATGGTGCAACAATCAAATTAATATACGTGCATTCACCACAGAGTAACATATTTTCTTTTCTTGATTTTAGGTTAGTTTTATTTCGCTATTGATCTGTAAGAATAATTATTTTCATAATATATTGTATTAAAGGGGAAAAAAAATTGTTTGCTTTTTTCCCTCTCTTTCCCTCTAATACGAACTGTTTTCTATGGATCCGAAATGTGGCTTCTTGCGTTAAGAGAAGAATATCGCCTTAATCGTGGTTCCATTTATAATTATTCTTCTGAGTTATGAGTAGTCTTCTAGTTCTCACGGAATCCCAAGATGCAAGATTAAAGAAGATAGTGAACTGCTGCCTGAGATTCGTTCTGGGGATACCACGCCACGAACATATTTCTCACCACTACACCAATTAAAATGGTTATTTCTCTCCTTCCGACGGCAGTACATCCTTGGTTCATTCAATCACCTCTCTACATTATTAGAGCATTGACACTAAAATCATCAGTAAGTTCCCGAAAAACTAGATCCCGTGCTTCTTACCTTTACCTAACTCCCTTCCACGTCGGTATCATTCAAACGGTCCTTCATATTTGTATTTTGTCCTTAATATTTTCCATTTTTCAAAATAAGTGCTGAACTTTTTAAGGAGGCCCTTTTAACGGTTTACTATTGTTTCGATTTGGAAAGAGGATGTATAAATTGCGGTGTCGTCAGCATACAATGATCGTTCTACTGATGGATGTGAGGGAAGATCTGAGGTATATAGGTTAATAAAGATTGGGGAAAGACAGGAACCTTGAGAAAGGCCAGCTGAAAGGTGGTGGGTTAACGAAAATATGTTTAATTCATATATTTCTATATAATATTTACATATTTATTTACTTTTAAGAATTATGATTCTTTCTAGTATTCCAATGTTAGATGTAATAATCAAATAAAGAGGTGCTATTTCATTACCTATGCCAGCGATTCGGAAATAACGATTTAGGCCATCCATCATGGCTAGGAGAGGGGTAGGGGTCCGAGCCTGTTTATTATGTTTGGAGGCTAATACCTATTTCCTGTGGTATAAACCACCCTGTTAATCCGCAAGTCCTGATGATGGCCAACATAGTTCATCCAAAACTTTTGCTTAGATAATAAAATAATGTAATGGCCCATATTTTTCTTTCATTGCGATTAATGATAATGTGATCGTATGTTCATATTTCTACCACAATTCCTCGATAAAAAAAAACAATAATAAGAGAGGAGTAGATATTGAAAAAACACTTGAAATATATTTTTTAATAAAAGCAGTTTCTAAAAGCAAAGTAATGAATGTTGTTTCCAAGAACTTCTATCAAAAAATCCGTCATCATAAAAATCCCGTTATAGTTGGTTTAGTGTTAATTTACTCAAACAGTTAATCAAGACTGGCGAGAATATTACAGGTTTTACCTAAAGTACTTGACTTACTAACTCTAATTATTTTCTTGAATTATTAGAAAAATATATTTTACATTGAAAACTGATGCTATGCCTCTAATCACTTCGATCTTCAAGTGATTGGTGATTAAAGCGGCATTAAATATTTCTTCCAAATGACGTTTGGTTTTTGCCTTCTTATTTATTTTGTCACAACAAAAAAATCTAAAAGAGGAGATAAATATATAAGTAATTTTTATCTAATAATATTAATGTTAGTAGTAAGGTTCATAAATTTCTGTCCTAAGGAAGAAAAAGAAGAGGAAAATGTTTTAATATTCCCAATATTTAATATTATTTTCTTAACACAACTCAGGTTCTGTAATATGAACTTGGTAAGCACTTAATAAACCATTGGAGAGACTCTCCAACTCCCCTACGGATGTGTCAGACACGGAACAAAAAGACCCAAAGCATTGAACGGAAAGAGAGTTTCATATTAAAAAACGTAAAGATTCAGTTTTCAAAAAGGACAAAAATGGTGGTCAAAAGTAGAATTGCGGACTATTCTGCAATTTTGTTTAAAACGTTAAATCCTGGAAGATTTCAAAACAGTGTCCTGTGGAAAGTATTAAACTGAAAGAGAGAGTGTCCTTTGGAATATTAATACAATTTAATCAATTTTGAAAAGGACGAAAGTTAATATGCCGGGAAGGAGTGGCCAAGAATGTCCTTCGGCCGTCAAAAATCGTTAGATTCTGGAAGATCTGAAACCTGTATCCTTCACAGCAGGTGTAATAAGTTATACCAAATTACTAATTTTATTGACAATCTTGTAGTACGCAGTTAATTTCATAGTTATTAAATATTTCCGTCCATCACGAATCAGATTAGTGCTTTATTTTAGTAAGAGATCTAGCAATGCCAAAACGATTCGTGTAAAAAACATATATTGGTTTTATTTTACGAGGACAATCTAGCGGTCCCTAACTACTTGTTTCTGATGGTCATAAAATATATTGATTTCATCACACTAGTTTGTAAATGTAATACAAAAATTTCATTTTTAGTACTTGAAGAATTGTGTCAATGCTGGAGAGTGAAATAGATCCCAATAAAAACCCTGTCAATCAGCCATGTCGAAACCTATCCTCCCCTTCTGTATTCATTAATAATGTAGCACTAAACACTGTCGGATACATTTGTTAATTTGGATGGATATCGACTAAACTCGAATCTCATAAAAGATAAATTAGACTAGACAAGAAACTGCTGAATTTTGAATACTTCCATCAGTTAATTGTTGAACCATCCAATCTTCCGACAACCTGCAAAAAGCTCATTTAGGATAATTAAGGGTTCAGAAAAAATAACAAATTTTTCCTTTATCCAGTACCTCAATTCGGTAATCATCAATGCTTCTTCATATGTGAGAAATGGACTAATACAACATGTCATTAATGTCCGATATGTTACCGATTTTCTCAACTTGCTTGTCATTAAAAAAAAAAAAAAAAAAAAAAAAAAAAAAAAATAAAAAAACCCTGTTGGTACCACTACAGCCTATGGAGGGTCTAGGGTTCATTTCTTAGGTAATGATGTACTGTTGTTGGGTCAACGGTTATGAAAAGAGGAGGTTTGGCCGAAATCACGCTCAACTACCTAGGATTACTGCACGAATTTGCACATTATAGATTTTTAAAAAAGTATTGTTTTGTTTTTTTCATTTTGAAAAAAGTTATGATTTATTTTGAAATTATCACCAATAACATTTAACTACTTAATTTACTTAATTTTCCTAGAAAGAAAAAAAAAAAAACATGGGTTCCGTTTATTTCTTTGAACTCGTTAAAGAAATGGTATACCATTTCATTATATTCATAACATTATAATGTTGAACAACGTTTTCTTTGTATTAACATTCATAAAATTTATAATTTGATTTTACTCCATCTTTCAACCTAACCTTTTATTTTCATTTCATTCTATAGCAGAGTTTAGTTCGGTAAACAAGGACAAATAATAGTGAAAATGCCTAATATGACAGCCAGCCAAACGTCAAAAATTAATAATGATAATAAGTATAAAAATATATAAAAGTATATTGACTGTTGAGATGTATGGAGAAGAAGATAATGAGAGATGCAGTCAAACAGAAACACCCCTTCCAAGTAGAAATACTTTAATTGTGTGCCAACATTTCGAACTACAAGTCAGGAGGCACACAATTAAAATATTTCTACTTGGACGTGTTGTTTCTGATTGGCTGCATCCCTGATTATCTTCTTCTCCAGTAAAAACATTAATATTTGGATAAAATCATATCCAGAATTGAAATCAGACTGGAAAATAATTCGTTGCTGTTTTTTTCAATAAGTCAATTGGGTCGATCGAAAATCTCAAGTGGATCCTCAAGTAAATTCTATCTTTACGTAAGTAGCAGATTATAACATTTGATTATTTCCAATATATTTAATAATAATTGGGGGAAGGACACATAAAGTAAAAACTGCAGCACAAAAATCCAAGCGACCTCCAGTAACTGTTACTCACACAAAGCTGCTCGTCAATAAAAAACAGATAATTTTTTTTTTCTTATTTTGGTCGCTTCCGATATTTTATTCAATGAACAACAGTCCAAATTTGCAAAAATGCACTAAAAAAAACATTCCTGGCGAAAGTACTATAAGAAAAAAATATAATATCAGTTCCACTATAGTGAGACAGTTCCGAATTAGCTGTTCCTCAAGCCCAAAGCCAGTTGCCAGTTGCATTATTCTGTTGCCGAACCCAAGTCCAAGTCATTGCTCCTCGGCTACTTGGAAGTCGGGGAGGACTAGTTCATGTTAATTATTCTTGCCGTTGACAATATTCCCTTTGTCAGCTAAAGTTAAGGAGCCAGGCGGAAATTTGCTCCACCGGACGGCTGTCTATTATTTAGAGGTAGCGCTTGCCTTTGATGGATACAGGCTATTTCTCTCCATTCCCCCAATTCGATTCATTCCCTACCTCCAGCCTCTTCGGTTTAGAGTCTAATTGAGTTCATCTTTTGATAGAATCCGCAGTTGAGGCAGATCGGTTTAGATATTACCTGCCTAATGTCTTACGAACTGGGCGGGCCGTTGATGGAACTTCATTCATGGATCGGTAATTGAATCCACGCACAAAGGTATTCGATCTTCATCATACTCTTAAATTTTACATGCAGGGTGTCTACCAGTCGGGAATTTCGGGAACTTCGGGAATATGTCGGAAATTTCGTGTGGTCGGGAATAAGTCGGGAAGTCACAAAAATTTGGCGAAAGTCGGGAAAAAGTCGTCGGTAATGCTAAAATTGTCAGATTTTTTTTAGTTTTTGCTCAATATGTTAGTCAAGGAAGCGTCTGATCGGTATAGTCACGCTCCATACTTTTAAAGTAAACGAAATTTTCTACAATTTGAGACCAGGTTGATCTCTACATAGCTATTGGTTCCCAAGATACAGTTCTTCGAAAATAGGCCATTTTTTTTCTAAAAATGTATGTTCTTTCGATATGGTCACATATTTTTTGAAATATCTACTAAAATACGCACCCCATTTCAAATATTATGAAATTGTAGGAAATTGAATTTGCTTTTATTGGAGACCAGACTGGTTCCAGCGGGTTGAGCGGTTTTCTAACTGAATGGCAATACTCGACATTGATGTGTTTCTTAAAAGTTATCTAGAGTAATATGAATATCAATTTTTTTTTTATTTATTTTATTGTTTAACTGTGATATGTTAAGTAGCCGAGTATGCATTGATTGATTTGTTTGGATTATTATTGCAACAGCATTAAAATATCTTTTGTCAAGAATTTCCAAAAATATTTTTGAAAAAGTCGGGAATTTCCAGAAATATTCTTGAAAAGTCGGGAACATGTCGGGAATTTCCATAACTGAAATTGGTAGACACCATGACATGCTAAATGTAATACATTATTTTATTATATAATAAAAAAAATTTTATTGCAGCAACGTTTCCAGGTGCTATTGCTCAATAGTCTAGTCAATAAAAGATTCAAAGATAAAGAATCATCTAATGGATTTTTGTATAGTTGTTAATTGGAGTGTTCTGTACAATATACTAGTCCAATCCATAAAAGGAGGCATGCGATTGAAAGTAAAAATTGTATCTATTTTAAAGTATTTCTCAAATATTGCGGGAACTATCACCTTTAGCAGGACGTATTAGTTTAATTGATAAAACCAGGGATCGAATTATTATTCCTTTATACAAAAAAGTTCTAAAATAAATGTTTGAAAACAAAGATTAAAGGCCCCCTCCTTGACCTTTGATGCTTAAATCTTTCCTATTTTTTACGACAAATGCTGTATACTTTTTTACTAATAAAAAAATAAGCAAACTAAAGTAGGCTCTTTGATGATATAATTGTTAATTGTAGATTTAATTAAAATTGAGTCAAAGAGATTTTATAGCGGTAACACTCCTGACATTAAATAAAAATACTAGCCATTATTTTCGAACCTAATTAAGCTCTCTCCTGAAGGAACCGGAAGTAACTGGTTTAAGAATCAGAAGACGAAGCAATACTTTTGGAGGAAGTTCCCCTACTCTTTTGGAGTCAGTTTCCTGGATCTGAAGGTCAGAAAGAAAACTAACACTTCAGACATTTTAGTAAGACCATGGGGACAGCATTATAATTTTTTTTTGGCTGTTTGTATATTCTATTTTTATTGAAAGAAATACGCGGATATTGTTCTTCAGAATATGCACTTTTGCTTCATATCAATAAGAAAAATAAAATATTGTTTTTCGTAAACAATAATGCTTATTTTTGTTGTCATATCGAGCTGGTGGCAGTAACACTCCTGACATTTTTAGTAGTTTTAAAATATTTTTCCATTTTTCTACTTCAGAAATATACTCTGGAAAAGAAATTTCCTACAAAAAATATTAGCAGTAGAGTAATAAAAAAAAAATCAAAGGCTTGATAATGTGACCATATGTCACTAAGTTAACTACGAGTGACAATTTATAAAAATAAAATATAAGTTCCAGAAAAAAACTTTCATTTTTAACACTTTTATTCAAAAGTTAAACTTTTCGATAAAGGTTAACTGTTTTTTTTTTTGTTTTTTTTTCGATCCCTAAATAAAACGCATTTTAGATACCCATGGTAAGATATCACGTTTAGACTTCATATAAAAGATTATATCAAAAGATTTATAAAAAAGAGTGACATGTGAGGATGGCAAATTATTATAATAAAAATATTATTTATTAATTTATACGACGTCTTTACAAATTCAGATTCTTATTTGAAATCAGCGAATCCATAAAAGTCTAAGTATGGAAAATATGTTTATCTTTTTTTAGCTACCGCCAGGTTCGTCAGGCAGTTAAGCTGTATTGGAGTTGAACTGTATAAATCTTCGAAATCGGCAGCGACATCATGATGCAGCCTTTCAATCGGCAATATTTTTAGACCCGATGTTTTATTCATAAAGAGATGAAATATTCTAAAGATGGCCCGGTGAGCCGGCCGGTGCTGGGAGGAGATATCTCCACCGGGCGAGATATGTTTGTTGGCAACGACCTAGCTATTATCTCACTGTCCGCATGCCCAAGCTCGTTAGGGGTCTCCTGTATATATAGCGGCTAGGTGTCCGATTTGCAACAGCTCAGGAATCTTCTATTTCGGTCAGTCTTGTATATTTAAAACATAAATGCGTTGTTTGTTTTTTATTATTAAATATTACCTACTAAAATATAATTTATAGTTATGTTTCAATCATTCTCAAAAATCAGGAAGATTTTTGCTGAAATTGCTCTTATTAGTTGTTCAACAGTCCAGACCTTAAAGACAAGAAACTCATCGTCGTTTTCGGCTAATCCAACATTTACTAGAAAAGCGTCCAAAGCTCCCAATAAATTATATAATACTTATTTAATTGACAATAATTAAACCCATTTAGAGATATGTAGTTACTCTTCAGGAATCCACTAAACTTTCTAATTCTTCTTTTATCCATTCCTTACAATCCAAAATCCTTCGTGAAATCGTCAATGCTTCTCATTGTGACAAAAACAAACTTATCCATAAAGATCTTAATGTTCCATATGTTGCTGATTTAGCCAAACCAGATACGTATCTTTTCATAGTAAACGCTTTCCCCACTTGAATCCCTTAGTCTCCCAGCTTGCCACATACTCAATTCCCGATAATCCTCCGAGGCGGCTGAAAAGAAGATGGCCATGAGATCTTCTGATGTATAACTTTTATTGAAGTGCTACTAGTGAGTGGTACTTTACATAATCATTTTCCTCAAATTTACTATAATTTTGTGAAATTCAATAAATAGTCAAAAATATTTTATCACTATAAATATGTAAAATGAAACCTCTCCACAACGGTCATTCGTAGATCCTACGATTTTTCCAACGAAGAAGGATGTCCGTGGAAAATAGGGAGACGGGGGTATTAGTGCTTATTAACAAAAACATTATTTATATCTATCAAAATAATATAATAAATTGACCAATTGTGTGCTAATATTTCCAACATTTTTATCATTTAAATTATATTCTTATATTAAAAAAAAAAAAAAAAAAAAAAAATATGTTACAAAATGTATGTATAAACAACATATATTTATATAATTAGTATTATAGAAGCACCTCCATTAAAGGCAACATTGAAACAGTCGACCATTTCTTTGGAATGTAGAGGGCTACTGCTGATTGGTTTTAATGAAAGGAACACAACAGTAAATAGCGAGTATTATGAAGTTCTACTTCACCACTAGTGAGACACTATCATAGAGAAAAGGCACCGAACTTTGTACGGAGGTGTTCGACTTCTTCATAACACCCTTGTCTTTACGGCTTCGATTTAGCTGCTGGGAAGAGATGTGTATTCCTAGAAATCTCTCAACCATCCTACAGCCGAGACTTGGACGATGTGGTTGAAGCAGCTGTGAACATTTTTTTAACTGGGAATTAAATTATTTTTGAATATTATGAATATTAAATTATTTTTAAATTATTATTGAATATTTTGCCTGAGTATTTTATCAAGTTTGTAGAGCTAAGAGAAGGATATATTGAAAACAACTACACCAGTTTTTTTCTTTTACCTTTCCACCTTCCTCAGGCCAACTTACGAACCTTACTGTGGACTAAATATTTAAAAAAATAAATAAAGCATGTTATTTAACTTTTAGCATTATATGCGTTTCCGTATCCGTTATAGGGCTATTCGTTGTAAAGGAGTGTAAAATCCTTTACATCAGACCTGGACATATTAAATCTGTCTATTGGGAAGGATATCCTATATATGAAGCTTCAGTATAAAAGTTTTACCTGTTTCAATCATAGTTGATGAACTGGAGTCATCAATAGAGTAAGGATGTATATACGTTTCAATATTTTATTCCAATTCTTATTTATGTTTTGTTTTGTTGTTTTTTTTTCCTATTTTTTATTTCCTATTTCCTTACAACACAAGGTCAAAAAACATAAATTATATTGAAAAAAAAGGAGAAAAACGAGACGTTTTATTTTTTATTTATAGAAACTATTTTAAAGCAAAATATTGAAATTATCTTTCAACCAGATTTTCTATTTATCTGTACGATCAAGTAACCTATTAACAAAATTATTAATCTTAAACTAAGTTTACCTTTTCCTCGTTTATTTATTTTCTATAAGAATACAACCAGAAAAATAATGTTTATAAAAAGAATGAGTGCTTTTTCAAACCATTTAATTGGTAAAGTGATCGGTAATCTTGATAATGGGCTGTGCTTGGAGGCTATCAAGTCAGGATTCTTCTTCTATCTTGGCACTGCATTTCTTGAGAAGAAATTTTGGCTGTTAGCAGTCTGTGGGTTGGTTTATTTCCTGAAAATTGTTTCAAAATCATTAATTCCTACTACACACCTTAGGCTTTGGGTTTAAGATCATGGAAATATAACAAAATTAATAATCAAAGAGAATTTTGTTTGAAAAATAATGGAGGCTTATTCAACCTTCGAAACCGTGGAATGCGAAATAGCGGAAAACTCCTTGCTATGCCCTCCTTACCGAATTCATCAGCTGTTGGTATGACAAGAACCCTCGTGCTCGCTGCCAATATACCTGGCGCTCAGGAATTGAGGTAAGTAGAGGTAGTTAGTGATGATGGGGGTGAAGAAAGGCACTCCTCGACGATGTAATGGTTGTAAAGGATGTGTAAGGGGAACATTCCTTAATTCTGTAGCAGCGAAGGCAGAAGGTGGTTATTAGATATTAGAAATAAATAGTTCAATTCTGGTGGGACTTTGTCAATGTTGAAAGGTTTATTAGAAATAAAGGGATTAGTTGACCGTCTTAAACTGGTATAAGCGTTAACTAGAATGAAAATAATATACCAGGTAAAAGGAACCAAATGCACTCATTGAAATATATTTGGTTCTTTGTGGAATATGTGACAAAATAGTCAAGTTAAATGTGGTACAGAAGGTCGTGGTTTCGAATTCCACCTGGGATGGTTAAAATTTATTTCGTTAGGGACCCACGAAATGAATCTTGAGCTTCTCATTTTGGCTAGAATGGGTTGGTAACTTGTAGCACAAACTGTTTTTCCTGCTCTAGTTACATAAGGACGTTAAGCACCAACAAACAAGTTCAAAGTGATAAAAACCCCTGTCCAACATGGCAGAGGAAACCTTTAACTATTCAGAACGGATCAATGTATAGCTAAAGCTTTAAAATTTTATTATCAACAAAAATATTTTTTAAATACAATAAAAATGAATAATTAAATTTAATATTCTTATGAACATTTAGACTTTCTTCCTTCACAATTGATTTTTTTTTTTATTACTAGCAAAACTACACACACACATATATATTCATCTTTACTATTATATAGAAGAACAAGCCATTTTTCGTTTGTGATCACTAACCAGGAAAACTAGTGAACCAATCATCTTCATAGTTCCAGGAAGGTTTAGCAATAATAAAATCCACTGATTTTCAATTGATTTGTCATTGAAAAAACGATAATATGTGGATAAAAGTTAAGTTTGAAAATCGACCGATAGTTGGCGAGTGCCATTCTACATGAGAGGTTACAATGTTGTCGTGTTACATAGGGCTTGAAATTATTGGGTTGTCACACATGAAATGTCCGATTTTTCTTTATAAAGGACTAAAGCGTTGCCTGCTGATTCCTATCAAAATATTTACTATCTATAATAATGTACTTGTTAATGTTATATTTGCAAACTATCTTTGTTTTTTTGTCAAGTAGGCATACAGATTTTAGTATAATTTTAACCGTGGCCCTAGAAACACAATTTCCGAACGATTCTTTTTTTTATGAGTACGAACTCGGTCATTCCGCTGCCCAGGCAGCAAGAAATATTAATCATGCATTTGGTAAAGGAAGTGCTAATGAAAGATCCATCCATCGTTAATTTAAAAAATTTTCCTCTGGAGATACGACATTAGAAAATATGCCTCGTGGACGGGAAAAAAAAAAAAAAAACAATTGATTCAACATCATACTGCCAAGAAATCGACCAAATGCATCAAAATTTGATCAAGCAACAGCCGGTACTGGTAAACCGGAAAGGACCTAGAATAAATTAAAGGGGTTGGGCTATGAAGTCTTACCACACCCCCCATATTCCCCCGATCTATCCCCTACAGACTACCATTTATTTCGGAGTTTGGGCAACGTTTTGTGAGGAAAATTCCTTACTAATGATTTAGACATTAAAAATGCATTTTCTGAAATCCTTTCATCACGTGACTCAACGTTTATCAAATCTGGGATAGAAAACTTGGTAAGCCGTTGGCAGAAGTGTATCGAAAATTATGGTAAATACTTTGAATAAAAAAATATGTTAGATTTGATCTCAAATTTTTATTTTCTTCCTGTTTCTAAAAACGGTCATTTCATGTGTGACATTAAAGGTTATATATTAATGAATATTAATGAAATTTACTTATTTTCAATTAAATTATGAAGTTTGAAAATCGACCGATCTGTGGGCAGCACCATTCCACAATATAGTTTACAATGGTAAAACTACTGAACCCGTTTTTTTTTCGTTTCACCCTCTTTGGGGTACGTTGAATCCATCACTTCACTGTGTGTTGTACTTTCTTAATTGCCCAGTACTTCTTCATTCTTTCCGATCTTCTTTTTCTTTCTTCATCTGAGATAAAGGGTTTGGTTTTTAGAGTGGATTTACGAGTATCTTGGAACCTAACATATTCATCTTTAGTTATTAATTTAGAAGTTTGATCAAGTAGTGAATTTTCTGTAATTTTTAATTCTGCTAGGTCCTTTCCAGTTTCTTTAAACCAATTGGGTTTTGTTTTGAGATGGCGTAAGAAGTCTAAGATTTGCTTGGATAATCTATTAGAGTTCATTCTGAGAAGATGACCGTAAAAATTGATTCTTCTTTTTCGCATAGTATCAGAGAGTTTTTCAATTTTCTTGTAGAGTGTTTCATTCTTTATGTATATTGTCTTATTATCCTGAAATTTTGGTCCTATGATTTTTCTTAAAATTTTCCTTTCTTTTAGTTCAAGTTTCTCCATATGACCTTTGATATTCATGTTTAGTGTTTCAGCTGCATACAAGGCTTCTGGTTTAATCACTGTTTTGTAATGTTTTATTTTGGACCCCAGGAAAGAGATTTTTTGTTGTATGTATCTTTTGTTAGTTGGAAAGCAAGTTCAAGTTTATTTTTAAATGTTTTATATTTATCTAATTTTTAATTATTTATTGTAGGGCGGAAATAACCCTTCTGATGGAACAGCCTTTAGTTTTTATATAAATAAACTATACAAGGTATTTTCTGTTCCTGAAAATTTGGGTTAGCTATTTAAAAAAGCGCTTTCCTGAGAATAGTCAAGCAAATCCAGTTTAATAACGGAGAAAATTCCCAATAATCCCTCGAGGGACCGGAGTTTTCCAACAGTCCTCGAGAGTGCCTTTACCCCCGACCAATTTCCCTCCCAAACCAATAAATATTTTCATTACGATATCCCTAAGTAGGCTAAGCTACCCAGTGACCCTTGTATCGGTTATCACTATCAATAATTTTAGCCGCTTTGTATTGGATTATTTATCTCAGTCGGGCACTATATAAATGTACAATAGTGTTATAAATAGAAGGAATAACCAGAAAGATGCTGGTATTTCTGAAACAAAACTTAAACATACCGCCAGTACAAGATCACATAAAAATCATACAAAATTTCATACTAAATACAGCTAACATATCAGCAAACTTAAACAAAATATGGTCTATAGAAAATACTCGTAGAAGGCTAAAAAGGAGTTAAGGGATCTCCTCGGATAATTCTTTTTTTAAGTGTTTTGGCACGTTGGACACTGTTTGGGATGGGGTAAAAATGCAAACTCGCATCACGTACCGTACCCGATGCCCGTAGATTTAGATTTACTTACTTTATAAATTTAGATCTATTTACTATCTACCCGATGAGCTAGAGACTTAAAACATGGAAAATATCTTAGAAGTGGATGAAAATACAATAATCACGCGGCGCATTGCGCCGATAGGAACATTTAACCTAAGTAAGCCGCGCATGTCTGTTTTCCTCCAAATAGAAATCGCGAGCATATCACTCTTCAGTTTGAGCCATTCGGAAAAAAATGTTTAGTTCATGCCTACCTTCATGAACCGCCTGGGGCCCGTCAAGAAAAGGAAGCCATTAGCTTTACTAATAACTAAACATATGATGGATGAGGAAGAAGAGGATCTCTTGCTCGAGGCTTTTAAATTGCGAAAAACAATTAGCAATATGTTTAATGAACGTGAGAATGAGAGTGCACTTCACTTATTGATTAACAACCCTTAATCGACGACGAAGTGAGGTTCAAAGTATATTTTCGATCTACTCATGAGCAATTTGCAAAGCTTTTAACCTACGTTAAAGGACGACCTGAGAATTGAAGCCAACAATCGTGTTAAGTCTACAATAACCCCGCTTAAAAACTGTGTGTTACTTTGAGCTTAGTTGGATAAAAATTAAAATAAATAATATTTCGCAATCCAAACTCGCGGTGTAGAACTGTCTAACTCCTCTGAGATGAGTCGCCCCATCACGCCGACATAAAATGCTGGCGTACAACGTGTTGCGCACTTTGTTTTAGGCATACCGTTTTAAACTGGAAGAACTCCGATAAATTTCGTTCGAATAGTATGGATTTAGCACTTTTACTTTTTCAAATATTTTAATACAAATTCGGGGATCGCCTCTGTTAAAATATGGATTTCTTTTTTTTTTTTAGCGAACTAATGATGATGATCCGTGGCGCTACAGCCCAGCATGGACCTTGGTCTCCTCTATGAGCTTTCGCCATGTAGCTCTTTCTTGTGTGGTCGCTCGCCATTTGCGGGCTTTCAGAAGGTCCTTGAAGTCCCTGCTCTTCTACCTCTTCCTCTAGCTCCATGGAGCCTCCCGTCCAACAGCTTCCTCGGGATTTCGTCAACTGGCATCCGGGCAACATGGCCCGCCCAGCGCAGTCTTCCCAGCTTTATATACCGCATCACATCCGCTTCACCATACATCTGGTAAAGTTCCGTGTTGGTCCGCGTTCTCCAATAATCACCAACTTTTATGGCCCCAAATATGCGGCGCAGTTTTTTCTCTCAAAAATGAGAACTTCTTTCTCTTCCGCGCTTGTCAGTGTCCAGGCCTCCGATCCGTAGATGAGGATTGGTCGGATTAGGGTCTTGTAAAGCTGGCATTTCGTGCGGCGAGTAATAGCTCGGCTTCTCAAATGTTTGCTGTGCCCAAAATAACTCTTGTTGGCCATTAATAGTCTTTGGCTTATTTCAAGAGATATCCTATTTGAGCAACTTACAATTGAGCCCAAATAAGTAAAATGGTCTACCGTTTCAAAAGAAAAAGGTCCCATTCTCATCTCTTCTCCTACTGCAACCCCCGCTCCAGGTCCAGCTCGCATTTACTTTGTTTTATGCTGGTTTACTGACATGCCTATGGATTCCGCAGCTTCAGCCAACCTCAAAAATGCTGCTGATAAAGAAGCAAACGATCTTGCCACCAGGTCCAGGTCGTCAGAAAAACCAAGTATCTGCACCAGCCTGTCAAAGATTGTTCCGCTTGTTTGTATTCCGAAATCTCTTATTGCTTTTTCAAGGGCCAGGCTGAACAGCAGGCATGCTAGACCATCGCCCTGCCTTACTCCCCTCCTGGAGTCGAATTCTGGAGATAGTTCTCCCTGGATCCGGACGGAGCACTTCACCTCATCCATGTTCATCTTTATGAGGCGGATCAGCTTTGAGGGAATGCATATCTCATGTAGTGCTTCGTACAACTTGGGTCTTTTGATGCTATCATAAGCACTTCTGAAATCGACAAATAGATGATGCGTCGTCATCCTGTGCTCTAGTTTTTCTAGCATCATCCGAAGGCTGAACATTTGGTCGACCGTAGATCTTCCTCCCCTAATTCCTGCCTGATACCTGCCGATTTCCTTTTCAACAAATGGCCGTAGCTTCACGTAAATCACATTGGATAGGACCTTGTAGGCACACTGGAGTAGGGTTATACCGCGATAATAAGTGCATTCCAGAATATCGCCTTTCTTATATAGAGGGTATATTATGCCCTTTTTCCGCTGCCCTGGCATCCTTTCCTCAATCCAAGCTGTCAGGATTATATTGTATAGGGCTTTGTGAAGCTCTTCGCTGCCATACTTGAGGAGTTCGGCTGGGATTCCGTCCTCACCCGGAGCATCATTATTGTTTAGACGATTAATGGCATCCTCAATATCGTCATATGTTGGTGGGTCAGGTGGGTCTGAGTCATCTTGTATTCCTAGGGCTTGAAAAATCTCCAGGTCTCCAGCACCTTCATTCAGGAGATTGTCAAAATGACGTGACCATCGGCTGAGGATTTCTTCTTTTCCCGAGAGTAGCGACCCGTCTTCCTTCCTGCAGGCTATAACTCTTGGCTTAAAAACCGCCCTGCTTTCGTTGACTTTCTTATAGAAGACTCTGCACTCGTTTGCATTTTTGTACATCTCAATTTCTTCCAGTCGCCTGTACTCCCACTCCCTCTTCTTCCTTCGATGGACGCTTTTGTCCCTATACTCTTCCGTAGCTAGTCGTGTGTGTCTCTTCTGGACCATGTTCCTGTATGCTAAGTTCTTCGCCTCTGTAACAGCTGCACACTCATCGTCGAACCTTTCCTTAGCAACTTCCTTGATTTAGCGAACTAATACTAATATTCAAATTGTGGAACGGTCCATTCTCTTTAAAACGGTATCCCATTGGAAATTATAGCTCGTTCCGTTGAGAATCTATGACATGAAGAAGAACGAAAGAGAGGGAAAGAAATTGAATTTTCTAAACGTTTTCCGTGGTCATCGACGGAATCATCTTGTTTTCCTTGAAATAGGACCACTTTAAAACTTAAAGGGATTAATGCTTGATCGAGTGAGACGTCAACCTTCAAAGTCGAATAACTATTTCCGAAGAAATAGTTTCTTCATCCTAATATTTAAAAAACCAAGAACTATCGGGATAACGCGTTTGACTACCGACTTAGACTTTATCCCACTATTTAAGCCAAACTATTGTTTTATTTATTCATAGAAGTTGCTTTAAAAAATTACTTGGAATTAATTACTTTATTAGTAATAAAGTTATTTTTAGTATTGAAGATGACCTGCTAGGCATGTCGAAACGTCGGCATTCCATAAAGTTTTTAAATTAGGCGTTTACATATAAGACAAAAAGTAATGACCTACACACATTTACTAGATTATACAAATATACCTACACACATCATTAAGCCGCGTTCTCACAGGGCAAAACTACGAAAGCGTGTCACGCCTTCGTTTTCTCGTTCGTAGTGCTTGCCTGGAGTGGAGGAGAAAAATGAACTAGCCGAGAGTCGTGGACAGTTCACACGACCACGATTCAGTTTGCCCCTTGAAACCTACCTTGGAGGAGCTTCTCGTGGAAAGTTGTGCAGTTTTGAGTTCAATTTTTAGCGATATGTTGGCAAAAAGATTGAAAAAGTCACGTGGACATATAAAAAAACGGGAAAAAAAGCGTTGCTGGGTAGGGAACTGGATACTCGCTAGAAAAATCATCGAATATTAATAAAACAGTATCCTTAAGGACAACAATGGCGGAATATCCTTCCACCATATTAAAATCGTCAAATATTAAAAATATTTTAATACTGTATCCTTAACGATAACAATGGCTGAATATCCTTCGGATAACCTAAAAACCGTTAAATATTTTAATATTAATAAAGCAGTGTCCTTTTAAGGACAACAATGGCGAAATATCGTTCGGATCCTGGAATATTTCAACATATTATCCATTTTTGTTCTAAATAAGCCACTTGTTAACTCTCTCGACTGGCGTGGTCCACGCCTGAAAATCAAACAGGTTTGATACCGAGCGTGAGCGGTCGTGGACTCCCTTTTCTCTAGATGACGTCAGAGGCAAACTCACGTCACCTCGTTCAGACGGAGGAAATTCCACGAATGCGTGGATCACGCTAGCGTGCCACGCCCCGTGAGAACGTAGCTTTAGAGAGATCTTTATGGACCCACGCTTCACAAATTTATGGATCTACTAAACAGACACATATGAAAAGATTACAAACTTTTCAATCCAAGACATTAAGACTAATAACACAAGCACCTTGGTACGTTAACAATAAAACTATACACACTGACTTACAAATACCAACAGCCATTGAACATACACGGACACACTACAGACTGTTTCATGAAAAATTAAAGTGACACCCAAACTAAACTCATCAATAGTATGGCCACATCTCTCATGCCGGAGAATACCAGGGGGAGACTGAAAAGAAACTGGATGAGAGACCTACTTACATAGTAAACCAAAGACAAGGAAGGGTTCCACTGGGAACTTTCTCTCCACATACCTAACATGCCAATTTTATTTATATTGTGATTTCAGCACATCCGCTGATTTTTTTTTTTTTTTTTTTTTTTTTTTTTTTTTTGACAGGTGTGGATTTAAAACTAAAAGTGGAGGGGAGGGACTTAGGCGTGTAGTTTATTTATTCTTATTGCATACCAGACCATCTTCTTCATAAATTATATTATATCATCAAATCTAACATTTTTTATCAAATAAGTATCCCTACATTAATCTTTTCGTTCCTACTATTTATGTCAGTGTTTACTTTGACAATCTTTTTATTCCTTGTGACTTGAGTTGGCTTTATGGGACATTTACATTCTTAAAACGCACGTGCAATCTCATATGAAAAACGGTCTTAGCGCATGTAAAAAATGATGCTTTGTGTTTGGGGGAACTTCGAAGGCTTTACCTTTATTTTGAGGATTTTCCAGATGGTCGAGCAGTGGACTTAAACTTTTAACGTGAACAGCTAGACAGAGTTTATGTAGGTTTGAGCGCAAAGTACCCCGCATTGGTCAACAAGAACCAAGCCTAATTGCAACACAGCAATACTCCTTCACATCATTTGACCAAGAAAACATTTCCAGAACGCAAGGAGTAAACGTTTTGTCTCATTTTGCGTAAAACGCAGATATTGGATTATATCAGATTATGGTTTGTTTAGATCAATGGCCCCTTTTTCAAAAGATCGGATCTACGATAATTACGAGAAAGTTAAAATTCAATGTGGAGAGATCTTTGTCTCGCAACCAAAGGAGTAGTATTATGTTCACAATATGCCATCCTAAAGAAAGCTATACTAATGCAAAAGTACTTTAGTAACAACATAGTTTATCTCTTTACATCTATTAAATGTCTTAATAACAATTCTAATAAAAACAATTATTAACTATCCAATTCATTTCACAGCTGACATTTACGATGAGACGGTGCAGAAGCTGAACGCCCTCAAGTTGGACTCGGAGTGCATCGGAGGAGGCCGAATTCAGCACGATCCTCAGGACAAGAAAATCAAAGTCTACGGATACTCTCAGGTAAGGAAACAAAAATAAAGATGCCTTTATAAATCAATCCAATAGCAAGTCATCATATTCCAATATTTCTTTAGAGTTTAGGAACCATGGTTGTAAACTATTTAATATAAAATTAAACAAAATAAAACTCTGCAATTATTAATGTTGAAGAGCCTTTGTAGCTGTATGAGTAATCTAAAACTATGGTAATTCGATAATTATATTTATCGCCTATAATATGAAGGTAAACTTTCTAAGTTTTTTGCACGATTTGTACCTTTATTTGCGTTATTTCCAAAGTCATAGTGATGTTGTTTTATCAAAAATACCAACAAATTGTTTATGAATCCCACTTATTTGTTATAACTACTTATCCATTCGAAATTACCGTTTGCATTGAAATTCCATTAAACTATTATTCGAACCAATCAAGTACTATTTCCTAAACAAGTCACAAAGTTAGTTTTATTACATTAGTTATTTAAAATATATATATCTGAACCATACACAATAAAACATGAATCCATGAACTTAGGATTAGTATTTTTTTTTTCTGTATATTTTTATATCATTACGGTCCATTTCTTACCTGATGAATTAATCCCTAAGGTGGATTGTTTATTCTGTTTGTATTATGTCAACAAACATTTCTGCAAATTCTTGTTTACATTACCTTAGTATTGTGACTGCTATTGCACTGTGAACATGAAAAAATATCATTTATTATCGGCATATTTTGCCGTATTATTTTTAAAAAGGTTACCGTGCTGCAGAAGCCCTAACAAAATTTTGCAGTGTTTATGGGGATGATTCCTTAACCGAACGCACCTGTCCAAATTGGTTTGCCAATGGCGCTTTATGCCGACTACAAAAGTAGCCAACTAGTCGGCTTTACCGAAAAGAGCCGACTTTTTCGGCTATTCATTTGTAATCCACATATTACCGTTTTTTTAATAAGAAACTAATTGAAAATCGGTGGATTTTATTATTGCTAAACCTTCCTGTGAGTATAAAGATGATGTGGTAAAAAGTTGGTACAGATTGGTTCAATAGTTTTCGCTGTTAGTGATCACTAAACTAAAAATGGCTTGTCCTTTTATATAATAGTATAGATTTTATTACAAATATAACCTTAAACAACCATCTCTAATACTCAACAAACTCAAAGTTGACATTCTCTCCAGCATCATTTTTTGTACGGTTTCACCTTAATTATTTTAACATTTATGAGCATCACTTCATTAAATATAATACTAACCATGTTGGATTGCATTCTTATTTTTATTTTAACGACAGTCAACTTGCTTGTATTTAAAAAAAAAAAAAAAAAATCAATTCGACTGATCACCTAACATGATTGAAACTGCTTCTTCACTTTGATTGCCACGACCTTGTGCAGCAGGTATATTTTTGCACTAAATAACGCAGTTGAACAGGAGTTGTAAATGAATGGGATAGAGCTAAGATATGGTTAAAAATTTGTACATAAAAAACATTCCACAACTTCTGCTGGTTGTTTAAGATATTTTGTCTTGTTCCAGGGCTTCGGTAAAGCAGACCACGAGGTGTCCGTCGAGTTGCTGAAAGAGATTTACGCGGACTACAATATCACCTGGTCAGACGAGGGCTACTGAAGAGGATATTCGACTTCATGCTAACACACCATTTGCTCATGTCTCACGCGCAATAAGCTTCCTAGGCCTAACGCTCTTACACCAAATGACTTTTTAAAAAATCAAAATTTCTAAATGCAGTTTTTAGATTATCGCTTGTTCAGCGAATTTGACTATTGCCTTTTAACGATAATACGTATTCGTAATCATTTAGGAATCTATTAAGTCTTTTCGTCAATTTCGTATAGTACAATCAGTAGACATTAAAATACTTTTTAAGGCGTCTCAAATAAAATTTAATAATGATTATCCATGCTCAGAATAGAACAATATATTTTTAATATTTCTTAACTGGCTTTTAATAAAATTAAGGCTTAAGAAAATTGCTTCATAGAAAAATGTCTCTTAGCTATGTTCTGATAGTCTGTAGCTTTTATAGTTTAATGTATCATTTGAGATTTCAAAAAAAAGTATTTATCAATTTAGCATTGATATTGTAGTTTTCCTTTAGTGTTGTGTTTATTTGTCAAGTTCTTTGTGCGTGCCCAGTTGTTAGCATCAACAATAAAATCTTTTGAATTGGGGTTATTTCTTTATTTATATCCTAGCCATCTCACCGATAAAAAATATCCCTGTTTTATTATTGCTGGAGATATCCATTTTTTTAATTTATTTTATATTGGCAGCAGAACAGCTGATATCTCATCAAATCTACAATAGTCAAACAGTGAAGACTAAACAGACAAAACACTGAACTTCATCAGTTAATGTAATAAAAATAAATCTAATAAAACACAAATTTAAAAGCTATATAATTAGCTAAATACACATCCTTCATATAATTATGAAAAATTTTCCATACATAATCCTATAATTTATATTAATAATTTAATTTATTTCTGTTATGATCAAAATATGTAACATTATGGTGTGCAGTGTGAGGAATCAAAATATGTTTTGGGTGATGATATAGTTGACTAGAAATTAGTAGTGACTTGACACAAGAGGTGCTGATTAAGAAGGCAGCAACATGTTTAAGTTGATCACTTGGAATCGATGATTGAGTGAAAGAACATATTTCGGGCCCAAGGCAACATTAAGAAGGAGCTATTTGAAAACAATTAAGTAAATTAATATTGAAAAGAAATAACATCTGTGAATTTATAGCAGAACGGTGAATATCTAGTTGTCCAAAGAAGAGGAAAGGTTAAAGGATGTACAATGCAAATTTTTATAGTTCATGAAATTATTAAAAAAAACAACAGTGAATTGAGTTACAAAAACTTTTAATTATCAAATGAATGTATTACCTATGAATATAATTTGATGTTAGTGTTAAACATAGATTTAATTTTTTATTTTCAATATATTCAATTTGTGCACAGACATATTTAATTTATTTATATTAATTCAGACTATTACAGTAGGTTCTTATGTGTTCATTGAGTGATGTCACTGCAACCCCGCTTGCAAATATGTTACTTGACCCCTGTGTAACTGTTCTTAATGCTTTTGCCAGAAAAGTATTTAGTTTCTGTTGGCTTTTATGTGTCTTATGTTTCATATTTTTGCTTAAAAATAATTAATATTAGAATCCATCATAAATAGGATTTATATATAAAACATATACTTTAATTACCTTTTTTATGTTACAATATTTTGGCGGACTAACTTTCACTGGCACTATTACTGTCAGAACCACACTCATCTTCTGTTTCGCTGACGAACAAAGGAGTGTAAACATAGCCCTCTTCGTCATACAAGAACTTATTGATGACATCATCTTCACAGAGGGAAATATCCGTGTCTTTGTTCCTTCCAAGGTTGAGAGTGCAGCGTTTTGGTTTGGTGCGCTCAGGCTTTTTCTGTGGCCTCGTCTCCTTATTGTCCTCTTTACCAACCATTACCCAGTTCTTAACAATTTTCTTGGCACTGGGGTGTAAGTAAGAAAACAGTTTATGATCTTCGGCGCCGTTTCTCCCAAGCATCACATTCCCTCTTCCCCCTTGAACCATGCCAAGAAAACTGAGAGCATCTGCGTCACTGCACTCAGTTTTCATCGCTTTTCGCTTCTTTTTGTGGTGGTCAGCGAAGGCCCGCTGTATGGATTCCAAAGAAATTGCGCTTTTTGACGTTATTTCCGACACTGGCGACTTCCAATCTTCTTCCTCTACTCCATTTTCTGTATTTTTAGAATTTGCGTACTCGTCATAACCTGTACCTTCTATTGAGTTCAAAGTGATATTTTTTTCTTTTAGAGCTTCCAATGAAGAAAGGCTGACTTCAGAACTAGAATTATTTGTATCCATTTCATCATTTCTCTTCAGAAATGAATCTTTACCATCCAGCGCTGCATTAGTATCATAATGAGTAGGTTTCAACTGAGAGTCTAGTTTCACTTCTGATCCTTTTGTCGATTTTAAATCTGTTTTCGAATTTGATGAAAATTGTGGTGCTTGTAAGATGACAGAGGGATCATATTCCTTACCTGACTTGCCCTCAAACATAAATATGGATGTTGGTGAAGTGGGTCTTCTTGGAGGAAGTACAACAACGCCACTGTTGTAGGTTACTGCTGTCACAGGTCGGCTATAGATCACAGTTTCAGTCCCTGCCTCGGAATCGAAAATCTTTTCGGGTTTTCCAGTGTTTTCCTCGACTGTATTTTTCTCATTCAAAGATGTCCCACTCACCTCCTTTAGCCTTGTTTCCAACATCCAATCACTGGCTATTTGCTTCAACGGCTCCATCTGCTCCACGACCGAATTCATCCTCGCCATTTCCTCTTTGCACAAACTATCTATTTCCATAAGCCTGTGTGCGTACTTAACCCTATCAATCTGTTGCATTGATTCTTCTGCGTTTGAAGGTTTTTTTTCAACATGTTTCGGCTTCATTACATCACTACTACGTGGCTTATTGTAGGGAGTATTCGAACTATTTTGATTGACACTGGTCTCGCTTTGGTAGTAGTTGGTCTGGGTCTGCTCACAGTTGCGAACGATTTCGTGCTGCCTGGTGAGGTACTGGGTCTCGGCCTTCAGTTCAGAGAGCAGCATCTTCTCTTCTTGCAGTTTCTCTTTAAGGGCAAGCATGTGGACGCGTAGGCGTTCAATTGTATTGCATAAGTATCCCTGGCGTTCGTCCAATATATAGTCGCCGCTAGCGAAAATATTGGTACCTTCACATTGAGGCATTTTTAGTTTTTTTTAAATCTTATTAAAAACTTGAAATTTTAACTTATTTTTGTTTTTTAGTAAAAAAAAGGTTATAAAAATTATTTAGTATACTTTTAAAAGCATTAATTTTGACATCGGGCATGTGTTTTCGAAAAACCTGACAATATGAGCAATTGTGAAAATGTGAGTGTAATATCCTAGATTTATATATATATTTTAATTATTTCTTTTATCGAATGAAATTTCCATGCATATATACAGAGTTTAAACATTATGACTTTTGTTAAAATACTGCAAATGGTTATTTTTATTATAATTTTTTTTTTTTTAATGTTGCCATTACTCTACCCAGGACTCAATACATATTTATAGTGGCCATTCAGTTTTAATTATCAGTACGAAAACCCTAGGAAGAGATAGAGATAATTACAACATAGAATAATTTGGTCTGAAAAGAAAATAATAATATAAGAATGTATCGAAACTGAAGAATTTACCTTAGCATAAGAGGTATGATAGGATTAGTGTTGTGTATTTTAGTACAAATAAGCCAAATAGTAAGGTAAGCTATATCTAGTTTATTCCATTAAACACATGTAACTTAAACACATATTAGATTAATTTTATTCTTAAAAAAAAAAACGAAACCTTCTTCGTGGTTAGCAACTCAAAAACAGTGTAGCCAAATTGCGTTAATATATTACAACTCTCCGCCACTTAATTCGAACTACGGGCTTCCTCTCTCTCTCTGTGATCGTCCCACTGTGGGTGGTGTATCCGCTGGTTCACTGCTTGTTCTTTGCATGTTATCCGCTAAATCAATTTCTAACTGTTGTGCCACATTAGGGGTGTCGTTCAGGGGTGTTTCTTTTGTGCGTTCGGAGTAATAGTCTTCCTTGGTGGTGTTTCAGGTTGGCGTTGTTCTACGGTAGATGATGTTATTGGATTGTGATTTATCAATGGTCGGGTTTCTGGTATCGATGTCTTGCGTTGATGAAAAGTTGAGTCAAATTGCATTTTAGGCTGTGAAGGTGTTTCCACTTCTGTATGTCTCAGCTGGTTGATGTGTCTTTTGATGATATTACCATGATCCAGTTCAATGAGATAGTGTAGTTTCCCTAGGCGTTCGATCACAGTTCCAAATTTCCAAAGATGTGAACCTGAGTAATTTCTCGCTTAAACTCTGTCGCCAGATTGGAAAACTCGAACTTTGCTCTCTGAAGGTGAAGACAGTTTTGATTGGCTTAATGAAATGTAAGCGCGTTCGAAGTTGTCTCTTTAAATGGAGTTCAGCTGGGGACCTACCATTAGCCAGGGGAGTTGATCGATATTTGAATAGGAATGAATTTAATTTTTACTTTAGTGTTCCTGGATCTTCCACCATACTTTTGAGCTTTTGCTTTAAATTTTGAACAGACCGTTCTACTAACCCGTTTGTAGCAGGATAATTTGGTGCACAGAACCGTTGAGGAATACCATATTTTTTACAAAACTTTAAAAATTCATCTGATTTAAAAATAGCAGCGTTGTCTCAAACTATCATAGTAGGTAATCCATTTCTTGAAAATATTTCTTCTAATAATTTTATTGTAGAGGCGGAGGTTGGAGATTTAGGGGACATAATAATTTCTACCCATTTAGTTTTAGCGTTAACTACAACAAAAAATTAATTATCTTTAAAAGGGCCAGCATAATCGATATGAATTCTTTGCCATGTTTCTTCAGGCTCTTCCCAACTATGTAAAGTTCTTTTTGGTTTCGGCACAGCTTTTACAAGCTGCTACTAAATGTTCAATTTCAAAATCTATTCCGGACCAATAGCATAAAGATCGAGCAATTCCCTTCATTTTAACCATTCCCACATGAGTAGAATGTAATTCTTTTAAAATCGCTGGACGTAGATTAGTAGGGATGTAAACTCTGGAGCCACGCAAAACAATACCTGAGTGTATGCTGTATTCTGAATTTTTAATACTACCATTAATTAGTTTTTGTTTGAATTGTTTTAATTCAGGGTCTCGATTTGTTTCGTCTCTTATTATCTCAGAAGTTATAGGTGACGAACCCGAAATATTTTGAAAAGTAATTTCATTTACTTTAAATGAATCTTCGAGAAAATTTATTAATTTTGTATTTAAAGGTAATGGTTTTCTTGATAAATAATCAACATTTGAATGTTCTTTTGAGGGCTTATGACAAATCTCATAATTGAAACCACTTAAAAATTCCGCATATCTGATCAAACGATGAGCTGACATCACAGGCATTGCTTTATTCGGGTGGAAAATTCTCTCTAATGGCTTATCATCAACAATGAGATCAATTTTCTCCCGTAAAGATATTGGAACAAACGTTTAAATGCACAATAGACTGCGGTAGCCTCGCGATCTAACTGCGAATAGGAAGATTCACTTTTTGTGAGTGATCGTGATGTGAATGCAATTGGTCTTTCTTGATCATTGACTACATGCAAAAGTACGGCCCCTAACCCATAAGGGCTTGCGTCCGTGGCTAAAGTCAAGGGTAATTCAGGTTGATATGGAGTCAACACTCTTTCACTCGCAATTTCATCTTTAATTGAATTAAACGCATTTGTACATTCGTTAGTCCACCTAAATTTAATATTTTTTTTTTAGTAACTGATTTAATGGAAACAGTTTATCGGATGCTTTCGGAATGTATTTTGCATAATATTGGGCCAAACCCAAAAATGACCTAAGCTCGTCCACGTTTTTAGGTTGAGGCGCAGACTTTATCGCATCAATTTTGTCTTGGCTTTTTTCTAGACCCTTAGAACTGATTTTATGACCAAGATATTTAACTGACGTGCAGATGAATTTGCATTTAGATTTATTGAAGTGTAACCCGTTCTCTTGCAAAACGTCAAGGCACCTAATTAGTCGTGAATAACACTCCTGAAAAGTGTAACCCTGAATTAGGAAATCGTCAAATTAGGCAACAGTACCATCTAGCCCTTGAACGATTTGATTGATTATTTTATGAAATTCTTTGGGGGCATTTTGAATACCCATAAAGAGCCTTTTTACCTTATAAGCTCCCCAAATTGTTGATATTGTGGTATATTCTTGACTCTTGTCGTCTAACGCGAGATGAAGGTAAGCTTTGTAAAGGTCTAAGACACAAAAGTATTTCCCCCCTTGAAGCTTATTAAATAAATCTTCAATTTTGGGATTAGGGTAATGGTGTATCTTGTAGTTGTGGATTTAGTGTAACTTTATAGTCAGCACAAATTCTGACTGTCTGGACTGGCTTTGGAGCTATAACAAGGGGTGTACCCCAATCAGAGTGATCAACTTTCTCAATAATATCTTGTTCAACCAATAAATCTAATTCGAGTTTTGTTTTGTCTAATAAGGCATAAGGAATGGGTCTGGGTTTCATAAAAACAGGTTTTGCATCATCTTTGAGATTCAGCTTACATTTTAAGTGTGGAATGAGCCCAATTTTAGGTGTGAAAACATTTTCGTACTTTTGCAAAATATCAGTTTTAATTGACTCAATTGTAGTTGGTTCTATCTTTAATTTGAGATTTAATTGATTAAAATCGGCCATGGACATAATAGAGACTTTACTGCCGGAATCAAGTTCAAAATTCATTGGTTTAATATTTAAGTGTACTTGTATTTGAAATGGATTATCTACTATTGAATTAATGAGTTCTATTGGAAATTAATTTCGACATAGTCAGCGTCTTCGTCAGCAAATCGAACTGGCTTACCCCCAAGATGACCAGATACACACCTTTTCCACGTGACCTGATTTCCCGCATTTCCGGCACTTCAGACGATCCTTCGACCTGCATTCTCTGTACGTGTGATTTTCCTTTCCACAAGCCAAGCATACGTATTGAAGACCGAGTTTTCAAATGTTTGAATTTTGGACTTTGTTAATTTCCACTGTTGAGGTATTGTAGATTTGATTTTGTTTCTTAGCTGCTTCAATTGCAAGAGCTATCTCAACAGCTTTCTCGAATGTTATGGAGTTTTCTTGTTGCAGAATTTGTTCCCCGATTTCTACATCATGTAGTCCCCGAACAAATTGTGCTTGCTGAATAGAAATTACAGGTTTCTTGCATTCATTCTCTTGATAGACCCAATTTGATGTACGGGCTAAATTTTTAAGGGCAGCTATGTACCCCGACACAGTTTCGTTTGTATTTTGGACTCTGGATAAAAACTTATGCCTCTCTGTATGTATGTTGGATTTTGGGCAAAGGCGTACACTCAACAAATTTATTAGTACGTCGTATTCTTTTGAAGAGGGTAAATCAGAGGAAGTCAAACTTGACAATAATTGATAATATTTAGCACCCAATGCGTTTATTAATACTTTTGCTTTAGTTAATTTCACTTCCGTTGTGTCTCCTGTAAGTTTCTTTAGTTCGAATTAGTTTTCAAGTCGCTCTTAGTATGACTGAAATGTCTCTTTCCCTTCACCAAACGACTCAAATTTTATGGAACCATTGTAATTATTGTGAAACAGCTAATTTTGATTGCTTTGGTATGTTTGACGTAACTGAGCCAATACCCGAGATTGTACGAGTACATTCAATGTATTCATTATTTCTTGATTTTGGGCAAGTAAAAGCTCATTATGGTTTACTGGGTTGCTTTGATTTGGCATTGTTTATAAAATATAACTGAATAAAACTTACAGCTGATACGTACAGAATGACTATTATTTGTTGAGGTGTTTTCTTGAATCTTCTACAGCACTGGCAATGCTGTTTCACTCACAATTTTCACCTCGTCGCCAATATTTGTTGTTTATTTTAGTAAAAATAAGCCAAATATTTATATAATATATTTATAATATGAGGCAAATGTGGAAGAAAGTGTGTTTTCTTTTTAGTTGTTCATTTTTATTTGATGTTCTCAGTGTATTGACTTTTTTCGTCTTCTTTTTTATGGAATGAGTTTGATTTTACTTAATGAATTTAGATGAAGAAAATTTTACGGATGATGACTTATTATATTTAATTATAAATGCTGTTCATAGATGGAGACGTGGGGATAAACTCAAATAGATAATTTTGCCTACTTAATAGTAGATTTCCTTTAAGGTTATATGGTATAATGTTTTCCACTACTTTGTAGTATCTAATATAATAAAAAAAAATTTTTTTGTTTCTCTCTTTTCACCAAACTTTTAATATAAATACTAAATTTAAAAATGTGTAACAATTTTAATCGCAATTGAATTGGCCGTTACATATTTGATTACCACCCATCAAAATCGTGCTAATAATTAAAAAGTTCTTAAACCTTTTTTTTTACATTCCCATAAAAATTGGGGAGATTTAGTCATCAATCTTTTTATTTAAACGAACTTATTTGATAACCTATTTTAAATTTGATAGGGAGAAACATTTGCGTCAAGTTTCGCAATAATATAATAATAACACAGGCCAACAAAAAAAATGTTTTTGAAAACTTTTTTTACTTTAATAGCTGATTTTTATAGATTTTTGTGTGCTGAATCCAAATTTGGTCTTAGTTTTTTTGGTATCACCCATAGTTTTTGAGAAATTTGTTTTCTTTTATATAATTTAAAAAAACATATATAACTGTTTCATGGCGCCTAACTTTATATGTAGAGGTGGTAAGAGAATGTTTCTAGGATCTACAAGGTTTTTGCGGGGAATGTTCTTCTCGCCAGGTTTTAAAGACTCCCTCACAGGCCACTTCTTTCTGCACCAATGTTGATTCCTTGCTCTACTGTCCCATTCACACCAAAAACATGGAAATTTGGTAAAACCGCCTTGCTGACAATGAAGCATGCATGATACTTTTAAGTCACCACTTATCATCCAACCATGAGCCGAATAGCCAATTTTATTCAACACTATTTCTAGGTTTTCATAGCTCTCTTTCATATGTACAGAATGGCCAAAAGGTATAGATGCATAAGTGTTACTATTGTGTAATAAAACAGCTTTTAAACTAGTTTTGGAGGAATCAATTAACAGCCTCCAGTCTTCTTTTTGTATTCAACACCACACTCTTTGATCAGACCTGGAATGTCTGAGCAGTACGCTAAATCACCTTCTTGTTCAAAAAATTTCGAAAACTGCTGCTCTCTCTTCCTATACACATATATGCTAGTAACAACAAGTTCTTTTCTTTTAGTCTAGAACCAATCAATTCAGCTTTATCTTTTGTTAACCCAAGGTCCCTAACTAAGTCGTTAAGCTCAATCTGAGTAAGTTTAGACTATATATTTGCTGTAGCACATTGGAACTCTTCATCATCTTGCTCATCTATATCTATATCTGTTTCAGCAGTGCTGCCAACTCTTCTACATCCAGCACAAATTATTTTATAATTTTATTTGTAGTATATAAAAGCTGTTAAATTCTGTAATAAATCAAAAAATTTAATATATTGATGTGCAAATGTTAAAAAATGGTAGGTGATACGGCTTAATAAGTGTCATATTTGGATTTAGCACACTAAAAAACATAACAATTAGGTGTTTTAAGTAAAAAAGTTTTTTCATTGTTGGCCTGTGTAACAGATAATGAAGTCAAATGAGTTCCGAAAGGCTGAAGTCTACTGCTATTATGCTATGTGGTTCCAACAGTATCTACAGTAGTTTTCTTAACGCCAGGAGATAGCAACACTGAAAAGCCTCATTTAACAAGTAAACAGAAACTTAGTAGAAAAAAAAACTCAATTCACACTACCAAACAAAGATTAAAAGATGAAAAATAAATCATATTTTCTTAGTTCAGTATTGGTAAGATATATAATAATAGAATTTCATAAAACAGAATATATATAGTCATCATAAGAAAATAATTGATTTTGGGATATTTCTGTCTATAAAAATATTTCAAATAACGAATGTGAAAATGCCATGTGCAAGGAAAACAAAATATGAATAATACATTTGCTATTATTCAAAATCAACCAAAAAGATTAGGAACAATTGAATGGTTGGGGAAACAACAGTCATAGTATTAATATAATGACTTACATTGTTTCTTGAATCAATAATTCAATTTTAAATTATAAATAATAACAATATCACTCCCTAAAAACATTAAAAGTAATTATGCCATTTTATTATTAGTAAATTGTAAAATAGTTTCTGAGACATCAGAAGATATATTGAGATCAACTACAATTCAGTCTGAAATCAGTACAGAAATACTTCACCTTGCTACCGAAATCTACCCACTCCAACTATACAAATGAGGATGATTAATTTTTTTTAAAAATCTGTTAAATACTGGACTGAACTGATTATTCAAATAAATTTAAATTAATGTTGGCTGGGCCTCTGCAGCACTAATTAGAATAATTTTTAATTTCTCTTTTTCTATGAGTTCCAGATATTGCAGACTTACTTGTTCACCAATATCTTATATGTCATTATTTCAAATCTTCATTATTTTCAGGAAAAGGCATGGTTGAAAGTGTAGTCAAAAGAACAAACACAATTAGTACAATCTTATATATAAACAAAAAATAAGATACAACTGACTCTAATTATTAAAATGAATTGAAATAGTTAAATAATGAAATAAAGTTTGAAAAGAAGAGTAGTAAAAATAACAATTATGATAACCAAAACAACGGGTAAACCAGTTGAAAATGAAGGTTATCAATGAATTTAATATAATATATTAACAATCAATAATATTGGTTGAAAACTGTATAATAAATTTAATAACTTATAGTTTAGAAAAACACACTTTTATAAAATTATATAATCATTTTTATTTCATGAATAGTTTGTGTTTTGATAACAGAGAGCCTGACAATCAATTATGATTAATTAATTTGGAATAAAATTAAAGTAACTTAAGTTTTAAATTACTAACAAAACAATTCAATTTATAGTAAAAAAGGGTGGGCTGTAAACAACTTCTTATGAAGGTATGGATGGACCGACACCATTGAGATTTTATTGTTATTATTTTCATAATAACTCTACTTTTATAAATAGTTACCTATAAATTGATTTGTTTTGTTTATAATTGAAGTTTTACTTTAATTTTATTCCAAATTAATTAATCCTAATTGATTGTCTGGCCATCCTGTGGCCATAACACAAATTATTTATGAAATAAAAATTATTTTCCACTTTTTAGTTCAGTTTGCTATAAAAGTGTTTTTTTTTAAAAAAACTATAATTTTTTTTTTAATTTTTAGTTTCCAAATTATATCAATCAATTTTTCTATTTCTACTATATCTGTTGTACCACAGTCATTACCATTTATATTCTTCAATTAAGTATATTCCATTGGTAAGATTTTTTTTTTTATTTTTTTTTATCAACAAAGAATAGCAACATTAACCGATGTCCCATGGATGGTTAACAGTTAACCTGCAAACTTATCTAAATATTTTTTTTTATCTGATCATTCTAGAGGATATTGGAACAAAGTTTTGAAATGACATTAAACATATTTCTCTAGAGTCCACCGTTTCTGAAATATAATATAAAAACCCAAAAATGTAACTTCTTCCCCCCCCCCCCCCACCATATGCTCTTCTCTCAGGGGTGAGGACATATAATATATTTACTCACCAACTACTCCTAACAAAACTCTACATGTTTATTGTCTGGATTATAAATATTTTATTATATCGGCATCATTCTAGTGAAGACATTAGAATAATGTTGTGAAATAATTGTATTGTCATTGGTCCTAGACATGTGTGCAAATTTTCAATTCAATCAAATAGCTGGAAATTGGTGAACATTACGTTGAAAGGTAACATTACATACAGGTCAAGTTAATAAAAGCATGTTAAAAAATAACACAGAAATAGTACAGAAAGATAATTTTTGTAAATACACGAAATGGGTTGAAGTAGAATAGAATTTTATCTTCTCCTCTGAACGTTGTCACCATTCATATCCACTATTAAGAATAGCATATTTTTATTGTTAAATTTGATCAATATGAAGTTATTCTGTGAAACTATTAATTATACTTTGGTTAAATCCTTCATATAAAGGATTAAAATATTTTCAAAGCTTTTTTCACTATAAACAATTTTTTTTTTTTTCACTTTATTTGTTATATCCACACCTGTTACTCAATTCGCGAAACAATAAGTGATGTGATATGAGAAATTACGTAAAAATTGGCATGCCAGGCATGAGGGAGTTCAGCACCCAGCGGTACCTACTCCAGTCTTGCATTTTTTAAAAGATTTATCTTAGGAGATCTCTTAACCAGCTCCTCTTCAGCCTTCGTCGTGTTGTCTCTGGCATACCCAAATTCGCCATGTTTTGCATTAGTTTGTTGTAGTGTCCTTGAAGTTTGTTGTAAAATCTTTTGTATGAAGTGTGAATATGGTCCTGTACTGTGGGTATGTTCAAGTCTGTATGCAATGTTCTGGTGCTGACGTACCAGGGTGAGCGAGTTATGATTCTTAAAACCTTAGACTGAAAATTTTGTAATTTTTGAATGTGTCTTTTTTGCTGTCCCAAAAATTTGTGATGCATAGGTCCATAAAGGTTTGAGTAAGTAAGTATAAGTATTTAGTCGTTGTCTGATTTTTAGAGTCAATTGTTTGAGAAGAATAGAGTATAGTAGTCAGCCTATTGTTTAGACAGAGATGCTTCGTTTTCACATGAGGGCCCCAGGTCATCCTTCTATTTTTACTTAAATACAAATATATAAATCCACATATTTTATTTAAAAAGAAAGAATAAAAGGGTAATTAACATGTGAAGAGGTACTAAACATTTTTCATTCCATTTAACCTACATGATTAGGGTTTAAATATTCCTTAATAATTTAACTAAAATATTCTGATTAATTATTAATAATATTGAGGACTAATGTTAGTTGAAACTCCAGGACTATAAAAAAACAACTCTGACATCTATTATTTAATTTATCACATTAATCTCCAAACTTTCAGTATCTTCACCCCCCTTTTTTTTTCATTATAAAAAATTTCTATATTAAAAAAAAAAAAAAAAAAAATAGAGATTCATAGGTTACTTTTGCTTATTACTTACAAATTATTGTAATTTGTTTAACTCTTCAACACCGATTTCCATATTGCAAACAAAATTACCAGATGATTTTTAGGTAGGATTAATTCGTTGTAATGAGTGTACCACAGAGACCTATGTTTGCTATACGGCAATAGGGCTTTATTTGCTTGTTATAGGGAAATATTTTTTATTGGAATTTTTCCAGTAACACCAGCCCTTTAGTAGAGTATATAATCAAAAATTTACACTTCATTCATAAAAAAATAATTCTAAGCTTTAAAGCATAAACTACAAAATAATTTACCATATTGAATGTAAATAACTAATATTTAGTTACATTATGTAATACAATTTATTAAATCACAAAGTAGTTTGAAAGATGTTACAGCTAAATTTCTTTTTAGCCGACATTCCTAACAATGGCATAGAAGTGCTGATTTGACTTTTTTTATGTTCTTTATGGAAACCCCCTTGCAATAGTTTCACATGGGGTAGGATCTCCCTTAGGTTGGTAACCCTAGTCCTATCGTTAATGAAAACAAAAATCTCCAAGGACTGCCTTGTCCATATGATCACACCAAACGTACCCCCACTCAAAAGGACACTCTGCTTTCCCACCCTTATTTTATTCCTTAATACCTCTCCAGCCCTTCTCCAAGAGGTGCCAATGTTGATTTGTGATGAAAACTGTGACGATGGAAGCACTTCTCTCGTTAGAAAAAGTTTGAAAATTTGAAAATGGATTCTCACCAACGTTAAGCGTTACAATTTTCTTAATATATTTTTTAACATATAAGATTATTGAGTTAGACTGTATAGAGTCAAATCATGCTCTAGTGTGAGTTTCATTAAAAAATAATAATCATGAAGGTTTTAAAATGGCTGTTATTATGACAGTGATCGTATGATTATGCCTATCTTTAGTCATGATAATTTGTTTTTTATTGTTGATCCTACAGAAAGTGTATTGTTTATTGAAAACAGGTAAATAAATATTCATTTATAATCATTTGTTAAATTTTTTTTTAGATGTCATAAACTTGAAAAATTAAAATCTTTTCTCACTTTAAAATTATAATAAAATAATGTTCTCCCTAAATATTGTTCATTAACAGCAAAATCTGAAAGCAGTAATCATCGTCCATGTTTCTCAAATTTCATTCCATTCTTTTAACCTACCTGGCCTGGTAAAAAACACCATTCAAGTCGAGAGCCTCAATGAAATCATCGATTGCCCATAAACAGCGAATACTGGCAGATACAAGGTATGATAAGATCGAACACTTAGTAGTTGAAGGAAATAGTCGCCGATGTGCCATGGAATCATGCAAAAGGCCTGTGCACACCAAGTGTGGAGAGTATGAAGAAGGTTTGTGTATCTCATGTTTTGCGGGGTTTCATAAAAAAAAGTTATCAATTATATATTAAATAATTATTTATTGTTTGTTTATGATATATATTAGTTAAAATAAAAAATATATGTTGTAAAAAAAGTGTTTCTATTATGAAATTCCAAAATTTAAAACATCTTATGCGTACTGAACAAATCATGTTGGGGTAGGCCTAGCATGATTATACGAGCACGGCCAATTATCAGCAAACGGTGTGTGTTATTTTTTTTTAAACAATTTTCCTGAATTGCAACTTATCCATTAATAAAGAAAAATATAAAAAATCTTATTTTGATACAAAAAATTTTTGTTCGTCCTTGGAGGGTTAAATTAACAGGTAATGCAAAGCAATTTAATAAATTATATCCAAATAAGTTAAGGATTATTAAGTAAGTTATAAAACATATTTTGTTGATAATTTTATTGAAAATAAATACTATAAATAAATGTCATAAATTTTGCATAGAAAGCTGGTGTTACACGCTTATTTTATTACTACTACATCTAGTTTACAACAATAACTCTTTGCAAAAATAAACATTGTAAAAATTTACTAAATTAAATGCAATAGATCTAAATCTATGAAATACATTTCAATATTAATTCCATATTTTTCTTTCAAATATACAAATACCACAATACTCAAAATTAATCTATTAAATGCAATTTGACTCTATGAAAGCACAAACCTAAGATTAAGTCACAACCCATGCTGGAATCTGTACATTTGAGGATGGAATTGTTGATCTGGTAAAAATGGTAATTTGTAAATACATATATAATAGATGTCATAGAAATTGTATGTACATCTAGAAATATTTAGGAACCTTGAAATCTCATCTTTAATTTAATTTTGACACCAATTCTAGACTTTAGTTAAGTGCTGTGAATCACATTGAAGTGTCCTAATGACAAATGATAACTTCTTTTCTTTTTTTTTTTTTAGAAAAATTATAACAATGATTAGATATTAATCTTCATGATTAAAAGTAATCTCAATGAAAGCCGTTTCAATAGCAGACAATGAACATGCAATGTATAAGTCAGTACCCTGATAAGAAATATTATGGTTTATTCCTTAGAAACTCATTGAATGAAGATATAAGAACAACTGATGTCTTTAAAATTATTTTTACAAAAATCCTAGTTGTGGCAATTTATGCAATGTATAGTTTAAAACTACTCTATTTTTTTTTCTATTTAAACTGCATCCTAGCACTAGTAACTTAAACTACTGATGAGTTTTCTAGGTTCATTTAAGACTTAGAGACATCAACATTTAAATATCGTAACTACTAGTAAAATAATATCTAAAATATTAATTCAGTTTCCTGTGAATTAAAACCTTTAGATGAGTTGCTCACCATATTCTAGGTAAACTAACCGGAACGGAAATCCAACACACTGATTTAGTGAAGCCAAATCTTCCAAATTATAACCATTTCTATATTTTAATACTAGTTAAATACTTGTTTATTATAAATTCTTAACTACACAATAAGTTTCTCTACAGATACTACCTACAGGGTGAAATGAGTTACTAAGAGGTAATAATGAAAAATAAGACAAACACATTTCAGTTACTTCTTAAAGTTATTCTTATTTAGAAAATATACATGAAATTTTCCAGTTGTAGGTCTGAAAAGTTTATACCTTATTAATCTCATCGGAGTGCAAAATTTACCTAGCTAAATTTTTCAACTATAAATAGTTAAAAAATTTAGTGTTCTAAAAAACCATTTAACCTGTGAATAAAGCAATCATTAATTTGGAAGACATCTATAAAATTCTTATATAAACCTACATCAGGTATCATTCTCTGAGTCCAAAGAAGAAAAAGGCTTCCCAAAAAAGTGACTTTAATATTATAAAAATAAACTGAAGCTGAAAGTTCAATGTCGTTTTATTTCTCTTTGTGTTCAAGCAATTCTAAAATTATTTTTCAAATAAAAATTGCCTTTTTAAAATAAAAAGGCTCTATATATTCTTCCAAATACTATTAATTATATCTCAAAAAATATCCAGTGAACGTATGGATATTCATGATAGAAAGAATGTATATATTTTCTCTAAAACATTCTAACCATATTGAATGCATACCAGATCTTGACAATAGATTTCCATTTTAAAGTTATTTCGAGATATATTAAGGAGCCTTTAAAACCAACAATATAATCAGCACTATTCTGATAGAAATATAAGGGGACAGTAAGTAATAAGAGAAATAGTAAAATACATAGTTAGCTGTTAAGAGCAGCTAGGATACCTATGATCATATACTAAAGAGATCAGTGGTACCAAACATAAATATTAGTTCATTGACAAATTAGGCATACTGTAATATCAGTAAAAAAAATTTTTAAAAAATGAAAATTTAATTAAATGTTTCAATATACACATCAAAAAAATAAAATAAAATTAGGATTACCATAAAAACTTTAATTTAGATTTAGTTATTGAATTACTATGAACTGTATACAGACATGTTATGTAAGCTATGTGTACATACCAGTCATAAGTAATTCTTAATTCTTTTTCAGTCATAAGTATTTCTTCTTTTTTTTTCATGATACAAGGTAGTAATACTTAAAAGCTTTAATACTAAGACACAAGATTTTTGACTAAGAGTTGCTATTTATTCTGCTTACTTCAAACTTCAAACAAATAGAAATACGATTTTCCCCTACGTAGGTGACATTATGTTACCTCTTTATTGGAAGAAAACTTGCAAATCATGAAATTCTCCAATAGAGAATTAGAGTGAAACCGAATGTTTTTGAGAATTAAAATTACATCCAATGTTTTTTTAATATAGATTTTCAAATACAGCTATTTGTGAAAACAGACCTTATTCTGACACACCTTACAAATCAAATTAAAAAAAAAATGAAGCTCATAGAAAAACATTTATTTAGCAAAACTATCTCTTTGACTTTGAGTCATCCTGCCGTAAATAAGAACCAAAACCAACAATTTAAATAAAAATGCAGAAGATTTTATCCTAACTACCTGCAATTTGGAAAATGCATGAGATACAAACATTTTTTTGATGTGTATATATAAAATCAAAACACATATATTGTTTTTAACATTTAGTTTTATATAATTATGTTTTCTGAAAGGAAATATTTTCTTAATACATTATCTCTTTTACTATATTTTCTGAATAAGTACAGGAAAATAATGACAATAATAAAAAAATAATTTTCATTAATTACTAATATACACATCTGTTTGAATTTGAGAACTGTCCTTTTTACCTCCAAATATTTTATATTACTAAAAATACATTATTTTTTTTAAACTGCCAATTTCATTGCAATACTATATTTTTTAAAGTTTTGTTGAAATAAGTTATTAAAAAATAATGAAAACCTTTAGCACATACAAGAAAAACAATATGTTGTAATATTACACATAGAATAAAATTAAAAAATATACTTTTATTTTTTAAAGATTATAAATCCAGTCGATTGACCTCATTATTAGGTATAAACATTAATGAGAAATGAATGATTATTGAGCAATAGTTGAAATGCAAATATTTATTCCAATGAATCTATGAAGGATCTGATCAGTGGGGATTGCAACAAAAGGTAAATACTTAATAATTATTAAATATAAATTATTTAATCATTACTCAAGGTCCTAATAATAATATTAGGTGGGACTTGATAGTTATAAAAATAATTCATACTACAATAATAAATATCATGATAACTAGAATTAAAATAGCATTAAATCAACTATCAATATAATATAATCCAAGATCAATAAATGAAAGTAATTTAACGTAGCAAATCTATTGAAAAAATGTTTAATTGATTAGAATTATGCTGAGAAGCGAATTCAGGTCCCATTCATCAGATCTATAAATGAGTTAATTTATTACAGAAGAGTACAAAATGCTCTCAACGTAACAAAGGATATATACAAAAGACAACTCTTGTCAACATCACTTAGTGTCATCGCTTTATAACACTCAGTCTATTCATTTGGTTATGGCAGCATGGTGTTATCAGTTTTTCAAAACTATTTATTCAGGTCTTTATTTAACTTAACTTTTTCTGTCTGTATAAAAATATTCATGTTTTATTAATATAGATATAAATTGTTCAAAAATGGTACAAATATTTTTATGTATATTAGAGATGGTTTATCTTTTATATACCTTAAAAACTTTAATTTATTTAACATTAATGAAATACTGTGAGATCAATCATGCACACGCACTGATCTGAGAGATTGAGACAATCAGAATTTCAAGCATTTTCATAACATATAAGATAATTATGAATAAATTATATTTATATAAAATAAAATTTAATTTTAGTAATTATTAAAATCATCCGATGAAATTACTTCTTTAAAAAATTCAATTGCTCTCTGACTGTAAAAAACAATAGATCATGTACATAGAATAGGTTCGTCTGCTGGACTTATGAACCCATCTATCTTTATATCACATCCAAATCATATCAAATCGTTCTCGACTTTTTCCTTCTTTTGATCAATTTACATTTCAAAATTGAAAAGACCAAATTACACAAATTAATAATTAAATTAAATTAACAATTGATGATTATTTGAAATAACAAGTTTGCGAGAAAATAAATGTTTCTGATAGGGAAACTGCGGTCAAATTTTCAATCCGAGCTACGAAAATAGAGCTAGAGCATGTTAAAATGTTGCATTTTTGGGGGTGAAAAAAAGTTACAAAAAAAAAAAATATTTGCACACAAATTAATTTTATAATCCATTTTTGTTTTGAAATGTTTAGCTGTTTCAATTACACTCGTTAAGTTAGCTTTGAATGTTTAGCTGTTTCAATTACACTGTTTCAATCACTGGGGTTTTCAAAACTTTAAACATGTCTACATCAGGTGACATGCAGAGTCACAACAATGAACTACTGTTTTTCCATGACACTACCATTCAGGAACACAAAGTGATGATCAGAGGGCGAGATCATGATTCGATAAATGAGTTAGCTTGGGCACAGCACAGCAATGAAATGAAATACCATTGTTTTCCCTCTAAATTAAGATAAGCCTAAATCTTTTCATCATTTTTTGAGATCAACTAACCTCTATTAGAAAAGCAATTACACCAACTGGTTTAAAGATGAAAACAATAAGTCGTATTTTTCAAAGCCATTTAAATAAAATCTAATCATTTTACTATAAGCATACTAAAAAATGTAAATAATATGAGGCTGAATCTCTCAGACCTGTTATGTATGCTGGCTTCAAAGCAAAAGGGGAAAAAAAAATTACTACAGTAAATTTAACAAAATTGCAAATGAAACAAATATAATTTTCTACTTTAAACTGTTTCAAAACTTTATTGACAATGTTATGCGAACAGAAATTTTCAAGCCCAATAATCAATATTAGATTATTTTTTTTTAGAATAAGATGCTCAGGGTCAATGGAATAATTTCAAATAAAAATATAGTAATAACATTTAATTGACTTCAATAAGAAAAAATTAAGACTGAATTGAAAGGATTTTTGTTGCCTTAAACATTCAGTTAATTCAACTACACATATTGCACTAATTTTAAATACAGAAAATCTAAGATTTAAGTCTCAATCTTAGCACCTTATGTACATAAATGCAAAATTCTACTACAGTAATTGATATTTTGAATGGTTATGGAAGACCTTAAGTTAAAAGCAAAGATTAAAATTTTGTATGCTACATAGGTAGCAATATAATGTACATAAATAGCATTGTTTAAAACTACTAATCTAAATAGAGAACAATTATTTTTTAGGGAAAATAAAAAAGAGCGGGTAAGTTAATTATTACAATTCTACAATGTTTTACTAGGAAGAGGATTTAATACATAATGGAAACTAAAACAGATACAGAAATTGAAGAAAAGACATTTCTAGAGTTTATAAGAGAGTCTTATCAGCAGTAAAAAGTTAAAGATATCCAAGAAGGACTCGTGCTTTCTTAATATCGAATAATCCATTTCAAATTCTAGCTCGGCAGACTAAATTTTCTCTAAATAGAAAATTATTAGGCTTTTCAAGGCGTGAACCTTGGTTCAAAAGACACTTCCTGGGCCCAATGAATTCTAAAATCGATCCTATCTACCAAAAATACTGTAACGTCTAGAACCAGGCACTGCTACACCATTCATTGCTGGCTATGGGCAGGAGTGATGATAAGTCCAACAATCTACTAAAAATTGGATGAGCTTCTAGGGAATCTAGTACATTCACCGCTCCATAAGGGCAAAACTTATAAAGAAAACCTATTGAATTCGAAGGATTTAATGTAATAGTTTGAATTCATAATTTTTTATTTTTTTCGATACACAAAAGCAAAACCTTTAAATAATAAAGCTTCTTCTAATCATATGGCATACAATAAATAATTAGCGATTATAAATAAATAAAAGCAAACTATATATAACATTTTTTTTTTTTTTTTTTTTTTTTTTTATTAACTTATTTGCAGAAAGCTCTAAAGTTGTGACAAACAAGTTACAAAACAATTACTACCCTGTAAATTAAGAGCTAATAGAAATATAACAAAAAATGGAATTGTTGAATAAAATAAAGAAGACTAATATAAAAAATAATTATAAACAAACAAAATATATTTAGGTAAAGTTAAAATAAATATTATCATTATTTGCAAAAAAAATCAAATAGGAACTAAAATCATCACATTAAGACAGCAGCTTGAATAATAAAAAAAGCCTTCAACAAAATGTCCTTTAATTTACTTTTAAAAACCTATAAACAAACTGATGGGATAATTAAATTAAATGGCAAAATTAAATCAATAAATAATAACTGAAAGACTGACTTATTTTAAAATAATAGAGTAAAATAATAATATGGTTTTAATTAACTAACAGTATTATAGATTAAAACCTAGCATCCACCAGATGCATAAATTGTACAGAATCAGTCTGTAAGAGCGTGAGTCAACACTTAGTGGGGGTATTCACTACGTGTGATGTTTCATTAATTTTATTGTTCATACTTCTCAGAAATCAAGAACAAACAATTCTTCAAATTATGGTAGGATGGGCAAAATCATTGAAAAAGTTATTAAATTTTTGACAAAAATGCCCTATTAAAAAGATTTTAAATACAAACAGAAAAATGGTCAGTTAAGTGTGTAAAAATTTTTATAATTAACTGGCAGAAATTAAATGTGGATAAAATATATTCATCATTCACCAATTTATTCATTTTTCACAATACATTATACTTAGTCACACATGGGATCTAATGCAACATTGTGTTGTTTGTTAGAGCCGTTTAAGCAGGCCACTCTCTTCTTCATAATTAGGATTTATGAATTATTTGCCTTTTTTATTTGTAGACTAGTTTCAATATCTAATATACATCATCAGTTCTCAGGAGACAAAATAAAAGGCCTTCAAAAGCTATCAGATTCTAGAGTAAACTTCTAATGTTAAACATTCCTAACTAGCCTTCGAATAAAAAATTCCAAGAGAGGTGGCAAATAATTGTATTGATCCTTCTATACCATCATGCGTACCTCAAACGATTCTTTACATTTTGGATTGTTTGGTCCCTGTCATGCTGTTACAATGAATTGCGCTGTTTAACACACATAAATGAAAAAGATGTTATGACTAAATATCAAAAAGATGTCAAGACATCATAAGAGAGCGTATACGTGTATTTATAATTTATAAATGTTTGATATTTACTATAAATAAGTCTAGTTTAAATTAAACACAAATAATTTAGTTAAACTAAAATAATATAAATAATAAAAAAATGTCATCTTTTTAAAGGTGTATAAGTTATATTGAATCGATGATATATCTGAAATGTTCAACTAACCAATATTTAAATTTAAAAAACAAAATAAGAAAACAAACAAGAATTAGGTTCTAACAAATAATTTTGAAAACTTTAAATCATTAAAATAGTAGCTAAACTTTATTACTACTGGTTCTGTTATCGGTGGGGGGAACTTCCGGCAAGTGGTCCTATTAGTACTTTTATCCAACCCTGAATGGCTACCAAGAGAAGTTACATTCAATCCTAAAAAGAGGAGTTTCAAGATTCATTTCGCAAGAGCACCATAAAATAATATTGACTGACCCAGATAGGTATTGAACACACAATTTTCTAAACTGACACCCAAACATGCTTAGTCATCAAAATACCTTTTCACTTTAATAATACTAAGCAGCTCCAGATACAGGCTGACGACTATTTTGCAATCTGATATTTTACAAAAGTCACAATTAATTACATGAAATTATATCAAACTTTTCTCCCCCAAATGCTGTTAGTTATTGGCAGGAATCTTAAAGCCTCCAGGTTTTAAATCTGAACTTATCCAATACTAACATAATATTAAGTTTTTTCTCTTTCCTTGTTTGAATTTTTTTTGTTTATTTATATCAAAATTCATCTTTCATTTTATGAAAATTCTGATTTCCTAAGAAATATACTCGTGTTTAACGAAATATAAGAGAGACTTTATGGAGGTCTATTGTATTTTTAATATCAGATATCTCAAATTAATCAATATTTAATTTTTCTTTGTCTCACTAAAGTACCTATAATCCACTGGCAGTTTCCTCTGTTAAAACAATAACAACAATTTATTTTTAGTCACTATCAGTAATTTATTCAGTCTTCATAGTTAGATATTTGCATGAGAAAGTCATCTAAAGATCAAAATCTAAGAACTATAAAGAAAAAAATAAATTATTTTTACTAAGAAAAGAGAGAAAGTGTGTTTTAATTTAATCAGGTTAAAAACATTAACACATTTAAATGGAAGACTCAAACTCTTGTTTTGTTTTTTTTCTATACAATGAACTACCTTCCAACTAAACATTAAAATAAGGAGGTTATAGTTTGGCATTTTATAAGAACTATTCCTTCTGTTTCATTTCATAAAAATATTCAAATGTAACATATACAAACAAAGAATTCAATTTATATCTTAAGTTAGATCACATATTCACTTAAGTCACTTTATGAAAAGTAACTGTGTCTTAAGATAACAAAGTTACAGAAAATATTTCTCACTACTGTAAGATTTTTTTTACTTATTTCTCAATGTTCTTTGTTTGCACGTTTGTAAATGCGGCCAGGTTCTAAAATCTCTCAACAAATATCACATAAATACACAAAGCAAATATCACGGAAAACTGCAGATTCTACAGTGCGGATAAAACAAATTTTCATTAATATGAACTAAATTAAATACTTAATGAATTGCATACAAGTTTAGACACCTAAATAAGCAAATATAATGTCTATTGCAGAACCAGCTTTATCTCTTTCATAATAAGTGCCAGGCGTATCAAGAACTTTTATAAGATGGTTATCAATAACTTAATGGCTTGTTGACAGAAGTTTGACATAAAAGATAAATAAGCAATAAAATATAATTCGATATGAAAGATATCAATAAAAATAAGATAAATAATACAATACAGATGTGGAGAATAAAATAAGAAAGTAACTATAACGCCATTAAACAAAACAAAAACAAACGTTTTGTAACTATAAATTGTCAAACGATATAATTTGAATTAAATATTAGATATAAAAATTAAAAAAAATCTATGATAAAAATCATGGTGGTGGGCAGTGTTTTATTAATATAAGAAGAGTCTTGTTGCCAAGTTTAAAATCCCTAAAATTTATCAAAATCTTATTATTATTTTTTTAAAATAACTTAGGGACGAATTTCAACACCAAAAAAAAAAAAAAAAAAAAAAAAAAAAAAAAAAAAAAAAAAAAAAAAAAAAAAAAAAAAAAAAAAAAAAAAAAAAAAAAAAAAAAAAAAAAAAAAAAAAAAAAAACACTGCAAAAGCTAAAAAAGTGTCATATTTTCAATCTATTAACACTAACGAAACTCAATATAGGTAATGTTGATAAACAACTAAAATATGAGATCTTTTCTAAAAATTAAGATGTAGAATAAATGGTCTAACATATACGAACTTAAGGAAAATCTAATACAAACTATAACCTTATATGAACAGTGGCATAACTGAAAAGACCAGAGTTTCTTTCCTGAAAGGGACAATAATTGATATCTAAGAAATAAATTCACATATAAATAATTTGAAAATTCTTCTCAAAAACATGATCAGAATATATAAGAGTAATGAAAAATAATATTAATAGTAATAAGTGAAATAAATAATAAAGTAATGCGAGATAATAACAGTAATGAAAATTTGGCACTCAACTAGATGAACACAGAAACAAAGCAAATAAACATCTTTACCCAGTCCATTGTTTAAGTTAATATTAAAATAACGTAAAACAAAGATGTTCAAAAATAAGAGGGAATATTCAAAAAAATAAATGCATACAAGATAATAAAAATTAATAGTTATTAAATGAAATGTTTAAAAAGTTTGAATGATAACTTCAAAATAACTGAGGCTCATTAATGCATTAAAAAATCTGAGCCTCAACTTTGACACACCAATTCTGAAATTCTGACTTTATTGCTTTTTTTTCCTTCAACAATTTCATGTAATTCTAAGTTGACATAACCATTAAAGTCTGTATAAAGAGGCTAAAATAATCTCTAGTACTAACTACATCACCTTCATCTCCATCTAAATAAGTTTAATACTTTATTTATAGTGAAATTGACAATGTTGTGATAATCTATATAGATACTAGGTAGACATAATATTGATATGTGTAAGGAAAAATACATGTGCAGATCAAGCCACTCACTCTACCATTGTCCTTTTGACGGATAGGAAATATCAATAGAAAAATAAATTCTGGTAAATTAACTTGGAACAAATTGATAATGCTAATCATTGTTCTGATAAGTCAATCAAAGATGTATACCCAATTTACAACAAAATGTTGCAGGGTCATCAAAGAGAGCATTGACTCGAAAATACCGATACTATATGCCATTTATCCTATCCATGAACAAACCAACAGAAATATAAACTCAGACTTATGCCAATGTAATTCAGCTGGCTTCTTCGCCTTCCCTTGTGTCCTGGAGCCCAGCACAACAATGCAGCATGAGTACTGTAAGAGCCTGAAGCCGTTCTTCACTTTTCCCGACGAGGAATGCTATCTTTGCCTTAGTAGTGGAGTTGTCACAGTTTTGTTCTTCGCGCTGGAGAGCAGCATGGTTTTGACTCTCCGTGTCTATTTCATGCTTTATTTTGGACAACTGGAATGCAAGGATTAAATTAGGGGGGAAAAATAATGAACTCAAAAATAAAAAATATTGCGAACAAAACTGGATGAATATCTTACATACAGATAAAGAATATGGCACTAAATATTAATTTATTTTTCTGGTTCTTTCCACAATTTATTCATTCATTAATGTAAATGCTCATTTAATGAATGCGTAATAGTATTAAATTGTTATTTAGTTTAATGTATATATTTAGTTCTATTGTTATTTTATGCGTATAGTTTTATTGTCATTTACTAGAGAAGCTTTCATTATGTATTTTTGATATTAAAGTTGTTTTACATTGTTATTTATGAGTTTTTTCAATATTTTTAGCTGTAATTTTACTACTTCAAACATTATTTATTATTTTTTGTTTTTATGAAGTTATGGTTTTGTACTATAATCAGCAATTGATCAGTTGTTTTAGCATTTACAATAGATTTATTTTTAATTCATGACTGCTACAGTTTTTTTTATTTTTTGTTCTCTACGGTGTTATAGATATACAATACAATTAACCTACCAGTGATAAATGAAAGAGAGAAAATAAAGAAATACAAATAAAATAAAAAAAAAGAGAATGAAAAAGGAAATAAATAAAAATGTAGACATCATAATATTTGTTATAAAAGGTTATTAATTCTTGTAGAAATGTATATACTACTAGTCTATTTATACAGATAAGTATGCTGTGTTAAATGTAGCAACCCATTTGAAATGGGCAGCATCACTCTATAAAATGTTTCTCTCTGTAGGAACTAAAAAAATATTATAAACCCTTAACACCTATATACCTATACACAACATGTGATATATCGCTCATTTGCTGGAACAACGACAACTCAAAAACAAGTTTTGAGTTCTGCCGATCTTTTGACTGTATAATGAACCATTCATCTACGTAGTTTTAGTCGGTAGAACGTTATATTTCAGTTTCAACTATTCACTAAGAGAGAGCAGGATATGTCACCATTGTATGTCTACAGATCGTCTGTTCTTTATTCACAAGACTGTCCTGCAAAATTGAAGCTTTGAGCCATGTCGTTGTAGCAGCAAATGAGCGATATGTATTTGAATAGGGATCTTACCATTTCATCAATCTTGCTTTTCCTGACATTTGGAGGAAAATCAGCAAATAGCATTTTACCAGAAGCTTTGGCAGCATCCATTAATCCTTCATCGTGAGGACGAGATAAAAGTGCCTCTAGAACATCGTTAATTTCTTCGCCGCTCCTCAATGAAAACAAATTCTCTTCGACCACAGAGGCCTAAGAAAAATATAATTCATAAATTAAAAAGAACTTGTTCTGCTAAGTAATACTTCTTTTACTGTGTTTCACAATGCCTTATTTATTAAATTGATAAAAATAGGAATGGATTACTAATCAGTTTGATTGTGTAGATATATGAAGGATCAGTCAAAATGAGAAAATATAATAAATTAATTAAGAGATATTTATTTTATTTTTTTTTTTTATACTCTGTATGCAAATTTTATTTTTTTTCATAATGTACCCTGACAATTGACCACAAAATTGGGGGCTGTCGTCAGGGAACATTATAAAGGGGGAAAAAAAACCAATACTCAATGGAACTAGAGGTGTAATAAAAAATTGTGTTTTGATGGTCAACGATGGTGAGGTAGGAACAGCAACATAAACAATATTCATACATAAACAATATTCAATTCAGCAACAATAAAATATTCATTAATTGAAAATTTCTTATTTTTTCTAATTTTGGCTGGTCCCTTAAATACTTACACAGTCATATTTACCATCAGTCAACAAATCCACCACTCCTTTTTGAATAAATAAATTTGTTTATAATAAACATTACATTTTTGAACTTAGCCCCTGATAGCAATAAAGATCTCATTTTTTAATCCATCACATCCTACTTGCCACTATTCTATTCAGAGGTAAAGGCAATCAATTTACAAAATGGTAATTACATATCTATTTTGAATGTTGAAAGAATGTATTTTGAACTGATTGTGAGACTTTATTGTAAAGATATTTTAAAAAACAAATATAATAAATAAGCAAATATTTATTAAACAATATGGATTGTGGCTAGAAATAATAAAAAATAATTTCCTTTGTTTCAAAGTGAAACGAAAAATGTTTATTCAGAAGATAAGCAATAACTGAGTTGCAGCCATAAGAATAATATTCATTTAAAACTGAGCCAATATATGACGCCAAATCTACCTTAAATAAATAAAATAGATTATTTTTTGGTATACAATGTATGTCTGTACCATGCATGGTATGAGATGTCAAATTATCAATAAATTTCTTTTCCATTGCATCAACAATATTAAAAGTTAAAGTATTACCCTCTTTTTTAATTCATTTTAGAGTATTTGAGACAAAATATAACAGATATACACACCAAACTGTTTACAAAATAAAATAATGAGAATAATATTAAAAATAAAATATAAGCACAATTTGTAGATGGATTAATCTGTAAAAAAATTAAACATTGATTTTGAAAAGGATATTATTAATAAAATATTATTCAATACAGATGACAATTTTGAATAAGCATATCTTAAAAAAGTTATAATCACAAATAGATTTGTGCTTTGGTGATCAAATCAAATAGCACTACACAGCTCACAAAAACAAATCCAAGACAAGGTGTTAAAAGTGCAGGTTAAAAAAAAATAAAATAAAAAAAAAGGTGCTAGTTAACATTTATTACCATGCAAAGAGGCGATAGATTATCTGCAAAGGTGGATGAGCTTCAAGCAAATTTACAGTGTAGGCAATTCAGTAGCAAAAAGCGTCCTTAAAGCAATGCCTGAAAACTTCAAGGAAAATTTGAGATGCTTAAAGATAACTAAAAAAAAAAATAAATTTAAATAGATATCAAAATAATAAAATTATATACAAAAGATTTAAATGGACTGAGAAATAAAGAAATGGGACATTGTGAAAAGAAGGTAAATAATAAGGAAATAAAATTTACAGCAAGATCAAAACAATTTCGGTCACAATGAGCTAGAATACAATGGTTTAATTTACAAAAAATAAATGAACAATGGTAATAGAGATATTAAAAGAATTTTTATAAAAACAATTGCTTGGAAAAACATAAATAGAATTAAATAAAAACATAAAAAGAGCCATTAAATAAAAATAAGCATAAATGAATTCAAAATAATTTTCAGTTCAATCGAATTATAACATTAACTTGTGGACTGTGGTCAGGTGCTCTATAATAATATCTTTGACCTACTTCATCTCAGACAATGTTGTCATTGATCCCCAAATCGGTTCATGAATGTCTTCATTACTGATTTTCTTAAACATATTATTTATCCTTTTGGTTAGTGAACTTAGAATAAGCACAGCTTTTCCACTACCACTTTTATCACTAAAACAAACCATGAGACTCTTAACAGCAAACCCAAAACTATAAGCTGGATTTTTAAAATTAATCTTCTTTCAAAGCTCGAACATATTTTTCATATTAAAGCAGACATAAGAACCTCGAACCAATAAGTGATTTTGAAAGCTTAAATACCACTCAATCGAGGGAATGAATCAGAGTATTTTTGTTTCAAGCAAACATCACAGTTTAATTGATTTGAATAATATTAAAATATATTCATGTGATACTTTTTTAGATGAATAAGTTGAATAGTTACATGATAACAATGCTTTATTTCCGGAGTTATTCTGATTTAGATTAAACAAAGGATTCAAGGAACTGTGTATAAAACACGGATGCAGTTAGGTTTATAAACTACACATCCATATTTTAAAAAAACTTTATATAAGGGAGTGCCAAAATTTCAACCTGCCTTGCAAGGTCTTCTTCAGGGCAAAAGATTACAAAAAACTGGATGTGACCAAAATGATACAATAATTAACAAACAAAGATTTCAAAACCTCTCCTTTCGTTTATTATTATGCCAACTTGATTTTCTTTCTTACCTTTCTATCTTACTCTTTTCTTATTTAAAAAAAAAAAATTCAGTTATAAAAAATTGTATCATTAAATTAGTCTACTTTGTCAAAAATTGTATAATTCAACAAATAATTCAATTACTAATTGTATCCTTTAACTAGATCTTCATACCATTCCATATTCATTATGTAATTATCATTTTTTATTTTCTTTCAATTAATTATGTAATTAATACTTTTGATATATATTTTTTCTAACTTCATTTACTTTGTAAATTATTGTATCATTTTGGTCACATCCAGTTTTTGTTATTTTTAGCCTTGAAGAAGACCTGCAGGTCAAAATGCCACTCATTATATAAAGGTTTTTTAAAATTGTATGTATACCTTATAAACCTATTTTTTTAAATACATCTACATTAAATCAAAGGCAATAAAGAACCTTTGATCCTTTTGAAACTTAAATTTTTCATTTTTTTTTTTTTTTTTTATTATTATTATTATTCAGTAGTAAACGAAATCTTTGAAAATTTATGGTTAGTTAAAATTTTAACAGGCATTTAATAATAAGAGCATGAACAGCTGAAGGGGTTCACTCAGACAAGAAGCATTTTCCATTAAACAGCAACAAGCTAACCTTAAATCCATAACCAAACTTTAAAGAAAATTTCATTGTACTTTTTCCTCCATTATAGAAATCTGAGGATACTGAGAAATCAGCTGAAGTGAATATTTAGAAATCAGTGTCATGGATTTAGTTCTTCCTAAGTCGGACTGTCTTATAATGAAGCTGAATCTGAATCGATAATTAATGTTATTTATTAATATAAAGCTTCCTCCCAGATATTTGGGTCTTGGCTTGCTCTAGCACTGATCGCCAGTCTTCACAGTTATGTGCTGCCGTCTTCCAGTTTTTTAAAATAATACAGCATATTTTTATGCTATATTCTTTTACAGCATATAAGCAACAAAATACAGCTATTGCAGTCTGGGTCTTCCAATTTGCCTCATACCATAGATATGCTCGGCCAAAACTTTAGTGGGTATTTCCACCGGACTCATTCTAGCATCATGACATAATACCATCATGGCTGGGAGAGCTTGATGAATTGTCAAATATACACTTTGTTCTACAAAGTTTGGATTTCTGTGCAGGATCTTCTACAGGTTCATTAAGAGCATATTCTGCAGAAGATTCCATGGAGAACTTTCTTTACAAACCTAAGGAATAACAACTCATTGTTTTTAGAAATTGTTCAGCATTCATCCATAGGTGAAGACAGGTCTGACAAGTGTTTTGTAAATTCTCAACCAAGTTTTCCAAGAGGAGGTACTGCTCTACATGTGCTGCTGTAGACCAAAATAACATGGATTGGCTGCCTAAGATGCCACTCTATTTCGCCATCAATGTCATTTTTGACATTAACCTGTATGCCCAGATATACAAAAGTTTGGACAATTTAAAAATTTTATTGCCCTAACTTGACAAACCAAATAAATACATAATTTAATATGTAATTTTTTGGAACCTATAGTGTTGGCTAACCTGGTAGGCTTGGTATATAGCGTTAACCGGGAGAAGGTTAGTTTAGTATGGGAGATGTACATATCAAAGGTTATTGTTAAATATAAGTATTGAAAGTGAATGCATATTTTCTTATTCTGAAATACTACAGAACCATGAACTTGATTTATTGTTTAAAACGGTGTTGAAGAATTCTAATAAAGTATCCATTCAATAGATTTATTTTATCCTCTGCTGTTTAAAAATTATGGTTCATGCAAATAATATCTAATAATAAATAGAGTGGTAATAAAAGGAAATAAAAAAAGAAGAAGAGAGAGCAAAAAGCCTGAGCATGGTTTAGTATATTTAAGGAAAGCAGTTAATTCAGAGGAATTAATATAATTAATAATAATAGCTCTTTAAAAATGGTACTACCTTTCTCGATTGTGATGGTGAATGGCTGGGAGATGATGGCAACGAGACCAACTCAGGAGGTGCAAGGCTGGATGCCGAGCCCGCCCTTTTCAGGCCACTCAGCAGCGAGCCCAAGCCACTACGCTCAGAGCTACCCGTGCTCGGCTCACGTTTATACAGCTACATAACCACCACCATTTCAAAAATTTAAAATCAATATATACAAGGGTAAAATTTTAATTAGATAAGAATGTGTCGATACATGCAAATTGCAAAGAAATTGGATATGACAAATTTTTTTTTATGTGTGTCAATTCTTTAACATTAGCAGGTGCGAAATAGAAGTAAACTAAAAATACTTTTGCTCCATTTAATGAATTGACAACCTGAGCATTGATATCATCGGGGGGTGTGGTGATGATCTCAGGCTGTACAGAAGGTCTTCGGGGATTTGTCCTAGCACAGCCAGCGCCAGCTTGAGCTTTAACGGCACACTTCTTATGGCAGCTCATAAGGCATCCTTCACACTGAAGAGCATCTTTCAGCCAAATCTACAATATTACCATTCAAATTGTAAATAATCTACATTTGACTTAATCATGCATTTAGTTCAATCAATTTACATTAAAAAATAAATAAATAAAAACCTCCAGGGTGTTCAATAAATATTACTGATGAAATTCCCGACATTTTCTGATTTTTATTATTCAGGAATTCCTTATCAAACGGAATATTGTTAAGGGAAAATAGGTTATAAAAAAATAATTTTAAAAATAAATAGAAGTAAACTTTGAATAGAAATTTGAATTATCATACATTTTAGTTTGAATAAAGAATATTTTTACTTTTTGGCACTATAACAAATTGTTTCCCGAAAATTGGCTCTCACTAGTTACAAGCCTTACTAAAATAAAATTTATCACACCAATAAAACTAATGTTTGCTTAAACTTAGCCAATTTTTTTTTTTTCCCCTGGACACTTTAACAGATTCGTCAACTATTTTATAAGAAATTCCTGGTCTTTTCCCAGAATTTCACAACTGGTGGACATTCTCTACCCTGATTTAACGATAAGGTCTGAGGAAGAAAAAGATAAGCTTAGATATATATACATTATCTTATTGTAAACAATAAGATATTCTATCAACAAGGAATTAATGAATTATTTGTCACTTCAATAGGTATTTTGTTTATTCGAAGAATAGTTCTGAATGTTAAAAATTACCGTTACATAAAACAAAGATTGAAAAATAACATAAAAGGGCATGTAATAATAAGACAGAATTCTAGCTTCACAAAGTATTTTAATGAAAATATTCAAATAGTTCAACAAAGACTATTTGTATCCCAGGAAATAGTTTTTTTTTCCTCTATATATTTCTTTTACCCACACCTGTCCATCAAACTGCAACAATAAGCGGATATGATATAAAATGAAATATAACTGGTAAGTCATGCATGTGCACCCAATCACTACCTACTCCAGTTTTGTATTTATAGGTTTATATTAGTAGATCTCTTAGCTAGCTCCTCTTCAGTATTCTTTAAGTTGACTCAGGTATATTCATAGTTATTATCTTTTGTATAAGTATGTTGTAGTGTCCATGAAGATTGCCATGAAATCTTTTGTATGAAGAGTAAATACGGTCCTGAACAGTGGTTATGAGCAAGTCTATATACAATACTTTTGACTGAAAGAAATATGAATAACAAGAAATAATAAAATTGTTTAAAACCATTTAAATTTTTTTTTAAAGAACAGATAAATATCACCTTAAAGTTCACTACAAGACAACCTTCCACTTGTTGAACCTTCCACCTTTCACTTCACTTTCTTAGGGGAGCATAAACATGCATTTTATTTCTTGCTTTACATTTTTACATTAATATACATAATCTGTATATAAAATTGCTGATATTTAAATTTTTTTTTTTTTTTTATAACTCATGTCTAACATTTAAAACTAGCCTTGTAGTTAATACAATACCAATAGAAGTGGAAAATAATTCATCAATTCCTAACCGAATTGATCCTTCTATGCCATCATGTGTACCTCAACATATTCTATCTTAAAAACAATATTTTCAAATATTCATTTACTGGTTTACAACTTTTTTTCCGAAGACTTGATGCGATTATTACAAAGAATGAACTGAATTTATCAATAATTATTATGAGCTTAATCAAGAATTTTATAATTTAGGAATCATATAAAAAAACAAACATGATATTACCTTTTTGAAGCAGAATCCACACTGCGTCACCTTCTCAAAATGAGTTCGAACGAAGTCATGTTTAGGGCCAGAAATAATCTCTGGTATTTCCGGAAGTATAACAGACGAAGAAGATGGAGGACCAGGAGTTGCTGTAGGACCAGCGGTACTTTGGTTCCCACTGCTAGAACCTGAACCAGTAAATGCAAAAGACAGAAGCACATCTCCAAAGCATAAGCATGGTTCAAACCCAGGATGAGATGCTAAGCTGTTACCAACACTGGAAAAAACAAAAATGTCAATGAATATATCAACCGAATTAGAAAACCCCATAATTACCTATAAATAAGATGTTACGAGGTTTCTGATCAGAGTGATGATATATTTAATTTATATTTATAATATTTAATATAATATTTAAATATTACTATCCTCCATTTTTAACTTTAAAACAAATCAAATTGTTGTAAAATTGATTGAAATTTAAATACACGTATAGTTAGTGACTATCATAATCATATACCATTAATTGATTAATTATTCTATTTATTCATTATTATTATTTCATTTTTTTTTTTTTTATGTGGGTTTTTTTTCTTATTTTTTCCTACTGATGAAAGATAAACTTGGAAATGTAAAGCCTATTTACTATAAATAAAATTATATTAATCATGTAGAGGATTTATGCCTGAACATGATATACATACTTAATATATATTGTAAATTGTAAAAATGTAAATAAAGTACTATTATCTCTATCTCATATACCATTGCTTACAATATATTTTTACAACTCCAAATTTTTTTTTACAGTCTAAGGGAAAAAATACATATTTAAGAAAAACTGATTTTATATCAAATAAGAATAAACTTATATTAATATATTATATCAGAAATAGTGAATAAATAATAATGTTTTTAATACATGACTTTAATTTTCATACAGTTCGATAATTCATCATTTTAACATGTAAAAATAAAAATAATATTTAGTTGGGTTTCAGAAGCTGCTTTGGCATTGATTCAACAAGTTTTTTGGTGGTATCTGGAGTTTGAAAACAGTTCATTGTTTCTTGTGTTACTGAGATTATTTTACTACCTTAAATAAATAAATTCTTTCCCTTACTAAGCAATTAGCAATCCCTACATTTATTAGTTCATACATGATATTAAATATATATTTATAGAAAAGAAAAAAACAAAAAGTACAATGAAAAGAAATACAGTGTATGATGTTAATATTATATTGAATAATATAATCAGGATCACTATGTTTTTCATTTCAATTCTCAATAATTTAAATAATAAATAAATCAATTACAAAAAAGTTAAAGACATAATAATACCTTGTTGTCAAATTTGGATTCGGAGGTAATAATGAGTACATCGCAACATGATGACCAGGAGAAGGCGGGCAACAGTGCGGTTTTACTGGTAAGCTGATGTGGCCAAGGAGATTATTTTTTTCAGTGCCACGACTCCAAACACTCAGATTAACATATTTATGTTCAGGTAGAACATTGATCTTGAATGTCTCATTAAATTGCACAACCTGAAAAGAAAAGTACATCACTTTGTAGGTTAACCAAATAGAATTGCAAAATGTAAAGTTTTTGTAATAAAAATTAATTATAAATAAAGAGTAAAATTATTGATACTCTATAAAAATATATCATGAAATTTACAATGCATCTTCAAAAGAATCAAGATATTTTTTGTCAATGAAAATTAAAAACTACAGTAGTACAGACAGAAATAAGAAAACTAGATTTCAAGAAACTCAAAATTAATGATTATTATATAAGGAAAGCTGCAAGTTGGGTGGGACCATATTAGTCCAGTCAATAAACACATTGTAGAGTGCATGGAATATTTGATAATTTTTGACTTCATAACTTCGTTTGGAATAGTTAGAAGGTAAACATACTAAAAGTCCCCACCACTGGGGGGGGGGGGGGGGAGCTAACAGTGGGGGGGAGGGGAGAAGTTCAATTTTTTGTTTTTCGATAACTTGAAAACGGTTGACTCTAGAAAAATATGGTTCAAATAAACATAAAAGCTATCTATATATATAAGAATGAATGTGTGTATGTCTGTACTTGATAGATTCAAAAACCATACATCCAATCGCCTTGAAAATTTGGGAAATTGTTAAGTATATCCCCGGGAAGGTTTTTGTAAATTTTTTTTTAATCAGAGTTGGGGTACTATTGGCTTCCGAACAAATATCAAAATAATATTTACTTTTTTATAAATACTTTAGTGCAAGTTTTTGTAAACAATTACCAATAAAACATATGTTCTAAATTAATCTACATCTATACTATTATATAAAAGGACAAGCTATTTTTCGTTTGTAATCACTGACCGCGAAAACTACTGAACCAATCTGTACCAAATCTTAACTACATCATCTTCATAGTTGAAGGAAGGTTTAGCAATAAGAAAATTTACATATTTTCTATTTAACTGTTGCTAAAAAGCGATAAATATGAGGCTTGTGCCATTTAAGAGAGGTTATAACGGTACAGTGTTACATAAGTGAGATCTAGATATTGATAATAAAATTTACTTAATTCAAATAAATTGTCATAAAAAAACTATAAATATTTAGTGTGACGTGTGGATCCTAGGGATGTTTAATAATCGAACGATATGTGGTTAGCGGCATTCTGCAGCAGAGTTTGCAATAGTAAAATTATTAAATCCATCTGTATCAAATTTTAACTGCAAAATCTTCATAGTTCTAGGATGATTTTAAATAGTATAGTTTACTATAATAATAATTTAAATTCACAGTGTTAAATGGCAGAAGTTTGTCACTCTGTCATTAACTTTTATAGTTAGATAGAAACTAGAATGAAATCAATAAAATTATTTTTGCCGCACTAAACATTATTGCCTTATCAAAATATCGATTTCTTATTTTTTGATATTGTCTGTAAAAAGTGGGGACCTAACCTTAGTTTTTGATGAAGGTTTTAAGAAGACTAAAATTTCAATGATTTCAAATTCATTTTGATGTTTCAGGTTTATTAAATAAATCGTATCATTGGTTGTGTAAAAGAGAAGTAAGTAATTTTCCCTACAAATACTATAGCAGAGAATATTAATTACAACTACTGAAAAAGTAAATTGTGACAGCCGAGAATATCTCTATTGATAGGGTTGTAAGCACACTGATAATGCAGTCCATTACCGCCAGAGTTTCTTCCTCAAAAGTCTCTGTCCATCTAAATTAGCAACTCATAGATTAGAATTAATGATTGCATGAGGGTGTAGAGTGCATGAAATATGCGATAATTTTTGACTTCACAGCTTTGTTAGGAGTAGTTAGAAGGTAAACATATTAAAAGTCCCAACCCCTGGGGGTGAGCTAAGGATGGGGGGAGGGGAGAACTTCCCAATTTTGTTTTTCAATAATATCTCGAAAACGGTGGACTCTACAAAAAAATGCTACAAATCGAAATTAAAGCTCATTAAATTTCCTATAAAATTAATTATACACATATCCATCGAAATTCCAACAGTTTTCGGGTATAAGTTATTAAAAATCGATAATTTTAGAAATAAATAAAATGTTTACCTCACTTTTTGATAAACATTTGCTTAAAATACCAGAAATGTATATATGAAATTAAAGTAAATTTAATACTCTATAATTTTGATTCTGTTATTTTTTTTGAGAAATGATTGTGGAAGGTTCTAGAAACAAAAATTTGAAAAAAAGTGAGGTGACATTTGTTTTTTTCCGAAAATCACCAATTTTCAATAACAAATATCTTAGTTAGAACTACGACAAATTTATACATTATCAATTTTATAGGAAATAGCTTTTATGTTTATTTAAAACATATTTTTCTAGAGACAACTGTTTTCGAGATATTAGCGAAAAAACAAAAAAATTGAACTTCTCCCCTCCCCCCCACGGTTAGTTCACGCCCCCCCCCCCCCCCCAGTGATAGGGACTTTTAGTATGTTTACCTTCCAACTACCAGGTATGCAAGTTTAAAATGTCGTTTATTTCTTAAAATATATACACAGTAATTTAAAAAAATTATAATATATTTTATTCAAAGTACTGACCCTCGCTTTCTACACATTTTGTCCATCTCTCGGGCAATATATGGATACCATTCCAAAAGAATGCTTCATCTTTATTTGAAATCCATTCATCGAGCCATTTTCGTACGTTTTCGAAATTGTTGAAGTGTTGCTCCGCCAATGAGTGTCCCATCGATGAGAAGAGGTGATAATCAGAAGGCGCCAGGTCAGGTGAATACGGCGGGTGGGGTAGGAGTTCCCAACCAAGCGAAGAAATCGTTTTCCTTAGTCAATCTGGCTGAATGTGCAGGAGCGTTATCATGCTGAAGAATGACTTTGGCGTGCCTGTGAGCCCATTCTGGGCGTTTTTCGATCAATGCGTGACTCAAATTGATCATTTGTTGTCGGTAGCGCTCGGTATTGACTGTTTCGCCGGGTTTGAGAAGCTCGTAGTAGACTACTCCCTTCTGATCCCACCACACACACAGCATTGTCTTCTTCCCAAAACGATCCGGTCTTGCACTCGATGTGGATGGTTGTCCTGGCGTTACCCATGATTTTTTTCGTTTGGGATTCTGAAAATAAATCCATTTTTCATCGCCAGTTACAACTCGATGCAAAAAACCCTTTCTTTCGTGGCGTAAAAGCAGTATTTCGCACACAGTTTTTCGTTTTTTTTCCATCTGTCGTTCGTCCAATTCATGTGGAACCCATTTTCCAACCTTTTGAATCTTTCCCATAGCTCTCAGGCGATCGGAAATGGCTTGCCTAGTGACATTCAACTGTTCTGCCATCATTTGTTGGGTTTGGGTATTGTCTTCGTCTAATAAAGATTGCAATTCGAAGTCCTCAAACTTTTTTGGTCGATTTTCTCGTTTTTGATCAGTAACATCAAAATCACCACGTTTGAAACTTTGAAACCAACGTTCACATGTCCTGACGGTTGGAGCAACATCGCCATAAGTCTCAACAAGAATTCGATGACATTCAGATGCCTTTTTCTTTTGATTAAATAAGAAAATCATGACATGCCGCAAATGCTCTTTATTTGGCTTAAAATTAGACATTTTTAACACCAAAGAAAGGTATGATACGTCCACGTAAACGACTTAAAAACAACTGACTTTTGTAAACAAATGACTAACAAACAAAATAGCGTTTAGAGATAAGCAAATCCTTCAATAGGCTAAGAGCGCATTCTATTGGAATTAAAACGACATTTTAAACTTGCATACCTGGTATTCCTAACGAAGCTATGAGGTAAAAAATAATCGCATATTCTATGCACTCTACATCCCTCATTTCAGCACTCATTGACTGGACTATATGATGTGTTTATTTCTATTATGATTATTATTAATAAAAGGGTAAAGGTAAGTGACAGCTTAGAAGGCTGACTTTCGGCATTATACCTTATTAAGGGCCCTTACATTGTGCGGCACAGTAGGATAATAAGAATTCAATATATCATCAGAGATCAATAGATGGAGACTATTGTGTCATCAGGCCTGATATTAGTAAATTATTGTAAAACTCCACAGCTATGGTAAAGCATAGCATCGGTACAACAAATTTATGCAATTTTCCTTGTGTTTTTTTTTTTTTTACATCTCTTTTATTTATTGAGACAAGGTTAGAACTGTTATTCAACATAAAAAATATATCTCAGTTATGACAATATGCTACAAAAAAAGCTAGGTAGCATATGAGAGGATTTTGTTTTTTTATAATGAGGCAAAAAATGTTACAACTTTGAGTAACCCTATTTTCTCATTTAAAACATTAATAAACGTTGCCTTGCCACACAATGGAGATCTAGTACTTATGATGGAGAAAATAAAAAAAAATTATGGAGTAAATAGCATGGAATGCAGAGAGGTAAAAGCAAACACATCCTATTGAAATTTTTTTTAAATGGGGTGCCAATGTTTCCTGATGAATTGACTGCATCCCAGACTATTGTAATAAAATATTCTAGTCAAAAATAATATCTTTTCTAAAAGAAAATATTTGTAAACAGTTTTTACTGGCACAAAGTTTTGGGTTTAAAGGTATTTCCTTAAAAAATCCAAATAATAAATAAAAGATGCAACTAGAGTCAATAATATAACCATTATGTCCTGTTAAGTAGTAATGGACATTGTTCAAAGTACTGTAGGTAACAAAATATTTATTGATGTATTAGAGTGGTATAATAGATTCAGAGTGATAATGAAAAACGAAACCACGCATTACTGTTTCAAGGTTTAGGTATCCTAAATGACCGATAGTATGGGTTCTGTAACACCATACTATACAAAACAAAAAAAGGAATACAGGACCTGACAAGGTGATAAATGGTTTTTTATTTTGGGTATTCATTAAAACACTGATTTTTTATGAAGTATAATTAAAAGAAAGTAAAAACAAGAGGAAAGAACATACCTTAACTGCCTAAATATACATCAAGATTTCTTTTCTTAAATTTGTTCCCATAAAATAAGAGCTCTTAGAAAAATATATTTGAAGTCGACTTATATATCGTCAATCAATCAAATTGATGCTTCAATCCAGCATGTCTTTGTACAGGTTCCCAGTAACCTGTAGAATAGCCCCTTCATTCTGCCCTAGTAGAAGTACTTTAATCCCCAACAAACAAACAAACATACAAGAACTAACAGTATGACTACACAGAAGCTGACAGGCATTCCATTTTACAGAACATACTTTGTCTAATTAAAAAGTAACTTAACACTTAACCATTATACAAAGCACTCCAAGGAGTCTTAGACCTTTATACACCTTCAACATAATTTGAAGTTGCATATTAAGTTAGTAATGTAATAGCGAGGGACCATATTTACTTTGGAAAATGGGACGTCCTTGGTTGAGAACATTTGTGGTTTAGATGCATCCATTTCTGCTTCAGAACATAAAGATAATCGAGGTATTCCTTTACTGTGCTCAGGGCTACCACTAATCGATCTTTTTGCAGGAGAGTCTAAAATATAAAAATAAGTAATTAAAACAAAATACAAGCTAAATTATTTTTCTATTGTACATCATAATTATAAACATATTTTATATCAAACATACATCTTTTACGTGTCTGAAACTACGAGCTTAAACTAGTTTGGACTTTTAAGGAGGGCCTTAAAAGAATTTATTATAAAGGCTGGGAAGAATAATGGAAGAAAGGTTTAAGGAAATCTCTAGCCATCCACTTCTTTTTCTGTACAATTACAATCCAGAAGTCTTGGATTCAATAATTGGTAAGGATGTGCTCGTTTGTGCATGGAGGAAATTGGGTCTGAACTATGCTCAACTGCAAGTTTTTTCCCTATTTAATGAGGCTGAGTGTGCCCAGGAGAGCCACCTGGTAGGTCCTCCACTGATATTAAGGAATAAATATTGTCTGCCTCAGCTGTACTTGAACCTGGGCCAGGGAGTTTTTGAGTCATAGTTATTCATTGATGTTTAATATTATTAGAATATTAAGTACAGCAGAACCTTTATGGAAAGTACTTCTAGAACTATTTTGATAGCCGTAACTGCATATTTTATACTTTTTACTGAGAAACTTAAATGAACAAAGTATAAAAAAAAAAAAAAAAAAAAAAAAAAAAAAAAAAAAAGAAGAAGAAAAGTAAGACCTCATTTGTACTTAACAAAATAGCTTATATATCATACCTGATGATGATGGTGGGTTGCTGCTGTCACTGTCAGTTTTATCACCAGCTGTTATGCTGCGACTTCTCAAACCAAAAGTATCTCCCTAAAGAAAAAAAACAGTTTTTTATTGCTTTTTCTTATTTTACATATACAAATTCAGTTAAAAAAATAATTTGGAAAAACAAAAAAAAGTAACTTGAAAAACTATGTTTGTTAAAATACAATTTAAATTTTTTTTTATCAGGATTTTCCATAATGTAGTGGCTTTTCTTTACCCAAGTTTTCAAAGGCCTCCATCTATATTTTTATTTCTAAGGCCCATCCCTTTCTTAGGCCACGCCCCAACATTTATTCTTCTATTTCCTTCTTCCTTGGCCTATCTCTTTCCATCTTTCATCTATTCTCCAAACACATACTTTTCTTGGAAGCCTTCCACTGGACATTTTTTATAAATCTCCATACCAGCTAAGGGATTCTTTCTCAATCTCTTCCGGGATATTTTTTCTCTAATTATTTCAATTTTTTACTTTTTCTCTCTGAGGATTCAAACCACAGGTAAGTCGAATTTAAATCTTGTCACTTTACCAGAATGGAAAAATTATACCAATGATCTAATAAATGAAGACAGAGATGACTGTAGATCAGATAGAGTTGGAAGAAAAACTAAAATCAGGAGATAACAAAGCACCAGAACTGAGTAGAATTAATGTGGAATTAACATTTTTTAATTTTTTTTTTTTACTATAAGTAAACACTTTTTGGGCAACCTTTTGACTAGTTTTCAGAATATACGCAGAATTGAAAAACCTATTATTCCATTCAAATCCATTAATAATCAGGAGTTTACTCTGTGTGTAATAAGATATTAAATAAAACTATCTATCAACTATGTACCATAATGTTCCTCGTCTTTTTTGTTGTTTTGTTTTTTATTTTTCTTCACACATTTCTTTGTATAATCGAATTCAATATAATTTATAATATTTAAATTCAAACACAATTTAAATGTTTTAAAATTAATTAAAGTTCAGTCAAGATGGCCGCAACTACTCTACACGTTTAGTGACCGCTCTGTCTTTCTGGCTTTCTCAGTTTCATACTAATTGAAATATCACATTCATCTTTAGTAATAGTGAGAGACATTATTGACATTAGAACATTCTGACTATTAAATTTAAGTGAGGTGAGTGGAACTTTATTATATTAGCAGTGATATAATACAGGTGAGGCAGTTCAACAACTGGCCCGACGCCTTAATCCGGCTAGCTCACTTTGTATACAGCCTTTATCTCTCACGGTCAAGGCTGGCTTCATTTGTTTCTGAAGCCTCTCGTCAAACCTAGAGCTTATTTTTTTTTTTTTCCTGGAACAATTCATTTTATTTTTTCTTTATATTTTTTATTTTTAAACTAAATAATGTTTAACCTTAATTTAAATAATGTATTTGTTGGTTTAGATATTTAAGAATTCATTTGATTTATTTTTTTTATTTTTTATCAGCTTCAATATTATTTTATATAATTTGTGTTTAATATTGAATAATAATGGAAGTCGTTCCCACATCTGGTGACGAGACGGAGGATGAGGCTCCTTACTCAGAAATAAGTGAGACCGATTACCAGTCGAGAAGGACGCTTCAAAAGCGCCATAGAAATGCCGCCCCAGGATCAGCGGGCAATTCACCTAACAAAAAAAAAAAAAATAAAACAGCCAAATCAAAAAAGTCACAAAACAAATCAAACCATGAAACCCGCAGTAAAACCTCTGCAGCCAAAACATTTCAGCCAAATTTACCTACCAACTCAACTGCAAATGAGCCTACCCCATCAATAAGTAATAGTTATAATAGCAATAGTAATTCTAATCCACAGCATACTACTCAACCAGAGCCGCCACCAATCTTTGTCACTAAAATCGAGAACTTCGTGTCATTCTGCCAAGAAATTGCAGCACTTATTGGAGAGACCAATTTCAATTGTTTTTCTCGAGTTAAAGACATCAAAATAAAAACAACTACAAAAGAAAATTATAAAAAATTAACAAACCATTTATCCAGCCATAATTACGATTTCCACTGCTATCAACTAAAAGAAGAGAAAGCATATAGAGTTGTATTGAGGGGGCTTCATTCTTCTACTCCAACCAGCGCCATCAAACATGATTTAGAAGCTATTGGCCACAACGTGAGGCAAGTTTCGTGTGTGCTTCATCCCAAAGAAAAATACCCATTACCTCTATTCTTCGTGGACTTAGAACCAGCTCGCAACAACGAGCTTCTCGTCAATCTTTGAAGTAACGAGACTGGTTTATTCATGCATAAGGTTTGAGGAACCAAGAAGAAGAGCAACAATTGTTCAGTGCACTCGGTGCCAAAGTCTAGGGCATACGAAGACTTATTGCCACCATCAGGAAAGGTGCGTAAAATGTGCTGGCCCACACGCTACGGAAACATGCCGGAAAACCAGAGATACGCCTGCGATATGCGCTCTATGTGGTCAAGATCACCCTGCAAGTTACAAAGGCTGCACTGTCTACAAAGCTGTGCAGAGTAAAAGAACTTTTACTTGAGAAAGAGTTCAGCCCCTAAACAAACTCAGAGGGCCCAGTCACCAGACATCGATAGTCAGAAAATATTTCCCGGGATCCAAGGAGCTCAGCCACTCAGATATCACCAGCCTACAACAGCACCAGATCATCAACCTAGACAGCAACCTACTTACTCTGAGAAGATTATTCATCAACCGCGACCTCAGGCGCCTCAAATCTCCCAACTCCAGCCTCAGACCTCCCATTTACAATCTCAACCTCCACAACAGAACATTCCTCCCCATCAATTACCTCTAAAAGTAAAATTACCACCTCAGAAGCAACCAGCACTTCCTATCCAGCATCATGTTCAGATCAATCCTCCATCTCAAGTACCAATACAAGTTGAATCTGCGCCTCATATCTCAAGAAGAGTGCAGCCCCCAACAAACACTCCTTTTGAAACTAATAATCCATTCCAAGCCTATGATTCACTTCCTCTTCCCTAACAAAATCCTACAGATATCCTCCATCCTTTCCTCATTCCTTCGAGAACTTCAGGACACCATCAGACCGCTCATTACCCTACTTACCAGAGCACTTACAGAAATTCCGTTTAATGTAGCAAAATGAGCGCTAAGCCTCTAGCTATCATTTTATGGAATGCCAATGGACTACAAAATCATCGAGACAAACTAGACATTTTTCTCCATGACAATAAAATAGACATTGCCCTATTGACTGAAACACACTTTACTCAACGCTCATATTTCTACATACGAGACTACACTACTTACAGATCAGATCACCCAGACAACACCTCTCATGGTGGATCTTGCATCCTTATCTACAAATCAGTATCCCATTCTCTTATTCCTTCTATTTCAACGGACACCATTCAATCCACCTCAGTAATCATTTCTACTCGTCCTTTTCACATAACATTCTCAGCTGTATACTGCCCTCCTGGCAATTTCCTTTCATACAACCATCTTGATTCCTTATTCCGATCCCTCGGACCGCGTTTTATTGCTGGAGGGGACTACAACGCCAAACACCAGCGATGGGGTTGTTGAACATCCAACTCCCGTGGCAGCAGCTTATCCCGCATTACAACATCCAACTGTTATTCTGTCCTCTCACCCTTAAATCCTACTTATTGGCCTACATCCCTCAAAAAACGTCCTGATATCCTCGATATCTTCATTTCTTCCCAAATTCCTACCTCTCAAACCATCATCAAATCCCTAGACGACCTCTCCTCAGATCACAGCCCTGTTCTGCTTCTCTTGCATTCAAATCCCGTTCTTAAACCCCCCCTTCCCAGACTGATTAGAGGACGTGTAGACTGGGACGGATTTCGTTACGATCTAGAAAATAAATTGGACCAGAAAGTTCCCCTTAAAACAAAAGAAGATATTAACACAGCAATTGACAAACTTACATCATCAATACAAAATAGTATAACTGAAAATACCTTACCTCCAAAATATCCTCATAGTCAACAGTATACCACAGCATATTCGCTCCTTAATGACAGAAAAACGCAGATCGAGGGCGAAATGGCACCGTACAAGATACCCATCAGAAAAACATAATTACAACAACTTAACGAACAAACTAAAGACAGAAATCAAAAAGTTTAAAATCCAAACCCTACATAACCATACTCAAAACCTCAGTACTTCAGACAAGTCATTATGGATAACAACGAAAAAAAACTCCTTGGTTACAAAAATTTCAATCACCCACTCCTAACAGACTCTCAAACCTGGACAAGATCGGACGAGGACAAATCCCAAAATTTCGGTCTTCACCTCTTTAAAACGTTTAACCCCCATCCTGACGTCATCAATCCTGCTCACGTTGAATGTATTGAAGCAGAACTAAACATTCCGCTCCAAATGTCTCTTCCTCCTAAAGCATTCCATCCTTCAAAAGTACTAAACATTATCCTCAGATTACCTTCCAACAAAGCTCCTGGACATGACCTTATTACAGCCCATATCCTAAAACTCCTTCCTCGAAAAGCAATCCTATTTCTTACATATATATATAATTCTGTACTCCGCACCACATATTTCCCTGATCCTTGGAAATTATCTATAATAAAGATGATTCCTAAGCCCAAAAAGCCTCCTGAACTCCCATCCTCATATCGTCCAATATCACTCTTGCCCATAATGGGCAAAATCCTGGAAAAACTCATTCTGAAACGCTTGTATCCCATCCTAGATTCCAACAATATCATCCCAGATCACCAGTTTGGTTTTCGAATCTCACACTCCACTATCCAGCAATGTCATCGCGTGGTGGACGTGGTCTCTTCAGCATTAGAACGCGGAATGTACTGCACAGGAGCCTTTCTCGACGTAGAGCAAGCTTTTGACCGAGTCTGGCACCAGGGGCTGCTTTACAAACTCCGTAAATTCCTTCCTTCCACATACTTTCTTATTATCCGCTCCTATCTCAGTGATAGAAACTTTAAAGTTAATCATAACTTTTCCTATTCTTCCCTCTTCGTCCAAACAGCAGGTGTTCCTAAAGGTAGCATCCTAGGTCCCATCCTCTACACGGTGTATACAGCTGATATCCCGACCCATCCTAGCACCGTCCTCACCACGTATGCTGATGACACGTGTGTGTTATCAGTAAATAATGATCCTTTCATTGCCTCACAAAAACTCCAATCTCATGTCCTCAACCTTCAAGAATGGTGTCGAAATTGGAGAATTAAAATAAATCCAAGCAAATCCCACCAAATAACCTTTACCCTTCGTCATAAACCTACGTCTTCTTGTCCTACAATATCCTTTAATAATATCCCACTGATCCCTGTTGAACAGATCCGCTATCTTGGACTCCAACTAGACAAACGTTTAACCTGGAATCCCCATACGAGACTAAAAAGGCAGGAAACTGCTCGTCGTTTTCGACTTCTTCAACATTTACTAGACAAACGTTCAAACCTTCCGATTTATTACAAAAGACTCATTTACATGACAGTTATCAGACCTATTTGGACATATGGAGTTGAGCTTTGGGGCTCAACTAAACCTTCTAATTCTTCCCGTATCCAATCCTTACAATCCAAAATCCTTCGAAAAATACTTAATGCTCCTTACTTTGTCACAAACAAACTTATCCATAAAGATCTTAATGTCCCATATGTTTCTGATTTAGCCCAAACCAGATACCTATCCTTTCATAGTAAACTCCATAACCACACAAATCCACTAGTCCTTCAACTTGCTTCCCATTCTATTCCCGATAACCCTCCGAGGCGTCTGAAAAGAAGATGGCCTAGAGACCTTCTAGTGTAAAGTTTTTTTTTTTTTTTTTTTTTGAGGGCTACTGATGAGTAGTTCTCTTCAAGTTTCGCATGTTATTGTAATCATAATTAACTCATTTACTAGATGTATATATTTTATACAGTTGTAAATTTCAATAAATGGATATAAAAAATAAAAATAAAAAAATTAATAAAAATATATAAAGGTTTGTGTATCTTATTTTTATACAAAATGATCAATCAGTGAAGTTGAAAATTAACTATAATCACTGTCATAAAATTAGAAGCTTGGGATGAAGGGGCTGTTTAGTGTGGATAGACAGTAGCAGATGCAGGACAGACAGAGGATCATGAACAGATTTGGCAACAGGGCTATCTCAAAGTTGCCATCCTTTCTCTCATATCAAGGATAGAAGAGAAGTAATACACAGAGAGATAACAGGACTTACCATGAATCTTGTGTTCTTCTGATTTCAAAACGGTTACTAAAGGTATGTGATCATGTTCAGATAGTTTTGATTAATGTACCATTGAAAAAAATGGTCATATGATTTCAAATTACTAAAAATATTAAGAGAATAATAAAAAGTGAAGCATTTTTTTAAGAATTAATTTCAGAAAAGAAGTTAGTTCTTTCATTATCTTACTCAAGGATTAGATCAAGTACTTCAGAAAGGACGTAGGCTACCAATAGAAACTATTTCAACAATGGTTCCACCAATTAAAAAAATATTTAGCTCCCAATGGCAAGTCTATATCTTTACAAAATAATTCTATAAAAATAAAATAATAAACATAACTTATTCCAGCTGAAGTCATGATAAACATCAGCTCTGAATCGTTAATAATTGATAAAATATCTGGCTGAACATTGACAGAAATAAAACCATAAATGAATGCCAAGTAATACAAATGGGAATTCACAGCTTATTAAAACAATAAATTTACCTGGTTTAATTTATCTTCAGTTCCGACAATGGATTTAAGTTTTCTTTCAACTCTCAGAGTAACCTTGTTTTGGCACTGTTTTATAATTTTATTTAATGCTGAGAGTGACTGCACATTTTTCCCTTCGACCATCACAACAATATCTCCACTTTTCAAGTCTTGACACAAAGGATTTGAAACACTTTCAACAACAACTCCAACCTATAGAAATAAAATATTTGAATAACGGAAATAGAACTGTAATCAATCAAACAGTTACACCTATTTAATTTATTAATTTTAAATTTTAAAAATGAAATTGTCAATTATATTTAATTTTGTTAAAGAAGACAGCTGTGTAGGAAAGGAATGGTAATAAACACCAGTAAGAGAATGAATATAAAAGTTGGAAGTCAAGAGTAAGATGACCATGTTTATGTTAAACTTAATAATTATTGAGGAATCGAGAACAAAAAACAACACATGTGCACGTATTAATTAGAATCTATCTAATAGAATCTTTTTAACATAAACATAAACTTCCTTACTGTAACTTTTTACACTGTTGACAATATCATGACTTCACAGCTTATAGAAACCGAGAAGAGTTGGAGATGGTTACGGATTTTACCTATTTTGGAGCAGTTATGTATAAGTCTGGGAAAGTAGACACAGATATATAAAACGTGAAGTTCCATATCTTCCTTACCGTATCAGCAACAGAGGGTTTCCTGGTCAGGAGGGTGGGGAGCGGGGAATTTATTTCCCCCAATCATAACTAGGTTTGAACCTGGGATTTTGGTTTATCAAGATTGCTAAGGTGACCCACTTTATTCCAAGTTTGTGACCTCTAGGCTAGGTCTAGCTCATTTGAGATATGTTTAAAAAAAACAGCTGACCATACCAAGATACTTAAGAGAAAAATGCACCAAATTGAAAAACTATTACTAAGCCAGAGGAGGAAAAGGTTGGTTAAGCTGGCTAAAACATTTACAAGTGTTGCTAAACCAAAAATATGTTAAATAAATAAGTTACTATCAGTTTTACAAGAATAAAACACAAATGAGAAAATTAAAATGTATTACCTGATATTTATCAGAAATGAACTCTTGTTTAAAACTGACACCAATGTGTGGGCCAGGCTGTTTCGTGATGCTCACATCAACTGTTAAGTAACTAGCTGTACCAGAATGAGTCAGTTCAATCCAAGCTGAACTATCTATGAACAATCACAATTCTTTAATTATTTATCAACTAAATATGACTAATCAAGTAATCCTGATGAATAAACTTATCAACATTCATAATAATACCTACTTCAATAAAGTTAGTATCTTTCTTTTCCTTAAAGATGTAATACACATTTTTTAGTATACCGACTGTAATTACTCATTGTTATTAAAAATACCACTTTTTCAATCTTTGTAATCTCCAAGCCTAATTTTTATACCACCTTTGATAACATCACCATAGTCTTTGCCTATTACTTCACATTTTCATCTTTTATCAGAGCATTACAATTGGAGACACTAAAATTCTGAAACCTTCCTTTCTAGCATAAAGCACATGTTGTGGGGCTGATTGTTTAAAATCCAATAACAATTGCTCTTACATTAACCGGCATAATAAATCCTGCACCGTAAGAGTACTGATCTCTAAAGGCAACTATAATGGATTTTATGATTTCTATAATGGTCTGTATCCAATCCTTTCTAATTCTTAAATTGTAATTAAATTCAATCTGTAATAATCTATGCCCACAAAACCTCACTCTATATTTTGACACAATGTACCAACATCTTAACTATAAGAACTTATGGAAAATTCTGGGTCTATAATCACCATCATCAAATTAGAAGCCTAGAATGAAGAAGCTATTTGGCACAGTGTTGTCATATAAATGGGCTGGGAAAGGGATTGAATAAAAGTCTCTCTTCATATTTTGTGGGGACAGAAGAGAAATAGTGCTCAGGACAGCAACAAAGTTTTTCATTTTATTTGGAGTAGCAAGATTCTAAATTTGGCAAAACTGCTGTCCATTATGAATTTCTGGTTGTTTATTATGTAGTAATAAGGATAGAAAGGCTTCTAAGAGAAAAACTAATCTGCTCCTGCAGGAGTGAGTGACCGGGAATACATTCTGTGTTTATTAGGTAATAAAGTCAAGGATCCCCAGATCAGTTGGCTTTATGCTAATTTATGTCAATACTTCCTAGACACATCAATATTCGAATCCTTACAAACCTTTTTTCTTTTGAAAATTGACTTTATACAATAATATATGTACTAGATATTGTTTATAACGACCTCCAAGGGACCATGTGTATTCGGTCACTATAGTCGATCGTCATTATAACCAATCATACTACCTACATCAAGTACATAAATCTGAAATACGAACTTTATAATAATTTTATATTTAATATTTTTAATTGTTCAATCTACATATATATATATATATATTTTTTTTTTTTTTTTTTTTTTTTTTTTTTTTTTTTTTTCTCTTTTCCTCTTATGGTAACCCCATAAGAGGAGAATTTATTTAGCGTATTTACATGCGCCATGCCTGTTTTTAGGCATACTACACGTATACCAAGTTCATTGGTTTACATTTTTATTAATTCAATTTGATCTTATTGTCTCTTGTGTACAATCAGATAAACAAAATAAAACAAAAAACAAAAAAAAATGAAACAATTAAATAATAAGAAACCTAAAGAAAGTAACGTTAATACAATTTTCTACAAAATAATAATTCCATAAATAATAAAAATAAATAAAAAATAAACTAAAGCACAAGATGCTGCCTACTAAAGCATCATTATACTGCCTTCCTACATTCATCAGTCAGTTTGTTAAAGTCTATTTGTTTAATAAATTGTACAAAATCAGATTTAAATTTGGTCATAAGTCTCTGTTCTGTTTCTGGCCAATTTCCGTGTTTTAGTATAATGTTCTGTATCAGTCCTGCCCTAATGTTGTCAAGTCCTTTACAGTCATATATTAAATGTCGGAAATTATGAACCTGTCCATCATGAGGACACCTGTCATTGTTTAGTATGTTGAAGCGTTTCAAGTATTGTTTGGTTTGTCCGTGTTCTGAAAGTATTTGGGTCAGCTTGTAGTCGGTGCTTAGTATACGTCTATAATTTTGCGGTGTGATATTGGGAACGAATCGATGAAGGCTAGGAGACTTTTCAGAAGCGGTCCACTTATTGTTCCATTTAATTATAGAGTCCTTTCTTATATCTCCTTTTATAAAAGAGATAGGGACCTTATCAAATGATACTGGAAGGTCACTGTAAGCCGCTAACTTTGCCAAAGCGTCAGCTCTCTCATTGCCTTCTACTCCTGAATGACCCTTAATCCAAACAACATTGATTATTTTCTTGTGTTGGCTATAGAGTTTAGTCAAGTTTATTCTAGTTTCCTCAGTAAGTCTGTCATGAATATTTGAGTTTTGAATTGAGTGTATTACGTTCATATTGTCCGTATAAATAGTTATGTGTGTGTTGGTATGTGTTAAGTTTTCAAGTAAGTATTCGGTGGCCTTAAGTACTGCTAACTTCTCCGCTTGGTTATTAGAACACTCCTTTCCTAACCTGTATTGAGACTCTATGAGCCTATCATTTATATCTTCAAGTAACCAAGCACACCCCACGTGATCGTCATTCTTGCTGCCATCTGTAAATATAACTGTCCGAGTTTGACTATCTGTTTGTTTGTTTGCCAACATTTGTGCTTGTATTGCTGGATGAATCCAATATTTACAATTGTATGGGAGGTCAATTCTTTCTTGAATAATGTTATTATAGTCAGTAAGTCGTTTTTTTTTATGTTAAATAGTTCTGTTACTTCATGTATTTTTAAGTCAATTGGAAGAATACCTGCTAAGACGCAAGCAGCTTCATAAGATATTGTATGGAATGCTTTCGAGATTTTTATTGCTATGAGCCTTTGAATTCTACGGAGTTTTGCAAGATTCGATTTCAGTCGAACACCCTTATGCCAAACGTGTGCCGCGTAAAGAAGTTTGGGCAAAATAGCTCCGTGATATATCGTCTTGAGGACCTCTGATTTGAGACCCCAAGAGATCCTAGCTGTCAGTGATAGTCTGTTAGTGGTTTGCAAAGCCTGGTTGTAAACATTATCTATGTGTCGTTTCCAGTTCATTTTTCGATTGTACAGTACTCCTAAATATTTTAATGTGTCACGTTGGTTTATATGTAATGAATTTAATCGTATATTTAGTTTTGGTATTGTCCGTTTTCGAGAGAATATTATATATTCTGTCTTTTGTGAGTTAAAGTTCAGTTTATTAAGAGAAGCCCACCTTGTTAGTCTAGATAAAACAAGATTAGTAGAAGCTTCGAGTTCGTCTATGTTCCGACGTTTTACTAGTACCAGGACGTCATCGGCATAAACGATTAATTTAGTGTCGATTGGCAATTCAATTAGAAAAATTGTATTAATTAATATATTCCACAGGATTGGTGATAAACTAGATCCTTGAGGAGTCCCCATACTCAACCTTTTATCAATGGTAAATGAATTAGTTTGTATAACCAATCGCCTTTTTTCAAAATAATTTTGTATGGTCAAATAAAGATTTTTTGGACAATTGTATGTCTTAAGATTTGTTAAAATCGCTATCCACCAAGCGTTGTCGAATGCACCTTTAATATCCAAACTTACAACTAGCAAATGTCTTTTTTGGTCTAAAGTCGTACTGATTTGTTCTGTTAACGCATGCAAGGCGTCATCTGTTCCTGTCTGCGGTCGAAAAGCGAACTGATTTTTACTAAGTATTTCGTTTGTCGATAAAAAGTGCATTAATCGATTTTTAACAATTCTTTCCAATATTTTTCCCAACGCAGGTAACATACTTAGTGGTCTTATTGAGCCAGGATCTTTTTTGGGAATTAATACCAGTTTAGCCATTTTCCAAATTAGTGGGAATTCTCTCCTACTGAAAAAAACTTTTATATATTTCACAAATAAAACGAGGGAAAATTTCAGTTACTTTTTGGACTATAACTGGAGAAATCTTATCCAAACCTGGTGATTTATGTGGAGGTATGTTTTTGATAATTTCTAGTATTTCTCCGTCTTCAAGTGGTAAATCATCATTTGTGTCAGGAGGGGTGACTATATTATGCCTCATACATTTTTGTTCTACTGTGTCACTGTCAGTATTATCGTCTTGAATTACTTTATTGAGTATGTAAGTAAGTGTTTCTTTTGAATTGTTTGTATATTCACCATTGTCAGCTAAAATTGTTTGTAATGTCATCCTATTTTTTAATTTTTTTGAAGCCCATTTGTAGGGCCAATTCCAGGCTGATGAATTTGCAGCGAATGATTTCCACGATTCCACCTTTGATTTTTTTAGTAAGTGAAGGTAAACGCGTTTTGAATCTAAATAATCAATTTTTCTTATGTCTCTTAACTGTATGTCATTAGCTGTTCGCTGATATAATCTCCGGAGTCTGTTTGTCTTTTTGCGCAATTTGGTTAATTCATCGTTCCACCAGGGGACTGTCTTATGCGATGTGTTAAAATGTAGTTTTCCTAGAGTTTTTTTAAAAGTCATATTGCTGGCTTTAATTAAAGCGGTTGTTAATTTTTTGGCAATGGTTTCTGTTTGTATTTCCGGTAAGAGTGTTATTATTTTTTGTTCTAAACTGTTCTAATTCTAACTCCTCTTCATTAAACATTAAAAATTGTTTTCGTAATTGGACACATAAGTTAATTTTAAATTTATCCCAATCTGCTTTGTCAGTGATATAAAGGGAGTGAACCGATTGGTTATTCGACACCTGGCTACTGCTATTTATTAGTATTTCGTAAGTTATACAATTATGGTCCGAAAAGTTGGTTTCATTGGAAATTTTCCAATTGTTTATTTTAAAACTTCTTAACATATTAGTATTGGCAAGAGTTAGATCAATATTGCTTTTTCCCATGTTATTTTCGAAGGTAGTCAAATCTGATTCCACATTTAATAGAATAAGGTCTTTAGAAACAATATAAGCCTCTAAAAGTTTTCCCCTTTCATTCGTTCGTTTGTCAAACCAAAATTTTGACCGACTATTCGAATCCATTCCAATAATAAGTTTTTCCCCATTAAATTTTAACAAAATATCTTCCAATTGTTGTAAATCAATATTTATGTCTCGATTTAGGTCTAAATAAGTACCTACTAATTATTAAACATTTTAATGTACCATATGATATTTCAACAACTACCAGGTCGGCGTTTGAATATTGTGTAATTAAACAGCCTTCTAAATCTTTGTTTAAAATTACAACACCAGCTCTAGGTTTTCGATCATATGTTTGATAAATGCGATAATTATTATAACCTATAATTCTGTTATCACGTGTGTATGGTTCTTGTATTAAAATAATATCAATAATTGTCTTAGATGTATAAAACTGTATAAAGTCTGTTGTGTATTTCCAATGACGAGCATTGATCTGTAATAATTTCAACTGTCTCATTCAAATGTCAAAAATAAATGTTTTAAAAGAGTAATAGAAATAAAAATTATGTTGTATGTCAGTAAATATATAATGAAAAACTTTTAATGTACTCACGCTAATGGTATAGTGAAGTCAGTATTTGATACCAGTTTTTGCACTTCAGTAATGTAGGAAGGGCAGTTTCTATCATACACAGAGTGGTCTGTTCTTCTTAGCATTTTGATTCGCGGATTCTTGTTATAATTTTCACAATTTATGCACTTGAGATGTTCTGAGGTGCAGTCACTTGATGGATGTTTATCCCCACATCTTGAGCATGCTGCTTCTCCCCGGCAGTCTCTTGCGTTGTGGTGGAACTTCAAACATTTGCTGCATCTCCTCACCCTGAAATAGTCTTCTACGTGGACCTTTTGATAACCCAAACTAATTCGGTTGTATAGAAGAAGTTCCCTGGTCGCTCCATCTACCTCTAGGATGGCATGCCTTGATTCATTTCTTTTCGAGGTCAATATTAATACCGGGCGAACCTGCTCTCTATTTATTCCTACATTTTGGGCCGCCAAATAATCCACTATATTGAATAGGGTTATTTCTGGTTCGATTTCTTTTATTATAACTCTCGGTTTTCTTTTAGTTAGTTTTTTAAAAGAAATCTTTTCAGAGTTTTTCACAGCTCTTTCTATAGTTTCTAGAGCGCTTGAGGTGTCTGTTTGTAATATAAGAGAACCTGTTTTGGTTGTGTTCAGCTTTTTAAACGGTAAACCTAATTCTCTTGGATTAACGATTTTTTTGAATTCTGATAATATTTCCGATTTGTCAGTGGATTCTTTTGGGAAAATTAGAGCTTTATAACCTGGGTTTTTTTTTATTTTTGTGCACTGAATTTCTAGTGATGTCAGAAAATGTGGGTCTGTTAGAAAGGTTAGGTTGACCACGAGGCCTGTCTGTATTTATTTCTTGATTAATATTAGGTACATTACTCACATATTCTTCCATGGATACGATTGCAGTAACAGTCCTATTCTTCAAATCTTTCCTTAATGTCGGGAACAATAGCATATCTCTTAAAAGATCCAGCACTGATAACAACGTATCCGCCTGCTCGGCCATCTTGTTGGATGATTGTATATATGTATATATATATATATATATATATATATATATATATATATATATATATATATATATATATATATGTATGTAGATTGAACAATTAAAAATATTAAACTTGTTTAAAATTACAAGTTATTCTGGCTTGCTTTGAAAATTTCTTCATATAATATTATATTAATATTAGTAAAATATTTTACCCCTTTTGATTAAATCGCTCTAAAGTTCACATTTATGAATAAAAACTTTTGTAGTGTATAAATTGAGACCAAGGGATCTTCCATTGATGTTGCTGCTCATCATCTTCATCTTCTTCCTCCTGTTCCTGCTCTACTCGCTCATTTTTGGTTAAAACAGATGAAAGTATTTCTTTTTCTGTGAGATCTTGAGTCGTGGTCAATCGTAACGTATTATTTAACAACGTTCAATGTTACAGTGATACGAAGAATTCAATTTTGTGCCCATCCAACAAGAGTCAAAAATCATTACCATCCAATTTTACCTCAGCTGTAGACCAGTCCAGCATGACGAAAGCAATTCGCCATGGTTGCGGACGGAATTTCATCCCCAGCTTTGTCCAACATTAGGATAGCATCTAAAATTGAAATTTTAGTTGTCCTGTTTTTTATCTGAGTTTTGAAATATTTGAAGAATCAGTTTTCTGCAAAAATTAAATTTCAGTCTCTGGATAACACCTTCATTCATCAGCTGAATAATAGTTTGTTTTCTTTCAATTTAATTCAATTTTCAAACACTGTGGCATTATAACCAATGGCATTACTCTCGAGATCGACAAAAACTAGGTCGCTATGACTAATATGTTGTTATAAGCGATGTTGTTATATCTGTTTCAAAATGCAAGTGATAAATATAGCAAGTTCAAAGGATTTGAAAATTTAGTCGCTATATCCAATACGTTGTTATAACAAAGTTATTATAAGTGGTATCAAGTGTAAGTGGTTTCCTGCAGAAAAATATAATTATCTTTCTTTTACTTATAATAACTAATTCTTGGTTGAGCATAGAGAACAAGGTTCATTGATATCAGATTAGAAACATAGTACACCAAATTGTTCTCCATAATTTACTAAACTATTTCATTAATACAACAGAAAAAGAACAAAAATACATGACTTACCTATAGCAACATTACAAAAAACAGGGCCTAGTGATGAACTCAGTCTCGTTGCTTCAACTATTGTCAATTCAAGGAGCCCAGGTTGTGTTTCTTCTTCTTCCACAAGGGAATCAATTTCAGGTTTAACAAAGAAAGGTTTGTACCTTATCTTATAAAATGGCAGAGTGTGCTTTCGTTTTAAAGATTTGCGAATCTAGGAGGAAGTTTTAAATAACATTATTGAAATTAAAAATTATAAACGTATTCTATATTTAATCAACTAAAATAAAATATATAAGTCACTAATTGTAAGAATAATTTAAGATTAACTGTAATACTTTGTTTTATTTTGGTTAAATAATATAACTTATTGATATTAAAAGTTTTCTTTAAAAAAAAAAAATACATATATATGCAGAGAGAGTTGAAAATCAGATAAAAATTCTTACATAGTTAATCAATAAAGAACAAATTTTTATTTACCTGATTAGCAATTATTGAATTGACTTGTGCCCAAGATCTTCCTTGGAATTGTGTTTCAACTTCAAGCTGAAGTGTTGGATCATTATAAAACGTAAAACACCAATGAGTATAGGGATATCTCGTGAATTTAAGCATTCCCTTCCCACTTAGTTCATTGACTGAAAAAATGAATTAAACGTATAAACTTTATAGAAACTGAAATACATAATTTTTATTTTTGCTTTCCAGAGAAATATCATACTGAGAGACAGTATTATAAATGAACAGAAATATACATAATAGTTTCACTATTATCTATACCATTATATAAAATGAGAAGCCATTTATCGTTTGTGATCACTAACCACGAAAACTACTGAACCAATCTCTACCAAATTTTAACCACATCATCTTTATAGCTTCAGGAAGATTTAGCAATTATAAAATCTATTGATTTTCAATTAATTTCTAATTTAAAAAGTGATAATAGTGTGAATTTTGAAAAATTGACCGATAGGTGGCGAGCGCCATCCTACATGAGAAGTTTCAAAGGTACAGTTGTCATACATACCTAGAAATTGATTTAAAAAATGACTTATTTTGAATTAAATTATTATAAAAGATTTAAATTTGCGATGTGATATGCAGATCCCAGTGGGGAAAAATTTAAATGTACAATGTTGGGTGGTAGAAACGAGGTTTGCCACACTGTCATATACTTTTATGGTTAGAAATTAAAATCCAACCAGATGAATCAATAAAATTATTTCTGCCAATTAAAAATTATTAACAAATCAAAATGTCGATCGAAAGCACTGATAATGCTTCTATTAATCTCTGTCCATCTGGTTTACCAAGCCATACATTAAAAAAAATTTATCCAACAAATTGGATGTCAAATTATTCTTTTAGGTAATCTTCAAAGAACTAATCAGTGCCATTTTAACCAGGTCAAAAATTACTGCTATGCGTGAAAACATTGCAGAATTAATGCTCAATTGCATACATCAATGCAAGATTTTTATAGATAAACAAATAAAATTTCAATTATTAGTTAAAATTATCTAAGTTCTTTACTTAAGAGAGCGGAAGAAGCCGCAACAGGGGATGCTAGTAATAGTTAATTTCAAAAAGATATTTTTGTACTAAAATAAAATTACATTTAACCACAGGAAATATTCATGTGAGTTAAGTAATGGATATATCTATATAGCTAAATTATAAATTTAACAAAAATAAAATAAATTAAAACTTAAGTAATATTTTTGTTAGTTCTGTAACCCATCCCCCAAAACTCATACAGATAAGATATATCTGCGGCACATGTGAACAGTCAGTGAATGCAATTTGTGTGTTAAGTTTGTTTGTGAATTTTGGATTATGAGTATCACCAGAAAGGTTTTTTTTTTTTTTCTTGTTATTTATTTGTATCTGATGGGCTTAGTTATAAGCCTATTAAAGAGATGAATACTAATTTGTGAATCATTATGAAAAAAATTACGTTTTTCCTAAAATACTCGTTTTGCACTTAACTGACTATTCAAAAGTGCCACAGATATATGCTATAATTTACAAACCCCTCTTTGTCATGTGTACCTTTAAAATATTGATATTAATTGTAACCAAAAAATTGAATTATTAACAATACTTTTTATTAGTCAAAACATAAAAAAAAAAATAAATATATATAAAATTAATGAAACAATCAAATAACACTAATATGTGCCATTATCAACCATTCAAAATTACACAAAATATGAAATCCTTTTACCTTTCACTGAGACATGAGCTAATTTGGAAAGCCTTGTGCTGGCATCAATTGATAATTGAAAACCACCAGAATAGTCCAAATCAAGGCATAATTCGACTTCTTCAATCAGTTTTGTTCCTGGATCGACCGTCAATGTTTTCACCTCGATGCTTCTTATAGCTGGTAAATGACTGCCTAGGTCAAGATCACGCAGCTAAAAGGGATTTTATTATTTATTAATTTTCAATGTTTAGATACAATCTTAATCTCAGCCAATTTAACTTTTCTTTTCTGATTTACAATTAGATTAGCAAATTTAACAAAATATAAATGATAATCATGGCATGAGGCTATGACAAGACAGCACCCAGAGGAGATCTCTCATCCAACTTTTCTTCAGCATTCACTGTGCCGAACAGAAGAGAAGAGACAATAGAGATTTCTATTGTCATCATATGTCATACAGGTCTGTTAATAAGTCAATTAAATTTATTATAAAATTGTTTGTAGTTCTACTGTATGTGGTTCGTGAGTTAGGATTAATAAATCTCAAAGAAAAGTAGTATTAGAAATATAGGTTACTGTGATCATCTGAGGTATTGTGTATTTGCCTATAAAAACAGGAGACATTGATCATTCAATGTAAATGTAATACGCCGTGACTTGTAGTTAATTTTTAATTTTCATAGTTTAAACCAGTTATGTATGTTGTTCAGATAGTACTGTAATATTAGAGTGGCTTGTATAATAGTGTCTGCTTTTCTCATGATTCGTCAACGCAGCTCAACATTAGAATATAACTGTCTGTCAGTAAAACTGGAGTCCATATCAAAGCAGAGAGGTCCCTTAAGGGACTCCTGTTAAAATAAGCTTAATTCATGATACTTTTGAGCCCTGTCAGACAGAGAAGAAATTGTCAGAGAGGAACAAATGTAGAACCAAATAATAAATACTTGGAAGATAGGTTTCGTTTTAAATAAAAGACCCTGATGCCATACCCAAAAGCAGTTTGCTGTTGTAAGAGCAGAGTAGATATAAATCTTTGACTGTGTAGCTGTTTAGTTGCAGAGTGAAATATGTGGAATCCAAAGTGACCTAGTAATGTGTAATGTCAGTCAGTAGGTTAAGAATACAGTTATAAAATAATTTTTCAAAAGTCTGTATGCGTTTGAAAAATGGTCAAAAGATAGTGATAAATTTGGATTTATGTTGTTCTGCCCAAGAACCATTATTACATCTAAAAAGGATAAAAATCTCATGGTGTTTCTGGCAGCTTTTTGTATGAAGACATGAAGAATTCAATTGCTTCTTTTAAGCCATATTCAGTTTTCAGAGCTTTAAATAAAACTTAAATGTAAACTAAGCATAAAATAATTCCTGAATAAATTCCATTTTACCTTTTTCAATATGAATAATTCTCTGAATAAAATAATATATTTCATGTTTTCCTTTTACTTTACTAGCTACTCTGATCAGGTGGCACCTTAATTAAAATAATTGATAGTTTTGGTCTCAAGGTTTTGATTTACATCGAAAAAATCATTACAAGGTTAGAATTTCCTGATAAAATATTTCACATAGAAACAAGGTTAGAGCTGCTAAAGAAAAGGGATATTTTATTTAATAATGAAATTTATAGTTAAAAAATTAACATTATGATATAATATTAATGATTATTTAACTTATGACCAAGATAGCTGCAGTACAAAAGCTTGTTAGTGTGGTATAAACTGATGAATAAATACATACCACAATTTTTTCAAACAATTTTCCAGTTGTCGTCCTGGTTAATAATTCTTCAAGTTCTAGACTTAATCTATGCCTAAACCATTTCCTCACCCTCTTGGTATTACGACATTCTTGGAATAAAAACTGTAAAAGAGCATTGATAGAGCCAGCCGGTTCTTTGCCAAGAGGCTCTTCTTCTAAAACGGCCTGGAAAATGATTTAGCCAAATATTTCATTGCATTATTTATCAAAAACTTAATTAATGTATATATAGTTACCTTTGGCAATGAAAAAGGTGCTATCACAGGCTTAGAAGCTGGTCCAACATATGGTAATTTGTCGATGTATAAATTAAATAAATACCACTGAATAAAAATAGTTACTGCTATTCCAGCAATAAAACATAACAACATTAAAAAAAGAATGACTAGGAATCCCATATCACAAAATATAAAAATAAATTAAGTATGAAATATTATTTCTGTCAAAGTTCTAAAATGCCCTTTTCCTGAAAGTTGGGAATCAAACATTATACCAGGAAAGCTCTAAAATAAATAAAAACTTTCACCTTACGTAATAATAACAATATTTAACAGCATCAAAACAATAATGATATATCGGTATCTTGATAAAATACTATAATCAAAATGTTCAATAGTAGTATTGGCTAACTGTGTTAAAATCAAAATCCAATGCAAGTTTATTTATTGTCTCCACTCAAACATAATCAAAGTCTTTCTAAACCACAGTGAAACCATTTTCCTTGGATGGTAAAATAACACTGTCATTACATAACATACTCTAGGCATGAACTTTCCAATCGACTAGGGCTTAACAGTCTGAGATACCAAAATTCCTTACTGATAATATTCTAAATGCTAACGGAATAACAATTATCACTAACGTTCATGAACGCCCGTCACTATTATGTCAAAAGGACAAGCTGGTCATAGAGATATTATCTACCTGATAATGATGGTCATTATGGATAGGATTTAAACAAATTTGCTTGAAATATTTAACTTTGCTTCATTAGCAATAAACTATATCAAAACCTACTGACTAATGTTTAATACAAGATAAGAAATACTAATTTTACATTTGCGTTTTTATTTCAGACTTAAATAGATTAAAAAGTTAATCTATACATTCATTAGGCATAAAATCAAGTCTGTTAGTATCCATCTTCGAATAATCTTCCTCTTTCCCATACACTATATTTGGATATATTGTTGAATGAGAACGTTCTCTAAAAACGAATTCCTCACTATTATCCTTAGGGGGTTCTGTGACAATATTTCTGGGTTCAGCTGCGGGACATGGTTGCCTAACAGCTCTCGATACTCTGTCATATAATTCATTTTCGGTACCTTCCGCGTCGACTATATTGCAATTATCACCGCAGTATTTCAGCATCTCCTACAACAAGATTAATCGGTCTATAATAATAATAATTATAATTATAATAATTAATAATAAATACACAAACTTAGCGAAAAGAACAACAAACAGTTGCATGCGAATTTATTCTAATATTGCTAGCTAACTACGATATATATTGTTCTTTTCACATGATGTAGAAAGATTTTGTTTTTGATTTGGGACTATATGTCTTTTGATAGAATTGTTTTACTTGCGGCAGCAAGAATACCCTGAAAGGCTTAGCTTCCATGATCATTAACTAATACCATTGGATCTTATTCCTCAGGTACCACACTAAGGCCCAATTCAAACAGAACGGACGTGGCGCTTTTGTCTCTTCCTCGTTTGTCCTATTAAAAAAAGTCCGCGCCACTTCCGTTCTGTGTGAATTGGAACGTTTGTTTAGAAGGAGAGGCGCGGAAGAGACAAAAGTCCGCGCCACGTCTCTTGGCCGTCTCTCGTGGCGTACAAGAAGGGGCACGCCACTTCCTCGCCACGAGTTTTTTTTTTCTTTTTTTTTTAGGCTTTTGGCTTTCTTTCTTGGGGTAAGGGGTGAATCAGACATAAAAACAACATTAATAAAATTTGATATTGGAGTTTCATACCTATGGAACAACACTTTTATAAGGGGTGAAAAATCACTAAATTTTTTTTTTTTTTTTTTTTTTTTTTTTTTTTTTTTTTTTTTTTTTTTTTTTTTTTTTTTTTTTTTTTTTTTTTTTTTTTTTTTTTTTTTTTTGATGGGAGAACTTAACTGAATCAGACATAAAAACAACTTAACCGATTTTCGTAAAATTTGATATTGGGGTTACATAACCATTGACCAACAATTTCATAGGGGTGAAACATCACTGTTATCATTTTTTTTGGGGGGGGGGGGGTAGGGAAGGTGAATCGGACATAAAAAACTCAACAGATTTTCCCGCCACCCTCCCAAAAAAAAAAAATTAAATTGGTAATGTTTCACCCCTATTAAATTGTTGGTGTGTATGTATGTAACTCCAATATCAAATTTTATTAATGTTGTTTTTATGTCTGAATGTATGTGTGAATTGGGCCTAACGATGCATGTTTGAATATTCAGGTACAAGTGCTGTTACCAATTAAGTTAGATCCACTGATTGTGACAAATCGAGATCAGTAGTATGTTGGGGCTTCACTTACTCGGTAGGGGAGAAAGGTAGAGACCATTTCAAGACCGATATTTTGAGGAATTAAAAATCGCATTGACCTTTCATTAAGCTGTCATAAATTACATCATATAATAAAACTGAATGTATATTCGTAGTAAAATAGAAAAAAAAAAAAACACAAATCTCAATTTTTTTTACAAATTACTTATTTTATTTAAGGACCGGGAGGATTCTCTAAGTCTTTTATATCAGATATATTGATATAATATCTTTATGTACACCGAATAGAGCAGGAAAGACCAGTCCAGCAGAAGATAGGTTACCGTTTTACTCTAGTCAGTGTGAGATAGTCAAAATGTTTTATGCATTGAGCCAACATAAAATGAAATTTATCCCTCTCTGGCCAGAAGTGAACCGGCCCCACTTTTTAATCGAACTTGTTGTACTCTGTTTTATTGTACAACAGAGAGCTGATGCAAATAAAAATAAAATAAAATATTGTATATTGTGTAAATAAATATTGTTAAGAATCTCAATAGAAGTGACTATTAATTCATCAATCCTAATTAAAATATTGTAGTATTGTAATTAAATTACATTAATGTTTTTTGCAAAGTCCTCTTGTTCAGGTATTACGTTGGCATCATAATCCCTTGGGTGTGTAAAATATTCTTTGATATTATCACCAGTTGAAATAATTTCATCAATTGTTTTCAACTCACCATCATATATGTTTACTTTACGATCTTTCAAACGCTTGTATGCTTTAGAAGGTTGTATCGATAGAAATATAACCCTGTTAACGGAAGTAAAATGTTATTAGAACATGAATTTCTAAATTAGTTTTGTGGCTCACTAATTATTTTTACAATGATATGCATCATTTAAAATAATCAGTTTAGTAATGTCAATAAAGCATTAATAGATAAATTATAATTAATCTACAATTATTAAAAACGGAATTTTAGGGCAGGAAAAACCATTGATATGTGCAATAAAAGCAATAAATGGGGGAAAAAAATGTATAATATAGAGAATAGTTTTGCGTACATTTGTAGATTTTACTAATACAATTTATATAATAACGTTAACAAGATAATACAGTATAATTATTATTTTATTGTGAAATTAATTATGAAAGATGACGACAATCCAGTCATAAAAAAATAACTGATGATTTTAAGCCGTTTGAAGAAAGGAGCAGTGTGGCACCGCTCTCCAATCATTTTTTTTTTTTTTATACGTGTTTACGTCCTTATGAACTCCAACTAGGGCAGGAAGGACGGGTTGTCCTACAGATTTCCAACCTATTCTAGCCAAGGTGGAAAGGTCGAGGTTCATTTCGTAAGTCCGCCCCCAACTCGCTCGGCCATCGAGTCTTCCTCCCATCATTTGAATCTCAAAAATTTGAAAAATGTAAGATATGAGAACCTACTTCATAATGAAAAAAATTGCGATAGCACCTTATACTTTTTACCTTATACCTTAGATTATACTTTACCTTCAGATATTGGGATTTTACCAGTACAATAAACGCTGATAGGCTAAAACTCCCACCCCATTGTTTTTTTCTAGGCTAAAAGTTTCTTTTTTTTTTTTTAGGTGTTTATTTCCCCGTACACTTTAACCATGGGTATATAGAACGTATTAGGATTATTAGAAAATTAATTACAGCAGCATTTAATAAAAATTTCAAGCAATTTATAATTACGAAATGTTTAACTAATAAGGTTTATATACGCCCCTTGAGTTCATTACGTCTTCAATTCGATGGTATTTAGAGTAAATGTGATTTTTAATACATTCTTGAGGGATATTCCCTATCTAATGCAAAACTGTAACAATTCATATTAATTTAATACTTCATGATTTTAATTTTTTTTAATATAAGGCTTACTTTTATTTCATTAATGTGTTTAATAATCTATAACATGCCCAGGTTAAACTTAAAGGAGGCGTAAACTCCTAAAAAATTTAAATTTAAATTTAGCCGAAATAAAAAAAAAAAAAAAAACATAGGGGGGCAAAAAAAAAAAAAAAAAAAAAACATATTCGCCTCTCAGTGTATGTATTTCTATCTATCTACATAGTTAGGCGCTTTAACAATGTCTACATTTATAGAAACACATTTATGTGCTAATATATAAAAAAAAAAAAAAAAAAAATTAATGTTAATGTATAAGTGAAAAGGTCATTTCGACAAGTTGGATTTTAAAAAGATAGCGTTGCGGACCCACGAAATGAATCTTGACCTTCCCACCCAGGCCAGTATATAGGACTTCAATGGAAGTTTTGGGCCACAAGCAAAAAAAAAAAAAAAAAAAAAAAAATGGCGTTTGAATCATATAATTATGCCAATTCAATGTCAGAAAACTTTAAGGAAGTACAAACAAAACCAAGTGAAAATTCCTAGAGCGCCGTATGTTCGTGGACGCCATTCTGACCACATTATTAGTGTTCGTAAACCCTGTCCCCATAAACAGGAGCTTGGAGAGATGGTGGTTCGCGAACACAATGCATACCCAATTAAAGATACCTAATTGAAAGTGACAAGTAACGGAATAAGACATTTCCCTAATTTTAACATGTTAAACATGTATTGTATTATCGAATCCGTGATTCCAAGTTTATTTATAGTGCCCTATACATTAAATAAGTTGATAACTGTCATTTAAAACAAAAAAAAAACCCTTTTTTTTATATTAGTAATCTCGTATGTATGGAAGGGTATTTAGCTAATGCTTATTTCAAAATTTTTATGCTTTCCTCCCTTCTTCCAGCGGACCTTAGGTACGCCCGTTTGTTTGTTTATTTCGTTTAACGTCACTTTATGCTGCTATGGCTAATCGGACGATGCTACGGTGGGAGTCCTAAATTTTGCCTATCCAGGTATAATTAGGATAGGGATCTTTAACGAGTACCTGACATCGCACAGGCTCGGGACCCCCATTTTACGTCCCTTCCGAAGGGCGGCATAGCTAAGGATTTTTTACTCCCTTTAAAAAATCCTACGGTCATCTGCCGGGCTGCGAACCCGCGATCTTGGGTTTAGTAGGTTGCTATGCTAACCACTACACCACAGGTGACCCCAGGTACGCCCGTAATAAATGAAATGTTTTAAATACTTACTTGTTCGGTGGAGTATCAAAGCTGTCCAAAACCTTTAAATCTTCTACATCTCTCGGAAAGCTTGTCAAAACCCATCCTCTATTAATACAATCTCGTTGCATCAGTCTTTTCTAGAAATCATATGAGAGTATATGTTTATACATTATTCCATTACTTGATAAGGTATTAGTTGACTGAGAAGTATTTAGAGATGTAGATTGTTGGGGTATGCAGTCATAGATACACAGCAATGGGTTTTCTTATATTCAGTGATATTCTTAATAAATAGAGTTATAGATCTTGAAACTGCAGGAGAGGACACGTACTTTTGAAGTGGTTATTATTATATTAATTAATGTCTCAGTACCATTTCGGCTGTTTGAAAAATATTTTATTTTTCTATACAATATATACTAACCAAGGAGAATTTTAGTTAAAAGGTGTATTTTACAAAAAAAGCAATTTATTCTTCCATCATTATTTATTAAAAATCATATAAAAAAAACATGATTATCTAAACATTTTTTGCGACGTTTCATGGCCTCTGCCACATTTTCAAGCTCTTACAGTGTCCAATAATATATAGAAGAAACAGTGATAAATGTATGTAGTAATGAGATCCATATTAAAGTTCAAATATAGTTTTTTTCGTTATTTAAGAAAAGAGACATGATACTTACCAGTGACAAGATTTTTTAGTCGTTAAAAGATTTTATTAGTTCAATGAGATGGATCTATATATTATTGGACACTGTAAGAGCTTGAAAATGTGGCAGAGGCCATGAAACGTCGCAAAAAATTTTCAGGGTGCGTCCCGGCTGTTATTTTAAATGTCTTTGAAATATTGGACTTTTTGCATAATAATAATGACCAAATCAGCCGCGCCTTTTTGATTTAAGTGACACCAAACATGACAATGAGTAAATTACGAAATATTAAAAATATTTTAACGGGATCCTCCGTATTTGTTATATGTGTACATTGGATCAGGAGTAAGAGGAGTGACCCGGAAATCATTGAACGATAAAATGCAGGAGCATAACTTCCCAATTTTGAAGTAAAATTAGAATAAATGAAGAAATCTTTTGACTAGTGAGAACCGTTCTAGTGACTAGTAAACGGACACGAAGTACCAATTTCCCTGTTCAAAATCTAAATTTAAACAGAGGAGGAAGGAAGCTGGGAAAATAAAAAAATAATATTCCTTAAAAAAAAGAAGATTGGTTTCTGAAAACATTTTAAATAATTATTGTAATTAATTAAAGTCATTAAAAAGTACCTTATTGACCGTGGAAGACTTAATATTTAAGTATTTGTGCATAGATTATTATTTATGTCTTCGAAAAACATATAGATTATGTATTTCATTGGCTTTGGTCTAACCTTTATTCTTTATTCGTCATATAAGATCATAAAAAATATCCTTACATCCAAACTAAAATGAATAAATACCTACATACCTGTAGCATACCAAGAACTATTTTGGAATATATCGGTACATTTCTAGCTTCTAAGGCTCGTAGATGCTCACCAGTCTCGTTATCCATTCCCTTGGTTTGGATTAGCAATTCTTCTAAGTCAACTTTATAAATAGAAAAATAAACAGTTGGCTCAACTTATTTGTTTCAATATTTCTTTACTAATTCTAATTATAATAGTTTGCGTAAAACTGCCATGTTTTATCCAAATAAAGTACCATTGTAACGGTTATTGTCACAGTGATTCATAAAAACGTCAGACGGGAAGTACATATAACGTATGTATTTCAAAATTGACACAACTCAAAAATCTGTATTTTTAAGTTCAATAGTCTTCAAAAATGTATCAAATTAACTTCAAATCCCACCTGATACATCTTACTTGCAGTTTGGATTAAAAGATAATTCAAGTACACTTTTGATATTTTATACAAGAATGAAACTTTTACTTTTTTTTAATGCAGGTTTCTGAGTTGTGTAACTTTTGAAATACATGTGCGGTATACTGACAAGGGAAGGGCACTCTCAGTCTCTCACGGATCTTGTTGACAAAGTTTTTGGAGGTTCCTGGTCAAAAAATATTATACATGTACTTTGCCGTTCCGACTAATGGGCCTTAGAAGCCGAGAAAAAAAAATGAAATAGCATTAAACTAATTTATTTTATATCTCGAGATATAAAGAAAATTAATTTTTTTGCTAATTAATTAATTTTGCTATTTTTTTTCTCGGCTTCTAGTCTGAACGGTAAAATACGTGTCTATTATTTTTTGACCAGGAACCTCAACAAAAATTAAAACAAGATCCGTGAGAGACTGAGTGTATTCTACCCTTGTGATTTTTAATAAAATTTGCATTTGATTAATTTGAAATTTTAATTCTGTAATAGAAATGTATTAGACTTGAAACCAAGTAACAAATATATATTAATAATTGATAATTGTTCAACTACAACACTCCCATTAGAACAGGTTCATTGGACCTCAGGTAATAAACTCGATTATGAGCAGTGTATTTGATGTGATCAGATAACAAATACCTACATCTTATAAACAAATTGTATATGTATATATACATAATTAAAATTTCAAGTTGATAATGGGGTAAAGACGACAATAATCTTCTGTTAATCATTGTGGGTGTGTATAAGTAACTGATTCATCAATACGTAATTGTTGGTATTACCATGGACCATGCTGTACTTCTGACTGAGCCGTTTGGCAATAGTTCTTCTCCTAGACCCTCTGGTACCGATGAGAACGATTCTAGGTAACAATGGAGCACCTTTGAATACAGGTATTCTTGCTAAGTCCACGCAAGCTCTGGCAAGTTGCTTATCCGTTCGTGAGTTCACAGGAATTTTCTACAGGAATCAAAATTTAATTCTGTATTAAGTATTATTATGTTTAAATATTGATGCAGTTTTAAGTGTGCTTAAATATTCCTTTATTAAGTAACTAAGATGTACCATAATAAAAAGTAAGGTCATGTAGGAGAGACAACCTCTGATGATTTTTTATTAAAATTTAAATGACTTTAAGCTTACTGAAGAAAATAAATTGAATTTTATATGAATTTTTTCTAAATAAATCATAATGAATGTATAAATTATTAACCTTGTAACGGGTTGCCAAAGCCCTATGTAAACCGAACGCTTTTCTCTTAAACTCCACCATGGCCTCTCTGAACTTCTCTATCGGCCATTCTTTAATATTTTCAAACCAAGCATCATTCGGTGAATCTGAAACCAGAATTTAAAATTAAATTTGAAATACTTATTATTCTAAGTATTCTGGCAAAAACAATATTTCGACAGATCTTACACTTATCTCGAGATGAACATATCTCAAAGGCATGAGTCGGGTATAAACCATATTTTTGAATATTTTGGTTTCTGTATAGTTTCTAGGAAACTCTGAAATAATCGATTTATTAAAAACTGGCTTAGTTTTTTAAACCCTTTTTAAGTATGAAAATAAGTCCCTTACCGTACATGATCCATCCTGTTTTGATAATGGCATATTTTTCTATATACTTGCTCAGCGTGACAGCTAATTCTGTACTCGATATCTGCACAATAGAATTAAATTGTAAATAGGTCATTAAGATGACTAAATCACAGAATCTGTAATTAATATGCGTACATCTTCTTCGCAATCAATTTCTTCAAAAGTAATTATGGATATTCCTGTTTCTTCTTTGATGTACTCACATATCTTGTGAGTAGCTTAAAATAATCATTTTAACTTAAGTACTTATTAAGTAATTAATATAGGCGTTATTTTTTTAATTATATAATTAAATTGTATTTGAATAAAACTTAATATATTGGTTTCCTTATTTATTTCATTCTATGTTAGCAATCACATTAGTCTTATTAAATTGACCTAATACTTATCTCAGTTTTTTGTTTCAACAAGCAATTCTAAAGTAACAACGTAAATAAACAAATAACAAGCAACATCAAGTCTTTTGTGGCTGGGTGTGTTGGAGTGACAGTCACTAAGTTCGAATTTGGCCTGGGCTGGAAAAAATTTATTTCGTCCTAAATCCACGGAATGAAGATCTGGATTATCCCAATCTGGCTAGAATAGGTTGGTAATCTGTAGGATAAACCGTTCTTTAAAGTAGTATTTTTTAAAATTAAAAATTCTTAAATTTTTTTTTTTAAAATTTTCTTGGCATTTTTTTTTTCTCGGAATATTCGAGTTTTAGAGATGGTAAAGTTGAAATTCGGATTCTGTGGCCCAAAAGCCTAAACATCAATTGGAAAAAAAAAAATCTATAACTGTCTGATTACTTGACCAAAATGGAAAATTACGTAAAAACTTGCACCCTAGAGTTATTGCAGGTGAGGATAAATTATTAGACCTGCATTAAGTAGAGGTGCAAGCTGGTAAGGTGACGCACCATGATTCACGGTGAGTTTCGGTGAAACGTAGAAACCGTATCAGTTCATTCATAGCCATTACGCTATACCTTATACTACTAGCCATTTCAAAACTGCGTTTCAATTTGTGGTGAGCTCAACAGTAATTTTTTTCCCAGCAGAAATTCACTGTGAGTTTCCCTACGTCACACCACCAGGCTGCGCATTTACTTGCGGCCTTAAACATAAAAAAAAAAATGTTTTAAAATGGAATTTCAAAAAATGCACTATATTTAAGAAACAAATGAAAAATTGTATGGTGACGTTTTGAGTTCTTTATAGTTTTCGGTGTGAAACCGTTTTCAAGATTGAAATTCAGCACTCCAAAAAGATGTTATCTAAACGCGTCCATTGAGTCTGTCATCTCAGTGAATAAGTGATTAATTGGAATTTGACCAAAATAGGTTAAGTAACTAAACATAAACGTGGAGGTCTTTTCTTAATGGTAAATAAGGATAAGATGTTTATTATAATACATACTTATTTAAAATGAACATTTTACTTAAACACTTATTCGCCCTGAAGAAAAACCTCCACGATTCTTTTTACTTAACTCATTTCGATCAAAATTCGACTTAACCACTAATTCAATGGGATGGCAGACATATTATATAACATATACATATTTCATTTTAATTTTTATATTGAATGTACCTAACGTATTTTTCTGCTGAAGCCCTAATGATAAAAACACGATAAAAAAAAATTAAAGTTTTGTAAGAAGTTTTGTTTAATTTTATAAAAGTTTAACTCCCACAGGCTGGATTCCAAAGGGTGCTGCCACTGACTCACTTGGTTAGATTGGTTTGTTGTCAAGGAAATCAAAGAACCACATATGCAGGCTGGAGTGTGAATCAATACTCCTAAGCAATATCTACACCTACCACAAAAAACTGTTGTGCTTGTTAAATATAATTTTAATTCTATTGATTGCTTGTAATCCATTATTTTTCACAATCCCTTAGATCTTACAAATTCCTCACATCCAAAACACATGCTCATTACTTCCATTTTAAACATTTAATTATGGCATAAGATTCATAAGTACAATTAAGTAAGGGGTGTTAGCTAAAAAATAACCTGACCTTCATTTTTATTGATATTGAATTTATTTTATAGACTTGAATTCTGAAAAATTTTGATTGGACCCTAGTGTAAAACTAAATAATGGCCAATTATATTGAATGTTTCAGAATACAAAGTATCTTAAAGATGAATGGAATACCTTTTGAAATAGGTAAAAAGCTATAAGCAGATAAAAGACATTATTTGAAAAAGAAGAAAATATTATAAAAATGAAAAATATATTCTAATATGCTTCATTCATCAGAAAGAAAACAAAGGAGTAGCTAAATTACAAAGGCATAATGTTGCTATATTTAAATTATGGTATTATTATTGGAAAATATTAGACAGGATTTTATAAAATATCATAATTAATATTTTAGTCATTGTTAGATAAATTAGGTAATTAAAAATTTTACTTAGTAACTTTGGCTCCAGAAGCACACCTACAAATTGTATAACTATCTAACTATATCTAAACTGGGAACTATATCTAACTATAAAAAATCTAAACTGGGACTAACCTAACTATTTCCTAAAAATGTTTTAAATGAAGGATTAGATATGAAACAGAAGAATATTATAGGTGCATCCTGTCACCGAATAATTATAAACAATATTTTTACAGTTGAGGTACGCATTATGATATAGAAGGTTCTTACAGTCAGTAATTGATGGACTATGAACCACTTCTGTTGGAATTTGTTTATTTGATCAGATTAGATAAACAAAATACCAATAGAAGTGATATTGAATATATTATTAGATATTCCTATACTGTTATTCAATTTCAGAAATTTTCTTAATAATGAATTACATTAAAAATAAATTTAGATACATATGTACATCTAAATTTGTTTTTAATTTTCTTTCGCTAGAAAATAAATTTTATTAATTTCATTTCACCTATTAAAGTTTAATAAGTTGCTATACTCATAAGAAGCATAAACTTTCAATTGTAAGATATCATTAATGTAAGATTATAATTCTAAAAGGGCCAGTATGAACTATGACTATTGATATTTAAATATGCTCCATTTAAATTCAAAGTTATTTTGTCATACTACTGAATAACTTCAGATCATGATTGCATATATTTATTTATACTTGGTTTACTTAAGAGATTTATCAATACGTTCTCCTTTTGATGTTTTCATACATATTTGAAATAATGGATGAGATAATTATTGCTTTTATACTTTAGTTACAGTGAACCATTGTCACTATAGTAACACTAGTTTATAGATAGTGGAGTTTTACTTGTTTTGTGTTTTTAATGCAAAACTGGCAAACATAGGACCATGTGAAAATCGTATTTTTTTTTTTTTTTTTTTTCACACTCTTCTGTCTATCTGCTACACCCATGCCTCTTTTTCTCCTCCACAAGAATCCTGATGTTTTTAATTTAGTTCCCTCTCTGTCCAGGCAGTCCCAGAAGTGATTCCAAGTCTCTTAAGTTCTTCATTCATTTGCTTAGCATAACCACTCTGGCGTTTCAGGTTGTATATCTTATCAAATATTTGCTTATTCAACCCTTTTGGATCCATCCTGACCACGTGCTCATAGCAACTTGGTTGTCTTTTCCTTATAATTGTTTCCTCTGTCCTTTTATATTTTCCTTTATTTGAGGTCAATCTGTAGCTTCCCTGCTATATTCTTGGGCCATAAATTCTTCTATATATTCGCCTTTCGATCTGCAGGAGCTTTCTTAGGCTTAAGAGATTTGATGTATCCTTGCCATACCGAATTACTGGCCTTACCACAGCATTGTAGTGTGGTTTATTATCAATTTTTAATTTTAATTATATTTGTTATTAATGTTGAAATATTTATATTGAAAAAGTTTAGTCATCTATTCAGAATTGTTTAAAGCCTACATTTTTGCTTTTAGTGCAGAAGTATAAAGGTTACCTAACCTTAAGACCATTTAAATTGATTATTGGTAAATGATGAACTAAAAATACTTACAAATTATTTAACATTTATAATACAGACATTAATAAATACTTTAGTTGTTTTCTTTTCTGGTAGTCAGAGTTTATTGTATGATTTAGTTAAGCTTATTGTAAAATTTATAAAATAAATCTAGGATCATCCTGTTCAAACTTTTGATACTCACAAAGATGTGGAGGAGCTATCATAACAATGCGGGGTTTTTCACGCATACCATTAATGTCATCTAATAAATTTCTTATGTACAAAATGTGATCTTTAGGTTTACGAGTAGCAACAGCAGTGGTAATGTCCTAAAACAACGGTTTTTTGGTAGTTGTAAGTTAATTCCATTCTAGTTTTATTCATTGGATTAGCTTTAGAATATATTTAACAAACAGAGGCCATTACCAATTTTGGTGAGTATGTAATTAAACCAATGGTGGAAAGATTGAATTAAGTGAATGCCTCTTCTAGATTCCACAGTAAAGAATATCTTAAACATAAAGGAAGTCGAAGATATATCCATAAATATGTGTGTATGTGTGAATATATATATATATATATATATATATATATATATATATATATATATATATATATATATATATATATATATATATATATTAATTGATAGTAGAATTGCAAGATGATGAACTGGTTACAATAATTATCTAAGTTTACCACTGTATTTTATATTTCAATAATCAGAACTCTATAGGGATTGCACTTCTTTTATCTTTGTTTTGATTAGAAATAAATCCTGTAACTGTTCATTTTAAATTTCACCATGTCGTTTAGCTCCCAAACATATTAAGCCTAAAATAATCAAAAGTTCATAGGGATGAATAAAACATAGATATCAGATTTAATCGCTAGTACAAGTATAAGATCATTTTGTAGTTCACTTTCAGGAAGCTGTTAAGATTTCTCTCCTTATTTTGAGTGGTAAAATATAATGTTTCTTTCTTAAAATATAAATGTAATTATAATGAGTTATTGAGAGGTGCAGTAGCTCAGTAGGTAAGGCACAAGACTACTAGGTTCTGGGGTCAGAGTTCGAATTTGGCTGAAGGGCAAAATTTATACTATGTTATTTGAGCTATGGATCGACTATGAGTAAAGTGTGTACTCTTAATTCAGGAAAAACCTAGAGATTGAGTTTCACAATTGGCATAGTAATATCTTTATCAAAGTAATTAACCCAAGATTATTTCTTCATGGGTTGTAATGGTAAGGATTTTTTTATTTTTTATTCTGGACCAGAGAAGAATACTTGAATTGTTCTGTACTCCATATCAGTAGCTATACATATATGCTGACAAGTTAGATACTTGTTTTGAGAGTACTTGGATAATAAATCTGTACAATTAATACTACGTTTCTGGGGTGCTTATATTTCCCAAATCTCTTGACCAATATATTTCCTCAAACTATTTCATCACTCTAAACATCCTACCTAACCTTACAGGAAGGCTCCTAGTTTTGTTATTCAATAAACTAAAGCTATGTTTGGTATAATGGAGCCTCTGGTTAAAACTTTGGGAGAGATTTAATAGTTTTATTTTATTTGCTTTTGGGAGGTGTATCTGATGTATCCTTTTTTTTTTATACTTGGTGGCTCTTCCTCCTTATCAGTAAATAATATCGATGGTCACAGGGAATAAGTTGGTAAGTCGAAAAATGGCCAAAATATGTTAAGTGCACTGTGACTATCTCCTAAACCTCCTGCACCCTGTGAATAAGCTGCTAACTCTCAGGCTTACTTATACCTGGTTTATAAGGATGTGAGTTTCTTGGCATCTCGCAAAATACTGGATGTTCTATGTTAACTCAAGTTACTATAATTCAGCAATGGATCTTTTAGGGAACAACTATACAAGACAAATAGTAATAATAACAGTAATAATAATAATTAATAATAAATAATAATTTATTAATAATTTAACTGTAATAGTTCTAAATTAGAAAGTGCTGTCCTGAAAAGTTGCGATTTTAAACTTACCAACTTATTCCCGGTTACCACCGATATTTCCTTACACATCGTATATTACTCCAACATCCCTATATCTCCAATATCCTCTATTCACCCACAGCTCCCAATATTTTGTATTTCATTCAGACCATTGCGCCGTTTTCCGGAACTGTGCCATTTCATTTCTTTCTTGCTGGTTCACAACCCCCCCCCCCCCCCCCCCACATACTCACAATTAGATGGCTATGAGCAGAGATATCATTTTGAAGGAAAATATAGTAAATGAACACAATTAATTCGATCGGTAATATTAATAAAAGAAATGCTATAAATCTATATTTTCTTCGTTTTAATGCTTAGTATTTTGAACTGTTTGTTGTGAGAATTAATTTTCTTTACTTCCTTAGTATGCTATGATCATATTTTTAAATTATTACATTTACTTACATTATTTTAAACACTGTTCATATGTATCCAGTTTCTTTGCACTTTTTAGTTGTATTTATTACTGTTATAATGTATATCTGGTCAGATGAAAACATTTTCATGTACCATAGTGTTTTTCTTAGGTGATATTATGTTAAAAACATTTTTATTTTCTATTTCTATTTCAATAAACCATTAATTCTTAAGGTTAATGAGGGCAGCATAATTTTTCATATGTGTAAGGGGAGAGTGGAATGTATAAATAAAAAATAAATTTATTTATTTATCACAAAATTGATAATTAGAGAATAACTTTAGTCTATAATAGTAATTATGGATCCGATTATCATATGCAATGATCAATTTTGAGTTCGACCCTGCAAAACATCATAGCCCTTACAATCAAAGTGCTTTAGAATTTTTAATCTTATATTGATTACCTTTTTCCAATTATCTTGAATTTTTGGGGGCTTAACGTCCTTATATACTCCAACTAGGGTAGGAAGAACGAGTTAACCTACAGGTTACCAACCTATTCTAGCCAGGGTGGGAAGGTCAAAATTTATTTGTGGGTCTACCACAAAATAAATTTTAATCCATCCAGGTGGGATTTGAACCCACAACCTTCTGGTTATGAGTGTGCTGAGACCTATGCCCCATCTCACTCAGCCATCGAGCCCCCATTATCTTGAATTAATTTCTAAAAACTCGAGCGATTAGTACAAAATACATCAGGAATTGTAGTTAGTTATCTTTTATATAAAAATCCATGATAAATAATCTGGTTAATAAAACTAAATTGTATCCATTCTGCAAAAAGCTTATAAATTTTGTATCCATTGTCTATGCTTTAAAATAAAATTATAAATCATTAATAATTTATAGTTCATCTTTAATTTAGTTCCCCATTTTTTTTTTTTTTGGTGATACATATTATACATATCCATCTTTATTTATTTATTCATAAGCTTTATTTATTTATTATAAGCTTATAAATTTTGTGATCATAGTACTAACTGTACCTTTACAATTTTTTGTCTTTCCATTTTGACTCTGGGGCTTTTTTAATTCACCTTTACACTATCACAGTACATTTTTGATTCTTTTCATTCATTTTAATGGCCTCTTAAGAGCAAAGAAACTCTTACAGCTTGTATCCAGTTGTTATTTTATTTATACTATCATTTAATTCTCACTTTAACTAGTGCACCTAAATGTTTGAATTTGATTATCAACGTACAGGTATTTTGACCAAGTTTTATTTATGACTGGGACCTTATCAGTCACCTCGAAATCTTTATCACAGTTTTTTTCTCATTGAAGTGTAGAAACCAAATTTACTATTGAAAAACATCCAGGTTGTTGTTGATCTATATTTATTAATATGTTGGGTTAGATTGCAATGTTACCATTGCGGTTTATATGAATTTCAAAAATGGCTATCTCAAGAACTTAATCAAAAAGAGTTGGGAATAGAAACTTAGCCCATTCCTTACTGAAAATTAGTTGGACAATATCCCTTTAGTTTTGATCTAACACCTGATACTTGAACCAGGAAGCTTTCTAAGAATTACTAAACTTTTATAATTTTTTTTAAAAATTATAATAAGACTGCTGAAAATCTACAGAGAGTAGGTGCAGTTAATCATTGGATTCATATTCCTTTTTAACTTTGTCTTCTCCAAGGGGTCAGAAAAGAAGATGGCCTCGAGACCTAATATAATACTTCATTATATAAAACCTTTATAAGTGCTATCAATGGGTAGTTGCTTTAAAAACAAGTGACGAGTCATTTTTATCATTATCAACGTATTTACTTGATGTATAATATATTGTATATACAGTCGTAAATTTCAATTAAATAAAAATAAAAAAAATAAAAAGTTTGTTTTAGGGCATAGTTACGATCCATCTTTGATCAACCTCAGACAGCATTAATACTCTCATAAGAAATTTTTCTGACCACTTTTTGATTAAGATATATGGTAAATATTTTTTATAAGATCTCTTATAAGAGAAAAGTCCTTGTAATTATTTCACTTAGATTTCTCCATAACATGAATTGGACATACTATGGGTAGGTTAGATATTTTTGTAGACGTTCCTTTTGTATTCAATCATGTAGCTCTTTATACAAGGTTTCTACACCTTTTATGATCTTTCCCCAATATTATTAAAAATCTGGTGGTTCTTCCACAAATTGGCTATAAGAGCAGACTCTCCTCCCTAAATCCATCACAAATAATCTTCTAAATAAACGCATTTAGAAGTTGGAAAAATTTTCAATCACTGTACCTTTGACTAGAATACAGATTTTCAATTTATGAATAATTAATACGCTTTAACTTCACCTGTATGTAACGGAATCTTTCATCGTAATTTTCACTAATTTCCAGCAATCTGATAAACTTGAAAATTTACACTCGTTTCAAGGACCAATGACAATACAATGATTGCACAACTTTGTTTTAATGTTCTCACTTAGTCTAGTTAAATTACCTAGTTAAATGTTTTTATTTGGACATTGTGGGTCCTGAGAATAAAATATCAAAAATGAAACTAAATTAGATAAGGGGAAAATGTTTGGGGGGCAAAAAACCCAAACTTTTTTCAAATTTTTGAAAAAAAAAAAACATATTGAAAAATGCTTCCAACGAAAAATGTTATAATTACAAAAATAAAGTTTATTAAATTTCGTGTCTAAAGACCTCCTTTAATCTGAATTTGATTTAGGCGTTTAGCCACAATCAATTGTCAAACATCAATGAATTATTTAACTTTAATTTGGTTCCAAGATTTTGAAGTTTTTTTGATACATTATGGGAAACAACTAAAATAGATTTCTTGAACATCCCCCAACATTGATTTATTCTTATGGATATTTTGGAGAATTTAATTTCATTATCTTGATTGTTCAGTATTCTTTAAAAATCACATTTTAATTATGTCCATAATACATTAGGGAATAAAGGAATAAATAAGTAATATCTTTGATTTTGAAAGAAGTGCCTGTTTCTAAATTTACAGGATAGAACGTATTCTTTATTGATTTCTTCTGTGAATAATTATATTACTTTAAATATTTTGCCAAATTATTTCCTCCATAACAACCAATAGTACAGGCTAATGATGTTATTGGTGTTATAACATTATAGCTTTGAGAGCTTTTACCACATGATTTCTAAAGCTCTGTAGGTTGAAGTACAACCTAAGTCACAGTTTACAAAATAATGGCCATGTTAATAGCCTTCTTGACTATTCAACTCCTTACAAAAAAAAATCTAGAGTGTAATGATTTTAAGTTATGGATTCATTAATTATAATGGTATTATACTAATTATAGTTATTAATACCAATAAAACATAATATATGGTTAGTAGTAGGAACAATAATTTGGGTGATTATGAATACGATGATATATCAGTGATTAAATTTTAATAAATAGGTTTTACAATATATAAGTAAAATGAAATTCAGGAGGAAATAAAGGGAAGATTAAAAGCCAGAAATGCTTGTTGTTCGTCAGTCACAAAATTACTCATTTCCTACAGTCCAGAAATTTAAAAATTAGGATTTACGATACCATTATCCTACCTAGAGTCCTTTCTGAGGTGAAACCTTACCACTTAAGTTAAGGAAGGAACAATTCAAATTGTTGATAATTTAAGTATTGTGAAGAATATTTGGTCAAAAAAGGATAAACACAGGAGAATTTAGAAGACTCCATAAAGCATTATCGTGGGACATTTATCTAATTGCTATAATCCAGGCAATAACATCATGGTGGTTAAGAGCATGTTAAGTTCTTAGATTTATTAATAACCAAATTAGAAAAAAGGTTAGTTTTGAGCCCTGGTATAAATGTTGAAGAAAGTAAATTTTGATAGGATGTGCTGAAGGGAGGTGTCGGTCAAAGGTTGATGGTGTCAGTATAGAACTTTCAGGTTCACTAAGCCTTTTTATTATTAATATGTATTCCTTGGTCTAATTTTTAATTTCTTTTTAACAGAAATTTATGATTCTGTCACATTTAATTTTGAATGAGGTGAATAGAGATGATTTCTATTGCTATACTCATTTGTCCTCAGAACGTGATAGTAAAATAGTCAATAATTTATAAGAACACAAGTACAAAATTTGTTAAATTGATTTTATTTTTCTGAAATGACAATACTTGACCCAATTTATTTTTATTATTTAAAAAATTAAGTGATGGATGGGTACTGAACTATTAGTAAACAAAAGAAAAAGAAAGTTTTCTTTTCTTCTAATTTATATTAGAAGAAATATAGATATATTCAGATTTTTTTTTTTAGCAAAAAATTATTAAGGCTGTCTTGAGTATGTTGGCTATAGAAAGAATAATATGGAACATGTTTTAGGGGTTGCCCCCTTGACCGTCAATACTCATGTTTTCTATTTATTTTTTTTTCTTGCTAACCTATGATTCAGTTATCTGTAGGAAATAAATTTTCAAATTAAATCACTTAATCCTACTGACCATCTATGTCCTTTACTTTTTTTCTGCTTACCTTTATTGTATTGTTTATTACCAAAGGAGAGTACTTTTCTTTAAACAAAAACTGATAAAATAAAAATAAAATTTTGTTATAGGATCATTATACCTTTTAGATGACTAATTCAACTTTGCATTTTCTTTAGGCTAAATGTTAGTAATTTAATTTGAGATTTTCCCTTTATTATTATTTTGATGTTTATACCAATTAAAATAATAATTATTAAAACAAATTGAACAGCCAAGAGGGATCGACCAAGATCTGTCAAACCCAGTTTAAATTTTTTATTTTGTATTAGAAGAAACAGAGTCAAAAGGAGCTCACTTATCAGAACCCGTCTCCTAGTAAAGATTATGGTTATTTAGTATAAAGATTTGAGCTCCTAACTGCTCCTATTCTCCTGACATCAAACTACACGCAACGCCCTTTTGTACTCCAAAAATGTATCGCTTTTGACCAACTAGGTCACTAGATGAAACATGTTCCATGTTATATTTTAAAATATTAAAAAATTGTTAATATGAAGCATCATGAAACTGCTGAGAAGCATAATGGAAAATTTTTTTTAACTTTACTATCTGGAATATACTGCAGCAAAACAAGGGCATTATAAATTGTTATGGAGGAAAAAAAAAAATGATAAAATGAATTAATAAACAAAAGAGGTGAGTGTCCAAATGGAAATTTAAAGTTCATCAAATGATTAACCACACTAATTGATGAGCAAATAAAAATTATTCACCATTTAAGAAATTGTTATGGTTTCATTTATGTACATTGATTGTAAAAATGGAATAAGGAAAACAAAGAAACATTCACTAAAATTATTACTATAACAATAAGTATTAGGATTAATTAATTTTACATACATATAGTAGTTCATATATTCTATGTTTCTCAATGTAAGGCACAAATCGAGGTTTTATGGCAAGTTTGCGCTTTGTGGCATCAACAGCAGACATGTTATCTTAAATAATCAAATTTAAACTAAGTAATAATATTTACTTAAAATAAAGGAAATTAAATAGCAACATATGTTTTAATAAAACATACCTTCAAACTAAATCCGAAAAGGTTAATACTAGATTAATACCAGGAAAATGAACACAAAAACAAATGTATAATCTTGTATAACAAAAATAAACCGTTTAATCTAAACACCAATAGATACAAGAAAATGGTTTATTGATTAAACTTAAAATAACTATTTACATGCAACATAATAAAGATAGGAATACACATAAAAGTTTTTTTATTTACAGATATTTCTTTTATTTTAAGAATAATAAATATTTCTGGAAAAACAAATTTTCCATGCAATATAAAAAATGAGAAACACCTTATATAAAGAAAAAAAAAAAACAATTTAACAAAAGAAAATAACACAATTTTAATAGCATCAATCTTTACTGTGATTTGTTCTATATTTAATCATTATGAAAAAAAAAAAAAAATAATAATAAAAAAAAAAAAAAAAAAAAAAAAAAAAAAAGAAACATGAATGTTTTTTGTATGATTATAATTGATATAAATTACTTATGGCCAAAATTACAATTATAATGGCATTGTCCTAAATATTTTTAATCTGTCAATTCCAATTAGTCAAGTCTGTAGTAACAAATTTGAAGATAATTAATTATGTGCAATGTTAAAACTATAAATTAATATTAATGTAAGTTTGCACTATTTAGAATGAACTGACGTGGAAGCATCTCAAGAGTGGCATAATCACATCTAAAGATTCCTTATGAAGTTTTTTTTTCTTTCTTTTTTTTTTTTTATTTATTTATTTTTAAATCGAACAAAGAACAAAAATTGAAGGCATTTTTTTTTTTCCTTTTTTAAACACTTTTTTTTATAACATGAGAAACACTGAATGACAAAATCAATTTTCTAAATCTATTATAAATAGGTTTCTCTATTTAATATCAGTTTCAAATATACAATATGACATTACTATTTCCTAAATATATACACTTTTTGACTATTTTACTTTCTCAATTATCTAGTATTAATTGTTTATGTATAAAAGTTAGTAATTTTAGGTTGTTTAAACCCACAACACCATTAATCTAATTCTCAAATCCTTTTTTTTTTTTAATTTCTTACAAAGAAAGGTGCAATGCAGTAAATTTTTATTTAATGGAATGATGCCCAATTAAGTACTCCAATTATAAACTTATATACATGGTTTGAGTTCATAAAATATATAATATGTACATTTAAAATAAATATCTCCCCTCGATAAAAGTTACTAGAACCCTATATAAAAAGTACTTCATAAAAAGCTACTACATGGAAAAATTAATTACCTACTAGACTTGATTGTACTGCATATAAATATAATAAAAATAAGCATAATTTTTCTTTTAGAGAACTATATTTATATATTTATAAATGTATATTATATATAAGATACACGATTTTATTATTGCATTTGAGCTAACAAGGTAACGTAGTATGAACACAAATCTTAACATTAATGGATAACTAAAATAACGAGTGTTACATTTCGAATAAAACCATTCACGAATTCCACTCTACAGCTGGGGCAAGTATTAAAAAAAAAATAATAAAAAAAAAAAAAAAAATAATTAACTACAGGTTCAGACAATCTTTTATCTACCTACATATTTATAATTAGTAAAAACTAAAAAGAATGGGGTCAGAGATTAAATCCATGTAGTAGCAGGAATTTATTACTCTGTTCACAGAACTTTTCCATATAATATATTCACATCTGCATCTAAATATAAAAAAAATATATATTTTACAAAAGGCAAACAATTCTTTCTAAATTGTGATTTGTTTGAAGAATTTACAATAATTGTTAAATATGTTCGTGTTGTGTGCATAAGTACCCCTATAAATGCAACCAACAACATTTACATAATTTATTTTGCATTCATCAGCAAATGCGGTACAGATTATAAAACTTTCTAAAATTATAGATATAACCAGAAGGTATATAAAATTAAATAACAAATTAAAACAATATGTATAAAACGATCAGTACAATAATTATTATATCTTCTATCAATATAAACATTTGTATAAACATATGAAAATAAATTTGATAATTATTACGATTTGTATTATACACATGGACAAAGTTAATTTATAGTGATAAGAAACAATAAATAGGGTGAAAATACATTGCCCACACATTTACTATATATATTTCTTTACAATTTTACATCACAAATTAAACATTGTGTCACATCAAAGTTTCTCATTAATAAAAAAAAAAAAAATATATATATATATATAAATGATTTCAGAAACTAGTTTCCTTCCATCATTATAATTTTTTTTTAAATAAAAGTAATTTTAATTTGCTAAGTTAAAGAACTTAGTATCATAATACTAACTATTCGTATTATTTATATATACATAATATATATATAATATGTATATATATATACTTTATAGAACACAAGAGCTAAAGGAGGCTTGAGCATAGTTTAGGCCTTGGCAGTTTGTCAGCTGCATGGCAATAGTAACAACAGACACATCCACACACACTCAACGAATCGACTTTTTTCCTAAGACCGACCGATAACAAAGTCAACACTCATCAATTTCGAATAGAATACCAGTTAACAAGGTAAATATATACAAATAACACACTCTTTTAGTCTTTTAAATTCACTAAAGTTTTTTTGTTTAAAAAAAAGAAAGAAAAGAAAACACAAAAACTGCCCTTGAAGAATTACAAGGTCTGTTCAAAAGCAGCCATTAAATCACTTTGCCTGTTCATATCAATTTGCCCAGCCAACTGGAAAAAAAAGAAAGAAAAGAAAAAACAAAAATTAGAAAGACTTCATAGTATAATTTTAAAAAGATGTATAGTACAGTCAACTCCCGATTATGAATGAAATTAGTTGGTGCCACAATCCAATTTAATGGATAATTCACAAAATGGCTGAAAAAGGACAAGTTAAAAAGGTCTAAAAATATAATTATGACTTAATTAATAACGTAGTTGGGAATTAATTATTAATTCACAAAAAATAATTGTTTAACATTTAGGGCATTTCAAGTTTTACTGTACATATTATCATAAGACTATGGAGACTACTAGGAAGACAGCAGATAATTTGAAAATTGGATAATCTATCTGTGGATAATCGAGAGTTAACTGTAAATAAATATCCATTGAAGAATAGTTGAAATTCAGTAATTTCCTCAAATTATCTTTAACATCATGCCAAATGCAATTAATTCAAAGAATAGCCATCTTATCTGGCTTTTGGCTTGCACTTTCTTTAAGAACCTCTTTGGTTTCCATTTGAGTTCTGATGTTACAATATTTCTTTATATGAATCAGCACAATTTTAAAGCTCTTTAAAATTATTAATCAGGCAAAAAGCTCCATTTTATAACAGTTGATGTTATTTGGATAAAGTTATATAAATATTTTTAAGTTCAAAGCAGTTAACACCTTATATCAGTGGTTGTTGTGAAAAAGTCGATAAGTCCAATTACCTTGAAGAATGTTACCTGTGCCTTCAAATCTCAGGTTTTTAATATTGCAAAAAATTGTTGTGTTCCTTCATAAAGGCTGTGATACTAGTGCAAGATGATAGGGCATTTTTTTGGAGTAATGAGAGGATTTAGGAAAATGATCAAAAATTTGCAGTGCCACACTGAAAAGCGCACATTTTTGACTTATTTATTTCTTCACGACACCTAGAGATACATATCCCCATTCTAATTAAATGCTCTACTGAGAATAAAATTAAATATTTAAAGATTATCTGAAATAAATAAATAACATATCGTCAGTGAGATTGCCAAGGCCACTATGTGTGCTTTGATGCACAAGTAGAATTATTTTTTGGGGTAAAATCACAAAAGTGTTTGGTAAAAACCTGATACAAGCTTAATTTGCATATTTGAGTTTTTTTAAGTGTAGTATTTTGAGTTGTATCAGACACAGGATTAAATTTTAAAACGAAACCAGCAAAAAAACCTGAACTGAAAAAATGCACATAACGGCATTGGCAATCTCACTGACGATATTATTTATTCTTCAAAACACAAATTTTGAAAAAGGAATATACTGACTATCATTTGATAGTCTGAATTTACAATAAAAAAAAGAAAAAAAAAAGTAAAAGAGGTTATAGAAAGTGATAAAATAAGAAAAGTTGGGATTAATGCTGTCAGCACTAATGTCCTCTGTGTGCAGATAAATGTAACCTGCATGTATGTATATATATATTCTTTGCTAAACCGTATATCTAGTATGGACTATGTCTATTATAGATAGATCTAAGTACGTACATAGTATTTAGTTTATGCTTAAATTTCAGTCATTTATTTATTAAATAATTAAGAAAGATTAATGTGCAAATCAGTGAGGTACACCAAAGGATAGTTGGGAGGCATTCCTCTACTTTTAAAGAATTTTAAGACATATATAAACAATTGAGTTAGAACTTTGGTTAATTCAGATTTTGATCGAAGGAGGTAAGCAAGCAATAATACCTTACATTCCTATTTCAAAAATATGATTTTTTAAATACAGTACAATCTCAATAATCCGGCCCTTTAAAAGTACAATAGCCCCAGTAATCCATGAGAATCCACCCTTGTGTTTTAATGGTGACGGCATACACCAATTTCAGGAGAAATTTTAAAAGAAAATAAGTGTTCAACGATAAAATCATTGTAGAAGACAATTTTAAGACAAATATGGACATATAGATGTATGGATAGATAAATTCAAAAGTGATTTAGGAATAAGGTTTTCGAAACTGGATAACCGAAAACTTTGACGAAAATGAAATTTTTTTAACAGATAGTGAAATTGATAATGAGCTAATATAAGACAAAGAATATTGAATAAATCCCTACAACCTCGATGGTGAATCACGGAGAAGCAGACCCTTCATTGGATAAAGTTAACTTGAGGGCGGAAGATAATTGAAGGGTTTGGTAGATGAAGGATTTATTAGCAGAAGTGTTAGCTAGCAAAATCTGAATATTTCAAAACAACTAGAAAAAGAGATATGAAGAAGATGAAGGGGCTATGTAACATTTTCCTGCTAAAGGAAAATATAAAAATAAACTTTAAACATGAATTACTCAAAACTTTTATTACATAACCCCTTCATCCAACAAACCCTTCAATTGCAATGTTAGTGATGCAATGATGTTATGAAAATTAAAGGAGAAAGCTATAGAACTCTCATAAAAGTTAAGAATAGATTGGTTTTTATAAGAAAAAATATAATTAAGTTTGTTTTGTATGTATATACTAATTTTGCATATGGGCCATTATCTCATTATGGTACAATCACTTGTAACAAGAGGATTATGCCTCAACGGCTAGTCCCTCACACATAAATTTAAAACATGTTATATATAGGTCGTAGATGATAAGATTTCTTCATGTAAGTTGCCAATATCCATTTAATGACACTTTCTAATTAATTAATTTATCCTGGTTTTCTATCTCCCTAGACATGTCACAAGTCAAGTTTACAAAGTTCACCTTAATTTTATAGCAATTAATGGGCTAATAAAATTATTTCAAATTGACAAACCCTTTGATTATACTTTAGCACACAGATAATCTTGGACTTTAGCAAATTCATCTATTTATATTCCAGTCACATGGATGAAACCTATCTCCCTAGACATGTAACAAATTTTGAGCTGGTGGCTAAGAGAAGGGATTCTTTGCTTTGTCTAAAGGTTGGAGGCACTGCAATGACGTCAGCCATGTTTTCAGTTATTAAAGTTGATTTAAAAAATATTTAACTTTTTCACGGTACAAAATATAATAATAATGATCCATATGTGATTATGTGATAATGAGTGCAGTTTATAAATCTAAATGTTTATAAAAAAATTGTACGTTCATGGCCCTAAAGTTAAATTAGTAGATACATACTAATGATATTACTATTATTTTTCAGAGGTTACAAAACAGTTTTTTTTTTTAACATCCAGTAATTAGCCATTTTGGTTTATCTTGCAATGTACCCCTCTAGTCCCATATGTGTCCGATTATCAAGATTGTACTGTAATACCGATAGAAAAGAATTACAAGATTTTCTTCTTTTATATTGTAGAAAAGCAATATATATCAGAACAGAAAACTTTGAAGGTAACTAAATATTAAAAAGTAACATGTTTATCAAGTACTTACTGCTTCTCTTCGCCGCCTCTCTTGCTCTCGTTGCCTTAGACGTTCTCGCTCTGCAGCAGCTTTGTCTGCCGAACCTGGGCTGGTACCTTCCTCGATAGCAGCATTTTTAACCTCTTCAACTCTTCCAGAAGCCACTACAGCAGCCTTCCTGTTCCCGACATAACTATTTCTAATATTTAATTTAACAACCATAATGCTAATCGTCTCAAACAAATTTTATAAAAAGATATAATTAAAAATATATTTATATTAAAATCTAAAAAAAGAAAATGTAAATGAAATATGTGAAAATTTTATATTGTTCAAATTGTTTACTCATAGTAAATAAAAAGGTCAACAAATCTAAAATATGAAAATACAGTTTTAATTTATTTTTATTATCTTTTAAGTTAGGTAATAACAATAATAGAACTCAAAATGCTTTAAAATCTTTGGATATCATGTCATAAAAAAAAAAAAAATAATAAAAAAAATAAAATAAAAAATTAAAACAAAAAAAAAAAAAAAAAAACAAAAAAACAACACAAAAAAAAAAACTGTAACAACTGGTTCTGAAGAAGTCAATAAGAACAACTACATTTGAAACGAGTTAATTATGCCTTCAAAGCTAGATTTTAGCATAATGTAGTGAAAAATTGGTTTAGTTGTGCTATTTAATAATGCCTTTAAGAATCTATTTTCAACAGACTTCAAAAAAGGAGGAGGTTCTCAACTCGTCTGTTTTTTTTTTGTTTTTTTTATTATTAGCAAAAATTATTTACATATACAGTCAACTCTCGATGTATCATACTTCGATAAGCTGAATTCTTAAATAAGTCAAACAAAATCTACGGTCGGAAGTTCATTACACTTAAATTTCACCTCAATGAGACGATTTCAGACAAAAAACGTGAAACATTGTGTAAATAAGTCGAACTGAAAATAGGGTTTAAAAGAGAGAACTTCTAGGACCACCTACCTCTATGAAACTATTAGAAGTCATTGCTTCTATGACTTGAACTCAAATTAAAAGAATTTCATGTGTAATTTGTTTTCCTGTTTCCCGTCATTGTTTATCTTTTCAGTTCATAGTTACACCAGTCACTTATTATTAATTATTCACTCGAGTGGTTTTACAGGGGCTATTGAAAATTCTTTCAATTAACGGAAAGTTAAAATTGATTTGCAAAGTGGAGAAAGAAGAAAGAAGTTGGGCATTTGTTGCTAGTGAATTCCGAATTCCGCACAGTTCTCTTTCAACCGTCCTAAAGAATAAGAAAAAGATCGCCACTGGTGAAGGCGGTGAGTCTACTTAATGAAAAATATACGTGATGATTTCAACTAAACTTTTGTGTTCAATTTTCCCATTTACATGAAGGTAAGTGGAATGATAACCTTGAGAAGTGACTGTATAAACAAAAATACACTCACCACTAAAAATTGAAAAATAAAAATAATTTTTAGAAAAAAAAACAAAACCGACATAAAGATTAAACTTACATATACAAACTTGAACTAAAAAATAATATTTTAATTTCTTCAAAACAAAAATCATAAAATGACAATAAACGAAATTATTGATACTTATATACCTATTCACAATTTATGATCAGTTATTTTTGAAGTTAGTGCCAACCAAAAAACCAGAATTCGAAAAGAAATGGTAATTCTTAAGATCCTCCTACTATTTCATCACCGACACACTGCTGTCTCTGGCCATTCCAAAGTTTGTGGCTAAGTCAGAATTAAACTGCCCTTCTTGGCTGGCAAGAAAATAACTGATCATAAATTGTGAATAGGTATACCAGGTATGCAAGTTTAAAATGTCTTTTATTTCTTAAAATATATACACAGTAATTTAAAAAAAAAGTATAATATATTTTATTTAAAGTACTGACCCTCGCTTTCTACACATTTTGTCCATCTCTCGGGCAATATATGGATACCATTCCAAAAGAATGCTTCATCTTTATTTGAAATCCATTCATCGAGCCATTTTCGTACGTTTTCGAAATTGTTGAAGTGTTGCTCCGCCAATGAGTGTCCCATCGATGAGAAGAGGTGATAATCAGAAGGCGCCAGGTCAGGTGAATACGGCGGGTGGGGTAGGAGTTCCCAACCAAGCGAAGAAATCGTTTCCTTAGTCAATCTGGCTGAATGTGCAGGAGCGTTATCATGCTGAAGAATGACTTTGGCGTGCCTGTGAGCCCATTCTGGCGTTTTTTTCGATCAATGCGTGACTCAAATTGATCATTTGTTGTCGGTAGCGCTCGGTATTAACTGTTTCGCCGGGTTTGAGAAGCTCGTAGTAGACTACTCCCTTCTGATCCCACCACACACACAGCATTGTCTTCTTCCCAAAACGATCCGGTCTTGCACTCGATGTGGATGGTTACCCATGATTTTTTTTTTTTGGGATTCTGAAAATAAATCCATTTTTCATCGCCAGTTACAACTCGATGCAAAAAAACCCTTTCTTTCGTGGCGTAAAAGCAGCATTTCGCACACAGTTTTTCGTTTTTCCATCTGTCGTTCGTCCAATTCATGTGGAACCCATTTTCCAACCTTTTGAATCTTTCCCATAGCTCTCAGGCGATCGGAAATGGCTTGCCTAGTGACATTCAACTGTTCTGCCATCATTTGTTGGGTTTGGGTATTGTCTTCGTCTAATAAAGATTGCAATTCGAAGTCCTCAAACTTTTTTGGTCGATTTTCTCGTTTTTGATCAGTAACATCGAAATCACCACGTTTGAAACTTTGAAACCAACGTTCACATGTCCTGACGGTTGGAGCAACATCGCCATAAGTCTCAACAAGAATTCGATGACATTCAGATGCCTTTTTCTTTTGATTAAATAAGAAAATCATGACATGCCGCAAATACTCTTTATTTGGCTTAAAATTAGACATTTTTAACACCAAAGAAAGGTATGATACGTCCACGTAAACGACTTAAAAACAACTGACTTTTGTAAACAAATGACTAACAAACAAAATAGCGTTTAGAGATAAGCAAATCCTTCAATAGGCTAAGAGCGCATTCTATTGGAATTAAAACGACATTTTAAACTTGCATACCTGGTATAAGTATCGATAATTTTGTTGATTGTCATTTAATGGTTTTTGTTTTGAAGAAATTAAAATATTATTTTTTATTTTTTAGTCCAAGTTTGTATATGTAAGTTTAATCATGAAGTCAGTTTTGTTTTTTTTCAAAAAATTATTTTTTGGAGTAAATAGTATTTTTACAATAAATACAGGATTCAAGAAAACGATCAAAAATGTTCTGCTCAAAAGCGCAACACTTTGACTTATCGACTTCTTCATGATAGTAAGGAAAACATACTAAATATTATTTTTTAATAAAAATAGTTGAGAGAACAGAGAGCATAGAGAACAAAGAATCCAATAATTCTGCAATTAGTAAAAGTTAAATTACAAAACTGGTAACGAAACACAAACTAAACACTTTCTTAAAATTAATTTATATTTTTGAATATATGAATCTTCCGTGTGAAGAGAAAATTGAAACAGAAAATATTTTTATTTATTTATTGTTTAAATGATTTTAATAAAATAATAAATTTATATTTTACATTTATAGAGTCAAATAAAAAAAGAGACATATTTTAGTAACAATAGGATTTTCTCTATTTTATTTTGTTCATTGCATTAGTATTTTCTCTCATCTTTTCATTGTGTAATTAATGGAACATTTTTGTTCTTACTGTATCAAATTCCAACTGATACAATAACTTATTTTAAAATAGACTATAGCATCAAAGTGCATATATAGATCATCATCTTATCCGTAAATACACTGAAGGATACCCGAGCATTTTATTTAGTTAATAATTTTAATGATCCAAATACTTTCCATATGCCATGGCTAAAGTATATGAAAATGTAAACAACTAAAAAAATATAAAAATTTAGCCTGAAAAAAAAAACAATTGGATGGAATTTGTTGTTGTCAGTATATATTTCCGAAGATTTGTTTTCTATCAGACATGTATAAGCTAACAGGTTTCAATCAGGCTAGCAAAAGAATCGATCAAACTTTAAATTTTAATTTAAAACCTAAAAATGTATAAATTATTTAAGCTGTTTCCTGGTAGTTTTAAAGTAACTTTTTTCAACAATCCCAAGTTAAAATTTAGTCATATTTTCAATTCAATAACAGAAATATTATATATATATATATATATATATATATATAATATATATATATATATATATTCTGCTATCCCTACCATCAATTTCGTAATAGAAATTATGTCACATGGAAAAAATAAAAACGATAATCCTTGTATCACTAAATCTTAAGAATCATGTAATTATGTAATTAAAGAAATCAAGCAAAATGTTTATAGTTATAGTATTTACCTAGCCTTCTCCAGAGCTTCTTCTTCTTCTCTTTCTCTCCTCTTTTCGGTTTCAACACGTAATCTTTCCCTTTCAGCCTGTTCTTTTTGATGTCGCCTCATTTCTTGCTGTTCAATCAGGGCTCGTTGCTATAGAAAAAAAAATATAACAATAATAATCAAGCTTTTATTTAATATTCCAAGTTACAATACTGGGACAGTTCAGTAGGTGAATTCCCAGGACCATGTTTCTAGAACTGAAGATGAATGTTTTTAATATTTTATGTCTTTTTAATATTTAAATATTTTTTAAACTGTAATTTTATAATTCACATGGTATCGATCGTTTTAACATGTAGATTTTTATATTTAAAAAAAAAAGACTTACGGTTTTTTTTTTTGTGCTATATTTGTCAAATTGTGATTGATTAGTATGCTGTGTAATTAGCAACCCATTTAAAAATGGGCAGTACCACTTAATCAAGTATTTATCTTGAATAAAAAATTCCAACAGAAGAGGCAAATAATTTATTGACCCTAATATATCATAAAATAAAGTATCTCTATTATAGGAACAATAAACAATTTAAAAAAAAAAAAATTATTTTATTTTATTTAATATTGGAGTTATTTAACACTAAACCCACCATGACAGAGGTTCAGATCTTTTGAGAGAAGTTCTAGTGAAAAACATTCATTACTTTACTTTTTGACTTTACTACTTTTATATATAAATATATCAAATGTGTTTTATTGATATCAACTCCACTCTTATTATTGTTTTTTTACTGAGAAATTGTGGTAGAAATACATGAAATGTCATTAGGTTTAGTGTTAAAATATTTGAACGACGGAATCCCAATAGGAAATTTGACAAAAAAAAGAAAAATTGGATGTTTATTTATATTTATCAAGATTAAAAAAAATATATATTTAAGTTAAAAACCTTTACCTTCTTGGCATTTTCTTTAGCTTGTTTCTTAAAAGCTTGAAAGCTGTCAGCCATGGAGGACTTCAGAGCCGCAGTCGGTGGAGTTGGGGTGAGAGCTGGTGTTGGGGACTGGGCAAGTGAAGACCATGAACTGGCATTTTTCAAGTTCTGCTCAACAGTCTGAAATTAAAAGGAAATTTTTAGGCAAAATATAACAATAGCTGTAGCAAGTGAATTGTTATACATAACATACTGATAGACAAGAATGGATCTCAAACATAAAAATTTATTATTTAATTAATATAAGTCAACAAAGCTTATAATGAATTCCTAAGTAATGCATACCGTATAATTTAAAAAAAGGAATTTTGGATCAGTTAATATAAGATACATTAATATAAATAAGATAAAAAAAATATATAAAAGAAACTGGTTAACAATGAACCATTATAGCGGTAATAAGCATAATGGCAAAGTAAGTAATCTGCAAAATTCAAATGGAATATAAAATATATTTTTTATCAAAAGTTGTCATACAAAAAAAAAAGTAATAATAAAAAAATTAGTATGGTAGTCAGTCAATAAAATTAACCATTACTTAAAGAATACTAAAAATAAATAAAAATTAGAAATCCAATCTCTGATTAGAATTTATTTTAATACTTCGCTTAAAGGGAACAAAATAATGAATTATAGTTAATAACATAATCTCGTTTTCCATTTAATTGTATTTTCCTATGAGCTAACCATCTTCCGATGGTAGAAGCTAATCTTTATTAACCCTTTGACTGCTACAGACTACTATATGAGTCCGGTGGTTGCAGTGCCCTCGGTGCTACAGACTACTATGTGAGTCCAGCTGGTTATACGCCAAACAGCAACTAACTCTTATCGTAGTTCTTTTTTTCCATCGCCATCTATGGACCGTTTATAGAAGCTGCCATGCCTCTTTAAGCCTATAGATGGCATACAACTTCACTTTCGGCATATCACTTCAATTTCATGAAGTTTCTGTGTACCTGCTTCGACCCTTTTTTACGTTGTGTACCGTTTCTCTTTACCTGAAATTTTGCCTGCATATCCTTCTGTATATTTTATGCTTTTGTAGTGAATAGTTAAGTGCGTTAAGTCTAAAAAAAAAATTATGAAGAAAATTTATCAGAACTTCTGGTGGGTGCAAGTGAAAGTGAAAAAGAATCTTCTTTAGAGCATGAGGAGGATTTTTTGGATCAATCTGGTGAAGTATCTATTAGAGAAATGCCGGGAACTAGTTAAATATCAAATATAAGAGAAAAGGAGGATGGGAGACACGAATAGAAAATGTAGAATAAATAAATAAAACGAAACAGCTAAGCGTAAAAAGTATGCCACACACGGGGCACTGCAGGTGCCTAGACTATGCCGCAGCCAAAGGGTTAAATACCATTCTGTCCATGTAAAATATAAATATGGCAACATCCAAAATGAAAGATATAGCTAAAAAAAGTGTGTTGCAGTTAGAACATATAAATATATAGATTTTTTTATAAGGCTTTAATTTAAGTGTGCCACAATCGTCTCTTATTTACAAGGAAATTATAATAAAAAGTCAAATTAATCATAATAAAAGAAATTTAAAATATAATATTATAGAAACAATTTGATCAACATATTTACAAGCTTACTAGGTATTTTCTATCGCATACAGTTTTTGCTAGATATCTAGATGCATTTGAGTAATTTACAAAGGTAGTAATCAATTACAAAGGTCTAAATAAAAGAAAATATGTTGATGATTATGTTATGCTGAACTATCATTCCGAACGTGCAATAAATAAACATATCATTCTTTAGACATGACATACTAACATATATTTAATAGCCCTTCCCTCTAAAAATATTGTTAAAACTGATTAAATCTTAGTCAAATAATCATTAGTTCACTAAAAAATTATTAAAAGATTTCATCATGATTAAATTTTTCCCAACTATTGGCGAAGGGTTCCTTCTGCCAGTTTTGAGGTATTTTTTGTATAATATTAAATTTAATGTTAATATTAAAACTGGCTCAAAAAAAAAAAAATTGTTATTAAAAAACAATATTCATATCACTGCTATTCTCAACACACCATAAAAAAAATATTTCCAGGTATAAAAAAAAAATGTAGATTGAATTGTAAAAAGGCTTCCATAACATTTATCCTAGACTAAGAAATATGAAATAGAAATTTCAATTTTTCGAAATTTATTAACTTTTATAAATGTAAAATAACTCAATTAAATTTTAATTTGTTACATGCACAAACATATCATCTCTTAAAATATATACTATATACATAAATTTCTTTCATAAGATGCATATAACAGCAATAATAAAGTTATTATCTTTAATAAACAGAATGTTAAAAAACGAAAATGCACTAAATACTTGAAGATGAAATGAGAACAATTTAAATAACTATTCAAAAAGTTTTAAAATAATTAGAAGCTTTGGCAACAGGAATTACGAGCAGAAGTAACTTCAACAGAAAAATAAAAACTTTAACACTACAAAAAATATACTACTCAATCAAAAAATAAAATACATTTCCAAAATAAAATGGCTTTCCAACATTGATAAAATATACAATTAGTAACTACAACCAACTATACAGTGTTAGTAAGGGTTAGGAGTTGACAGATAATGGAAAAATATAAGATTCATCATTGATAAGGATGGAAATAATTTTAGAGAAGAAAATTTATCCTAAACTAACAAAAAACATTCATATTTTTTTAATTAAGTTGCTTAGTTGAGTAGGCTATTTCAACAATAATCCTTAACAATTACTGAATTAATTGTATCTTCATGAAAATAAATAATTATGTAACTAAAAAAAAAAAAAAAAAAAAAAAAAAAAAAAAAAAAAAAAAAAAAAAAAAAAAAAAAAAAAAAAAAAAAAAAAAAAAAAAAAAAAAAAAAAAAACCTGCTTTATAATATATATTGTGGGGTTACAAATATAACACAATAAGTAAAAAAAACATGGTTTTGAGTGAACACTGATAAAAGAATTTTTTGCTTTGTCTACTTCGGTACTGACATTATTTGATAAAATAATATCATGACCAAAGTAGACAAAGCAAAAAAAATCTTTTATAGGCTTTTACTCAAAACTATTTTTCTCGACTTCTTGAGTTTCACTTGTAATCCCATGATATAGAATCAAAATGGACACAAACATGAAGCAAAATGTTTGCCCAATCAAGGGTATGAAATGTATTTAAACTAAAAATGTTTTAGTCCTGTTGTTTTATTCAACAATTCATCAAAATTTCATCAAATTACTGGAACAGAAAAACTTGACACAAAACCCAATTTATGCTTCAGATATGATAGTAAAGAGGAATTCATGACTCAGTTTATAACTTTACTAACACAGTGCAATCCAATCTTAATCATCCTGTGGTCTGTAAGATTTTACCTTGAGTAACTATTACATAGTGTAAAAACTATCGGCCAAAGCTGCAAGTGGGAAAGAAATCACAACCAATACTGGAATCAATATACAAGACGAAAAAAAAATACTTATTTTTGATTAAAAAAAAAAAACCAATCCAATTGCCAAGTTAAAAGTTATATTTTTTCCCTAATGTCCAACATTACTGAATCATTGATAAGATAAACAATTAATATATTGTCTCAATATACTAATGCCGGCAGTCAGGAACCATCAAGTGCTGGATTATCATGATTGTACTGCATCTATTCATGATAACATACAAGGAACATTCAGCATTTAATAATTCATGTTCGAACCGCTTGATTAAAACATATCACAAGTACCTAGCAAAAGAAAGTTTTTCTCTAAAATGAAAATAATAATAATTAAAAAAAAGTTAAATATATATATATATATATATATATATATATATATATATATATATATATATATATATATATATGCAACATTGTAATCTTATTATTTTATAAACCTACTCAATGAAACAAGTAAATAATTTAGAATTTAATAAATCATATCATTGTATCATTTTGATGTATAATAAAAAATAAATTAAATACGACATAGTTATTTACCAACATAAAATCTGAAAAAAAAAAAAAAAAAAAAAAAAAATTAAAAATACAGCAAACATAAGTCACAAATATTTAATTATTTCAACAAAAATCTTGACGAAAAGAACATCTATCATTCAAAAAGATTCAAATTCAATCCCTGCCTCCATAACGTAATACATACACTAAAGTTAAAGAAAGATACATAGCGTGCTTTTAAAAGAAAACAGAGAAAAAAAAAAAATTGAAAAACTATTAAAACCTTTGAAATCCTTAAGCAGCCATCAATGTTGAAGCCAAAATTCTAAAAACAAAAAAGCATGTAAATTGGTTAAAAAAAAAAAAAAAAAAAAAAAAAAAAGAGAGCCTCTTTAAGCCATGAGGAATCAATTTAAACTTTTCATTTTTATTTTATACTTTTCATTTTTATTTTATAATGAACATGCAGCTTGCTGAAACTTTTCACACTCGATTCCTCATAATTATCACACTATCATTCATTTCATTCACGGTAGTCAACTAATAGTACAAACCCTCAATTGCAATAAAAATGAAAAAAATGTTTCAGATTACTAACTATGCAAAATAAAAACGATTCCAAAAAAATAAAATATCCAAAATACAGTAATAATAAAATTTTATGATTAAAATTGGTTTATGAAAATTTATTTAGTTTTCTCTGTTCCATTAGAGAAATATAAATTACAGTAAACCACCTGAATAATAGTATAAAGTGGATACATTCAAGCACGAGATGTCTACACTCTATAGAATCATCTCGAGTGAATGTTTTTGATAATTCAAAAAAATAAATAAATAAAAATATATATAGATAGCCTTCTGTGGACCTACAGGGACCTTGCATGAGAAAATCTATGATTTAGGGGCCCAGCCATCAGTTTTAAATAAATAAAAATATATATAGATAGCCTTCAGTTTTCTTCAGAATGTAGCACCTCCAACAATTAGGTGATCACCAGTCTAAATTATTGATTCAAAGTAACCAATCGAGCTTCAGGTAATCTGAAGCTCGACAAAGAAGGGTACAGAGCGAGTAAAATAATAAGAATAACTAATATCCAAAGCCAACGTGATTTTTAAGATAACATCCTTCTCAAGGTTATCTACAAGGATTGAACCCTAATTTATGCCATTTAAGGAAGCAACCTATTCTATGCAGAGTGAAGTAGAGATTATACCACTTTGCCAAAAAACAAAACAGTCCGTTTCTGACCTAAATTCAAAACAGTCCTTCTGAATAGACAAGAATGCATAAGTTCTGCCACTAAATCCTAACTCCACTAAATTAGTTAATCCACTAAATAAATATGAATTAAATGGATAAAATTATATTTTAAAAAAATTCATCAACAACAAAAAGAATTAAACAATTAAAAAGAATTTTAATATTCTAAAAATATTGGACTAAAAAAAACAAGAATATTTGATAACCAAGCTATCCAGAGCTGTGTTCTTTAAAGTTTTTCAGACTTCCTGTATGGCCTAGATCATTATCCTTACATGACTAAATTGTACTACTTTAAATCAGACTCCTAATTAAACGATAAACACTGAAAATCTATTGCTAAATTTAGGCATGTTTATCTACATGTTAAGCTTGCCACTGCTCTGTTAAAGTTCAGTTTAAAATAATGCAGAAAAGACAATTTGACCTATTTTGGCACTAGTTAAAAGATTATTCTTTCTTAACAGGAAAATGGTAATGGGCATCAAATTTAAGTGATTATATCTACTATAATAAAAAATAATAGATATTAATTAGCGACAGTTCAAAAATATTTCCTAATAAGTAGACAGAAGAAAACTGTTTGATAAAGATGAGCTTCTTCAAGATATAACTACGCAACATTACAACTACAGCCTACAAAATTTTACTACTTTAAAATTTTACCTTAACTACCATCTAAGCCAATATCAATCTACAAAAGCTGCTTGCCTGTTTTATTTAGTTTAAATTATTCATGATATTTTTAAAAACTGCAAAAGGATACTAAATACATTAAAAGTACATCAGCTATAGTTAGTAATTCCTTACACCAATACCAGTAGTGTTCCGGTTACTTTAAGATATTTTCTTTGATAATTGAAGCAATGTAAAGGTATTACTAAGGATTAATATTCTACTTACCCTCACTAATAGATTTTGAGGCTATAGATAGTACAGGAGAGACTTACTATGAAAAGTTTGTTCAACCTTTTTAAAGTTAAGTATAACTATAACCAGTAATTGAGTAAATACATAGTAATGTATTCCATAGAGGTTCATATTTTTTAAATTTTGTTATCATTCATGAATGCAACTTAACTAACAGCAACTAATCAGAATAGAATTGGTTAATACTATACAGTAGAAGTCCAATAAATCAGAGAGATCAGAAACCAATAAGTAGGTGCTATTTTGCCAATAAGGACAAGAACCATATTAGTCGTATTTGGCAACACTCAAGCAGTGTAAGAACATGGCAATATGTAGTATTGGTTACCCTATATCTTATAAAATGATGTAAACTTGAAAACGACCTGACTCAATGCAAGACAAACTTAAAAAAAAAAAAATTATGTTAAACAAAAAAGTTCTTCAGTACAGATCTATGACAAAAAAATAAAAAATTCGGTCCTTATTTTTCGGTTATGACTGACCACACTTAACTGTGTAGGTAGTTCGCTGTGTGCGTTTCGAGATATATTGTAATATTAAAGTTCAGTTAAAGTGGCACAGCCTAGCCACCTATGGAAATGACTTCATTCGATAATATTAAATAACCAAATATTAAAATACTCTTCAAGACCAATTGAGACAACAGAAATTTTTTATTACATAATAAGTAATTAGGTACCTTAGGTTTGAAGGGGTGTTGTAAAGTTGGCGTCTGGGGAAGCTGAGGAGGCTGGGAATTCTTATTCATATCTAAGTGATGTGGTGTAGTTGGAAGTGCAGCACTCGGTATGATTGGCGGACCAGGTACGTTGCTGACAGGGGGAAGAGAATTGTTCAAGTGTCCTGTAACAAATTTAAATATATAATGAATCCATAACTTAATAAATACAAAACAGTTATGTATTTTATATCTATATCATTATATTAAAGTAAAAGTCATTTTCTGTTTGTGATCACTAACTGCGAAACTACGGAACCAATCTGTACCAAATTTTAACCACATCATCTTCATAGTTCAAGGAAGGTTTAGCAATAATAAAGCTTATATATTTCTATTAAATTGCTGTTAAAAAAAATGATGAATATATGGTGAGCAATGAAGTTTAAAAATATAAGAACCAATAGGTGGCGAGTGCCATTCAAGATAGGCTACAAATGTACGGTGTTATATAAAGTTAGAAATTTATAATAAAATTTACTTATTTTCAATTAAATTTTTATGAAAAAAACAATGAATATGTGATACAACATTTAGATACCAGAGAAGTATGAAATTAACTTATATGTGGTAGCATCATTCCACAAAACTACTGAACCCATCTGTACCAAATTTTAACTCCTCATTTCATTTATGAGGATAATATAAAAATATTTCTGCTGAATCAATATTATAATCAAATCAAAATGTAGACCCTTTGATTTTTTATATTGTTTGTAAAAATATGATTCATGGGCCTTTAGTTGTAAGCACTGATAATGAAGTCCATTATCCGCAAGTTTCTTAATATTCTCTGTTGATCTGGATTACCAACTCACAAATTAAAAATTAAAAATTGGATGTTCAATTATGGTTTTATGTAATCTAATATCTAATCAGAGCAATTTTAACCATGTTAAAAATTACTGATATGCATGGAAATATTGAAGAAATAATGCTTAATAGCATACTTAAATATAAGATTTTTATCGCTAAACAAATAAAACTCCAATTATTAGTTAAAATTATCCATGTGCTTTACTTATGAGAGAGAGCGAAGCTGCGATGGGGGATGCTAGTAGTAACATTTTAATATTGATATAGAACATTCTGAAAATAAATGTTGTTTATAGCTACAAATAAACCACTGAAAGAGACATGTGTACATTAAAAAAAAAAATCCATACAGAAATAAACTACATTACATGAAAATAAATACATTCATGCACTCTGTCAGGCTCAGGAAAAAGGGAGATAGCTGACATTTTTGTTTAGGTTATAAATATTGCAGATTTTTTTTTTTTTGTAAAAAGAACATAATATGCAGCAAAGACTATCAAAATAAAGATTAATAAATTATTTACAATGAAGTTATATCCTAATATTGAAATATTATACTTCAATAAATCGCAGGGCGTCAACATTTCAGTTTCACCAAAAACCTTTATGCGTTTGCATGACAAAATATAGCTTTAGTATCATTAAAATTTAACACAACACAAATTCACGTTATATCACTCACTTAAAATGGAAGAAGTATGACTCAAAACTTTATTTTTTTTAATTTGGAACTTTGTTATTAAAGCAAAGTAATGCTTAAATATTCGGCTAAAATAACTGGTACATTGGTTATCATTCAATATATTTTGCGACGGAATAAATTCAGCACGCTGCTAAATATGTAAATCATATCGTGTCTCTAATATTAGGTATAATTAAAACATATTTTGACTTGTATCACTTTCATTCTGGTAGTGGGATATTATTTTGAAACATCTACAAATAAATGATTATTACAGCTAATAATTTACTTTTTCATAAAAATCAAAGCAGTTAGCTTTAGATGCATATATTCATAACTCTAATAATTTTACAATAATTAAACTATTGAATAAACGAAGATTGTAAAAATATGTAATAAGAATACTAATATAATATTATACTACAAACTGTATGAATCTGAACTCCCAAGCTTGTTATTTATGAGAAAACAACCTTGGACCTATGATTTCAAGTTAATGTAGCACATTTTTTAAAAAGGATATAGAAATCTTCTATTAATCCATTATGAAAATGTGCTGCTTGTGAATCTATAGGGAAAATTTTTAATAAATATTATTGTTCAAAACTTTTTACTGGTTTCCAACATTAACTTTAATTTAATGAAATAAATATGTTGTGTATTTTGTTTAAAAGAATGTGACTAAATCATCAAAACTTAGGTTGAATTGATGGTATATTATGTGCTACCTCAAATAGTTATTTACTCCAACGATGAATAATTTCAGCCTATTGTAGTTTTTTTAAAAATAATTTTAATTAAAAGTTAATTACTGTTTACATATAGTACAAACAGTTTAAAAAGAACATTATATAAATATTTACCATCTGTGTGATGGGGGAGTATAGGATGCTTTTCTTCCTTAATGATGGGAGGTGAGTCAGGCAAAGGATCAAATACAGAAGGCATCCCAGTAACGATATCATTTAGCTCGGGCTTCACCTCCAAAAGGTTTTTGAAATCCAAATGATCTGGAACGGGTGCTAGTGGAACAGGAACATCCAATTCCTGTTTGATCTCAATAGGACCTGCCAAATAAATTCAATATTACTTGAAATACTAAAGCAAATAAAACATGAATAATATATTTTAACACCTATATATTGGGATGTACATGTAGACTATATTACTTATAAATAATAAAAAAAATATTCAGGGTGATTCAAAAAGAAGGAACCGATTCCATGATTAAATATTTCACAGATAAATTTCAAAATCGGAAAGAGGGAGTGGCTCTTGGGAAGATTAGGTTTCCATGGGGTCATGCTAGGAACATCAGTTTCTCAAAAACACTCAGTTGTCCAACAGTCAACAGACAACTCCTTAACAGAAAGCATTTTGTGTTCTAGAGTTTGCAGAAATAACTTCAGTGACAACAGTGAAGGGTGAAATCAGACTGAAATTCAATTGAGACGCACCTCTCAAAAACATCTTCAGATGGTTTTAACAGTTTGAAAAGAGCAGGTGTCTTTGTAATGGGAAAAGTCATGGGCAACGGAGACCAAGTACTTCAGAGGAAGAGGAGGGAATCCATGGTACATTTCATCAAAACCCAAGGAAATGCATCTTGCTAGCTGAGAGCAAACATTAGCTCAACCCATGGTATAGTTTGTGCTTGAAAGATGGTTGCAATTCAACTGGACAGATTGCAGCTTGTTCAGATGTTGCGTATGATGGAGGAGAACAAAAACTTAAGTTCACTTTTAGGTTTTAGCTCCATGATTTCCTGACCACAGTTTGTGATTTTTTTTTTCTAGGGGTTTGAAAAGAATAAAATCTTTGTCTCACCAATACCTAACATAGATATGATTTTAGTTTATGTTATGTAATGTTAAGGGACTTGTCCCAGAATTAAGTTTTCTTCTAATCTATTCTAACCTGGATAACTTTGACCCTTTAACAGGCGATGTATCCTGGAGGATACACATATTTAATGCCTTTTGCTCAATAAATGACCTAATGTCTGATGCATTATTGTCTAATATCCTTTATCTAACCTTGAATTTCATGATACATGTGTGGGGATTAGCGTGGCTATAGCCAATCAAAGGAAAAAAAAAGAATAAAGAAACGTATTCAAAAATAAAATAACCAGCCTGCCCGTTAAAGGGTTAATCACTGAATAACAACAATCAATTCCATTGTTCCATACATGTTTTAATGTGTTTGGGAAGAACTCTCATATCGTCTTGATGATGTCCTTGCTGCAAGGGGTGGGGAGGGCGATATTAAAGACTTGTAACACGTAAAACAAGATTTGACTGTGTGTAGAATTCTTGTATAATAGTTCGATTTGTTTGCTATTTTGTCCTTAATACAATATTTAATCATGGAAACAGTTGATTCTTTTTGAATCACTCTTTAATATAAAAATGGCAAATTAAGAATAAGGTTTTTGCAAATTACCTCTGTTTTCTTAGCCATTTTTTACTATTTACTACAAAATCAAATTATAATGAGTAATAACTGATATTAATACGCCACCTGTTTCAAGACCAGTCGGAGCAGGCGGAGGTATGCCCATCGATGTCGCTGGCGTGGGGATTGATGCCCTCTTAGCAGTTGTCAGAGGGGCAGCCGTTGCGGTAGGCCTCGCAGGTTGGGGAGGCAAGCTATGTGATGCTACAACAGGTTTCACTAGGGATCATAGAAAAGTTATATTTCATAAATTCATTTAGTAATAAAAGCCAAATATTTTATTTAGTATTGTACATCGAATATATATAAAGCAAATATATATAAAAAAAAAAATCAAACCCCTCCACTGCCAATTTATCTATTTGCCTTGTCACATACATTTCATATCTCACTTATGTAGAATAGAATAGAATAAAAAGAAAACTTTATTCTGGGACAAAGTCCCTTAAGAATAACATAAAATAGCATAAAGTAAGATCATAACTGGCCGAGAGGCTGTTAAAAGTAAAATAACATAGATAAACTGAATACAAATATGTATGAAAAAAAGAAACAGAGAAAAACTAGAAAAAGAAAAAACTTTAAATAAAAAGAGGGTGAAAAAAATGAGTATACAAAATAGAGGTTAATATAGTAAAGAAAATTGCAAAAGAGAAAAAAAAAAAAAAAAAAAAAAAACAGAAGAAAAATAAAAGATAGAAAATCAAAAATTACCATTACAAGAAATCAAAACATTATCATAGTCAAACTATAATTTTTGCTAATGTTTCATGTCTGAAGGTCTTAGTAATTAAATTAGACGATTACACAAATAGTACATACATCCTTATAATTGGAGAGCGTCTGGTTGGAGGGAAAGAAGATGGTGAAAGAGTAATGTTTTGAATGTTCCAAGGGAAGAAGCATTGCGGATACTTGGGGGGAGGGGAATTCAAAAGAGTAGAGGATCGGACAAGGAAGGAACGTTGGAATGCAGTACTTCTGTGGGATGGAGTATAGAGATCGGAAAGACGAGATCTTGTATGCAGTGATTTGATAGCGGACTTGAATTTCAGGTTACTGTAAATAAAGGGAGGGTGACGGGTGTTGATAACTTGGTATAGATAGGTGCCTAGGAAGTATTTTCTGCGGAAGGAGGGGAACAGCCAATTTAACTCAGTGTAGAGATGCGAAACATGGGAATGTCTCGAGGTTCCGAAGACAAACCTAATGAAGCAATTCATGATGCGTTTTAATCTGTCCTCAAGAACCGTCGAGAGCCCGCCATATATCACACAACCGAAGTCAAATTGGGGGAAGATAAGGGAGGATACTAGGAGTCTGCGTGTGGGTAGGGGAAGGAGGTGACGGGAGCGGTGAAATAGTTTTAGGATACCGATCGACCTTCGGGAGATTTGTGCAATATGGGATTTCCAGGAGAGGGTTTGATCAATGGTTAAGCCTAAATTTTTAACAGAAGAATGGAAAGTTATTGGATGACCATTAAGGAATAATGTGGGAATGTTGGCATTTGAATGAAGAAGGGAATGTGATCCTATGGCAATTGCTTGAGTTTTAGCTGCGTTTAACGTTAATTTGTTCAGATTTGCCCAGGCACAGATTTCGTCTAGGTCTTCCTGAATTTTGGAAAACGCAGCTAACATTTCAGATGGAGGAAAGGAGAAGTAAATTTGGAAGTCATCGGCGTAAAGATGGTGGGAACAATGGTGAATTGAATGGGGAAGATCATTGATGTAGGAATTGAACAGTAGAGGGGAAATGCTCGAGCCTTGAGCTACTCCTGATTGTAGAGTGAGGAAAGAGGATAGGCCTTGGTTAGGGGTGGCGACTGCTTGGGTGCGGTGGGAAAGCAAAGATTGAAGCCAAAGCAGAGCGCTGTAGGAAAATTTAAGTGATTTCATTATGGAAAAAAGGATATTATGGTCTAAGGAATCGAATGCTTTAGAGAAATCAAGGAGGATCAGGATGGTCAGTTCTTTTTTATCCATCGCTGCTTGGGTGTCAGTGATAATTTTGATGAGGGCGGATTGTGTTGAGAAGCCGGGACGGAAACCAGACTGGAAGGGATCGAGTAACTTGGAATTTTCTAGGAAATTGGAAATTTGGGATTGCACCAATCTTTCTAGGGGCTTTGAAAGGTTAGAAAGTATGGATATAGGGTGGTAGTCCTTTGGGGATATAGGGTTTGGGTTCTTGTTGATGGGATGGATTACGGCCTTTTTCCAGGAAGTGGGAAATACAGAGTTTTGGAGGGAAAAATTATATATGAAGAGGAGAACCGGTAGGATTTCAGGAAGTCATAATTTCAATAATTTAACAGGAATGCCATCTAAACCAGATGAGTTGGATTGAGACTTCATAATGGAGGTAATTAGATCAGAGGGAGTGATATAAGAAAAATAAAAATTATTATCGTTAAATGTAGGCGGATGTGAGGACTGGGAGGGTCGAGAAGGAGCAGATGAAGAGGAAGAAACGAAAAAGGAATTTAACTCGTCTGGAGTGACAGGAAAGACTCCCGAGGGAGAGGAACTAGGAGGATCACACAAGGAAAGTTTGCGGAGGAGCAGCCATTTGGATTTAGGATCGGGTGCAGAGGAGAGGGCTTCGTGGAAGAAATTGGATTTAGTTCGCCGGATCGTGGATTGTGTTAAATTTCTAAGAAGCTTAAACGCTTGATAGTCATCTTCAAGCCTGGTGCGTCTGAAGCGTCTAAGGGCAGCCTCTCGTCTTCTTTGTAAATCTTTAATATCTTGGTTCATCCAAGGAGCAGGGCGACGCCGGCGAAATGTTGAGGTTTTAAGAGGAGCATGGGTATCAAGGATAGATAGGAGCTTGGTGGTGAGTAATTTAACCATGGTATCAATTGAGGAGCAGGAATAAATTGGATTCCAATCAATGGTTTCAATGTCAGGTAAAATCTTTTCTCTGGTAAGGGAGTCTATGCTACGGAAGGAGATTGTTTTAGGAAGGAACTGAGGTGTTGGGAAATCATATGATATTTGTATCAGGTCATGAGAGGATAGGAATGAAACAGGTCGTTGACTTGAGGAGAAAAGGTTTTTTGGAGAATCTATGACATGCAGGTCCAACCATGTGTCGGACCCGCGGGAGTGGTGGGTGGGATTAAATGGTACAATAAAAAGGTGAAGGGAAAAAAAAAAAGAGGTTTTCAAGATAGGTTTTGTCGTAGGAGTCAGATAGGAGATTGGTATTCAGGTCACCGGAGATGATTATATTGGAGTAGAGAGGAACATAATAATAAAGGTTAGATTCGAATAATTGGTCAAAGGGAACATGAGGGGGACGATAGGCCACTGCATACAGAAGAGAATGGGAATTAAAGGATATTTCAACAAAGAGATACTCAATGTTTGGGAGATATGAGGGAGGAGAAAGATGCAAGACTCGGGACTTCAGACTATCATGGACATATAGTGCTACTCCGCCTCCGGTCCGGTTGACCCGGTCGTGACGGATGATGGAGTAGTTAGGGAGGGAAATTGAGGAAGAAGGAATATAAGGTTTCAGCCAGGTTTCAGAGACTGCAATGATGTGGTAAAAATTTTGGGTGAAGAATTCTAGGAATTCATCGTAGTGGGCTGGTAGGGATTGTGAGTTTATGTGACAGGCGGTTAGGATATTAGTCATATTGGAAAGAAGTTAGGGAAACATAGGACAGTAAGTAAAAGGAAGACGCTGAAAATGAGATACAGTAGTAGACGCCAAGAAGAAAAAATACATATCGATGATAAGAACAGAAGTAAAATGATATGTACAAAGAAAATATAAAAGTAAAAATATTTACAATAATGCAAAGTAAGAGTAAAAGTAGTAACTAGTAAATATATAAGAATAGTAGAGAACGAACGGATGAAGAGCTGGTAAAGAAGTGAGGAAGAAAAAAAATAATAAATATAAAAGTAAAATAAAAAACAATTGAAAAAAAAAATAAAACAAGTGAGGGTTAGCTGGTTAAAAGTGATATCATAGTGATACCAATAAATTAAAAACTGAAAACAATTTTGGTAAGGATAAATAATAGAAAAACAACATAAAATAGAAAATACATTGGTTTCATTAGCAAAGTGAGTAGACAAAGGAAGCGCAGATAGGAAAAGAATTTGAGAAGGTCAGGCGAAAACATCCAGGTCCTGAGCCTGGTCTATGAAGATTACTGGATGGCCGTCTTCTTTACGGCACCGCACACGCCCCCCCCGAAAACCACACATATTTTAATTTGCCGGCTGATCTCTTCTGACGGGCGAGCCAATACAGATGCCTGTTGGTCGGGGTCATCTCCTCGCTCAGATATATCCGGTGGGAGTCATTCTCCTGCCAGCCGATATCGCGCGTCAAGAAGTCCCTCTTGACTTTTCTCCTCCGTATTAGATCGTCCCTCAGACATTGTCCGACGAATCGTGCGATTACCGGCGGTGGTTGCGCATCATCTTTCCTGGGCCTCCAGCACTCCACTGGGTCGAAATCTTCTATGTTTAGTTAGATACCGAGACCGGCACCTATACTTGTAACCAATGCCATAGGAGTCTCTCCTGGGCGTACCGGGATGCCCCGAATTTCCATAGATTTGTTCAAAAGTCCCTGTTCTGCCTTGTTTATCCTGATTTCGAGCAGGCAGACTTTTGTTTTTAAATTACTATTTTCATTAACCAACTCCCCTATGCGTTTTGTTTGCCCTTCTAGATGAGCTTCGATTTTTGTCAGTCTCAGTCAATTCAAAACTTAAGTCTCCGTATTTATCAAGTGACATTTTTAGGGATTTAATTTCCTCGTTAACTGTATTTACGGCAGCTAGTATCTCGGAACCAGATGGCTCCGAAGGTTTCTCAGTGCTTGAATTTTGCTTTTTTGTGTCACAAATGTGACAAAACCATGATTTTTTTGGAGTTTTTCAGAGCTTCAATGTCTTTGTCTAGTAGGTTGAAACATCTGCCGTGGAAAATCCCTTTACATTTAGAACAAACTAAACTGTTTTTGTCTTCTCTTGAAATTGAATTTTCACACTTCGCGCATTGAACCATTTTGAAGTAATTTATTAGTTATTTTGACGTAATAGAGGTAAATGAATGTTTATTTACTTACAGCAGTAGTGAGCAGGTACCTAATACTGTATGTATACAATATCAGATAAATATTTTCTTAATTTTAGAGAAATTATACATATTCAAAAAGCCATTTGAGGTGAAAAATTAACCAACATATATTCAACATCCCATTTCTCCAGTTCATGGGAATTATTCTATAAAATCTTTTTTTTAGAATATGTGCAATCCATTTAATATTGAATTGCATAATTACAAGTAACTAAGAATATAATATAGTGAATCCTGACTCATCAGAAAGTAGGATATTATGTATAGGTGTCTGAATTTACAAAGAACAAGATAATAGAGTTATTTCACCAACACTATAATACAAGGGTTTATAAAAAATAAACAGGATCGATTTTTTTAAAAATTCCACAGTGTTCCTAAGACCTGGAAGGTATTGATGTGCCGTTAGCCTCTACTGTTATAATAGAGAGGACTGATAGAATTACTTTAAGGTTTTTTCAGGATTTATAATAGAGAGGACTGATAGCATTACTTTAAGGTTTTTTCAGGATCAACGGAAACTATGAGCAAGAAATAAGAACAATGTCTCAGTGGAGCAGTGGATTATCATCATGTTTTTAGTCAAGGATGGGAAGAATCTAAACTAAATTACCAAGTCAAGAACCCATATGTTCGAATGGTACAAACAACAAGTCAAAAATGAGTCATGATCACTGCCTAAGAACAAATGTGAACAAGGCCAACATTGAGGCACTTTAAATCTCATCACTGGAAGTATTTTTATAACTCTTTTAAATTATTGTAGACGTACACAACAGTTACGGGCTATTTGCTGTATAAGTTATAGCTTAATAATGTTTTACAATTAATAGTTGTTTTTTTTTTTTATCAATAATTTTTGTTATTTCCCTGGTGATGTGAGCAGTGATATTAATGTACCAAGCATGTCAAACTAGATTACTATCAAAGGATAAAAATTATTAAACACAAAATGTTGTCGAATTGCAAAAGAAAACTAACAAATTATGAAAATAAAAATGTAATATAAATGTAAGGCAGAAGCATCAAATACAAGCGACAGCAGAAACCTTCTTTGATGCAATAGTCTTTTTGGTCATGCCAAATAAATAACTGATAATTTGTAGATTTTCTTCCTTTCTTTTTTTCCAGGAAAGAAATTACTGTTTTTTCACGGCACAGCTGTCACTAAATGCTGCATATCACAGGGACAGGGCCCATACTTCATATAACAACTTCTACATACTTTTTGTAGTCTATTTATATAGATATTTTTAATTTGATATTAATAAATTATCAAAGTTTTTACTAAGCAAACAAACATAATTTTTACTAATTACTATTATTCATACTGAAATAATAAGAACTAAATAAGAGACTTACCAGGTTCAGGCTGTGTCACTGCAGAGACCGGAGGTACAGAAGGTTTGTTGGTGCTTGCTAACGGTACTACGGGCTGTGGAGCCCCAGCATTTTTATTTACAATAGTACCAGTGGCAGTTGTCATGGTCAAGCTTGGTACAGTTTGATTCTGTTGGACAGTTGTTGCAGCCTAGAGAATAGGAATAAAAATAGTAAACAAATACAGATAAGGTTAAGTCTTTCATTAACCATAATAATATAAATACAGCAGAACCTCGATAATCCGAACTAATTGGGACCGGAGGTGGTTCGGACTATCAAATCGTTCGGATTACCAAACAAAGTGCTTTCCAGGCATAGTATGTAACATGCAAAAAATGAACAGTGACATACTAGTTCCTATAAAATAAGAAGCATGTTGTATTGTTAAAGGTAAATAGTTTGTTTTATGAAATACACCATCCCCAGCAGTGATTCCTCCTCACTTGTTCAACACAACAGGAATACAATATTCAACTGAGGCGCCAGGATCTAAGATTAAGTAACCAATCTTAAAATGCTGGGAAAGCAAAAGATCATTATATTCTAATTATTTGTTGTTTTTTTTAAATATTAATAAATGGAGGATAAGAAAGAAAAAAAAATGAAATACAACTGTGCTACAGTAAGGTAACTATATTTTATGTGATGTATTGCACATAAATTTTGTAATATTTTACATAGTATGTATACAATCTTATACACACACAGAACGTACAGTACTGTACACACAAAAACATTATGCTGTACAGAAGGATAAAAAAATTCAAGAAAACAAAAACTAAACATTTGGAAAATAATCACTTATTTTTTTCTGAACTAAGGTTGAAGAATGTTTTTTGGATGCTAAATCACGGATTTCCAGAAAATAAATTTTATTTTCCCCAAAATGGCGTTCGGATTATCGAGGTTCTTCTGTACTCGAGGCCCTAAAATTTGTCATTGACAATAATCGAGATAGTAGCTCTTTGGTTCGTATCAATCATCAAATTATTGAATACACAATAGATCCAACGTTCTTCAACCTATTCTAGGAACATAAAGATTCATCAATCTGACCTTCACACCTGATACTAACATTCCTTGTCCGCTTCACCATACTTAAGAATTCTTTCCTTTCTTAAATCCAACATACCTCCTCTCTTTGCATATTCAAAAAACTTTTTTTTCTCATACCTTTTAACGATTCAAAGAAATAGTCAACCGACATTTTGTTTTCAAACAATTAATTTGAGGGTGATCAGAAGTCTAACGACACCAAAATCAAAAATACTGGTAATATATATATTTTTTATTTAAAAGAATTTTTTCAAAACACAGCCATTAGGTGATTACCCACCCCAATTATAATTATTGTTTTCTTCATTTACTTTAAATTATGTTTTTGCCAGAAGTAATATTTTTTTTTTTTTGCGTTCGACTTGACATAGATGAAGCCACAATGCCCAAAATTAAAGTTCAATTTTAATTCTTTTCCAAAAGTTAATTTGTCATCTGTTTATTTAATTAGGCACTTTACTGGCTTTTTATTCTGGGCCAATAAATTTTCATTTGAAACAAGTTTCACAAGCTGTATAAATTTTTTTGTGGCAACTTAATGTCTATTACTTTAAAGAATAAGTGATCAAAATAAGGTTCTAATCTTTCAAAGAAGCAATTATAAAATTTAAATAACATTAAAAAATTGCATTTATGAAGGAAAAATTTATAAAATCACAATGCTGCCTTCCTACCATTTGTTCTTTTTTGCGGCCAATATTTAAGGTTAATTTTACTACAAACGTGTGAACTTAAGAAGTTAATATTAGTATTCTATACAGAGGATTGGAATAGTATTGTCAAATAAGCCCTTTTAATTTTTTTATAGTCAAGTATCAACATATATTTTCAAGAGACAATCAAGCTGATGAATTATTTTTTCCAACGAATGTTACTGAAAAACGTTTTAAATAATTTAAATCAATATTGGTTCATAAGAAACAGTAAATATAGAAATGATTCTACATTATTACCATTTTCTAAATACCACGTTTTCTTTAAAAAATGTTATCGAGTGTTTGGTTCCTCATATTTAACTTACAAATAACAAAATAAACAATTATTTTTAGAATAGAAAAATAACTTTATTCTGAGACGATGTCTCTTTATTTTTTTTTTAATTTTAGGTAGTATTCCAAAAAATGTTATAATAATAAATTATGATGTTATAATAATAACAATTAGACCCGTTATTACGAACGCAAGTGAGACATGGGTGCTAACAAAAAGAAGTGAAGCGCTACTCCAAGTTTGGGAGAGAGAAATATTTAGGAAGATATTTGGTCCAAAATATCTAAATGGCGAATGGAGAATAAGAAAAAATGATGAATTAATGTCATTGTTTGGTGAGCCAGATATAGTCACGCAAATAAAAAAAGCGAGATTAAGGTGGCTGGGACACGTGGAAAGGATGCCCACAGATAGATTTCCTAGAAAACTGCTAAATGAAAAGCCAGAAGGTTTAAGAATGCGAGGGCGGCCACGATTGAGATGGTTAGATGACGTAGAGGAAGACCTCCGTCAGGCAGGAGTTAGAGGATGGCGCCGCAAGGCCGCGGATCGAGAAGGTAGGAGAAGGCTTATTGAGGAGGTCCTGGTCCTGCTCTAAGGACTGTTGCACCGATTAAATAAATAAATTAATAATAATAATAATAAAAATGTTTATGTTTCGCATTAATATTTTTGATATGACACATAAGAAAAATTTTAAAAGCTAATATTTTGATATTATTCAATAATTATGAAAAGAAAAAAACAAAAAATCAATAAAAGATCTGAGAATTTCCAATAAACCATGATTCAAATGACACCACTGTATGATTTTCTTTAGAGTTCCTGTTTGAATACTGTCAGAGCACATAAGTAATTTTCTGTTAAACTTACCTTGATTGCTAGGTTCTCATTCTGTATTATAATTTGAAGGCCCTAATTTATTGCATTACATACATATCTTGAAAAGTAAAAAACTTTTATATATAATTCTTTAATTAAAAAAATATATTCTTCTTACTGGATAGTGTTTAAATATATACCTAGTCTCATTTTATAAATTATTTTGTTTGATCCAAAGAACTTAAAGCCCCAATCAGTCGATAATAATGAGATTGTAATTTATTAAATCTTATACTATAGTTTACGTTTATATTAAAAGAATTCTCACTCGAAAAGATATGAATTTTATGCTGCTACCTGTCATCATTATCTTTTATTTGCATATTATTTTTAACACAAAAATTAGTTTGAAACATTTTTAATCTTTATTTTCTCTAAATTTCTTGAAAATATTTTTGTTTCATATCAATCTGTATAACACGGTGTAACCTGTGCTTCCTCGGTTCTATCAGTCTGTATCAAATTTGAATGAAACTTTGAATGCTGAGTAGTTAGTTATTAAAACTCCAGCAAAATTTAAAGAACACTTAGATAGTGTGTAGGAGCAGTCCTCCTCCAATTTTATTAAAACAGAATGAGCAAAATTTCTTATTTAAGGCAAGAAAATCTGGATGAAGACCCAGGTCCTGGTCCACTGAGAGCTGAATATCTATTGGGAGCTAAATTTTAAGCAGCTGAAGATCTAAGGAATAGCCACTAGGCTGGGGTTTTCAACAAGAAGTGTTTTGAGAATCATCAAATAACATTTGCATACAAGAAACTGAATTGCCATATAAGCTGCTGAAACAGAGGAACATGTTCATTGCTGCATCAGATGATGGACATAATACCAACCCAAAAAATGTTTTGATCTCAATTTTAATTGGGGATGAAGCAACGGTTCTATGCCATGACCAACTCAGCATTAGGGATTCCAGGAGAAGCACCTCCAAATACAAAGACATGGAAGTCATTCAGTTGGCAAAGAAGGTAATGACCGACATTTTTTGAAAAGGAAGAGGAATAATTTTAATTGATTTTAAAGACAGTAACACCACAGTAAATGGCGATTAATGTGCAGCCTAACTTCAGCATTGAAAAACACCATTAAAGAGAAACAGGAGGAGAATGGGAACAGAAGTGTTTGGCTTCTTCATAATTCCCTGACCACACAGCATTGATTTACAAGCCCACTGTGAAAGAAATCTCCCATTGACTTGGCCCCAGGCAACTTTATTTCTTAATGCTAAAAATTTTACCTTCGTAAGAAGAGATAAACAATGAAGAGGTACAAACTGCTGTCAAAGAACATTTTTCAGGCGAAGAAGAAAATTATTTTTTTCATGGAACAGAAATTTTGCCTAAGCATTGTTTCGAATGTTTAGAGCTTGAAAGAGAATATATTGAAAAACAGTAATCAAGCCTTCCTTCCTCAAGCCAGAGAAACTTATGGACCTTACTACGTACTTCTATAATTTTGCAATTTTAATTATTAAGATATGCAAAGAAGTCCAGAATGTTGGTAAACATTAAATAATACAAATGTTTTATATCTTGACTGTAATACAGATTTCCTTCTCCGTACACCAGAGATTACTTTGTTCAACACTCACCCGAACTTCATCGAACCACTACACTTTAAATAATTTTGTAATTTTTTTTATGAACTATGATTAACCAATATAATCAAATTATCATAACTAAACATCACATTTTCTGTGTGTTTAACTTCGATTAAAACTTAACTTCATTAAGAATATGGTGGGCTCGTAGGCAGAGCGGCATTGATTTCCTTTCTAGCCTTGATTGTTTTCTGAGGACTGTTACATCACTATTTTACGGGCAAATTTTCATTTGGTCCCTGTTCAGACCAAGTTTGAACACGTAAAACGAAAAAAAACAAAACACGTTTATAGTTGCCAGTATTTGAAAAGGTCAATGTTTCAAAATAACAGCATGAATTATATGCAACAGATTAAGTTAATTAAAAATTTATGGATAATTAATAAAGAAATCATGAGTATTGAGAGATGGAAAATAAAAGGCTAATAATGAAATAGGTGTATAAGGATGAGGAACAAATTGGTATCAAAGGACAGAAATTTCATTATTCAACTTTTATTTTCTACTTTCTCTCAATACACTCTTTCTTCATTAATTAATCAATTTTGCATTAATTTAAGCAGATATATATATTTTTTTAGCTAACTTTTATTCCCTCATTTGAGCTATTAATACCCCATATCCCTCTTTATTGTTTTTTTTTTTTTTTTTTTTTTTTTTTTTTTTTTTTTTTTTCTCTCTTTCAGATTTTAATTCACACCTGTTATTAGGGTAACAATAAGTGAATGTGATGAAATTGTAATATTACAGGCCTTGTGTGCGTGTGGGAGACTAGCACTCAATAGTACCTCCTCCTGGCATGGGTTAAAGAGATTTATTTGAGCAAATCTCTCATCCAGCTTCTTTTAATCCTTCTGAGAGTATTTCCAGGTATGTCAGTCGTGGCCATGTCATTAATGAGTATGTTGTTATGTCCATGAAGTCTGTCATGAAATCGTCTATAAAGGTCATGTATATGTTCCTTTACTGTGGGTATTTCTAAATCAGTGTGAAGTGTGTGTGTTTTAAAACGTACCAAGGTGATTTCGTGATTAGTCTGAGTAATTTTGATTGGAATATTTGTATTTTTTTAAGGTGTGTATTTTTTTGCAGTCCCGTATATTTGTGAGGCGTATGTCCATATGGGTTTAAGTAAGTGTATGTATTCAGTCGTTGCCGGAGTTTTAATGTCGACCGTTTATGAAGCATTGGATACATAAGTTTTAATCTCTTGGTTAGACTGAGACGTTTTTGTTTTACGTGTGGGCCCCAGGTCATTCTTCTATCAAATGTAAGTCCTAAGTAATGAATTTCGTTTGTTTGTGGTATGGGTTGATTGTCGATGAAGACAGGTGGACAAGAGTCTTGTCTGAGTGTAAAGGTTATGTGCTGTGATATGGTGTAGTTTAGTTTTATTTTCCATTGTTTGAACCAGTCTTGTAGTATTGTTAAGTGGTGTTGAAGAGTTAATGATGCAATTGTGTGGTCTTTATGTCTAGTTAATATTGCTATGTCATCAGCGTATGTTGCTGTCAATGTTTGAGGGCTAAGTGGCATATCGTGAGTGTAAAGAATATATAACAGTGGAGCTAGTATTGACCCCCTGTGGTACTCCGGCTTTTACTGGATAAATAGAGGAGATTTCTGAACCTTGTCGGACAGAAAAAAATCTATCAGAGAGAAAAGATTGAAGGATCAGATAATAGGTAAAAGGAAGATTTTTCAATTTAAAAAGAAGTCCGTCATGCCAAACTCTGTCAAATGCTTGAGCTACATCTAGAAATGCCCCAGTAGCATATAGTCATTTCTTGAGTGAGATTGATATGAAATCCGTTACACGGTGTAGTTGATGAACTGTTGAGTGAAATGAACAGATTCCAAATTGATGTGTAGGCAGTACTTTATCTGTTAGTATGTCTAGTATTCGGCGGTAAAATAATTTTTCAAAAACTTTAGAACACAAAAAAAGTAGGCTAATTGGTCGGTAGGAAGAAGGTGAATCGGTGTTTTTGTTTGGTTTATATATCATGGTAAGAGGTTCTCTACCGAGTTACCCACAGTACATCAGGGACCTGATCACAGCAAAGAGAAGGGCGTGAAAGGTATGGCAAACAGACAGACTTCCTTCAGACATTGTTAAAATCATTTATTTAAACAATTCCATATTGTTGTTTATGGTGATAATGGGTATAAATTATATCCTAGTATTGTTTTACTGTTTTGGGTCTATACTTTTTTGCTGTAATATTTTTTTCACACTCAAAAATATGACATTTTGACACACTCAAAAAAATGACAGCTTTCCAGTCAGAAATTTAATGGAAAATATTTTTGACACACTAGGACCAACCGTTTGGGAGCTATATTGTTGAATGAAAAAAGTTTTGCCTACATTTTTTAAATTCTGGGGCTTTTTTTTTTTTTTTTTTTTGTCACGCTCTAGTTTTATTGGCATTGCGATCAAAAATTTGATGAGTTTTCCTGATCAAAAATTAAATAGAGAATATTTTTTGGTTGAATAACCTTTGCCACTAGGGCTTACTGTTTAGGAACTATTTTGGTGTGAATGAAAAAAAGAAATCACGTTTTGCCTCTGTTTATTAAGAGTTGTGATTTTTAATTTAATTTAATTTAGGAAAATCTATAGACTTGAGATAGACATATCCGTGATCTATTTTTTTCCTCGGTCAGGTTTAATGCTGTTATTGCTGTGGTTTAATGCTTTAATGCAGGTGAATGCTTTTATTTTTATTATAAAACAAACAAAACAAAACAAAAAAAAAAAAAACATGCTTTACTGCTTTAGCTCATAGTAATAGTTTTAAATATTCAATAAGAATGTAATGGTTTTTTGACTAATCCTTATAATCTTATAAATTGTAATTTGCAATTGCCTAGTAAACTTCCATGATAGTACAGAAATCTCAAACAATTAATTTTTATGTAAAATAAAACCCAAATACGTACCTGTTTACAGGAGGCATTTTGTCTTGGTAAAAATAAATAGCCCATATAATAAAAAAAAAATTTCATAACTTTTACTCAAATTCCTACTTGAATTAAATTACTATTCAACTAATCCACTAGGCACCATTCATGATCAAACTATCACTGATCCATATTTCACTATGAGTTTGGAATTTCAAATTTTTTTCCAAAATTTATAACTGTTTGGAGTCAAAAACATCAAATTGGATTCTTCATAAATGACAATAGAACTCCTTAAAGCTTTCTGAATGTTTCTAGAACTCTTTTGTGAAGAAGAATCATTTACATACATTTATTTATTTCACTTGCAAGCAGTTTTTCTTTCGTATCCACCCATTATATTTGGCTGATTTTATTATTTTCTATTACATTTAATGAGTGATCGTACTTTCTAGTTTTTCTGGATACTCTGGGCTTGTCTTGAATGGAGCATACCAGGGTACATATTTCTCACTTATTTAAATTTTTCTGAAAATTTTGTTATCTGAACAATATGACTATAATGTCTGGTACCAATCTTGTATATAAAACTAATTTCTTGATACGAGCTTTAAAATTATAAATGATTTCAGGAAATTGAAACTTTAATTAATTTTTTACCACTTGGCAACGAATAATGCTACAAACAACAACAGCTAATGAATCGCCAGGACATTTTTATTAAAAACTATATATATTTTGTACATATCGTGTACTACTTTTTATCTGGTTAATGCAGTTTAACTAAATTCAAATAAACTAATTACTGTAGAACCTCACTAATCCGACCCCTAAGGGACCAAAGGTGGAACGGCCAAAAGGTCACGTTAACCAGTTTTCAATGAAACACGTTTTTATAGTTAACCCTTTGCACTCATTAACTGGTTATAATCCGGCAAAATAAAAATGCAATTCCACTCAGCTTATAAGTTCCACTTGTCAGGCACAGGTCTCATAAGCCAGGTACAGACCAGCATTATTTAGTTTAAGATACTCTCTTGAAGATAATATTGTTTATTGTGTTTTTTTATGTTTTTATTATATTATTGTACATGATGTAATAAAAAAAAAGTTTAAACATTTTATATATATATATATATATATATATATATATATATATATATATATATATATTTTAAAAAAATATATATATTTTTGCCTTTTAAAAAAAATATTGAGTATCATGCTACAGATAAGTGTAAAAAATGATCTGAGTGTTGGGGGAGGAAAATAGTCCCAGCTACCTGAGTGAAAGCCACGAAAAGAATTGCCGGCTCATACCCAGCATATGAGTTCTGAGTCAGGCATTGGGTTCACGGCTTCAGGGTACAAATGGTTAAAAGGGTATTATAATTATATTAAAAGTTTTATAATGACATTAAAAAAGTAAAGGAAATAGAAACGTATGTCATATACACCAATAAACTAATATATTAGCAAAGAAACGTTTCAGCCAGCTACTTAAATATAGAAGTATTGGCCATAATACTATGTTTAGCGTTTGGTTTAAAATCTCATACTCATTTTTAAAATCGTTCATATAAAGTATGTTCTAAACGTCGCTGTTAAGGATTAACAGAGCAAAAACCGTAAATAACAAAAAAAAAAAAAAATTTCTGCCATTTTTTCAGAGCATTCCGAAAATTTGATAGCCTGTATCTTGGTCCCCATTCAAGCTACAGAGCTTATTTTCTGCTCAAATCAGATTAAATTAAGCCTAGTCTGATTTAGAAATTAACAAGAATTTCTATAAAACTAACCGAGTAACAAATATCTCAGGAAAACGTCGAAAAGTTTGGAATACTTGATGGTCTGACGACACTATCAGTGAACAATGGTGCTTCAAGATCCAAAATGGATTTTTTCTACATTAGCACAAAACTGACAACATATTAAAACATTAAAACTATCCGATCTTTCACATACCAAATATGTACAATTTTACTGGGCTATTAGGGACTCCGCAGAAATATTGTTCCCCACACCCAGGAGTCCTCGGTAGGGTCAGATTACCTGGAGAGTAGGTCTAGCAGAAGTCTGATTAGAGAGGTTCTACTTTAGCTTAAACAAGAAAATTTGAATAAATCTGTACTTACAGTGGTTGCTATTTGGTGATTTTTCTTATTTTTCTTCCTCGGTGGACGCCCTGCCTTCCCTAGAATATAGAACTTATTGTAAACAAATTATCCTTAACTACTTACTAGAAAGTTGTCTTCTAAATAGGTCTTCTCATTAATGGAATAAGAATCATTACAAAACACAGAAATATAATGTCATAAGTGCAGAACATGTGGAATGGAGAAGAGGATAATTAAAAAAACAAAATACCAAATATTTAAACTGTACAAGTTGAACTTGGGGTAAGTTTTATTTATAACTGTATACATATCATACAGCAAAGGTTTTAATTTGAATGTACTGAACTAACAATTGAGATTTGTACATTTCATTTCTGTCTATTTAACTTAAGGAAAATTGTATTATTGGTCAACAATATTAAATATAACTTAAATAAAATAATTAAAAAAGAAAAGGATGAAAATACACTAAATCTTTCTTAAATATTTGCCTGACAAGAATTATTTCACAATCATACAAAATGTACACAACGAACATACAATATACTTCCACGCCTTGGTTTCCACAGTTATTTCATTCTTACAGTGTATACATTATAAAATATATTTACAACACCTTGTTACATAATCTTTTCTTTAAATATATAATATTTCATCTGCATAAAACATTAAAAAAAAAAAAAAAAAGAAAAAAAAAAAAAAAAAAATAAAAAATAAAGAATAGGCTAAAATATTAATATACTATGGTGAACTAAGAGAATGGTAAAATCGCAAAGAGTTATACAATTCACATAATACATTCTTCTTTTATCATTTCAACAATATACATAAATACCAAATCATAATAACTTTACTTAAAGCAAAACTTTATTTACCCATTAAATTTTTATTACCTAATGGTTCGGATGACGCGTAATAATTATATGTTACATTATCACATATTCAATTTATTTTTTTTCAAGCTTCATTAAACAAATGACTAAGAATTAGTTAGTAACCTAATTCATTAAAAAATAAATAAACCCATCAGATCGAAAAGAATAATGGGAATATTAAAAAAAAAAATTTACTACGGAAAAATTTTCTAGTAGAAAGTAAATTTTAAGCAAAAAGTGCTTATACTGTCACCTTCCAAATAGAAGTATGTGAGAATATTTACCAATAACTAATTTGGTAAATTCTAAGGGTGGGTAGAGCGAATCTTTACAAGATTAAAAACTGAGTATTTGACTAGGCCCAATAGTCAAAATAATCAATAAAATTTAGAAAAATAATACATCAGGTTATCTCAATACTGAATGATTGAACACTCCCGAGACGAAACAAAGGAATGGTAATAAAAAAAAAAAAAAAAAAAAAAAAAAAAAAATGGCCAATGTTCAAAAAATTATATATTAATGTAAAAATATGATTAATAACTAGACTTCATAAAAAATAATCATCCTAATATAAAATTTAAATTCTGGATAAAACTAATCGAATGAACAAAATAGGCTGTACATTAGATGTTAATGATTTTAACATTATAACATTGTACAATCTGCTTAATGCTAAGAAGCATATGTAAGCTGACTGTCCAATTCAAGGGACCAAGTTGCACATCAACTAGACGAATACTCTAATTGAATGCAGTATAGCCCTAGTTATAAAACAAACTACCTAATACATTCCTAAAGTCAAAATAATTGTACAGTTCAGTACTTAAATAGGTTTTATTATCGTTTAAAAGAAATTCTTTCCAACCTCAATCATTGTTCCATTATTTAAAATAAATTATCAAAAATAGGATTTAAAAATACTATTGCAAAATTTATAAGAAAAGACAATGATTAGTTTGCTTTCTCAAATTAAAAACTTTTAATACTAAAGACCATATGAAAGCTAACCCTTTTTTCTTAAAAAAAGTTCCATTTCTTATTATAATATATTGTTCAATTGAAGTCATAAATAAACAAAATTACAATGTTATAATAAAACCTAGGTGCTTTTTATGTTTTATCATTTTTATTAAAAATAGTAATAAAAGATGGGAAATTAAAAAAATATTTGGATTTTTACTACAAAAGCTGTCTTAAGAAGCTTGGTCACACAACAGAATCGATTAAATTTGATTACCAATTATACTTTTTGTACTTCTAGCGTCTGATTAAAAAAAAACAAAAAAAAAACATTAGGCACAATATAAAATAAAATTTTAATTAAACAAATTAAGATCTAGAGCGGGTGCAACCGAGCTTCTACGGTTCAGCAGCCAGAGTACAAACAATGTGGTTGGAGGCAGCAGACAGCACATAACAAGGACTAGTAACACGGAGAGCTGAATCCAGCCCCCAAGTCACATTGTCTGCAACACTCCAGCTTAACTAAAATTTAATGACTCCCATATCTCTCACAGAATCACACTTCTCCTTTATGTCATAAAATCATTTTGTTGGCAATTTTTTAAGATGTCATTTCACCTACCAATAATTTACCATACCTTTAATATTATTAACAACTGCGCTTGCTGACCCCAATCACATATTCTGCACTCATGGCTATATATTTCTATATCTATAGGTTATGTTATAATACATTTTTTTCTTACATAATTACTTTCTTTTTATAGTTATTTATATAAATATATATTTATGTACTCTCTATATTTATAAATATACACAACCGAAGTATACATTTAAATTCCTCAATAAATAAACAATATTGAGGAAATGGAATTCATACAAACTACGCTGTCTTGTGGTTATTCACACCTATAAAAAAATTAATATACATTAGACTGAACTATCACTAAAATTTGGATATATCAAAATCTTTTGTAAAACTATTTTTAAAACCTGAGTCTTTCAGTAATGTATTACAAACAAAGTGGAATATATACTGTTCATTTAACTAAACAAATTGGGATATATTCAAGAATTTTAAACCATAGCAAACTTAGTAGGAACAATACACCAACAAAGGAAACCACAGATTACCTCAATGTATGTAATCAACGAGTCATTCTCTCCACTAAAATCAATAGCTTAGTTAGTAACACTAACTTCAGGGAAAAAAAAATCGCCACCACGAGCATGGGAAAGAATCATATTTAAGTTTTATAAATAAGGCATGGTTATTCCTTAAGACAATGGAAATTTCAGGGGGTAACACTTATATTTTGAATATTGGCTTCCAACTTTTTCCCAATTCTTTATCTTGAGAGAGAGGGAGGGAGATTTAAAAATAAAATTCAATAAAAATACCAATGGAGAGCATTATATTTCTATTACAAATAATAGTATTTCTGCTTTGTCATTTAGCTCTAGTTCAGCCATACAATATTAAAATGGTTTGAGGAATCTTAGAAGTTAGGGATGAAATTAACAGCTTAAACCTAAAATTGTCCTAAACACAAAGACGGAATATTCAGATTATATTGCCGTCCAAATATAGATTTAGCCAAGATCATCCATATATCGATGATTTACTATCCCTGAACAATCTTTAGCACAAGCTGATGATATCATATTATATTAATAAATAAAATTTATGGGCAAGAGTAGGAAAATTTTTACAGAAGCCTGCGTAAAAATAGTTATAAATCACGATATATTATACAAATTGACTTCAGAATATTACCTTTCCTTCCATTTTATCATTGCGAATTTGATATAATAACTTTATAGTGTTCATGTAATCGAATTATAAAAAACACAAATACAAAATATAGAAGACTTAAAACATAGGTCCTGAAATTTGAAAATGGTACAGAACAGAAAGCAGCAAGATATGAAGTTAAATTACATCAAAACTGATGCAAATTGAAGAACAATTTTTCATTTTTAGCCGAAATACTCAAATAAAAGAATCCTCAGGAAAATGCTAAAACCAAGTTTAATAAGTTCTTTGAAAACAAACAAAAAAGTTTTCAGTTTATCGCCTCATTTCTTAAAATTTAAGTTTTCACTTTCCTTTAAATTTGAACTATTTGATAAAATTATTAAAAAAAAAAAAAAAAAAAAATTACTAAATTTATAAAGATATTTTCATGTAAAGTTAAAAAACTTGTTTCTCATATTTTCAAATGAAAGACCTCATTTGTAATGGGAAATAAACATATTTTGATTTCTTATTAAAAATTTAAAAAAATATAACTAAATCCTTTTGATAATAAATCTTAATCAAATGAGTTATTAATGTAAACTAAATTAAGTTAATCATCATTCCAAGATTTATTTCAAAAATCAGTTGATATTTTTATGGGAGCAAATTAAATTAAAAAAGAAAACAAAAAAACTTTAGCCTGTTTTTTAATTATATAATAGTAAATTCATACAAAATATTCTTAACATGTTTCTTTGTATGAAATTAAGCAAAACTTAGAAAAATCTAAACTTAAAATAATGTTTTTTGGGCCAATAGAAATCTTTAAAGTTATCTATCGATCAACTACAAGTAAAATAATATAAATGGTTGAAGAGAAGTTAAAAATTGCACACGGAAACAAACCGTCCTTAACTTTTTTAGTAATGGTTCTCATTTTGATAAATACATATATATTTTATAAAATAAATATTAAAATGAATTCTAAAAGTAGACTACTGTTATAAAGAATAAATCAATGAAAATGCAGATCAATTAATTTAAAATTGTGGGGGAACAGGGGCTTAAGTTAGAAAATAAAAAAGTTCTGATTTACGAAAGTCCTATTGTAATGAAATATATATTTCTTCATACACAAAATAAATTGTAAATATGAAACAGAATGATAGTGTATATGAGTTGTAATGTTTTTTTTTTTTATATGAATCCCAATTCCTAGTTCCCATAAACATTTTTTTAAATTAAATATTCATACCATGGTTTGTTAAATATACTCAGAAGAGATTTCAAAAAATGTTTGGGTACTAACTAAATTCAATAGATGGCTTAAATATGGGCAGAACAAATAAATATCCTTATAAATTATTGGATATTACAAATATGTATCTAAAGTGGACTATAGCTTGGTCAAATGCTAAGGCATCTGGCTTGCGAGAGGGGGAGCAACGTTGCCTAACCTCCTGTACCCAACCCTCAGGTGGGTCCGCCCACTTGGTCTTTGCTAAGATTTTAGTCTAAATTATTTTATTAAATTTTTTTAAATGTTTTGATAATTTGAATGAAAGCTTAGCCATTTTAAGCATCGTAGTAAGCAATATAATATCTTTTGTTCATATATCTGAATTAAATTAATTTTTTTTTTTTAATCTTACTGATATGTATCAACATTATACCTTTTTAAATTAACAGTATAAAATATTTGTCATGATACCCAGTAGGCTAACACCTTAAAGTCCTTAACAATAAAACTGAGAACCCACATCCGTTCTCAGAAATAGACATAGACAGCCTTTGTTAAAAGGATTTTTTTTTTGTAACAATCCCTTACTTTATATTATTCTGGGAAACCATTTAAACCATAACGAAATTGATTGAACTCAAACTACAAAGAAATGAATTGTGCGTTATTATATTTTATTATATGTTATGCTATCGAGCATTGAGTATTTTCTCCTTCTCAAAATATTTTTGAACGCATACCACCATTTCGCGAGCTTGCGTTTGATGTGCTGCTTTTCTCTGATATTTTATGATACTAAATAAAATTTAAAAGTAAAAAAAAAAATTAGAGTGACCTATATGAGGGGCGAAACTGTATTGATGTGTCTATATGAGATAACAGGCAACCCTGCGAACCGCTCATTTGCCCGGATGAGCCATGCCTCCCTCCCTCTACTTTTCTCCACTTGCCTTTAGCTTTGAACCAAACTATAGTTCAATTTTTTTTTATAATTATTTTTCAAATAAATAAAATTAAAAACAATGACCATTAATAATAATTAATATATATTTAATAAAAATTAGGGAGTTTTTAGACTATTTTTTAAAATAAATATATTATTTGATTTCAACAGTAGATAAGAGATAAAAGAAAATCTTATAAGCAATCAATAATATATTAGGCAATTATAATAAAAAATATATACATAATAAAGAAATATTAAGTACCTGCTTCGCTATCAGATGAGTCGGAAGAACTGCTAGAGAGACTTGAACTACTTGTATCAGAATCTGAGCTTGATGACGATGACGCTGAAAGCCTTCCCTGACCTATTATTGACAATAAAAATTATAAACAATCAAAATATTAACAAATAAGGAAATATTAAAGCAAAAATATAAATATATATTTGCCTTGTTTTTTAGCTGTTTTCTTAGCTGATCCTCCCAATTGACCAGTAACATCCTGAAGCCTTTTTTCTAGCTCTTGTTTCTTCTCGGCCATCGCTTCATCTTTTGATTTTGCTGATACATTTTTCTTATCTATAAAATAAAATAATACACACTAAATTACTAGTGTAAAACATCAATAAAAGAAACAATCTAATTTATAATTATATGTTCAGATCCAATAGGATTGACCCAATATATTAATCTCACTATGAAAACTAAAGATGATTTTTCCTAGATTAAATTTGTAAGGGGCAATCAATACTAGTAGCTTAAAATTAAAAAAAAAATAATAATAAATGTTCATAGTTTAAAGCTGAATAATATATTAAGGAACGAATTTTGACTACTCTATAATAAATATAAATGACTTTTTTAAATCAACTAGAAATTATAAGAGTAAATAGTGTACACGAAAATAAAAAAAATATGAAGAAGATATAATCCTTCAACTTCGTGGATTTTAAATCATACATCAAGGTGGCCACCAAGTCAGGGGAAAAAAATTCAAGGTGAAATTCAATATAAAACAGGTGCTCTGTTTTTCTCTAGCATGATTTTCATTTATTTCATTTAGTATATTTTGTGTGATTGCTAGAAGCACTAGTACAATATTTTCTAAAATACAAATTTTTAAACCCTTAATTGTTTTAATTATATGAATATTTTTTTTAAGGAAATTTTTTTCTTTATCAATGATTATGTTTTAAATAATTATAAATTTCACAAATTAAGATAACATTTGAAACAAATAGTGGTAGAAGTGGTAGATATTTATTTCTTTATTATTAATAAAATAAGAATCTAAATTATTCCTAGTTTATCATCATATATTTGTATTCTTTGTCGATTTTGGTAGCTTTTTTTTTTCCCTTCGTATTTTATTTTTTGTTTTGTAACTGCTCAATTTTAACACTGTAATATGTTTGATATCCTGCGATCAGACAACGTTTATTTTAAGAGATTGTGAATTTTAAATTAAATTGAATTCATTAAATGTCTGGTGTACTTAATGTTTTAATATATTATTTTCATTGTCATTTAAATTGCAGATGAGTTAATAAGTCTCATTTTTTTTTTCTTTTATTACCTTAAGATCTCACAAAATTCTAAGTGAATACGTAAAATTCAAGAATTCCAGGTTTTTAAGGAATTCTATTCTTGTGGGCACCCTTCATAAAAAGAAAAAAAAAAATTAAGAGATGTTTAGTGTATTATTTATTGAGCACGACATAGTTTAGAATAAAAAAGTTGAGAAAATAATGCAGTGATATAAAAACCAACAGGTAGTTAGGTATAAAATACATTTTTCTTTCAATAATTAGACGCTATCGAGTTCATATAGATAAATAATCAATTATCACATATTCAGTTATTAATGTGAGATAGCATTCGCAGGATAACTATTCATAAAAAGTTTATTTATTATTCTTAACTTAACAAGTTACTGAAAATTCCATTTTTAATAAAAATAATAACAAAGAAATTCACAGTTTTGTCACCCTTCCATAATCAATTTTAAAATTAAGTAGCAAATATGATAAATTATTTGTTTTGATTTAAACAATGCGTTATTTTTTGTTTGATTAGGTTAGAGATAAAATAACAAATACACCACTTTTATAAATTTGCCTTGATAAAATACTAGGTTGATACTAAGGTGAAAAACTATTAATATCCATATTTCAGTTACTAACGCAAAATACTTGTAATTAAATTAACCATTGTGTTTAGAGACATTTGAATATATTTTTCCATGTATGTTTAAATGCAATTGGTAAATTATAACTTTATTAATTTTTTTTGATTTATTGAACTTTTGCCACTTGATAAATAGTGGACTTAACTTGTATTAAAATGGACTAGTGCCTGAGCTTTCACCGTCTCAGAGAGTATTTTTAAAGAAATTAAGTACAATCAAATTTGATGATAAAAATGGATAAATATACAAGGTTTCTTTCTTTTGTATTGTTTTAATTTCAAGCTGTTTCCCTTGATGTGTTGTTTTCCAATAAAAACAAAGATTTTCAGATTTTAAGTTGGGAGAAAGAAATTTAAATCATTAATAGGCCATTTTAAACGATCCGGTTGGGCCAAAATTGCAGAACACACAGTTAAAATGCAATCTTTAACTGTGTGTTCTGCAATTTTGGCCCAACCGGATCGTTTAAAATGGCCTATTAATGATTTAAATTTCTTTCTCCCAACTTAAAATCTGAAAATCTTTGTTTTTATTTTATTTTAAATAAAACCATTTTAAACGATCCGGTTGGACCAAAATTGCAGAACACACAGTTAAAGATTGCATGGGTTCAATTTCCACATAGGGCAGTCTGAAATTATTTTAAGGCATTAGCAAAATAAATCTTGACTTTTCCTTCCTTTTAAGGTAATGAGGTGGCGGTAACCTTTATGTAAACAATGGAGTTAGTGTAACGGATCACGAGATCAACTTGCTAGATTAGCATCCCATCTCTCCTCCAATATCAATACCGTATTACTATAAAAATCAAAAATAATAAAATATAAGACAAGGATGTGTAAAGCATTAAAACATCAAGGTGGTTCAAATTTATGCAAACAAATTTCTAATAAAAATTATCGATTAGGTAGATCCTAGGTTTTCAATCGATATGAAATCTCGGAGCATGTTCACCAGATCAACTCTCATAATAGTTACATTTAATTTCATAAACCTATGACTTGAATAGCAATACCTATAGACATTATATTATATTATAACACACAACACATAACTAAAGTATGATATAACTAAGTATACATTAAAATGTAAAAGCATTGAAATAAAATATTCCATAAGTTGACAAACTAAAAGCTCAAGCTCAATAGTTAGGAAAGAATTAATGGTTCCATGCTCAACTAAATTTTTTATGACAAAAAATAGGAGGAATGTATTAAGCATTTTAAAGAAGCATGCTAGTTAGTAAATTGACAGAAATAAACAAATATGAGAACTCAATTAGGGAATCACATGCAGTTTTATCTTCAATTGAACTGGAAGGGATAAAACTGGGTTCCCCTTAGTGCATTTTTCACACATGTAATATAAATATGAAGGAATATTTTACAATAATTAATTTTAAACATACTATAATATTTAATTGACTATAAAATAATTTTTTTTTTCTAATATGTTTACTATTTTTTAACAATTAATGAAAATTATATTACTAAGTTTTCAGATACTGAGCTAAACTAAAAAAAAATGGCACTAAGAGGTCTAAATTAGAAGAAAATAAGAGGTTAAAGAAAAGTTCCAGCATATCAACACACATTTATCTGATGTATTTTCTTTTTTTTGGTTAAAAATCAATTTAGTAGAGAATCTAGGTCGGGGTAAAATTAATTCTCAGCCACATGTCTGAGAGCCTGGCAGCACAAATTCTTATTGAATTTTTTTTTTACCTTGTTTCGGAAAAAACTTGAGGTGCTATCATCAGAAACTGTAGCCTTCGATAACTCACACCGAAACAAAAGCTAAAAACCAAAATTAAAAATTTAAGTCTTCTATGACTATCAATAAAAATGAAATTAGGTTCATGAATATTTTAATGAAAACCGTTATTGTCTACTTCTAATAATTATTTAAAAACTTGTGTGTGTTGATAAGCTTTCACTTTTTCAAGCCAGCCACCAACTTACTGTAGGGCTTACGTGGCTTTTTCCTGAGACATGATGCAACGTAGGACTCGAGCTCCCTCAGGGTTGATGGCTTCAATGTCTCAAAGTCTATTTCAATTTCATCAGGGTTTGAATCCCTCAAAGAGGGCTCTCTGGCCTGAATGATATGGACTACTCTTCCAAGTTTATCACCTTTAACGTAAAGAAAAATATGTTATACTTGAAACGACATACAATACCTTCAGTTCATGGGCTTGAACAGTGAAGTGGGACTCAGTATATTATAACTATACATCATAAAAAGAAAAGTTACACAATGCTCTATAGATCGTAAATATATTTATACTTTATAAATATAAAATTTAACATTTAATATGCCAAGTTTACGTATTTATTAGCTGCATCAAAATAAAATGTTAGAGTAAGGCTTTAATTATAATTTTGTATAAGGAAAAAAATGTGTTATTTCCAGAAATAGGAATTTACAGAAAATAAGCATGAATTTTCAATAAGTTACTACTAATTAATCAATATTTCACATTTAAACATAACTAATAATGGCTACATGATAAGACACTGAATAGAATAAATACTACAAGAACTTACCTGGTAGCTTGTTAATATCCAAGCTAAGTTGTCTCTTTTCATCATAAGACATAGGCTTTGCATTATCCTCATCTTCCGAGTTAAACTCTGAAGTGACAACAGGATTCTTCTTCTTAGAGTTAGTAGACCTGGAGTTCGGCTTTGGCCTCTTACCCTGAGAATTGGTTTTTCCTGGTGCCCTTCCAGGGGCTTTGCCCTTGTTTGGTTTGACCTGGGGTGAAGGGACTGCATTCCTGCCTGGAGGAGGGACAGCCTTTACGCCATCAGTAGCCTTTATTTCCATGATAGCGGGTGCTCCGGCACCAGCTATAAGCCCACCATCGGCTGTTTTACCTAATGTCCTATCAGCAGATTTCCGTTTCTTACTAGAAGAACTTCCACCAGAACCTGAACCTTCTTTCTTTTTCTTCTTCTTTTTAACAGTTCCTTCTTCGACGAGTTTTCTCATCTCTTCCTGCATGATTCTTAACTGAAAACAAAACAAAAATGTATAAAAAATCATTATATAAATACAAAAAATACAATAGAAAACACAATTAGATAATTTAACTGATTCTGCATATTATTATACATATATTATGCTGCAAATGATTCTGATAGATGAGATATAATATGAAACTTTCAACGAGGAAGACTAATAACTAAAAATAACAAATAATCATTCAGGATATTTCTTAAAAGAACTGAAATAATAGTATGTTAAACACAATTTTTTCCCCAATGATTCACAAATATTCATCGCTGTATTAGCCAGATAACATAGTCCATTAGACACAAATAAAGGGGGAAAAAAATAGCTTTCTGGTGATACAGATAGCCCAAAATTCATAAAAACTCTTAACATACAAAGTACACTAAGAAGACAATACAAAATTTCTACAGATATAAGATATAGATAAAAACCTGCCAATAATACAATGAAGGCCCTATTTCTAACTGTAAATAACAGAATGGTTGAGTATAAGCTAGTAAATAAAAAAAATAAGAAGAACAATCTGGAATAAGCTGCTGTGGGTGAGCTGGTTGGCCCACCACACCGGAAAGATCTGGGGTAATTCCTAGGCAGTTGGATCTTGGTTTCTCTAAAACCAGAAACAATCTGTACATATTTGCTTGAGGATTAAGTAAAAGAAAAGAAATTAAATGAGACCAGACAACTTTAAATTGCAAACAGGGAAGCAAAATATTATTTAATAGCAAGAAAGTTATAGAATATATTAATATAAATTGTTTGAATATGTCTTAATTATTATATACGTGAGTATTGAAAGGCCAAAGAGGAATAGTAATACTTTTGATAATGCTAATAATATTTTTAACAGTAAAAATATGTGTGTACATTATATATATTATATATTGAAGTGATTATCAAAGAGAAATGGATTAATACTAAATTCTGCAATTATTAAAAAAATTAATGTACATTATTTAAACAGTGATGAAAAGAATGTCAAAATAATCAAGTAATTTATTATATAACTTAATCCTTAACTTAGGTAAATGTGTCGAAATCATTTATAATCAACGAACCTGCTCTTGTAATTGACTAAGCTTACGGGCCCTTTCGTCATCTGAATTATCTGTTTCGGATTCAGAGCCAGACGATGACCCAGAGGTGGATTCTTCTTCCTTTTCAGGAACAGTCGATATAGGGGAGTCTTCAGGTACTTGAGCGAATCTTTAAAACATAATGTTATTAGAATCAGATCAAGAAAGAAACTAAGCATAGAAAAATTATATAATTTCAAAATCTACATAGTAAGGTCCATAAGTTTCCAGCCTTTCCTGCTTCCCCTTCTTCAAACGGGACCTGCACGCCTATACAGGTCTATGCCTACTCACTCATTACCCATCGCCCGCACTTCCTCAATCCTGTCAGTCAGTGTCCAGCCTTGAAGGAAACTCCCCATTTTTACAATGTTCAAACTTGAGTACCTTGCGGTTATTAAATTCTTTTGTAGAGTCTTACTCCTGCGCAAATTAAAGAGCGCTTGGATAGTGTATACGGGCAGTCCTACCCCTCGTATTTCACCATTGAGAGAATGGACAAAATTATTTAAGTTAGGGAGAGAACGTCTAGAAGATGACACGTGTCCCAGTGTCCCCAGAAGCGGTCACTTCTGAAACAATCCAACTTGTGGAATCTGAATTGCTGTCTAAATGCTGCGACTGAAAACCAAGGAAATAGCAGCAAGGTTGGGGCTTCCAAAAACAAGTGTTTTGAGGATCATCAAAGAACATTTGTAAATGAACAAGTTCACTGCTGAAATGAATTTTCACGCGTTTTTTCCAAGCAGCAGTGGAAGAACATTTATTTAACAAAGAAGAAAGTCATTTTTTCCATGGTATAGTAATGTTGCCAAAGTGTTGTATTAAGTGTGTTGAACTTAGAGGAGAATATATTGAAAAATAGTAAGATCAGATTTTTTCTTTCACCTTTCCTTCTATCCCAGGCTGGAAGCTTTTGGACCTTACTACGTATCTCAGTAATACAAAAATATAATGGTTTGAATTAAGTTATTGTTACAATAACAAAACACGGCAGATAACTCATTTGTTTTGATAATTATGACAAATTGGTTCTGGAAATTACAGCAATAAAAGACAATCGGGCTTTGCTTGAGGCAGGGACTTTTATAAAACATTCTCATTTAACTTACAATTGACTAGTTTTTATTTTTTTTTTTAATCTTCATTTATTGTATCTCTTTTTGAATTTCCTGATTTAGTAGTTGACAATTTCTATTTAGCCCATTTGATGGCTACCAATGCTATGGCCAAAATAATGGCAAGATAAAATAATGTTTTATTATTTTTAACGATTCTTATTTTTTTTTTTATTTATTTTTTTTTTTTTATTCCTTTGACTGATCCCTCAAAATAAACATATGAAAATTCTGAGCTCACAAATGTAAACTCAGAGATAAATTTACTTACCTCACTTCAAAAACATCCTGCAATTTTCGGCCCATTGCAACAACATCATGGTCCGGGGGATTATACTTGTAACAATTTGTAAAAATTAGTCTCACATCAGCAGCAAATTCAGTTGCTGTTTTGTATTCTCGATTGTCCATTTTTTGCTTTAATAAAAATTAACAAATAAAAAGAATAAGGAATGTGAAACATAATAAATGGTTAATAACAAAGATAAAGTTATATTAGACAAATAACATACCTTTACAGTTCCGAGATCCATAGGTTTCTTAATAATATCATGGTAGTCATGTAAACCTAGCCATTCGGCATCAACAGGTTTATAGAAGGGCCAAGCATAATTAAAATGTTTTTTAGAAAATAACTCCTTCAATATTTCATTACATGCTTTTAATGTTTCAGAGAGTTTTTCTTTCGGCTTTTCATGGGCAGCCTGAAAATTTTTTTTAAAAAGGTTTCAAAAACTGTTAACTTAATTAATTATGGGTCAACTAAAAATTATCATTAAACAATCACCTGCGTTGAATTTGAAAGTGAATAAGGTGCCATTGGGCTTTGAGAAAATGGCATACCATCGTCTGACTGTCTTTGAGGCTAAAATAAAAAATATATATTCAAAAATAGAATATGTCAAATAAGTAATTACATAATTTTTTATATCTAACTACTGGCAAAGGTCTAACTACAATGAAAAACAAAATCTTATAAATAGTTTGAATAGACAAAACATAGAAATTCTTCAAACTTGAATTTATTAACAATAAAATTTAGCAGCATATGTGATATTTTTTCAGAAGTACAAAGTCAAATGTATTTAATACAATGTGAAATATAATAAAAACAAATAAAAAAAATCGAGAAGATATTTAACAATAGTACTAAACAAATTAGACACTACAAATGAAAACCAAAAAATAAAACTTAGTAATCTAAATAATGAAAATAAAATCCTTTATTACAAGTTTATTATTTTTTTCCAGTAACATATATCAAATCAATTTACACATAAAAAATATATTAACATATAAATAAGATTGGAACTTAAATTAGATAAAAATACTTTGTATCAAAAAGCTTTATTACTATAAATTACTAAAAATAAAATCATTAGCAATAATATTCACTGCATTATTTTACATTAAAAACGTCTGCAAAGATCCATTAAAGTCCAAATCACTTGCAACTCATATATTAGTAAGTCCTCAAATTTAAAACATAACTTAGGTTTCTTTTAAATATTAACCAATATCTTCCACGGCTCAAAATAAGTAGATCCAGGTTTGATAGTACGTATTTACCTTTTTAATTTGCCTTCCAGATTCTCTCCTAGTGCCAACCTTGGCAGCTTTGGAGTCACCTGGGGTGTATGTTGGGTCAAAACTAGCGGGGCTATCATTCGCTAGATCAGCCTTTCTTTTGACCCCTTTTTTCGGTTTGGGCGCCGTTGGGGTCTGGACGACGGCCCCTTTGCCACCTTTTGGACCAACACCAGGAGCCAATCCAGGTGTTAAAAGGGGATCAACAGTAGTTGTACTGAAGTTGGAGGGTACAGCTGCTGGCTGCCCAACCTGTAATGGAATGGCAAAATTAAACCATAGCTGATTAATCTTTACAAAGTCAGTGACTTGTCTGAAAAAGAAAAGAAAAACAACAAAAAACAAAGCATCTCTTCTGTTTCTTCTGCCACTAAAAATCCATTAAAGTTCTCAGGAAGTTAATTATTTTACCTCACGTATATGAGTATTCTCAACATTATTAAAAACTTCCTCATCACATCATTTTATTTTCATAAGTTTGAGTCCTTTAAATCTCTGAGAAAAAGTGTTCTTGTCCAACATGAAACAAAATACTGATTGTGAATTTAAAACATAACACATCTCGAAGGCTCATAAGTTAGACGTTACTATGATGGATGCATGGAAACAACATTTGTTATGAATTTGCAAAGCATTATAATAATACCTTATCATGACAATAGAAATGTAGCAAGGTAAGTAAACATTCCTTCTTAATATATTTGAACTAATAGTTAGGCACAGCCAAGGGATCACAGTTAAAATCTTGAAACAGTAATAAAATTAGTTATACTGAAGTCATTTTATTTAGTAATTTAAATACAACTGAGAAGTCCTTTCGATTCCTGTTATTATATTATTTTATTCACATACTAATAATTACATTTTCAAATGAACGTCAAATATCTAGATTCTCCTCTGTTATAAATTCCTCTTATTTTTATCTTTCAAGAATGCAACTATTGACCCTTTCTTTAAGCAACAAATAAATTGATTTATACTCACATCAGCATATTACAAAAATCTTGAAAAGTTACTTTTAGATAAATGAGTTTTTACAATACAAAACTGATAAATATGGATAGACAATACTCAATAATACTAATCACTTCAAAAAATAAGAGTTCAATCCTATGAAGTAGAGCTGTTTCCCAATGGTCTGAGGAGAGAAAAGATGAGCATTGAATTGCTTTCTGGTTCTTGTAGACTATGGCGCAGCTGCTAAAGACAGTATGACTGCTAGTCACTAACTAATCAATGTCCACTAGCTAGTTAATTGTAAGTACTAAAGTCTTTCCGTACGTGATCCTCATTTTTCTTTTAATGGAATATTATTATTTCATTCCTCTTATCTTCTGACCATACTCAATAGCAATACATGTTTCGATAGTGTTTGTAATGACTTATATCAACTTATATACAATAGGAAATAGTTTTTCTATATGCAAGAAACTTCAAATCACTATACATTAGCATTTTTTAATAATAAATAATAAAACTTTTTTCCAACAAAACCTCATTCTTTAAATCAGATTAAAAAGTCAACCCATTTATATTTACAGAAGCCAGTAAATTTTCTGGTGGTGCTTATTCCTTGATCATAGGGAACAAATATAATGGAATCTATTTGATGATAATCTAGAAAATTTGATTAAATTAGCTACACACTAAGTAATTATTTCAAAAAATGAAAGGACATTTTTTATTAGATGCTCCATTATTTACAGAGATAAAAGAATGTAAGGTGTTAGATCATATCGCTCAAGGGCTGCAATAGCGGTACAACTCAAAAAATCAATTTTTGAAATAAGTGGGCTTAAAGTTTTCATTGCTAAAAAAAAATGCATAGGAAATGCTTTAGTTCGCTAAAACGAAATTACCTTCAAGTTATACCTTCTCTCTTATAAGCAAACTAAAGGCTTTCCTATGCATTTTCCTTAGCAATGAAAACTTTAAACCCACTTATCTCAAAAAATAATTTTTAGAGTTGTGCCACTATTGCAGCCCATGAGCTATATAATTCATAAAAATTTACTACAAAAAACAACTGAAAACAGCAGAAATAGAAGAGAAACATCACAGAAAGTTAAGAAATAAAATATTATTACAAATAATGGAATGATATTGTAAATATAATGTCAAGAAAGATGCAATGACTATTCTATAAGAATAAACATTGCAATTAACTCTTATTACATTGTAACTAATAAAAAAATATTACAATGGTTTTGATTGAATTAATGTATTTGCATATAATCTGAAGATGAATTGGCGAGATAACTTGAGACATTAAACAGAAGAGTAAGGTGATCTTCCTAACCAATGGAGAGTATCATCTAATTTCACCTTATCTCTAAACTGTGTTGATATTTCAGCCCTGAACTCTTAGAAGTATCTCCTCTTTACTGAATAAATCCTATGCCATATTCAAAATCAACTTTATTGCAATTACTACAGCTACCAGCTGTCTTGTGATATTTTACCTTATACATCTTATATTTTATTTTTATTTTGTTTGATTTTAAAGGTAAAATTTTGTATGATTATATACCAGAAACTGCAGTGATAAACAGTTTTGGAATTCTAATGATTTACCAAAATAGGCCAATCCAAAACATCTGAAAAAGAAAAAGGTAGCAATATTCAGAATGGACAAAAGAAGATACTGTGTCAGTTGCAGATGCCATCTTCTAATCCTGATGGGCTGTGCAATAAACAAAAGTGAGTAACATCCTAATAATGTTCATATTTATTGAAGATGACTTAAAAAGTGCAGAGTGCTCCTTTCGTTAAAAAAAAAAAAAAAAAAAAAAAAAAAAAAAAAAAAAAAAAAAAAAAAAAAAAAAAAAAAAAAAAAAAAAAAAAAAAAAAAATGCAAAAATCACTATCCAGAGCACGTAGATCAGAAAAGGATGCCTTGATAATAACTATATTATCAAGGAAGAAAATGGAGTTGAAAATAAAATTCAATATTAGGAAACTCAAGCAACGATTTCACATTGTATATGTAAGTTATATATAGGTTGTTACAAAAGTCCTAGTGCGTAAGTATAACTTTTTTTTTCAGATTACATATTTTTAACAAAGACCAAGCTCCAACTAAATAAAATCCTTGTGCGCCCCATACTTCTGTATGGATCGGAATGTTGGACATTATCTGGGAGTTGTTAAAAGTTGGAGTAAAAAAAGAGTGAAAGTGATGCACTAACCAAAAGCTACTTGGAACATTTATACTACCTTTGGGATGATTTATGTTGTTAGTGATGAAGTCAAGGCATTTGCGGTATGCAGGGCATAATGCAAGGAAGGCTGAAGAAGAAATGCTGAACATGGTCAGATGGTGTAGTGGAGGACACTAAAAATATTTTGAAAGTCAGGACCTGTATGGCGTTGGCACAAGACTGAAGATTGGAGGAAGCGGATGGAGGAGATCAAGACCTGAAACCTATTTTTAATGTTATTCAATACCACTCTTCCAAGTTAAGTCAACTGTTTTCAAAAACTTCAACCATCTTTCTGCCAGTAAATGGATCTGATGTCAGAGTCACTCCTTTGGTTGAGGCAAAGAACTCTTCAAAACCAACTTTTATGTCCTCGTAATTATAAAAGATACAACCTTTTAATGAGCTATTGATCTAAACAAACCATAATAATTACGATATAATTATGTGGGTGAGGCAACAATTTACTCCTTACAGTTCTGATAATTTTTCCTAGATTAGACAAGAGCTGTAAGCAGGGTAGTTAGAACTCAAAACTGTTCACATTAAAGGTTCATGTCCACTGCCCGACCATCAGGAACAAGCTCAAAAAGCGAAACACCTTTGAAGTTCTACCAAACACAAAATATCACTTTTCTCTCAAACTAAAATGCAACACTATTTTGAAGGATATCTGACTAACAAATGCCTTTGCTCTAAGGCCTTTTTTTTTTTTTTTTTTTTAAAAAGTAAATAACCCCATAATTTATCAAAATTAATACTTCAGGCATCAGACACCAGGCAAACATAGACACAGCTCACAATCAACTAAAACGGTTAATATCAGGATCATAATGAGCATTCTTGCAATCAAATTAAAAATATTTTCATGAGCATCATTCAATTTTTTTTTCTTCTTTTAAAGTGTAGATTACCATGGCACTTTACATTAATTATATTATTAACTATGTCTTTTATTGTAGCTTCTCAAATTTGATAAGAAAAGAGGCTAAAAGATAATGGGTAATTGGTGTTCTGGCAAACTAAACAACCTACCAAATACATCATAGTTGGCAGTCAACATGCTGAATAAAATATAAATCAAAATCGCTTTACAAATAACAAACATTTATAAAAATCATGTCTCAAATAATTACTAATATATTATTTAAAAGATTGTCGCTGTATAAAATAACGTTTTTAAATTATACTAACAAAAGTGAAATAAGCTTTACAACCAGAAAATAATTAATCATTACTTATATACAAGAAAAATATCTTCATAGGAATTTCCTTTAACTTAAATAAAAACGAATACTGCAGTCTGTATATATTGTAATACCTGAGGGGGGAGAGAGTTATGGTGAGTAGTAGGTACAGTGGTAGTAGCAGTCGAACCAGGTATGGTTGCTGGAAGGTGTGATGGGGGAGTGACAGGCGGTACAGGAGTGGTGACTACTGCCGCAGCTGCTGGCGTTGAATTGGAAGGCCTCCCTCTTCCTGCGCCAGTGGTCCCGCCCCCTCTACCTGGACCTATAACTCCAGGTCGCTTCTTAACTGGCTTAGAACCTTTAGGTGGTGGAGGCTCAAGCTCAATTTCCTCTTTGGGCATTGTTTCCAGCTACAAACCAAACAAATTACAGAATAAAATAGCAATAAAAACATATGAAATCGATACTAACATTTTTTTTAATAATATAAATTATTACGCAATATTATTATTATTTTATACATACATGTATGATAGAATGGGAATTTTACTAAATTACCTTTTGCAAATAAAGTTTTTCCAGCGTTTGAGCCATAACAACAACATCTTCTCCTGGTTTGTTATAAACATAACAATTGTTAAACATTGTGTTGAAATCTTGAATACACTCAGCACCACACCAATAATAATTGTTTTCCAGTCGTTTTTTGATAGTACCAAGATCCATTGGATGTTTAATAACTTTATGGTAATCCTGAAAGCATACAATTTTAAACTAATACAGGCAAAAACCAATTTAGTGAGCTAGATTTATTTTAATAGCTTTCCATATCCTGATAGCAAGGTTATTAATTTTTTATAGCTAATACTTCAATTATTTTAACCATATCATCTTGAACTAAAATTAAGGAAATGAAGTAACTGAAGCATTACTTCTTTTAATAATATTTAATGAATTTCTTATAAATAACATTATTTATGCTATTTATTAAATATGTTAATAATATATATTTTATTGTTTACTATGTTAAATAATTGAAACTATTCGTTCTTTTAATGTTGCTTATAATATTTATTCGGTAACGGTCGGGTTATGAGGAGGCAGCAAACTGCCTTGACCAGCGCTACACCGACCAGTTCGATCCTTACGCTTCACTTCGAGTTTACATTTATCGATAGCTCTTTCCTATAACCTCACATGTAAACAATCACTTCTACAGTTTTAACTTGGATTGTGTTGTTTAGTGTGTTATATTGATATTTAGTCTTCTTAAATGTAAATAACTGAAACATAAGTTAACAACATGAGTTTCATAAAGGATTAAGTGTTTTATCAATTCATGTTTTCTTATTCCCTCTTATCTAATGAGTAAAAGTGTTACAAAACTTAAGAACATTAATTTGTACATGGATTTGGTGTTTTATATATTTTTATTTGTTGTATCAATTGAAGCGATAAAATTTCAGTATGCATATTTTGTGAATGGATTCTTTGTCATCCATAATATTTATTATCCTAAAGTGTAACAGATTGTATAATGTAAATATGTGAAACAGAAGTTAACAAAATGAGTTTCATAAAGGATTAAGTGTGTTATCAATTCATGTTTTCTTATTTCCTCTTATCTAATGTGTAAAAGTGTTACTAAACTTAAGAACATTAATTTGTACATGGATTTGGTGTTTTTTATATATTTTTATTTGTTGTATCAATTTAAGTGATAAAATTTCAGTATGCTTATTTTGTGAATGCATTCTTTGTCATCCATAATACTTATTGCCCTAAAGTGAGACAGATTGTATAATTATTTCAATAAAACATATCGATCTAAAAATAAATCTGAGAAAGTATATCATAGGTTTCATATTTTCTTATTTCTACTTCCCTTGAGAAAATATAGCAGAAATTAACATCATCACTTTCAACTAGGATTCTGTCTTATAATGGATTATAACATGGAGAATAGACAATGTTAAAATAATCACAAATTAAGAGGTAAATGACAGGTTACTATATAATTGTAAAACTATTGGTATAATGTTATAGATTAAAGTGTTTTAAAAAAAATTTAGAAGCCTGATGATGGAGCATTGTCTCGGAAACATGTAGCTACAAATGTTAAATAAATAGGAGTTATGACAAATAAATACTTAAGGATTCTGTCTTTTAAATATTTATAATTTGTTATTTACACTTCCCTCACATCACAAAGTTTATCAAGAATTAACATTACTGGTGGTTTAGCATTATATTAATTTTTTTTTAATTCCAAATTGATTTAGTGTCTTATATTTTGAAATTTTATTATTTCCACTTCATTATTTTCTTATTTCACATTTTAATATCATAAGGTAAACAGAAGTTAATATTACTTTGAACAGGGACTTAAAGTTTCTCCGTAAATAAATGAGAATAACCTTTCCCCTCTAAAAGTAGCGACTAAAACACCGAAATAAATTGGAAGAAGGTAAGAATCGATAAAAGGTATTCTCGGCGGGCGTAGGAGCTGCCTCCTCTTAACCCGACCGTTACCATTTATTCTTATGCTAACCATTTTTCTTGTCTTAATGTTTTTTTCTTCTGTTATCTGATAATGTAAACCTGTAGTTACTTTTAATTATCCTGTTATATTGTAAAAACAATATAATATTATATCTAGAACTAATATATCACTTTCTTTCATTTATTGTAATTTTTAAGGGACATTGTTCCAGAATTAAGTTTTCTTTCTATTCTATATATTTTCTTACTTATTCATTACTACTTTACTTTTATGATATTTCTTTTCAATATGTTTCCTGAGCATATTGTAATTATATTAATCACAATTTTTTCCCCTAATATTTGTACATATACGCTTTTAACATATATATCTTATGTTCTATATTTATTATTATCTTTACTTGAAATTATGGAAGCCAGACTATTGCACCATATTATTTTACATTCCTGAAATTCTTAAGGGACCATTTTTTTTTTTTTTTTTTTTTTTTTTTTTTTTTTTTTTTTTTTTTTTTTTTTTTTTTTTAAATTTTTTTTTTATATGGTATCCCTATATAAGGACTGTTTATTTATATATTTACACATTCCATGCCTTATAGGCATACTACATGTATGAATGTTAAAGTACTAACAAGGGAACGTTTGCAGTTGTAACTCACATGATTTGAATGCCGATTTGTGTGTGGGTAGTAGGGACCTATAATAGTGCAAAACTAGAGTTATAGCCGCCAATGGGCATTAGGGGCCGAGAAAAAAAAATAAAATATGCAAATCACGTATTATTTTTTTTTCTCAGCTCTCAGTCAAGATAGAGAAATACCTTTAAAATTTTGTATGATTTTAGAAGGCAAGGTGCTGTCAATTTCTGGAAAAAATGTAAATAATTTGCGCTAAGGCAAGGTGCTGTCAATTTCTGGAAAAATGTAAATAATTTGCGCTATCTCACACATTTCGCCACTGATTAAAACCATATTATAAGGTCATCTAGAAGCCATAAAACTGCATAGTTTAGCCTAAATCCGGAGGTCGCAGGATGTACCATAACTGAGATATTTCAAGTTATAGCTGACCTCGGATTTTTTCATTCACATCAGTTTTTGTTCACTAAAATCTATAGCAATCCCAATGTTATATGCATCGATAAAAAGCAGAATGTATGCTGATTCTTGTGATGCTATTACTATTATAATCGGTTGAACACAGCAGTTGTTATGGCCATTAAAAAATGTTTATGAAATCTCAACTTCAAAATTTTAACCTCCTCGAAAGGGGTAAAAAATCAATATTTTTTTATTAAAATTTCACATATAAGGGTTTTATGGTGCGATAAATCGAGATTTGAGGTCTGTTGTTAATTAAAAAAAGTTTCCACTGATTTACAGCGGATTTCCTTGGAAATTTGTCATTTTTATAGAGTTTTTGAGCACCCTAAAGCTGGGTGGTGTGTAGAGCGTAACGGAAGTATTTTTATATCAAAATGCATACATAATTGCAATTTAACGTGAAAGAATCATTTCTGTATCTTGACTGAGAGCTGAAAAAAAACAAACAAAAAAACGTGATGTGCATATTTTATTTTTTTTCTCGGCCCCTAATGCCAACTGCAAACGTCCCCTTGTAAGTTTAACACAATTAGTTATTGAAACATAACATATTAAGTTAACAATATATGTGTATGTATATATATATATATATATATATATATATATATATATATATATATATATATATATATATATAAAAAGGAAAAAAATAAATAGAAAAAACAACAACAAAAGAAATCATCTAGCCAACAAGAAACTACTTCCGCCACTGCCGATTGTTAGTCAGATAGTCAAAGTCGATCATTCTTATAAATGTATGTCAGTCTGAAATTTAGAAAATAAATTTTGTTCTGTCTCTGGTCATATTCCATGTTTAATAGCTCTACTTTTTATTGGATTAAATCTTTGTCTTTCAAATGATTTACATTCCTGAAGTACATGTCTAAAATTTTGAATCAGTCTGTCTTCATTACATACGTCAGATTGCATTATGTTAAATCGTTTAAGAAATTGTTTAGAGTTACCGTTTTCTGTCATTAATTGTATTAGTTAGTAGTTGTTACTTTGTACGTGTCTGTAATTGTTGTGTGTAATGTGAGGTATACATCTGTGTAAACTTGGTGACTTTGATGATGTCACCCACAATTGGTCCCCTTTTTTCAACCATATCCCAGTTTATGTCCCACTTAATATAAGCTAAGGGAACTTTTGTTATATGGAGGTAACAAATCTCTTCTTTGGCTAGGTAATTGGCCCTTTTGTTACTGTCAATTCCAGAACATGCCTTAACCTAACCCACTTTATAGAGACCATTTTCCCTTGGCTTTTAATAATTATTAAATTTCACCTGATTAGGTCAGTTAAATAGTCATGAATGTCCGTATTATTAATCGAGTCTATTAAAATATTACTGTTCATGTATTGGAATATGTGTGTTAGTCTTTTTAGGTTCGTTAATTATGTATTCTGTCACTTTCAAAACACTAAACGTCTAGGATTTTATATTAGGAGCCAATATGTTAAAAATAAAGATTAATTTTCAAATTGTTTCAATACTTCAAAATGGACTCAAAGTTAATTCATATGTCAAACAAGGAAGGATACTTAATTCATTTGAGTAACTCTACAAAGAGGGCAGCTCTTTAACAAGATATGAACTACGAATTTTAATAATAAACAGACATTTCTTAATTACTAGCGCTGATCCGATCAACTTACAGGAAGATTGAGTTTATTAGCATCGACAGGTTGCTGTAGAGGCCAAGCATATTGATGTTTCCAGACTGCTTTAAGGACATTTTTCTGAATATATTGCAATTGGTTGGTTACTCGGCCAGGCCTGTGGGGAGGAGGTATGACCGGAGGCTGGACAACACCATTGATTGGGTCTAGGACCGGCTCCTCTCGTGGCGGGGGCTCCTTCATGCCGCTACCGGCCCCCGCCTCTAGTCCGCTTTTCACCAGTCCTGTCTGAAACAGAAATTAAGTCTTGAAAATAAGGATTAAAAAATTAACCAAGGAAAAACCTTTGTGTATTACTGCATGATCAAGGTTTATATACTAAGAACAATAATAAGAAAATACTAATCAATACCTAAAACTATGAATGAATTATATACTTGTTCAATTACAATGGAAAAATTAAACCTCCTAAATCCACCTTTTTTAGATATATTCACAAATCTACCTCTTAAGAGTAATCCAAAAATAAATAACAGAGAAAATGGCATGAGCCATTCTAAAACATTTTTAGGCTAGAAATTTTAAACGACCATTTAAAAAAAATAATCTAAGTAAAATTAACAGATCTATGGCTTGAGATATCTAAACTTCTGCAACCTTAATTATTTTTATAATTTTTTAGAAGGCTACATTTTTCTTTATTTAAACAAATATATTAAACCAAGAATATTGAAATGATGCCCGTGATCAGAGATAGATTTATATTAAGATGAAAAATGACAAAGCAACTATATGTATTCCCTACAGATCCCCAAAATAAAACTTTATCATAATAATAAAACATCTTAGAAGAAGACATATTGAGAGTGAGTAATCTATTTGATCTATGTACAGTTGTTTCAACACTTATGTTAAGAATGATTCAGAGTGAACAGAACAAAGGAGAAACTCTAACTAAAACAGAAAAACAGAATCAAAGATAAGAGGGAAAACCTCCCAATGGAAAACACACAAGAAATCGAGGAAATTGTCAAAATGTCACTTCAATTTGGGTGTAGTTCTCTCACAAAGAGTAATAGAACAAACATAATATTTTACAAGCATTTCATAAGATTTGAAGCAATACAGCTTTTGATAGCTAGTCTTAACTAGCTTTTATTAAAAAATAGATGATTTTTCTGAACTTGATAAATACTAACAACACTATTTGTAAGGACATAAAGGTAATGACAGAACTAAATATATCAGTATTCTCTTGGTACAGATTTTATAATGGAGCTTAACAGGAAAACAATTTGAATCCTCTTCTTAATAATTTGACGATAGATAAATTTTAGAAAAACTACGATTAAAGATGGCCAAAACAAATATTGGCTATTGGAAGACGATACCAGTACTCATCTAATGTTTTTTCCTAAACGAATGTCACAGATGGGTGGCAGATTAATCGCAATATTCAATTATAAAGTCAAGAATATCTGTAAGGATAATGATTAATTATACTCCTTGAGATGGTCAGGATCTAGAGATTGCGGATGGAGTATCTCAATACTGTACTCACAAATATTCAAGGATTGACTAGACGTTACTGTGATGGAAGTATATTAAAATATTCACTATCCTAGTTGGCAAACATAGATGGTAAAAAAAATGAAGTTACATTTCTCAAAAATAATTTTGTACTTAGATCTGCAAAGTGAATGAGAGCAAAATTGTACTGCATAAGCAAAGCAGCATATTTGTATAACAAGAGACATTTGGATTATATCTAATCAAAACTTTAGAGGTGTAAAGCAAACCAAAAGTTTAGAGTACACGAATGAATGACAAGAGAAAGATGAATACAAGAATTTCGTTCTCATAAACTACAACCACTTTCCAGGTCAATAATATAATACCTTTTAAATATTTTTCATTTGAATATAATGAACTAATTTCAAAATTATTTTTTCCTGAACTTACAATAGAATATTGAACGATTCATTTACCAACCATTTATCTAATTTAACCCTTTAACAGGCAATTTATCCTGGAGGATACACATATTTAATGCCTTTTGCTCAATAAATGGCGTAATATCCGACGCATTATGGTCTAATATCCTTTATACAAACTTGAATTTCATGATACATGTGTGGGGGTTGGCATGGCTATAGCCATTCAAAGGAAAAAAAAAGAAGTACACTGGATCCCTTTTATCACCTAAACAGTAAACCAATTATAAAGGTTTATAATTATTCCTTCATACATTGATTTTCAACTAAATTCCTTATTACTCCTTCCATTCATTACTATTAACTATCTCCTTTTTTGTCAATCCTTGATTTCTTATAATCCTTTTTCTGCTATATGCAAGTTCTTCCTTTGTTTCTTTTGATTTTAATGAACTATTATATTTAATTTTTGCATTTTATTTATGTACATTTATTTTAAATGGCAAAAACCACCACCATGTTTATTCTCTGGTCACTTCAATGATAGTCCATTAACCTATTTTCCTATTTCATTGTTACTTACATGTTTAACCTCTTGTACCCTGGCAGATACCAAGAAATCCATCTTCAAAAAAAAAAAAAAAAAAAAATGTTTTTAAATTTAAGTTATGGGTTCAAGACTTACAGGATATACATATTAAGGCAGGGTGCACATGAGCTGCAAAGTAATCGGAATGCAAAGATTGTCTTTAATCGGATATTTAGAGATCCATTAGCAATATAGGATTTATGCACATGGCATGCTGACAGATATCGGACACACTCAGCCTATCTCGATAGGATCGAGGCTGCCACTGGTCCCTACCCCTATCTGCATCATTTTCTATCCCCTGCCTTTCAGTAGTACACACGTGACATAGGGACAGTGCACAAGATGTTGCTGTGTCCCTTCTATGTGGTACTTTTTCAGTGAGTTTTCGATAACATGATTAATTTCATTTCAAATATTCATTTAACATTACATATAATTGGATAATCTCTGTATTATATTAATAATCTATAATATTCTTGCATTTAATCAATGTCACTGCAATCATTTCCAAAGGTGGTACGGGAACTCTCACTGCATAATCTTCTCCTTTTAATGCATCACTGATTTTTGCAGCCAATTCATCAAATGAAGTAATAGACATTCAAAAATAATTGAAGAATTTTTGTTCATCTTCCCTCAATTCTAAGAAAATAGTGTTGAAAGCACCTTTTGAATACCTCGCATAGTTCAATGAATGAACCCAATATCTTATTTTATGACCACTTTTATAAACGTATTTGTATGAAAATAAAACTTCTTTTTATAAAATTCAACTTTTGCTTGATCCATCTCGGGAGAAACAACACAGAGCACTGAATACCCATCCAGTTGGAAATTTTCCCAGGTATCAAAGAGATGGGATAGAAAACAATCTCGGCATCCCGATTGTTTTGCAGCTCATGTGCACCCAGCCTAAGGAGTAGAGCACCAGATCGAAGTTTCTTTGTTTAATGGGAGTACTCTTCCTCTAAAGGAAAGTAGCAAGTGTCAACATCTTTCTTACCATAATTTATTCTTTTGTATATTTCAAAGTTTATGATTCTGGAAATTTTCAATATTGAGCCAAGTAAAATTATTCCATCAAATCCGAATTAGATATTACTGGATCGCCATGCTTATCCCAAGCGGTGTCTAGGTCATCAGCAAATAAATCATATGAATGTAAAATGTTGATTGGGTACTAAACAAAAGAAATTCATCTCCAACTTTTATAAAATGTACATAAAAAATTATTATGAAAACGTTGACAAATACTTCAAATAAGATTGCAGACATACAATATCATTGGAAAAGGCTGGATCCTTACAATTCCTAGGTATATTCATAATAATGAACTAGATGCATTGCTTATGTCGTCCATTTAAACAGCTTCCTTAGCAGTTTTCAAGAAACCTGCACAACTATTTCGGATCTGTAAATATGTACTTGCTTTTCTAAAAATAGTAAAATATGTGGACAATTCCTGCTTTAAGCTCACATTGATCTTTGGCTAATACACGTTTCTTCTCTTGTTTATTGTTTTACTGGCAGTTTAAGATTTATTCCAATAGCTTAACTTCCTAAACAAATTGTAAGGAAAGTAAAAAAAAATTTTGAAAATTATAATTGTCAATCAAATTCTGTTCAACAAACCAAAAACCCATAAATATTTGGATTCAGTCAAAAAATTTGGGAAACTATGGGTAACATACAAACCGTAAAAATAAATACAGACAAAATATTTACAGCATTTTGTGAAATCATACTTTTAACACTTAAAAAAAAGGAAAAAAAAAAAAAATGCTAACTACAAGAATTGTATAATTCATATCAACTAAAAGATTCTTTCATGAAATCAGATACTCAAGATTTATTTCAGAAAATGTATTTAAGGAAAGAAGTAATAATACAGAAAATAAAATAAAATAAGAAATACTAATACTAGTTATAATAATGAATCCAAGAAAACTAGTCACGATAGTTCAAGTTTTCTAGAAATTAAAGCCTAGTAAAACATTTTTTTTTTTTTTTAACTTCATATATTTGATTCACTCACAACTGTTTCACAATAACGGCAATTTGCCAATGAGCAGAGACACAAAAAATAAATATAAATTAAGACATGTGAGGTAGGAAGGAAGAGCACTAACTATTGAAACGTCTTCTTCACTTGATTTCAAGTTTGTTTCAAAATAAATACAGTCAATAAACACATTGTTTTTAAAAAGCTTAAGTTTAATAATTTTTTATAATAGTTTAATTTAATTTTATCATAAAGATTTTGTTTGTTGTGATTTTGACTTAGTAGAGTGTATGGCCATGATCCACAAACAATCTATACTTCACAAGATTTGTACTAGAAACTTAATTGTTCTAGACTGTGAACAAATCTATACTAACCTACTGTTTCATAAAAATAACAAAACAATGTTTCTTGGTCCGGACCCTGATTTTTCGGACACTCCGCTAATCCATACAACATTAAAAAACAAAAATTAAAACTTAATTTTAATTATTATAAATAATCTGAATTTTAAACTTTGAGATCACAAGGTAAAATTCATTATTTATTAAGGAAATCAACAATGTAGATTTTTTCAGTGACTTAAAAATATCATTTAGGTATGTTTTCAATACAAACTGTTAAGGATTCAATGTTTACTTTGTTTCTTCTAATTACTCTTAGCTAACACTAACTGTTAAGTAATAACATTAATTATCTCTGGTTTCTATTGTAGTGTCTACACATTCAATAAATTTTGAATTATCACAAAGTTTTCTTTAGATGTTTCTATTTCAGTACACAGATAAAAAAAAAAAAAAAAAAAAAAAAGATCTGTAAACATTATGCAGTATTTAAAATTACATTAAAGTTAAGAAAATAAAAAAATTATGAGTAAAACAAAAAATGCTACTTAAAATACACACTTTACAGCAAATTCAGTTTAATCTGGACTATCGGTGAGCTGGATGGGGTCCAGTTTCAGTTTAGTATGGATTTGACAGAGACACTAATGAGTATAAAATTACCATTTAACAAATGACTACAGTGCAATGAGTTTATATTTCAATATAAATAGTTTCATCGAAATAAGAGAATACCTTATTTCTAACCTTTCACCATTGATATATTCTCATAAGTATTAGGGAAAAACTTAAATCTGAGAAAAACAAAAAACTTAAATCTGAAAAAAAACAACAATGTATATTTAAATGATACAGTTAAAAATTGAAAGAGGGAGAAAACTAATTCACTTCAGCTTCAATTAAAACATACAATTTCTTTAAAAATTACTAATATATTAACTTATGGATATTATGATTGTCATCGATATTTCCTAAGGAAAGAAAAGTACATTATATTTTCTATTAGTTAAAGAAACACTAAAATTAACTACAACACTAAAAAGTAAAATAACAGCTATGAATAAAACTTAAAAATTTTATATTCAATTATACATAACATTGTTAACTGAGATCTGATACAATAATGAACATATTTCAAACTAATCTCCATGGGTCATAAGCTACCAATTGTAGTTACTTGTATATTTTTTAAAAATTTTAAGCCAACCTTTAATTTAATGAAGATTTATTCGATATAATGGTATAACACAAATCTTAAAGATATCGTGAAGATAAATTAACCCTTATACAACCGATAAGCATGATCCTGTGATATAAAAAAACAAGATGTATGTCATAATGTCATAAATACATAAGGGAGGAAACTATAAATAAATAAAATACTTACTGCGTTGTTAGGTTGCAAGGAGTCCATTTGTTGCATTTTGGCCACACTCCTTAAATAAGAAAATATAACAATGTACAATTACGTTAGAATAAAAGGCAGTATCTAGAAATAAAATAAACATGACACTATAAAATTTTAATAATGATACTTGGAGAAATCCACCAGCATGCAGTAAAATGTACCTTTTACCTTGCAGCAATAAATATTGATACTTTAGCAATCTCTTGAGACCATTTTTGTATTTGAATCGTGATAATTGAAGAAATCGATTCTTTTTAGGTTTAAGGGATTTGGGAGAGGAATGGTCTGGAACAAAATTGGAAGTCTTGAAAAGAATAAGAGAAAATAGGAATTAAGGATTGTTATTGCCTAAAAAGTATCTACTACATAAAGGATATAAAAAATGCTAGGTAACAAGTTATATTGTGAGCACTAGATTAATAATACCATATCACTCATATGTGGTCATACGAAAAAGGTAAACACACAAATATTTTTAATATGAATGAGTTTGAATCATTTAAACATATATATAAAAAGTTATATGCATGATTAAATTTCTGATGATATCTTATATTTAACTTAATTCTTTGTAATTATGTTCTCTAATACAAAAACCTTAATTATTATGCTTAAAAACTCTCTTTTTTAAATTAAAATTTACATAGCATAGTTTTAATTGATTATCATGACTGCCGTAGTCGTGTACAAACAAAATCACACTGCAGGAGACAAACATGCTTTTAAGTAACCAGTATACGCCTTATATATGATTAAAAATAAGTAAAATAGACAATAAAAATGAGATTTAACAGTTAATTAAACATTCATAATCGTAGAATAAATCATTTAACTAACCAAATTTAACAAACCCACCTTTCCAAGGATCGATTGTCACTGAGGTTTTCATTAGTACTGTAAAAAAGCCCAATGCAGACGCATCTGAGTAAGACAATAAGATGAAATCATGATCTTACAGGAACATTTAAATCTGGAAGAAAGAAATCATAAATTTAAGAAATAATTTATACAAACGACAGCATAAAAACTACATTAAACAAAACCAAAAAATAAAAAACAGACCTCAATAACCTTACATTGCTTTACTCATAAAAATGGCATACAGAAATGCTTAGTTAAAACTACTCCCCATATCATTAGTCCTAATTTAAGGAACAACAAGATAACAATTTACTTGAGTATATTAGTCATAACAGAACCTTCAAGGGGAAACTTTGAAGAAAAAAATTGAATTTTGGATGTGGCCTCGGGGATACTCCTGAGAATAACAAACCGCATTTCACACTACCTGCACATAAAGAAACAGCAACCTTAAATTTACCGAATGTCATGTATACAATTACAAACGACAAATTTAATGATATTTATGTAATTGTTATTGTTTTGTCTAGTCAAATAAAGTATGTTGTAGGTAAAGTTAGTGAAATCAAAATATTGCCTAAGTTTTGCAACTAACACAAAAATGATTTTAAAACAAAACCAGAGCTTTAAATACACCAATTAGAAAAAATATTTCAGTTGAAATAACAATAAAATTAGCACAATTAGTGATTTAATAAAAGAATTTAGGTTAAGTTTGACTGCAACAACTAAAATGCTGATTTCAAATATTTATATACGAATTAACATCACAATGTACTTAAATATGAAAAATATTAATCAAATAAATCATTATTTAATCTTAAACGGATAAAAATACTTAAAAAGGCGTCATAAGTACCAAGCTAGAAAGGCTAAACCCAAGCTTACCTTTAAAAACGATCCAAAATCACTGTTATTAAACAAAAAACTATTTCATTTAGCACAAAATCCCTTCCTGGAGTCCACACACTTGTATTTAACACTTATTTTTCACTTTATCCAGTAATAAACGTAAAGTAAAGCTACAGAAGACGAGAGAAGCTCAAGCCCAACACAAGCTTGGTTAAGCTACTGTACTCGAAAGGGGGAGTAACCACATCACCACTTCAAGATCATTCGTAACGTAACCCTAACATCAATTTAACAATACTTAACTATTTTTTTACCTAAACAAAGAGAAAAAATACCAAAAAAGCTCCTCTTTTGGCGCTTAGTTGGTCAACATGGCGGGCTCCCCACTCGGGAAGAAGCCAATAAGGCTGAGCCTAAAACGGTATACATCAATATACCGAAATAATGGTTGGGAACATTTACAGCATGTTCTTAAGCTAAGATAAGTGTTTCTAAACATTTAAATCAAAATTTTAAAGGGTATTTAAGTAGTTTTTGTATATTTATTCATAATAATGAAATTATGTAGAAATGTAGTTCCATGAACGTTACGTTACGGCTGTCTTCCCAGTGGCTGGGGAGCCCACTTCAGAGCTGGTTTAATTTTATTCAAGTAATTTAAAATTCTGTATTTAGCATTTACTACCATACACTAAATCCTATGGAAGGCTGTTCTTGGCCTTTTGAGTAAGGATGATTGCCTGTGCCCATGATCAATTCGGATTATAGCGTAAAACTGAACTATCACAAACACAGCAATGGCTACCCAGCTACTCCAACGGGTTGTTGGAGATGTGAAAAATCCTTTGAAATTCGCTACAATCTGATTGGTCTAGGGCAGTCACGTGACCTGGAAAAGGACAGAATTACATTGATTTTCTTAAATATGTAGTTTAATTGTATGATCACGAAGTTTATTCGGGTAGGAGATTTCTTTCTTTTTTATTTAATATCTAAGATGAATATTAAAATACACCTCGACTGCCTTTGCATTAATTCCCCTTATCTGATGTGGTCTCAGTCGAGGACCTAACCAGTCTGCCATATCGTCACGTGACGTACTTTGTTTACCCTCCCTAGTGTTTATTTCAAACTGTGTATATACTATATTTTTTTCATTTATGATTAATAATTAAAGGCCTACAATTAACTGGAATTCAAAGATCACTTAAATGCTTTTAAAGGGCTGTTATTTGATATTTTTTACTTTTATTGATGATAATGACATGATACTAATTCAGGTGGCTTCTTTCAGTTGTGTTCTAACTATAAACAACTGAAGTTTGATATAACCTTTTTGTGATTATAAATATTGAAAGCGAATTATTATCCTCGGAACAGGTTCAATTTTGTATTATTCACAATTATAGCCAGACTATTTCAGGGAAACAGTACGAAGATCGTATTGTTAATGGTTTGAAATATGGTACCACTAGGTCCTTCTCAACCTTTAACCCAACCGGGAAATCACCAGTTAGGAAATTCCATGAGTTCCAACAAATCCAGTTCTAATATGGTACATATTACTAAATTAATGTTATTTTTTCATTTACACAAACAACTTTAATAACTTTGCATGTATTTTGGGGGTATTGTAAGTTATCTGTAACCTGTAAAGAATGTTACATGTTATGGTTAAATTATTATACCCTTTATGGCTCCTATGTTATTGATTTACTTTTCGAATTTTAAAATTTATTAGTACTCAGTAATTTCGGTCGTTGTTTCAGAAACCCAACTATACCTTGAAATTTACTTTAGCTGGCCACACAAAAGCAGTATCCTCAGTCAAATTCAGCCCAAATGGAGAATGGTTAGCTAGCTCTTGTAAGGGAATTATGATTATTGGCAGTAAATTGGTTAAAGAAAACTGATTGATATTTTATACTATATAACTGCATGTTACAGCTGCTGACAAGTTAATAAAAATTTGGGGAGCATATGATGGAAAATTTGAAAAAACTATTGCAGGACATAAACTTGGTATATCTGATGTTGCCTGGTCAAGTGATAGTAGACTTTTGGTTAGTGCTTCTGATGACAAAACTTTAAAAATCTGGGAGTTAAGTTCAGTGAGTATTTTTCAAATGATTAGTTGAAACTTTTTTTTATATATTATTTACTATTTTATTGTTATAACTGTGTTTCATTGACCCATATGATTACCTTAAATATGTTTAACAGAATAATATTCATTGAAAGCTCAAACGAATATGTTTAGTAGGGGACTGTTAGGAGTTTCATGTAATATATTTTATGTTTTATTGATTGCCCATTATTTTGTTATTATTTGTAAATTTATTAAATTGATGCTTAAAAACTGAATATTATCAAACTTTGTTGATATTGGTTAATGAAGTATATTATGAAAGCATGGTACTAACTCTTGTTCTAACTAGAAGTTTGCCATTAAATGTGAAGTATTTATGGTATTAGAGTTGCTAAAACTAGTTCTTTCTATTTTATATCTTCTACAACCTAAGCTCCTTGTATTATCATATTGATGATAAACTTAGATATATTATTTGGGTCTAGTGTTTGTATTTTGGTATATATAGATTTGGTATACATGTACACACATGTATATATTGGCCTAGGTCATTATATTTTGTTATATAATACCTGTTGCTTGTTTATATTATTGTAACTACCTTTTTTGTTTAATTCAAATTTACTTATTATCCTTGCTCCCTTGATTAAATTCAGTATCATGTTGCCTAGACTATGAATATTTTAGAATTTTACATGAGTATTTTCTGTGACAGTTTCTTTTTTTTCCTTATATGCAAAAGTTACTGATTAATGTAGGAAGTGTATGTAGACACATGTTTTTTGAGCCCTCATTGAATGTTTCTACATGAGTGTTTTTTGGTTCAGATTGAGCTGAAAAACTGTTAAATGAATAATCGTCAACTTCTGTTTGTTAGTTTTTGACTGCTACTGCAAATATTAGGGTTTGTGGAGATTAAAACAACGATCAAACATCCTCTATACATTAAAAAAAAAATGCAGTCAGAAATTAATAATATGAAATTTTATCAATACACATTACTTTTTAAACTATTGGTAACGGTTCGGATCGGCGACACCAACCCCTAAACCCGCTCAGAATACCTTTTATTGATTCTAACCTTGTTCCGATATATTTCGATGTTCTAGTCGCTGCTTTTAGAGGAGAAAGGTTATTCTCCTACATTTACTGAGAAACTCTAAATCCCTGTTCAAAGTAATATTAACTTCTGTTTACCTTCTAATATTAAAATGAGAAATAAGAAAATATTAAAGTGGAAATAAGGAAATATCGAAATATAAGACACTAAATCAATTTTGAATTAATATTAATTTAATCAACAATTAATATACCACTGAACCACCAGTAAAGTTAATTCCTGATGAACTTTCTCTCAGAGAAGTGAAAATAACAAATTATAAATATAAAAAAGACAGAATCCTTAAGTATTTATTTGGCATAACTCCTATTTATTTAACATTTGTAGCTACATGTTTCGGTGATAATGTTTTATCATCAGGCTTCTAATTTTTTTTAAAAACACATTAATCTATAACATTATACCAATAGTTCTACAATTATATAGTAATGTGTCATTTACCTCTTAATCTGTGATTATTTTCACATTGTCAATTTTCCATGTTATAAGCCATTATATAATATAAGACAGAATCCTAGTTGAAAGTGATGATGTTAATTTCTGCTATATTTTCTCATGGGAAGTGGAAATAAGAAAACATAAAAAACCTGTGATATACTTTCCTCACATTTATTTATAAACTGATATGTTTTATTGAATTAATTATACAATCTGTTTCACTTTAGCACAAAAAGTAATATGGATGACAAAGAATCCATTCACAAAATATGTATACTGAAATTTTATCACTGAAATTGAAACAACAAATACAAATATATAAAACACCAAATCCATGTACAAATAAATCTTGTTAAGTTTCATAACACTTTTACAAGTTGTAAATTTTATCACTTAAATTGATAGAACAAATATAAATATGTAAAACACCAAATCCATGTACAAATTAATCTTCTTAAGTTTTATAACACTTTTACACATAAGATTAGATGAAATAAGAAAACATGAATTTATAAAACACTTAATCCTTTATGAAACTCATTTTGTGAACTTCTGTTTCACTTATTTAGATTTAAGAATTCTAAATATCAATATAACAAACTAAACAACACAATCCAAGTTGAAACTGTAGAAGTGATTGTTTACATGTGAGGTTATAGGAATGAACTATCGAAAAATGTAAACATGAAGTGAAGCGTAAGGATCGAACTGGTCGGTGTAGCGCGGGTCAACCTAGTTTGGTGGTGTCGCCGATCCGAACCGTTACCAAACTATTTTTTATGTTATAAAATTACCTGTTTGAGTTTGATTAAAGTGGGTGTAAACTCCATAATGATATAGATACAATTTGGCACCATTAACTTTTTTTTTATGAGATAAAAACAACTCATTGATTTTTTTTTTATTTTATAACAAATGTACTTCTGCTCCTTAAAATATGATACTTATTATCTCTAAATTAAAAATGTTAACTTTTTTTTTTTTTTAATGGGGTCTATATCTATCTTTTGTTATGTAAAGCATCGCAATGGCAACATAGAGTATACAATTTTTTTCACTCTCAAAAATATAACATTTTGACACATTAGGTCTGTTGGTGTTGCTTGGATCAAAAATTTGCCCATAGTTTCCCTATCATTATCAGTAGAGAGAGATATGCTTTACTAATATATCTTATATAAGATTTATATATATATAATATAGAAGCAGTAGATTATATATAGACGTATCCATGATCTATTATTTTTCATAGAGAAATTAAATTTTTTTTTTTTTTTTTTGTCTCTAGGAATAAATTTTTTAATCAAAGTAAAATATGACTTGATACTAGTGTAAAATATATGTTTTTAAGAAATTAATTGAAATATATAATGAACCGTTGATTATCCAGACGTGAGTTATTTGAACATTCAATTAACGGAACTGTGTTGTTTTTTTTAATGTAATTTTTATTGAATTATCATAAATTATAATAATCATCTAATTACCTTATTTTCATTGTTAAAATTATTTTTATTTACAAATATAATTAAATGAAAACAAAATGATTCTTTCCATGAACGTTTTTGAGGGAACTTATGACTTCTATACATACATATTTTTTTATATAGATATGTACATAAAATGAGAATAATAATTTGTAATAAATATCTGTTTATTATCTATTTACCTAATTATATTCATATTTTCATGTTCTCGTAATGTTTTATGATTATAAGTTATTACAGGTTGAAATCAGGTTAGTATATTATTTTTCAGATATATTTTTGCTCATTGAATACTTTTGTAAATATTTCAGTGTGACTCGTAGGCTTAGGCACCAAAGTTTATGTAATAATTTTCCAATGCTAGCATTCATGTCTTAAATATTTATTTTTACAATTAGCTTATTAACATGGACTTTAGAAGTGTTTTTTTGTTTTTTAGGCTAAATGTTTGAAGACTTTAAAAGGACACAGCAATTATGTTTTTTGCTGTAATTTTAATCCTCAGTCAAATCTTATTGTTTCTGGGTCGGTAAGTTCAATTCTTAATATTGGTCTATTCCTATTGTAATCCTTCTGTAACATCATGACTTTGTGTTAGTAATGGTGATGGTTTTCATTTCATCAATTGTATAATTTCTATTCTGTTATTCTTTCTTCACTGTTTGATTATGTGATTATTTCTAGTTTGATGAGAGTGTTAGGATCTGGGACGTCAGAACAGGGAAATGTTTAAAAACGCTTCCAGCCCACTCAGACCCTGTCAGTGCTGTTCATTTTAATAGGGACGGATCACTGATTGTTTCTAGTAGCTATGATGGTTTGTGGTAAGTTAATCAGATTACAAAAAGTAATTGTTAAAGCTATTTTAATCATCAGATAGTAACTTAGTTGGGATGTAGTTCCGCAGATGCCCCCATTTTCAAATGCCTATTTCTTCCATGCCACTCTACCAAAAAATAAATCCAATTAGTGCTATTTTTCTACATTTAACCAATTTTCTTCTCATACTTAATTATTTAAAGTGTATACAATTATTATGTTAAAAATATTAATTTAGAAAAGTTGGGGGCGTCTACGGAACAATTTACCAAGGGAAAAAGTTCCATAGACGCCCACAGCCCTATGCTACGTAAAATGATGTTAAAATATTATGGTAGGTTACAACTAAAATTCAAGGACGTTTTTGTTTATTGTTTATTGCGTCACCGATTTAATTTCTAATCTCAAACCCGCTATATCAACAAAATAATCCTTTGAGTAAAAAAAAAATCATTGTGACTCTTAATATCACAAGCGTCTACAAAACTTTTTCCCTTGGTAAATAGTTCTGCAGACGCCCCCAACCTTTTCAATCCAACCAATATTTTCTACAGGATAACTTACAACATTGCAGCAAGTTTAATATTAAACAAAAATTTGTCAAATGTAGATTAAATAGCACTAATTGGATTTATGTTTTGGTAGAGTGACATGGAAGAAATAGGCATTTGAAAATGGGGGCGTCTGCGGAACTACACCCCTTAGTTGTGTATCTACATCATTAATTAATATTTTGTTGCCATTTTTCTGGTAGGTGTAGATGTTACTTATTGAAATTTGCTTTGATTTTGGACAATATTGATTCACTGTGAAGTATCAAAATGTTGAAAACTAGTCCTTAAAATATTAAGTTTATCGAACTGATAATTAAATCCAATGAAAAAGGAATGTATTTTTGTTCAGTATTAGATCTCTTCTAAGTATGTTAAGGAATGTAGTAATTTTGGTTCTTATAATGGGAATATTGGAATCCTACCCCTTTATTTGCTATTGAAAACAGGCCTTTGAAACATAAGAACTTTTATCGTAATACTATACTTGTAATTTACTTTGGTCAGACGTTTCTATATTGTCTTCTTGTAGGTACCAACATGTGGGCTAGCTGATTCTTTTTTTAATAGGTTCATCTTACAGCTTATATATTTAAATTTGTAAATGTCTTCTTGGAAATGTTCTCTGTTATATTTTGTTACCATTGACCTTACCATTAAAAATCTTTTTTCTTATTTTCATATAGAGCGTTTTATAGATTGGAAAAGTTATTTTGTTTATATATTCTATAACCAACCATTTCCTTGGTATTGTAGGAACATCTCTGAATATGAGCGAGATTTAATTTAACGGACATTTGGAAAATATCAGAATCTTGATTGAACTGAATGTGCAGAGGCGAAAGGGGCTAAGGAAATTTAATTTCTGTGACATAGATTCATTGAAATTCAGTTCTTTTAGACTTATTATATTGTCTCGATGATATTAAGCGTTATTTTAAGACGAAGTAAATGCTAATAATAAAAGAATATTTTATTGTTTGCAAGTTAAAAAAAAAAAAATTAAATATTATTTTTTCCTCTATTGTTCTCTATTCAATATTAGGCATTATTTAATGTTTGTTTATTATTATTTCTATTTTAAAGTAAACATTTTTTTTTAAGTAGAATTAATGCTTTGGATGATAGTTTATGTATAGCGCAATATTTGTTTATAATTCATTGATTATTTGGCTTTAAAAAAATTACATGTACATAAATAATATGTATCATCTGAAATCCTATCATGTCTGCTTTAAACGACTGGTTAAATATTTTATACAGTAGATTATATAAATTTAAAAGGAATTTTTTATTTTATTTTATTACTTACCGCATCTACCCACCTTAGTCATTAGCGGAATGATACTTATTTACGTACCTTTTTACTACCAAGTATTAACATCTTAAGAAAAGTTCTGTATAAAAAACTAAAGTTAAAAAAAAAAAAATAATTATGTAACTATTTGGAAGAAAATTTTCTTTGTAGAGAGAAATGATTAAATTAAACGTTAGGTGTTTACTTGTATATTGTATTTGAACATTGGTGATTCAATTTTTAAAATTGAATTTTAGATACTGAAAAATAAGGTCATTGGACATATATAAAAGTATTTATTTATTTATTTTTAATATATTAAGTTACTAAGTATGATTGCATAATTTCTGAATGTTTTTGATGTTTTTTCAGTCGTATCTGGGACACAGCCTCAGGGCAGTGCCTGAAGACTTTGATTGATGACGATAATCCTCCTGTCTCTTTTGTAAAATTTTCTCCGAATGGGAAATATATATTAGCAGCAACTTTAGACAATACTTTGAAGTTATGGGACTATAGCAAAGGGAAATGTTTAAAAACATATACCGGGCATAAAAATGAGAAATATTGTATATTTGCTAACTTTTCAGTTACAGGAGGGAAGGTGAGTTGAGTTCAATTATTCTGAACTTTTATTTCTTATTTTATGTTTTGTTTTTTTAATTCTGTAATTGTTGTTTAGAATAGAATATAAAAAAAAAAAACTTAATTCAGGGACAAAGTCCCTTAAGAATAACATTACATAACACAAAGTAAAATCATGACCGGCCGAGAGCTTTTTGTATTATCATTACTTTAAATAAATATGAGTTATTTTTGTTCAAGGTTATTGTATCAAGAAAAAATATATACATTTTTTATTTTTATATCTACTTATTGATTGCTTTGCATTTAGATTACTTTTCATACTTTTTGTTCATATTCATCCCATATCGACCTTTTTTTTTCTTTTTTCATGGTTACACATGGTTTCCTGACAGAGAGGGAGGAGAGTTAATTCCATTCTAATCCAGTCAGGTTCGAACCTGGGATCATTCATTTGCCTATGCTGCTAGAGTAGCACACTTTTTTTTTTTGTAATAATAAACCTCTGAAGCAAGCACCGCCATACCCATATCCACCTATTATTCATTAGTTATCTTCACTCCTTGTGTTTCAATTTTACCAAGGTTCTAACTTACCTTCCACAAACTTAATTCATTAAAATACCCTATTTATTAATAGGGATCTGAATTTTAATAAAGAAAAAGTATAGTTTCTTTGTAATATTTATGTTGAAAATTCCGTAATGTCATTTCGTTAAAGGTTATATAATTGTAATAATGTATGTTTGTGGACATGAATAAAAATTTTATCTTAATGAAATTATTTTATTTTATAGTGGATTGTTTCTGGCTCAGAAGATAATCTAGTGTATATATGGAATCTTCAAACAAAAGAAATAGTCCAAAAACTTAATGGACATACAGGTAAAGCCACACATATGTACTAAAATTCTTCTTGGTTTGTTTTCTTCAAAACTTATAATTTTTTTTATAGATATTTTAGTTTAACTTGGTAAAAATTTCCATTCAAGTAAGGTATATATTTTAAACATATTTTTTTTACAATTTTTGTAGCAAAGTACACCTTTTTTATTTTTTATTTATGTTGAATAAAAATAAAGTTCAGTCCATTGAATAGTTTGTCAATCAGAATATATCATTCAAGCCACCTAGCCACAGTTCATCAATGAAACTAACAGCCACAACAAGAACAGTAAAACAAATTAATTGTATTAAATTTTGTATTTCAGATGTTGTGCTGTGTACGACTTGTCATCCGACTGAAAATATCATAGCTTCCGCAGCTTTAGAACAAGATAAAACTATCAAATTATGGAAAAGTGATACTTAGCCTCTCTATTGTGAATATTTTCATTTGAACTTTTCCCAGGTCCAAAAGAAGTGAGACAAAATTTATACTTATGTAGATCCATGTAAGTAGGGTGAATCATAAAGACTGTGAACTAAAAAAAAAAATTTATAAACTAAAATTTGTCTAAATTATTTGACAGTTTTGTATATAAGCGTTTTATTTATATATGCGTATATTTGTTCTTATCAGTTTTAGTAGGTTATATTTTCTATGTGATGATTTTACCTTACAAAATTATCGATTGGACTTTTGCTCTTTTAAGATTATGTTAAGACTATATTTGTATTGTTTAGAATATGTTATTGATTCAAGGAAAACGTCGATTTTCCTTTAACTTTTATTTTTTATTTTAATTTTGAGATTGTCAAATCAGGACAGATACCTATTTTCTCATTTTCTTAGTTTCTTGATAGTTTCTAATTTTCTTTCTACTGCAAGTAATAGCTATAGTCATCTATTTGGAAGAAAAACGATGTAGCTATTTTAATAGATAATGTCGAAAAATAAAAATTGCATTGTACATACTTGTATCAATATTTAAAAATATGTTTACTTTGTTAATAATGAGGTGATAGTATGAATTTGTTAATGAAAAGATTATTAGTGAATGCAAATATTACTTCAATATCTTAAGATAAAAATAATGAAGAATTAAAGTCAATTGATATTTGTATTGTCATTATCATTGAGCATTATTTTTATGCTCAATAATTATTAATGCTATTGTACCTAAAGGATTGAAAATCACTTGAGTGTTTATGGCCTGAGCAATTCAAATAATTTTATAGCATTTCCTTAAAGTCATTAAATATGCTAGTTGTTTAGCTCCCTTTATTTTTTAAGTTAATAAGGTAATATTTTCAAAAATATTAATAGTAATAATGTTAAATATTTATAAAAATTCTATCATATTCATTCGACAATCCATCACACCCTCCCCATAATTTATTTAATTGTTAACTGAGTTAAATTATCAGTATTGAATTCTTGACACTGCATTGTTTTCACTTGTTATTGACTTGAATTATCATTTAAATTCCAAATAAAATATGATGTATTTTTTCCTCATTAGTACTTAAGGTTTTTTTTTTTTAATTTTTAAATTAACCGAATGAGGTTTTTATTCATACTTTACCCTTATTACTAACATTCATGAATTCGGATGTGCATATGTAAATATGTATTTTATATTGTAAAAATGTAATTTTAAGAACTATATTTACATTAATTTGTTAGACTTATGAATTAATTTAATTTTTATTATGCTTCTGAATTTGGAAAAAAAAAAAAAAAAAAAATAAGTTCACGATTGTTAAACATTTTATATTGCATTGATTTTTTTAATTATATCAGTACATATTTGTAAATAACAAATATTAAATTTTTACTGAAGTAATTATGTTGTTATATTTAATTTTATATTGACTGCATTCATCTAAAATTTATTCTTATCCCCAAAAATATGTTTCACATATGTTCTAATGTGTTTCTTATATTACTTCTGTTATTCTTAGTTTTCGATGGAAGTTGTATTAATTAGCTTGAATCATGGATACTAAATTTCAAACAGGCATTCAATACAATTGATAAGGCCACTTCACATTTATGTCTTATTTTCATTTTGTTTTGAAACATTTTGACCCACAATATATTACTGCTACGGCCATAAGGTAGCTTGACAACCCATCTAAAGATGATAATTTTTTTAATTTATTATTAAATTTTATAATTGAATAAAAATAGAAAACATTGTTGTAGATTTGCTGAGATAAGAATATAATGACATGAACAAAATTCTAGAGAAACCCATTAACACGTGTTGACTGTTAAGTCTTTAGACAATGGGCCTATTTATTTTTTATTTTGTTGGCACTATTTTACACTAGAATAAATAATTTCACAATATTTTAGTTTGTTTTTTTTAATTAAAAAAAACCAATGATGACATGGAATCATTATCTGCCTCAGATGAGGCAAACCACCTCTCATGGGAAGGACGACACACCATCCTTACATGTTTTTAACAGAAAAATGGAGTAAATAATTGCTTTAAATACTTGCTTCTATGTTTTAATTGTAACAAATTTTCATAATTTTCCTCACTGCATTAAAAAAAAAAATATTGATTTTAAACTCTAAAAACATTTTATAATGAATAAAAGTATTTTATAATTAAAACAGTAATCAATAATATATTTGTAAGCAATAATAATTAATGTGAAACTTAGCTTTAAAAGAATCATTAAAAAAAGTCTAAGAAACAGTAGAATAGAGTGGTGAAAAATGTAGGACAAATACAAAGCTTTGCTTGATGCTGCGGACACAGGCAGACTGGTCTACTTCTGTGCTAGAGCTGATAACCACCCTTTAAAGTGAAAAGGGAACGTGTTGACACTCACGCATGTAAAGGGAGTAGCTCTGATGACATGCAGTTATCATCATCATCATTATTAGGGGTCAATGTGTCAATAGCACTACAGATGATAACTAAAATAAAAACTCACATTTGTTTACTAAGGTAATGTAGTTATGAAATTTTATTTGTTAAATTGTTGCAAAATATTTTTAACCGATAGATATTATACAATATTCATTCACACGTTCAATTGTGATCTGGAGAACACAATATGGAATTTTTTCTTTTGCCATGTAATATTTTACATTCTTCTCTAAAGAACCACATGTCATCGAGTTAAAAGTTAAAAAGTTAAGGAAGAATCATCTTTAGTTATTAAAGCACTTAATGAACTAAAATCAATTGTTATTGAAAGTTAATTGTCTGAAAAGGAGAGGCTACAGCTGATGTGTCCGATTCGATCAAAACTTTATTTGATGAAACCATCAAAATGTTTATATATTTATATGAGGGTTCATGTGAATAGGCCCCTACTGTCCTGTAAAAAAAAAAAGTAACATTTCTTTTCCAATATAAATATATTTATATGATATACAATTCAATATATTTATTTAAATACAGTATATTCTTATAATAGAAATATATTGAAAAACAGGCTAGAATTATTTTTACTACTATATTACTTTGAGATTAAAACTCATTATCTTTTTGTGGATTTTAAAGAAGCTTATGATAGTATTCATAGGGAACAGTTGTACAAGACAATGAGGGAGCTTAAAGTCCCTGAAAGGTTTAGAACAATAAGGCCCACTATGATAGAAGTGGGGTGCATGGTGTTTATTGGAGGAGCAAAATCTGAAGAATTCACATCTGGGAAAGAACTGAGGCTGGGGGATGCATTGGCATGTCTTCTGATCTAGCTCTGGATAAGGCCATTAGAGAATCTGTTATTCAAGTAGGTGGGGAAAGTATAAGTGAAGCAGTGCAACTTCTTCCTTACAGTTATATTAGCATTCATTGATGCTTCTTTCAGGCAGCCTGTGATCGATTCTTAAAATTAGCAAAAGCAGCAAGAAAGCTGTGTCCTGAAGTAAATGCAGCAAAGCCCAAATACATGGTCACAAAGGAAATCACAATTGGTGAATGCTGTAGTGAAAAAGTCTCTAAGGTTATCTATCTCGGCTTCCTTTTAGTCAGAGATCAATGTGGTGAATTATGAAGTTAAGGAAGGATTTAGGTGCCATAAGTTATTACGCATCAATTAATGTTTTAGGATTTGTTTCATAAGAAAAAACAATTATGGGACCGTTTCCCATATACAGCTTAGAAACGTGAAATTTGTCTAAAACTTTAGAACATAATTTGATGACCGAGAGAAACATTCTTAATAAACTCTTAGAGAGTGTGAAGGTGGACCAGGCATGGAAAGTTCGAACAAATTAGGAGCATTAATATTTATTTCAAGAAATCGACAAGGCCCACTCTATCTGTCTCAGTGCATTGAGAAAGGTTGGGCATGTTGCTCTATACAATCTATACTATACAAAGAAAATAAAGATAAAAGTAACACATGGAACAAAGCGCAGAGGACGGCCTTGGATACGATGGAGTGATACTGTGGATGGTGGAACTTGGTCCATGTTGGGTGTGAGGAATAAGATATCTGCAGCATAGGATCCGAACAATTCAATTCGTGGAGGAGGCCTTGATCGACATCGATTTGTAATAATGCCAAATGTATATAACGATAAAATTGCTTTTGGAAATTAATAATTCAAATGATACGTATTAATATTTAAAAAAAAAAATAAAGTAAACAATTTAAATTAAAAAAAAAAAAATGTGTTCACCAATTTTCGATCAATTAATTCTAAATTCCAATATGAATATCTACACGAATCAGCAGTCTTTCAAGAAGTAGTACATCAACGGGATTTTGTCACTCACGATAAAAGACGATCTAATGTTATTGATTTTTAATTTTATCGTTTTGTCATTCCAACAAACTCATACATGACAAGTCCACAACCATGATGCCCAACAATATCCGTAGAAGGTTGAAAAGGAGCTGGATGAGAGATCTTGAATAAAATAAAATTATTAACAAGAGAGATGGAGGTGCCGCTGGACAATGCTCCTCATCATGCCTCTCATGCCAGAACTTTCTCTTTGTTTTACAGCCATCTCATTCGCTGGTTGTCATTAATGTATTTGAGAGTTGTAAATTAAAATAAATAAAGAAAAAAAATGTATCCTTCGTTTTACTTCAGAATTGATTTAGGAATATAAGAGATCCGAGGTAGATAAACTCGGAAACTTTTTTACTAGAGCATTTTCCAATTTTGATCTCCTATGTGACCATGTATTTGGTCTTTATCTAAAGAGATGCTTTCTTCTCTTCAGTTATTCACATATACCTGATATAAGTTCGAGGTATTATTTGCGCGGTTTGAATCCGCCCAGATAGGTTTAACTTATGTTTTTTGGTGAATCTACATAATTAATCTTGTCCCTCCCAATCTTACTAGAATAGGTTGGTAAACCTTTTCTGCCTCAGTTAAAATGCATATAGGAATAAATATCAGTTATAGTAATTTTTATTTAAAAAAAAAAAAAAAAAAAAAAAAATGAGAATATTATGATACCAGTTTTAATTCGTATCAAGTTTTCGAAACAATGAATCTTCAGCCTGATTGTAAGAACTTAATAATCCTTGGAGATCATCAACCTCTTTTGAAAGTTCAATTGGCTTTTTTCCAAATCCATCATTTGATTCCTTGAACATTTCAAAAATAAGATCATCGATGATAGCACTATCTTGATCAAATTTCATAGATCCACGTTCGTAAGGACTAGCTACGTTTTCTTCATTTTTAGTTTTATTTACCATTGGATTTACGACTTTGACATATTCATCCCGGCACTTAGTTTCCACCTCTTTAAGTTTTTTCTCAAGATTGGCTAAGAGTTCTTTTGCATCAAAATCGGATTTCTCAATATCAATATTGGGGTTTTTGATATCAGGTTCGATTTTGCAAATATATGGTCCAAGTTTCTCACTGGGGCCTGTTATGACGTTGAGGTCGTGCTGTTGATTCATTACCAGGTCGGCTGGAGCGGTGATCTCTTTGTTGGCGGCTAGGAGAGCACTCAGTTGCTTCTTGAACTGATCTGCGGACATGGAGGTGCCACCAGGATTCCACTGATCTAGCAGTGTGTAGATACTCCTCTGGGCACTGTTGTTGTGGAAGTCGTAGGGGGAGCAGTCCCAGGTGAAGAAGAAATCAGGTTGGACCTGTGAAGTATTTGAATTGCGATGGATATTGATCTGCATCATCTCCCAAGGATCTGGTCCGTCGCCTTTGGCCAAGTTGCGGCCGCTCTCCTTAAACGAACGCTGATTATTGAGCTTACTCGGATCACAAAAACACAGTTTTTCATCATCCAAGGATTTCTTTCTCACAAATTTTTCATTATTTAAGATGCTGTCCAAGTGCAACATATCTTGCTCCAGTTTTCGAACCTTTTTTTCCAAATCGGATTCTTTTTTATCCATGAAGCTTATCTTGGCTCCTTCTGATATTTCATTGATCATTTTTAAACAGTTTATACTTAAAATATAAATAAAAAATTTTGATATTTTTTTTTCTTATTTAAAACATAAAAACAGACTGGTTTTTAAATTTAATTTGTCTATAAAGTGAATGTATCATATGATACATTTAGTAACATATTCCAGCAAAATTGGAAATAATTATAATTAGAATCTCTGTATCCTCTAATGAGGCTCGGAGGCATTTAAACAACAAGATTATAATAATTGTTAAATTTTAAACGCAATTTTGTACTGCATTATCGAATAATCAAGTCCTACGAATAAGCAATTGATGTATCAAAATTGATCTAAAGAACCTGTTTTTTTTTTCATTCCATTTTTAAGTTCTCTTTAACATAAAAAAAAAAAAAATATTTCTCGAAGCTTATCTTTCGGTTTTTGTAACAACGGAGATAGCTATTTAAGATGGACAGACATCGTAATTGTCAAGTTAGATAAAGATAGGTCGTATTCTCGTATATACAGTACCACGAATAAGTTGGGGATGATGAAGATAGGCAAAGAGATAGACTTATTGATGATAAATAGATAAATAGGCAGCCCTATAAAGTGGGTAACCTTAATTGGAAAAAAAAATCCCGACTGCTGAGTGTGATTTCGGCCAAAATCTTATTTAGCAATCGTAGGCTAAGTGACTGTACATCCTTGCCGTATAACTCTATCAAAGACTCTTAATGTCCGTCGTGTTTTGTTTCAATATTTAACGTTTTCAAAGTTTTTGGATGCACCAGTAAAATAAGAAACCAACAGTTTCTGCCCTTCACCAGCAGAATACTTATACTACTACAAGAACTCAGATCAACATCTGGCGACAAGTTCTCTAAACGCGAATGCTCATATTGGTTCTGCATCACAAACAATAAACAATCTATGTTTTTTTTTTTTAACGTAAACATGACATTCAGTGCTATCTGTTTGGCGCTGGAGTGATATCACCAATTTCCTTAACACCATTCTAAAATAACTGAGAACTGAGTTCATCAGACCCAGGGTTCGCAGAACAGTGTGACTGTCTATTTAAAAAGAGGGAAAAACCTCTGAGGACATTCTAAATTTGTATGAGCGTTTCAAAGGAGGTTTGGCCTCGATCCATCTGTATTTTTCCCTCTTCAGACTTCGTATTTAGATATATTTCTATGTAATTTGGAAGTTTGGAAGACGAAAGTGGAAAAAAAAACAACAACATCGTTTCTTAAGTATAAGAAAATGAGGGAAATATAAAGGAAACATCTCGAGTAGTGACCACTTTGATCATTACATTGTTATAACAAGGTTGCTCCACAGTAAATGTATACTACAACATTTAGAAGTATAGTTTCTTTAAGTTATCATGGAAAGCACTCCTTCTTCATCTACTGTCACTAGAGTCACATGTTGCTGTTCCTGTCCTGCTCAACAAGTTGTTTCCACTTTTTTCAATCCTCTGCAATATTAACACTAATCCTGTGTTCGGAGGTCACTCACTACTATATGGGGGTCACCTGGTTAGCATAGCAACCTACTAAACCCAAGATAGCTGGTTCGCAGCCAGGCAGATCACCTAAGGATTTTTTTAAGGGAGTAAATATCCTTAGCTATGCCAGGTACTTGTTAAAGATCCCTATCCTAATTATACCTGGATAGGCAACATTTAGGACTCCCACCGTAGCATCGTCCGAGTAGCCATAGCAGCATAAAGTGATGTTAAACGAAATAAACAAACAACTCACTACTATTATCTATGTAGAAATGACTAATTTTTATGGAATTGTGTTTGTTGAATGTTAATCTTCACTTAGGGAGTTGTTGCAAATAGGTTTGGGGGAATAAATCCGGCTCTTAAAAAAAATATTAAAGTGTTTTACAATTAATTTAATTTCGTCACTTTTGATGCGTCCTCTACCATTTAAAATTTGATGCTTAAAAAAAATCTATATAAAAATATCTTCGATTAATTAAATTTCAATAAATTTCATAACTTCTCTATTTATTTCAACATGCTTAGGTATTCTCATTCCCATCTTAAGAATTCTATAACTGTTAGCAACAACGTAAGCAACACAACAATTTATACAAACTAACATTACAATCAAAATAATTTACCTCAATTTTGTGATTTTTTTACATTGTCATTTATTATAAAAGGCTCATAACTTATCATCAGGACCCCTTCCCCCCACTTCACCACTCGGTGAAATCGGGTAAGATGTGGTGGGAAGCCTCCCCCCTCCCGGGAAATATTCTTAATTATTTTCAAGTATATTGCTACATAATACTTAAATGTTTTCCCCTTTTTTTATTCCCAATTTGGCCAACTAGGGACCAAGTGCCAATTTCAATTCCTTTTCATTCGTTGTTTTATTTCCTTTCTGATATTTATTATTGCTTATTTATAATTCTATGTTATATATACTTATATGTATTATAATTTGTTTTTCGCTTGTCTTGTAGATCTTTAGCTGCTTCCAACAATATCAGAGTTGGGCAGAACCATAGCTAAAATTTAGCCGATCTATGCTAAAAATATAGGTGTTTAATCACTAGAGGCACTTTCCAAAAAAAAAAAGTGTATGCGAACTAAAATGTGATGACTTTGAAGCTAAATTGAAGCTAAACATGTGAAAAACTGGACGGCCGGTAAATCAAAAAGTAAAAGAACATATAAAAGCGTACAATAATAATACCTAAAATTAGAATTTAACTATCCATCTAAATGAAAATAACCATAAATTCAATAAATACTCGGAAGTAAAAATAATACATGAAGTAGATAATAGCCTAAAATAAATACTAGAAATAATAAAATCGTTTAAAACCGATCTAAATTTTTGTTTAAATGACCAGATAAACATTTCCCCCATTTTAAATTTGTTTCCTATAGGAACGGAAAAATCCAATGAGTCACAGCGGATATCCCAAAAATTTAACCTCTCTGCCCCCTCCCCCCCGCCCTTCCACGATAGATATATTTCAGATATCTGTTAGATCTCCTCAGGTGAGTACCAATATGTATTTTTTTGTCTTACAATTCTGAAAACTTTAGTATATATATGATCCATGTGACATAGTGCTGATGTGTTGAAAATTTTTGTATGTTTTAGAACTGAATATGAATATTTATCATTCGAAAACAGTTTCCTAATAAAATAATTCCAATAGAAGTGGCAATTAATTCATCAATCCTCATAGGTACTTCACACCTATATCTACCATATTGTAATTACCTAAGTTTTCTAATCTTGTTTACGCGAGATTTTCAATGACTCCCTCCCTCTAGATGAGGGACCTCTCTCACCCATTTGAGTTTTCCCAATGGATCTTATATTTAGAAATATTTTTTAGTGTTATAATTATGAATAGTTGATGACCCCGACAGTGAGCTAGGGGATATTTGCATCCTCTTAATTTAAAAAAGAAAAAATTCAAATTAGTATCTGATAATAAAATAATTATTCTCAAAACTAATCGCCACAATAATGGATATATTTTTAACGTTTTAGTTGGATATGAAGTTCCAGACAGTAGTTGAAAAGAATAAATTTCTTTCCTTTTCGGGGTTAAGAGAACCTTTCTGAGCCTTTTCTTCCTGAAACATCTAATTGCCTACTTTTATGACTTCGTTTAGTTCACTTCTGCATTGCTTTGCTGCTTCAGAATACTGAGGGTGTTCCAGACTATCGCATTGTCATATACTAATATATATATTACCTAAACATTGATCTATAACCTAATTATTAATTTTTTAGAAGTTTTTTTAATTTTCTTAATTTCACTTGAGGTACGCATGATGATATAGAAGGATCAATACAATTAGGATTGATTAATTAAGTGCCACTTCTATTGAGATTATTTTATTTGAAAACTAGTTTCGAATGCTAAACATTTATCTTCAGTTCTAAAAGATACAAAAATTTTTCAACACATCAGTAATATGTTACATAGATTATATATACTAAAGTTTTTTAAAAAAGATAAGACAAGAAATCAAGCATAGGCACTCACCTTCGAGGTAACTAAAACAATGAATTTGTGAGAAGTAAAAGGGGGAGGCAGGTAGGTTAAGTTTTAGATTTACAATGGGGTTTCCCTTATGACTCATTGGGTTTTTCCGTTCCTATGGGAAACAAATTTAAAATGGGGCTATTGGATATGTTAATCTGATCATTTAAACAAAAATCTGGATCAGTTTTAAACGTCAAAATATATTTTGATACCATACTACGGCACAATATCCGCTAAAGTCGGGAAAGAATTAAAAAAATTAGGTTTAAACCCTGCATTTAAAATAGATAAACCATTGTCATCATACTTCCCTTCACCGAAAGACAAAATAGACCCTTTCGAAAAAAGCGGCGTACACGAATTAAAATGTAATGACTGTGAAGCAAAATACACGGGAAAAACCGGACGATCGGTAAATCAAAGAGTAAATAAACATATAAGAGCATACACTAATAAGACCCAAAATTCCAATTTCGCTATCCATCTAAATGAAAATAACCACAAATTTAATTAAGACTCGGGAGTAAAAATATTACATCAAGTAGAAAATAGTCTAAAACTTATTACTTTTGAATCACTAGAAATAATAAAATCGTTTAAAACCGATCCAGATTTTTGTTTAAATGATCAGATTAACATATCCAATAGCCCCATTTTAAATTTGTTTCCCATAGGAACGGAAAAACCCAATGAGTCATAAGGGAAACCCCATTGTAAATCTAAAACTTAACCTACCTGCATCCCCCTTGATGAGTTGAAAAAATTTTGAATGTTTTAGAACTGAAGATGAATGTTTAGCATTCGAAACTAGTTTTCAAATAAAGTAATCTCAATAGAAGTGGCTCTTAATTAATCAATCTTAATTTTTTTTATTTGTTTGGCATTTATACAATGTTTCAACGAATCTAATCTTAATTATCCAAGGAAAGGTAGAGAACCATGTAGACTTAAATAACATTTTAAAATATTTCTCAACTGTGGAAAGAAGCCCATCATGATAAAATGAAGTAGATTTAGAAGACTTTAATTTAGGATCAGATATTATCAATACATTGCACCCTTCAGTTGAAAACTCCTAAACACAAATTTTAGGGATTGTTATTTCTTCATTTCCCTGAAGGGCGTTATTTTTAATTTAGAGGATGTTGCTGTTTAAAATATTTTATGGGCTCTGAAGTGCGACTTCTACCGACACGCAAAGACAGACAACTGTTGAACTGTTGCTAGGGACGCTTTACAGGGGGCTGTACCTGGGAAGGGATGTTTTTTTACCTGAGCGGCTACCTGCTTCCGAACGGGTCTCGAAAGTTTTACGCAACCCTCCCTCCTTCGGTTATTCTCCCTTTTGTCATGGAGACAAAAACAAACTGTGATTGTTAAGAAATTAATTTAGAATTAAAAATCTAGATTAAAAATAAAAAAAAATTTTAGTTTTAAAAAACTAAAAAAAACAAAAAAAAAAAAAACGCTTTAATATCAAACCGAACTGAAAAGTAGAAAATAATTTTTATTTGTTGAATAGTTTTTGATATGACTATAGCAAGCCAAATAATCAATTATGGTTAATTCATAGTAAAAAAAGCGTGGGGTGCAACAAACTTTTGATACAGAAAGACGAATGGACCGACACCATTGAGATTTTATTATTATTATTAATAATAACTCTACTTTTAAATAAATAGTTACACCAATTTGTGTAACATTTATTACAATAATATCAAGCACCCCACGCTTTTCTACTATAAATTAACCATAGTTGGATTGTCTGGCTTTCTATTGCCATAAAACAAACTATTCACCAAATAAAAATTGGTTATTAAATAAAATAAAAATATTTTCTACTTTTCAGTTCGGTTAGATATTAAACCGTGTTTTTTTTTTTTTAGTTTTTTAAAATTATAATTTATTTTCTTAACTTTTAGTCTTCGAACGATATCAATACTATTAATATACCAGTACTAATAATTAATACTCTTAATACTGTTAAGTTCTTCTACTTAAAGTGCCGGAGCAACATCTGTGGTAGAAGCTAATTACCCTGTACGATTTGTGATTTGTTTGCAATTTTAACACAGTTTATCCAAAATCAAACAACCATTTTTGGTTTTATTGACATACCTCAGAGTAGGAATAGGTAAATTTTTACTTTTAAAATCTTATCTTGCCAAAAATCTAATTATCTACAACTTGTAGTGTATAACATTTTTCGATCGGATTAGCCTTTTTGTGTTATAGACTCTTAAAGATGACTAAAACTAACTGTTGGAGAAATTTAGTAAAATTCATCGATTTTTTACAATTGATTGTAGCTAAACACCTCAATCAAACTCAGCTTAAGGAATGCCTTTAGACGCACAATTTAATAAAGCTTAATTTTGTAAATAACACATTTTTCGATTAAAAGCATTTTTGTATACTTTCGTCCTCCAAAAATTTTCCCCTTATCAAATTTAGTTATATTTTTGATATTTTATTCGCAGGGCCCATCTGGACCATATAAAAACATAAAACCTGGAGTAATTTGACTAGACTAAGTGAGAAAATTAGAACAAAGTCGTGGACTTATTGTATCGTCATTGGTCCATGACACGTGTGCAAATTTTTAAGTAAATCAGACTCTGCTGGAAATTAGTGAAAATTACGATGAAAGATTCCGTTACACACAAGTCAAGTTAATAAAAGCGTATTAATAATAAACTAACATGAATTTGGAATAAATAGAATACACACACAGATTTACGTATACAGAACAATGCAAGGAGACCACCAACACATTAGCTAGTAGCCTTTAATAGCACAATTTACTGTATTTTAAACATAAAGCTAAATTAACAAAAGTTATAATAAAGTAATTCAAACCATAAACACAATAATTGTAAATAACAGGTAAAGTGGGAAATGTGATCGTAATGTTTTGTTACGATTGGTGAATTAAGCCTAATTAATAATGTTCAGGCTGTTTCGTGACAACCCCAAAATCCTATACTTGCTGCTATAATCTTAAGTTAAATGTGCTAAGATAATCGCATCAAGCGCATTGCTTCCGTCAGTGAGATATTTCGGTCCATTCAGACGCTAAGTTACTTTGAGCTTTGAAGAAAGGAGCGCATACATCACTGCCAGCCTCTAATTACCACGTCGGTATAGGTTAATTTAAATTTAGATGCTTGCGTGTTTTCAGGAAAGTGTTTTAGTCTTTGGCAACTGGCTGTAAGGACTTGCGTTACTAGAGAAACTCTCGCAATATTATGAAAAAAAGAACTTATTTGACGAAAGGAAAAGGGAGAAAAAAAATGTGCAAATAAAAATATAAAATATAATACAAATATATAGTACAAATTAATGGAGTTTGGGTAATTGATAGTCTTTCCTCAAGACTTAAATATATATTAAGAATCGGTCCCTGATGTACATTCTTGATCAAAATGACGCCCCACCATAAAATATTTAACTATACACAATAACATTTAACTATAATTCCCATTATAGTAAATGATATGCACCTCTTGAAGTTTATTCGTTTGTTATGATACAGAAATCTCCAATGATTGTTTACGAAAATTAGTGTTTTCCTAACAGAGGGGAGTATCTAGGAGGAGTTGTAAAAATTAATGATTTCAGCTTCGATCGTGTAGAGGAATTTATTTATTAACACAGCTAAACTCCGCCAATGATAAGCAACCAGAGATTCAGCGTCGGGTTATAGCTGCTAATAGGTGCTTCTATGGATTTCAGAAGCTTCTAAAAAGCAAATCTCTCCCCAGAATAACAAAGATTCAAATATATAAAACCTTGATCAGGCCCGTTCTCGCATACTCATCTGAATACTGGACGATGACGAAAGACCTAGAATCGTCCCTAGTGAGATTTGAAAGGAAGATTTTGAGAAGGATCTTTGGGCCTGTGAGTGATAACGGGGCATGGAGATTGAGAAAAAATGCTGAACTCATGGATCTCTATAAAGACCTGGATATTTTACATATCCATACGGATATGGACAGGGCATGTTGCTAGAAGGAGCGATAATGAAATCCCCAATAGGTTCCTAGATGAAAAGAAATTTGGATGCAGAAAAGTGGGAAGAAGCGGAGAGAATGTTAAGAATAAGAAATTGTACAGCAGCAGTACAAGACAGAGAAGTTTGGCTGCTCATACTATGGGAGGCCCTAACTTTTCACGAGTTTTACCACCAAAAAACTAACAATCAATCCCATTTGATATGTAATTTATTAAATCAATGATTTTTCTCTATTCTTTGATTCCTTAGTTCAGTCAGTTTTAATGCAGTTGGTTCCTAGAAAACGCTTGTTCAAGACAACCGTGTATAAAGTTATGAGATCATTGACTCGTCTCGGTGAAAGAAACAACCAATATGAAGTAGCCAGGAGAATTGAATTTTACCACAAAACTATTAGGAGAGCCCTCCAACGGTTTCAAGAGACGGGCAAGTTTCAAGTTCTGAACTCAGTTTAGTTATTTAGACTTCCATTGTGAGGATATGGTTGAAAGAGTGTGGTTTAAGCAGTAGAAGGATTGCCTCAGGACTTGTCCTTACCAGAGATCACCGAGTAGTGGGACAGCGATTTGTCAGGGAACATCTTAATTGGAATTTGACAATTGGAGGAGGCTTTAGTTTTCTGACGAGTAGAGAATCGCTCAAACATATTCTGATGGTCGTGTTCATACATGGAGGGAGATACGTGAAGAAAGACTTGCTGAATGCAATATTATTTCTCGTCTTTCCTTGGGTAAGAGCTCGTTCATGTTCTAGGCTGGTATCACGATGGAGGACGGAATGCTGCAAGATACGCGAAAGAAATCCTAGAAAAACCTTGTTGTGCCGTTTGGCAAAAATTTAGGAAAAGGATTTTTATTTATCTATACTATATTATATAAAAGGAAAAGCCATTTTTCGATTGTGATCATTAAACATGAAAACTACTGAACGAATCTGTACCTAATTTTAACTAAGTCATTCTAGTTCAAGGAAGATTTAGCGATAATAAAATTTAAATATTTTCAATAAATTTTCATTAAAAATGCGATAAATATGTGGTGCACAAAGAAATATCCTATGGTACTGAGTTATATAGAGCTATTAATGTATTATAAAATGCTTATTATCAATTAAATTATTATTAAAAAGGCTATAAATATGTAGATCCCAGTGAATTTTAAGAATCGGTATTCTGTAACAGAGCTTGCGATAGTAAACCGTTTGAACCCATCTGATCTGTACCAAATTTTAACTAAATTATCTTCATTTTTCTAGGAAGGTTTTCAATCGTAAAGTTTGCAGTAATAATAATTAAAACGTACGGTGTTGAGTAGTAGAAAGGAAATTTTCCTGTCATTAACTTTCATGGTTAAACAATAAAATCCAACCAGATGAAATTGATAAAATTATATCTACCGCCCTAAAAATGATTGACTAATCAAAATATTGATCCCTTTCTTTTTCATGTTGGTGTAAAACTATGATTCATGGGCCTAGCATATAGTTTATTTTGTCCTCTCCTTGGATGAATAACGGTAGGTTATGCTTTTACATAATCTTCTATTTTATTAGGTTGTGCATAGCTTCGCATAATCTTCTTTTTTGTAGGTTTTTCTTTTACCTAATCAGTGCGACAGTACCAGGTTATACGTTAAAGCTATGCCTGAAAATATTTCATATTTCTTTACTTATTATTTCTTTTAATTATTAATTATTAATTAATTACAACAGTTCTTGAATGAAGAGGGAATTGAAAGGATTGACTCGCCAGCTCGAAGTAATGACGTCAACCGTATTGGGCATGTTTGGGATCAACTCAAAAGAAACATTCGAAGCCATCCATGTACCAGCTCCTACGAACCTGACAGAGTGGAAGCAAACTGCATTATAAGCTGAATATTCCTCAACAGACTTACGAATCTCATCAAAATTATGAGAAGACGTCTGGGAGCCGTAATCAAGGCCAGAGGAAGCAACACTATACAGATTCAATTTCGATCATAATTTAGTATCGATTCCAAAGCTTCATCCGGTTACGATGGGTTCCTTCAACATACACTAAAGAATATGCAGACCTAGATTACCTGTCTTCGATTAAACTTAATTTGACTTTAATATTCTGGTAAATATATACTATTTTTAGTATGTATGTATGTATGGTAAATATTAAATAAATACTATTTTTTTAAACAGTTTGACCTTAATAAACCTTCGGCTGCTCTGCCCTTAACATTCTTCTACATAAACAATTGAGTTTATTGAAGGCCGCCTCATCTTGGCAAAGAAGAACAAGGCAATGACTGGGTGTTTGCAGCGGACAGGCACGAGTTTCCTGTGAAGGATCTTAAAATAGTTCAACTTTGTTCAACTGGAGGCCGAGTATTATTGAGCTCCTGGCACCTTCTGTTTCAATTCTTACATGAATATATTTTTAGAAAACTATTTTATAATGTTATAAGAGGAACTAAACATTTCTGTAAATACGGTTTGCTTTGTCTAGCCACAAAAAATAAAACTTAAAATGAACAAAGCCTTAAATTGCGCACAAGTGATCCATATTGGTTTCACGTTGATGACGAGATAGAAAGATAACTTAATCGATATTGTTCCAAGTTTGATCAATGATTTTAGTTAATGTTTTTTCATTTTTATAAAGAAGATGCAAGCTCCACCAACTCTTCGATTCTTTCTTCAGATTTAAAACGAAATCTTATACATTCTTCAAATACGGATGGAAATCATGGAAATCACCCATCAGCAGTCTTGGAGCCAATCCAGCCTAGTTATTTATATCACAAGGCTTCATTGACAAGACTAAGGAAAATAATGTTTCTTCCTACAGAACAATGTTATTATCTACTAATTCAATAGCACGTTAAAAGTCACTCCAGTTGTTCAATTTGGTTTAACTTCAACAAGAGATGACAATAGCCCACGCGAATCAGGCTTGAAAAGGAGCAAGAAGTAAGGTGTACTGGAAGGTTCTTTAGAATTTTAAGTAAGCAGATTGTTTTCAGTAACTTCTATCTGGATAGCAACTTTTTTTTAACTAATAAAATTTGAATCCTAGCTAACCATTTTCAATAGTCAATTGTCAGCAGTCGGCCTACATGAAAATTACGATTTAATTGATTTTGTATTTTCAATTTATTTATTATTTTATGCATCAAAAACCTTAAAGCCTAGGTCCTTATAATCATTTGAGCTATCTTTATCCTATAAAAGAATTAACAAGTAAAATGAAATAAAATCAGCGATTAAATTATTTATTTATAAATATAATATTCAATGCTAGGCTAGGTCTAACTTATGACCTTATGAAAATTGTGTGATTGGTTATGAGATTCAGCATCTTCCACCCTACTCTTTAAATCTCTCACCAACCGACTACCATGTTTATAGAAACTTGGACCTATTTTTAAGAGATTAAACATTTCATAATCTAAATTCGATAGGAAATACTTTTTTCAAAGCATTTTGTTTTGTCCAGTAGGCCTTATATTCCAGTCAATGAGTGCTGAAATGAATGGTGTAGAGATCATGAAATATCCGATGATTTTTAACTTCATAGATTCGTTAGGAGTAGTTGGAAGGCAAAGATACCAAAAGTCTCTGCCCCTGAGGGCGAGCTAAAGGTGGGGGGGGGGAGGGGAGAAGGTCCCACTTTTGAGTTTTTCGATTATATCTCTAGAAAAAAATATGTATCAAATCAAAATTAAAGCTAATTAAATGTCCTATAAAATTAATTATATATAAATTTGTCGAAATTCTTACAACTTTCGAGATATGCGTTAATGAAGATCGGTGATATTCGGGAAAAAACAAATACCTCACTTTTTGTCAAACTTTTGCTTCAAGTACCTTCAAGGATCGTTTCTCAGAAATAATGTCAGTATAAAACTGTAGAGCATTAAACTTACTTTAAATTCATTTATACGTTTCTGACATTTGAAGCAAATGTTTAATAACAAGTGAGGTAAACATATTTTTTATTTATAAAATTATTGATTTTTAATGAAAACCGTTGGAATTTCGACAAATATGTATATAATCAATTTTATAGTAAATTTAATTAGCTTTAATTTTGATCCGTAGAATATTTTTCAAGAGTCTACCGTTTTCGAGGTATAATCGAAAAACACAAAATTGGGATGGTCTCTCCTCCACCGTTAGCTCACACCCCAGGGGCGGGGACTTTTCGTATGTTTACCTTTTAACTACTAACGAAGCTATGAAGTCAAAAATTATCGCATATTTCGTACACTCTACAATGTGTTCATTGACTGGACCAGTTTGTAATCAATGTGCTATAAAATAGTAAAAAGATATAATTTTATTAATTTATAACTTGTCAGAAACATTAATTATCTTTTAATGGCATTAGATAGACATAAGATGTGAAAACCTTTGCCATTTAAATCTACGTTATGGATCACTATGTTAATGCATTTAATTTGTGGGTTTTTTTTTTCAATTTTACTATGGTTTTAAAACGGTTGAATCTTCGTAAAATTGTAATAATTTTATCTCTACGTTTACAATAATTAATCTGTCCAATGTCCGAAAGGGTGGAATCACATCTAAAGTGGGACGAGAGGAAATTACCAACGAAAACATTGCGTCAATGAGGGAAGGTTCTTGGAATGTGTTGGTCTCGCAACCGTTCCAACTTTATCAGATGTTTACTTCAAGTGAACTCTCCGCTGGCCAACTGTTTCCAATCCTTTCTTAATCAGGCGCAGGCGTTCGTTGCGCAGGACGGACCTCGAGAAAAAATGGCTAGGATGAAACTTGTAGTGACTAGTCGTCAACAGATTGAAGAGCACGACTATCCAAATTTGAGGTTAAACTCCTCTTTGAATGGATAACATTTTCAAAGTAAATCGAAGGGTAGTGTCCCGTATTCATTTGACCAGTTTTCTTTTTGCTGAACAGTAATATCGTCATAACTAAAGTTGCCAATTTTAAGAGCATATTTAACATAACGTGTATAACACTTTTACCTAATCTTATTTTTGTGCTTACTAAAGGCACCTAGTGATGCCGATCCGCTATTGAAATCATCAAACCTTTTAGACAATTGATTAATTAGATATCAGAGAAAAATAAGTAATAATTGCTTTTGATTAAATCAGATCTTCATACTCCTACCTCTCTGTATTGAAGAACCAATAAACTTATCCATAAAGATCTAAATGTTCCATATGTTGCTGATTTTTCCCAAACCAGATACCAATTATTTCATTGTAAGCTCCATAACCACTCAAATCCACTTCTTAACTTGCTTCCCACTCAATTCCTGATAATCCTCCAAAGCGTCTAAAAGAAGATGGCTTAGAGGTCTTTTTGTGTACATTTTTATTGAAGTGCTGAGTAGTTCTTTTCAAGTTTTGTAATTTTATTGTAAACGTTTTTAACACATTTACTTGATGTATATTTGCACAGTTGTAAATTTCAATATATTGATAAAATAAAAAAGTATTAAAAAAATTAATTCTAAGAATTCATATTAAAAAAAAAAAAAATATTAACCACTACAATCCATGAAGGGTCTAAGGTTCCCGATTAAGGGTATCCACTATATAGAGGCTAAGTGTGCCCTAGGATTCCAATTTCTTTTAAGTAACTAATATTAGGATTGATGATTTGATTACAACTTCAATTTGAATTGTTTTATTTAAATACTGGTCTCGATAGTTAAACATTCATCAGTCCTACAGAGGCAAAACGGATTTCTATCCGAAACGGAATTTTGTTTTGCCTCTGTAGGACTGATGAGAAACGTTTAACATTCGAAACTAGTTTTCAAATGAGGCAATTGCAAGAGAAGTGGCAATTAATTCAATTATCCTAATTGTATTGATTCTTCTATACCATCATGCGTCCCTCAAACGTAGCTAGAATTATTTTTAGTTTTCAGTCTCTTCTAGGCACTCTCAAGAACCAAGCAGAGCAAATATACAAAAGGAGTTCTTAATGTAATGAGGGAATGCTTACAAACCAGAAGTACTTTCTTGTCAAGGTAATTATTAGATACACAAAGTTAGACTATTATCTAAGACTCATCTATAACAAGTATTAGGTGTTTGAACAATAGTTAGGAGTGTGGACTGGGAGATGTGTTTGGTGGCCTTGCAATAGTTCAGAATCAATGTTAAAGACGTCCACAAAGTATACGAGAATTCTGGAATGGGCTTAGTCTAGTGGGAAAGCACAAGGAAACAAATTGTGTTACCCTAGCGACCTGATGAACTGAAGATTTTGAGTTATCTAATGCTGGTCCGTGCGAGGCTGTTATTAATTGCTCATTTATGTAATTGATGTAATTGTTAACTGCGCTCCTCGGGGAAAATTAAGCCGGAAAAATTGGTGTTGTTTCCAAAACACCAGAAGAGAACTAAGAAGCATGAAAGCCTCTGGGGTAATGGAACAAACTAGAGAAACTAATCGCTTATGATCTGATAAAAAGAGCTTTTTTATTGTGAGTTTTGGGTTAATAAATACTTAATGAATCAAAGCTCCCGGGTTCATGCTTGTAATTCCCTTTATAATTAATATAAAGTAATGATATTTCTATATTTTCACATTATAGGTGAGTAGGTCATATTAATTTATCTTCTTAACTCATCATCCCCTCTGCCTCTTCCCTTCAAGAAATATGTAAATATACGGTTCTCACTAGATCTTTCTACAGGATTAGTAACGAATCACGAGTTAGCTCTCTGTATTGAATAAATCCTCGTAATCACTCAAAAGAGCTCCATGTTTTTAAAGGCGGGTTATATAGAACGATGCCGACAAAAATTGCATTAGTAAAATTTAATTTATCGCTACATCATCAGTAATAATAACATCAACTATATACTCACTGCGAAGATCTGTTTTGTATGATTCATTTATTCAGTACACACGTTACTAGCGGTGATGTGTAATACTCCACTGGTGGCTTATTCCTTTATTCCTTTATCCATGAATTTATTGTTTATAGTATGTAAAATATACATGACTAAATCCAAAGCATTTCTAAAGCTTTGATTTTATGGTGAAATTAAAAGTTAAAAGGTAAATATATGATTTAAATTGAGAGAAGAAACAAATAAATAAGACAACGGAAGGAGGAAACATAGTGATGTTATATTTGTGTTTGTTTCCATCCCGAAAATAGTCGAGACCTTCCCATAATTCCTATTTCCCACTCTGTCGTATTTAGGAAGGTATTTTTAGCACTCCCGTCCGCAATCCTCTCTTGCAAGAATAGACTGGGGCCGTCTTGACCGTCCTAAACCGCCCTAAGCACCATGACCTCACCGGTCATTCCGCCATAACTTGTTTCCAAGGAATTTATTTTTTTATTCGACAATGATACAGGAGGTCAGATAAGTTGTAAAAATGTTTCTGTAAGACAGGGACAGAATAATCTAATTTTTATATAGTCAAGGTATATAAATATAACTCAACATACTCTTCGCATGCCAACAGTTAATGAACACATATGGTCCACTACAAGCGATTCTATGAAAAATTACATGGACATCCTAACACACTCATAAACCATATGACCCATATATGTCATCAAAAACACTTAAATAAGGCTGAAAATGAGCTGGATGAAGGACCCCATAGATTAAAATGAAAAAAATAAATCAACACTAGAAGTGCCACTGAGTTCTGCTCACCCTCACGCCTTTTATGCCATCTATATATTCCCTCGTTCTCTCATCCGATTCACTGTTTGTCATCCAGGATGTCTACATCAATTATATGGTCTTAATGTAACAAATTAATGAATAATATAAAACTTTACCTCGTCCAACTACTATTACACTGTTATCAATTCTACTTTTAAAGGCACCTCTTTTATAAGATAGAATTTATAAATTATCGACTGCACCAAAACGGAGTGATCTAAGATTGATTGAGAGATGGGAAAACCCCTTCTTTTCTGGGATCAAATTAGAATGATCGACTCACTGCGAAGATCTGTTTTGTATGATTCATTTATTCAGTACACACGTTACTAGCGGTGATGTGTAATACTCCACTGGTGGCTTATTCCTATCGTCAAAAGACAAAATAGAATGAAGAAAAGTTGTAATAATGTACTATCGTTGACCGAAATCAAATAGAGAATATTATTTGGGTGTGCGGTCATTTAAAACACAATAAAAGACCAATTTATTGTTTATTAACGAAGTACTCCAACCATCTTCTTTTCAAAAATAATGTCGATTTAGCAATGGAGATTGGATCCACTAGCTCTTTAAAAAAGAAGTGGAGATCCGATTCACTCAAAAGAGATTTTTATAACAGAACTACTTTTTCTTGATCTATCGACCCATAAAAAATAATTTTCTTTTTATAGATCTAGTGTTCACTTTAGACTCAGTCGTTTTTGTTGAATACCTAACACCTCTTATGAAACCTACTAAGACCTGAAAATACTGCGTCGTTCAAGCGTACTGTTCTGAGAAAGTTATAGCTGTCGGTGTTCGGTCCAAGTGCGTAACACAACGTATATTGCGTGCCGGTCCTTGGGAGTATAAGGCATGTTTACCCATTCTTAAATAGATTAAATTATCGTGGAGAAAACAACAAAATGTTTGTAAATATTTGGGCTAATTTGAGAGTTACTGCAATAAATTGTTCAATAAATTGAAGAAATCGTTCAACTTTTAATATCTATGCCATTTGGAGAAAACTAGTCAAATCCAGAACCACAGATTTTCATTGCAGCGCTTTGAAGTTTTTATTGGTCAGGGTATATTGTATATATATTTTTTTATATATCTTTATAAGTGTTTTTTATTTAAAGAAAGTATTACATTATGCCCCAAAGTGGGCAATAAGTGGTATGGATGGCTTAATGGATCCATTCACACAATATGTACATTAAAAAAAAAAATACAATAAAAAAAATACAAAGAAGAGGTAAAAAAGTAAAGAATCTAATTATATATAATACAATAAATAATGTGAGAAAAAAAAAAATTGAAAAAAAAAAAAAAAAGTTTAAATAGATAAACTAAGTACCTTAGAATATACAATACATAAAGCGGAGAAGAAAAAAAATATAAATAATCAATAAAATAAATAATACATATATACAAAAATAAACAATAATATTAGTGAAAAAAAAAATACATTCATACTTTATTTACAACATATACACATCCCCCAACCACAATTTTCAAATATTGTATATAATATCAAAACTAAATTTGTCACTGAAAAATAATCTTGATACTTTTAGTATAAGAAATTGGTTTAAAACAGCTCAGAAAAGAAAAAAACTAATAACAATTACCGCAGTTTGATGGTAGGCAGGGAAACACCTAACTTCATCAATTTAACTTTATTTTTATTTATAACTTTATCTTTATTTTCGTATATAACTTATATTTTTATTTGAAATATTGCAAAAATTATACTGTAGTAACTAAAGAACCCTGCATTCTCAACTAAAGATTTATCTCTGGTATTGTTAACTTAATTAATTAAGCCTACTTAATTAAATAAGTATATATACTAAAAATTACATAACAATAGTTATTATATGAGAGTAAGACTGTAGAAAGCCTGAATATTAGAGAGAAGTTAAAAGAAGAATGACCGGAATCCCATGGGGGTAACTAATGAGGGGTGACAAATGGCGGTTCTGGCGCGTGGCATATGAGCTCTTACCGCAGTTTTTTTTCATTTTTATATTATTATTTAATATAGACTTCTAAAAATAAATGATTTTTTTTTTTTTAATTTATTTACAGATTATGTCGAGTATGGCAGAGTAAGAAATAGACCTTAATAAATTACATCTGGATGTCCACAGCGAAAATTGGCAAGAGCTTCGTGCCCTGGATATTCAGCCTATATTACAAATACGAACAAAGCCACTTTTGTTTTAATGAAATAGGAAAATTCCACTGGTAGATAAATATTAATAACTCTATCTACTTTTCAGAAAAATTAATATTTTTCAATTTAAAAACTAATGTAACAAAACTATTTTTTAACGTGGGTATGTTTTTTGGTCTATAGTTTTCTTGTGCAACGTTTTATCACACTCAAAAATGTAACATTTTGACATGCTCTAGTCTCTGATGTTTCTCGGATCGAAAAACAGTTTCCCAATCAGAAATTTAATGGAGAATATTTTTGTTATATAAAATTAGTTCCTAAGACCTACTGTTTAACAGATATATTTGTTTGAATGAAAAAAGTAACGTTTTGCCTACATTTTTTAACAGTTGGGGATTTTTCGACACGCTCTGGTAGTGTTGCTGGGATCGAAAATTTTCCAATAGTTTCCTTGTCAGAAATAGTATAAAAACAGTTAAACATAGATCGACATATCTATGATCTTTGCTGGTTTTTTTTGTCAGGGAGAAATTGAGTTTTTTCTGATTGATTACATCACTCATTCTGCTAATTATTAATTTTTGAATTGATATGCATGGTTACAAAATTAAATAGTGAACATTAAGTTTAATAAGGTCATGTTTGCCAGTTTTAGTAGGTCAATGGGTTCCACGTAAATAGCGTGTCGGTTTACCCAAGGGGATCGTTTATCAAGAACAAGTCAATCTTCTCCTATCTACTTTTTTAAAGTTCGTAAAACGATCATGATAATACAAAGTTTAAGGAAAGTTTCAACTTGACTATCTAAGGTTGTAGGATGTGCTTTGCCTAAAAAAGTTGAATAAAACCAACATCAATTTATAGTTTTTAGTGCCTGCTGAGTCAAAACAAAAAAATGTGATTTTTAAAAATATTAGTACATATATCATTGTCCTTCTATATACTGTCCCTAGAATATATTGTTCCATATATCTAAGCACTGTTTTATACACAATAAATCTTAATAGGTAGTTATAGAAGTCCTTGTGCATCATCATAGATTTATTTTGAACATTATTGGAAACTACTATTCAAAGTAAAGTCCATTGTTACAACTATTTTTTTCTATCTTACTGCCAGTAATTGGATTTGTACCATTACCACTCCTTTGTTTTAAGGAAATGGACTCTTCATATCCAATATTTACTTCATCATAAGAAAAAGATTCGATCTTTTAAAAATGGAGGCATTAATATAAAAATAAACTCATTGTGAAACATCTGTGCTGTGCGCAGGATTAGGCAAAACGTTTACTCCTCGAAGGTCCGATAATTTTTCCTTGGTCAAACGAGAAACAAATGCAGGTTCTCGTTGCAAAATGGTTTGGTTCCTGTTGACCGACTATACCGAATATCAAGAACAAGCTTAAAATGCTAAAACTCTTCGAATTTCCACGAAATAGAAAGTATCACTTTTTTCCCTAACTGATCTAAACAAACCAAAGTGCAGAATTTTGATGGATATCTGACTCGATTCACGAAAATGTCTTCGGCGACCGCCTTTGTGCTTTGACATTTTGTCCAGCAATGCCTATCCATTTACTATGTCTTCCAAATAGATAAATTTATGAACCTTCTCAAGCCTAAAGGGCAGAGTTTGGTGAAAATTAATCATAGATAAAATTTAATCAGATATTAATCATGGCTTTTTAATAACTGATTTCCTGGAATTTCTCACCTAATTTAATAATGATTAAATCTTTTAGTCAAATAGTCATTAGTACACTAAAAAATAGACGGAACGGTTTAATCATGATTAAATTATGTAATTGATTACAGGAAATTAGTGGTAAAATAGCAATGATTAAATTTTGCCCAACTAAACTACAGGGACCTATCTCCACCTTCTCTCCCTGCTTGACCCATGATCATGTCATCATATATTTCGTATAAAACAACAAAACAGCGGATGTGTCCTAAAATAACAATAATTATTATTATGTCGATGTACTAACAATACGTATCTCTATACCATCGAAACCTAAATCAGCCCTGACATAAATTTTATATTTTCGCCTGGGTCAACCATTCGAACGTTTTCCGACAGTTCAGTGCTTACTATATTGTTTAGGATACATTTATAATAAAACCCAACTATTTTACATAACATTAATTCTAAGCCCATATAACATTGTATAAGTCTTTCAGTGTATTTATATTTACTTTGATACGTTATTCAACAAAACAATTTTTGAAAAATAATGCGTCGATTTCCCGCTAGCGCGAGCGATAACATTAAAAGAACATTAAAATGCAGACTTATTAAGAATAATATTGTAAACATTTTAGAAAAAAATAATGATAAAATAACAACAGGTGTGAATTTCGTAATTCTCGTATTCTGCAGCCTGTCTTCAAAGCAAGGCGCATTCGCTCACTAATTAGCCTCATCTATTAGATTCAATCATAAGAGTTAATGAATATTTAGATTTAGTTGGGCAACTGTGACATTATACAACATATTAAGTAATCATAATTAATACGACTGTGTCAATGTAAAAAATGATACTCGTCTAGGTGGAATTTAAGTATGCTCGTAATTGACCTTTCAGGGAACCTGCCACCAATTTTGATCCAAATTTTTATGGAGTTCTAAATGGCAAAATGTGGTATTTTTTTCGCTTTGTACAATGGGACCTAAAAAGGAAAAAAAAAACAAATTAGAAAAATTATAATTAGCAATATAAGTTTGAAATAATTCAATTCTAATGGAAGAAACATATCCATATTATTCTTTTACAAATTTTTTTTTATTTTAAAGGTATCTATTTGGCCATTCGGAGTTGAGTTTGGGGGATCCACAAAACCTTCCATTCTTCTTGTATATAAACGTATACTTTACAGTCCAAAAACTTCGTAAAATCCTCATTACTCGTTATTCCTTCACAAATAAACTTCGATCTGTAATCTACTGCATTTCCCTATTTACATTTTAGAATTTAATTAATTAAATTACTTAAATAAATAATTTAATTAAATTATTAATTAAGTAGCGACCAATAATATGAAATAAAAATATTCTTCATTAAATGATGGAAACTGTAGTCATATTAAATGTAATACCAACAAACCCAGAGGCTGTCAAAATGAACGTGAAAAAAAGTTACCCCAAATGAGTGTAGAAAGACAAATACTTGTCAAAATTAGACAGCATTAAAAATATCTAAATCATTAGGTGAAACAATATTCAGTGTTTTCAAACAAAACATTATTTTAAATCAGAATACAAAGCTTATATTTCTAAAGAATAGGTGAATTTGTTAGATCTAGGTAAATGTGACCAATCCAGTACAATTGTTAAAAAAAAAAAAAAATAAAAAAAAAAATGTTTAATTATCAAATATTTTATATAAAAATAAAAAATAAAGATTATATATAAATACATGCATTTACAGGGGTGATAAAGGTAAAAATAAAGATAATAAAGGATGTACAGGTTTTAAGAAAATTTATTCATTTTCTTCCTGACATCTGTGAATGTCTCGTCGTATTATTGAAAACGTAAATTCGAATAAATTTCTAGAATATGTCTTTTTTTAAGAATTGGTATTATTAGGTTCAGTTAGTGCACGGGGGCTGGCGAGGAGCCAAACGAACTGCGCCACGCTGTCGCAACATTTTTTTGTACGTTTGGAGAGGAGAGGAGGAGGTGGTGGAGACGGTGAATCTTTTCCTCACCAATTACATACGGCTTAAATTCATTCGAACTTGGATATAAGCGCTGTTGCAGTGTTCCTGTTGAAGTATTTTTCTGTTCAAACGGAATTACTGAATTCTCCTCGCACAATTTTCTCATTTTCCCGAGGTGGGGCAACAGGCTGATTGGTCGAATATTATTACACATAAATGTTAAATGATATATAATAATTTAGATATTTGGAGTTCCATGGAAAAAAAAAGCTGCTTTAAAAAAAAAACAACATTAGAATTAGCTGTTTATGATGAACATAAGTTTTTCAGATCCGAAAGATATCCTGTCCGTAACTCATTTTATTTAAACTATTTAATTTGTAAATTTATTAGAGCCTTCTGATTTGGACTTAATGGGACTAGACCCGTCTTAATAATGGTAAGTAGTTACTGGGATTTAATTTTAAACTCTCTTAATAAATATATTAGCGATATTTTTTTCTTAAATACAATTTTTCATCGGTTACCTTTCAAGTTTCATAGTCATTCAGGAGGACAGAATTCAAAAAGGTTGAGTTTGGTCTTTTCATTTTTTATTGCACCATATTGAGTTTTATGCTGCATTTGCCTTTATTACCCAGGATTTTCCTTCTCCATGGGTACCTTCTGACTATCCAATATCAGCAGCAGGTTATTGTTAATGGATATCTGAGGAGAATTCTGTCCATTAGAAGAGATGACAAGGTCTCGAACGCAAAACTTGAGGGAGCTCAAAAAACAAAAACTTTTACAGCAAGTATATATAACTATATCATAAATATATTATTTCAAACAGAATCATGTCAATCTTATGAGGAGTTCCGTTCGGGAAACACACTGGAATGGTTCTTAGATAAGAAGGAACAGGTGTCTGATATAGGGGGGAAAAAAATAGGGAAAGAATTCATCTGGACTAATAATAAAAAAAAAGGGGCTATGAGAACATAAGTATCTTCATTTGACCCATTCTTTTGAGAACGTGAATAATGTAATTAATTTTGAAATTGCAAATAAATAAATTTAGTATTATTAAATTTGAATACTTTAATAAAATATTCAGTTCATTATAAAGAAAGCATTACTATTTCGCCAATTTCGTAACCGCAAGACCATTCATGTTGAGTGAGAATTGCAGGTAAGCATTCGTGCATGAGCTTATTAGATAATTGGACTGCTTTCATTAAACTGGTTTCAGCCAAAGGTTGCTGTACACAAACAACTCAAGTCATCTTTAATACAAGAATAATGGATTTATTAGACGATCAGTAAATAAAATATTAAAAGAACACATAATAACACACAATAATAAGACCCAGAATTCCAAATTCGCTAACCATTTAAATAATATGAACCGTAAATTAAATAGACTATGGAGTGAAACTAATGCATCAAGTAGAAATAGCCTTAACTATTTATGAATCACTAGAAATAATAAAATCGTTCAAAACCAATCCAGTTTTTGTTTAAATTAGCAGATAAATATTTCCAATAGTTCCATTTTAAATTAGTTTCCAATAGGAGCGGAAAAAACCAACCAGTCATAGGGAAAACCGAAAGGTCACTCTACTTAACCCTTTCCACTCTTCCTGATATCTTTCATATGTCCGTTTGCCTCCTTATTTGAGTACCAATATATTTGATTTCTTGTCTTTTAATCTATGTAACAAAATGCTGTTGTTTTGAAAATGTTGCATGGTTTAGAAAACTGATAATGAATGCTATCATTCGAAACTAGTTTTAAAATAAAATAATTTCAATGAAAGTGGCAATTAATTCATATATCCTAATTTTAAATAACATGCTAGAAAAAGTAATGAAATGACAAAATAAATAAATAAAATAAATTAACTAAACAAAGCCAACAAGAAATTACCTACGCTACTCAACACAAGTCAGTTTTTCAGTCTTTCTCATAAATGTGTCTGTCATACCTATTATAATTTCTTATTTAGCTTTAAAATATGTTCATGTAATTCTTTTATATGCCTTAATCGACAATATTGTACGACAATATTCGGCGATCATCCCAATAGCTATTATCTGATGAAGAACCGAAACAATTTCCAAAAAATATATTGTTGGTTTTTTTCTGGACAAGCAAAGCCATTGTGCATTATGAGTTCCTAAGTCGGGAACTATTACTGCAGAGTCTGTGCTGTCAGTCCGAAATTGGATCCAAGTTTGGTAAACAGAAAAGAAACCTTACTCCTTCAAGACCATGCTCGCTTCATACTGCAAAGTTGATTAAGAATAAACAATGGAAATTGAATGAGAAACATTGCCCCACCTACCATATTATGCCGACCTTTCACCCAAAGATTATCACCTTTTCAAATATCTGGACAATTGTCTCCGGCAGAAATGTTTTGCTAGCCAGATAAGCCTAGAATTGGAATTAAATCCGCTTTTGACCAGAAAAAATCAATATTTTTTTAAAAACGGTATTTGGAAGCTTGCATCACGGTGGAATAAAGTTATTAGTTAAAATGGAGATTAATAATTAGCTTTTATTAACTCCACCTGTATGTAACGGAATCTTTCCTCGTAATGTTTAATTTCCAGCTATCTGATTAACTTGAAAATTTGCACCCGTTTCAAGGGCCATAGAATAATTGCACAACTTTGTTTTAATGTTCGTCCAGTCGAAATACTCCCAAAATGAGGGTCTGCGTTGTAAAATGTGAAGTAGTAGGTTTTATGTTTTTCTATGGCCCAGATGGGTCCGAAGAATAAAATATCAAAAATGAAACTAAATTTGATAAGGGGAAAATGTTTAGGGGGCAAAAATCCAAACTTTTTGAACTTTTTCAGATTTTGGAAAAAAAATATATAGAAAAATGCTTTCAATCGAAAAATATTCTATTTACAAAATTAAAGTTTATTAATTTGTAGGTCTAAAGACATCCCTTAAGCTGAATTTTCTTAAGGCGTTTAGCCATAATCGATTATCAGAAATCGATGAATTTCACCAACTATCTCAAAAAGTTAGTTTTGGTCATGTTTAAGAGGCTATATTACAAAAATGGCTGATACAATCAAAAAATTTCATATACCAATAGTTGTAGATGATCAGATTTTGTGCTGGATAGGATTTTTAAAGATTCTGATTGCTACTCCCAGATATGTCAATAAAACTTTTTAGTTCGGATTTCTATTAAAGCGTGTTTTTTTAGTTTTTTAAACTATAATTTTTATTTTAATATTAATAAAACTTTTGAAATGACCTGCTGCTTTCCATTCACTATAACATTTATAGTTTAGGCTTCTGTAATTTAAAAAGAGAAAAAAAAAAAAGTTTAAAGTTGACACTGAACACTATAGAACGAAAACAGGAAACCTTGATTTTTTTTTTCACTGGTCATCAAGGACGGTTAAATGCAGAGGCGTTATACAAATATCACCACTTCGGTCCTGAACCATGAATAATCAAATTTTAAAATATTCTTCCTTTGATCATGTTTTCACGATATCTAAAAAAAAAAAAAAATATCTAATTACTTCCTATTAAGATGGACACCAAAATTGTCCTCTTAAGTTATCTTCAGCTTGAGGATATATTCTTTAACACAGGTTACATTAAATTCAAAAGTTATAATTCGGAATAAATGTTTATTATGATATTTGAACTATCAGTTTTAAAACTGAAGTTAAAAAAGGTGAACTTAGCTGAGATTGTTCAGAACAGAATAAAAAACGACCCATTGGAGTTTGTTTTGAGCGAGTGCGGTGAGTATAGAGCCTTTAATTTGCCAAAATCAGTGATCTTTTTTTTTTTTTTCTAACTCTTTAAAAAATACAGGAAAAATTTTGATAAAACAAAGCTAATGACGAACGCAGAAAAGGTAGATATAAAAGTTGGAAATCATAGCTTACAATACATATAAGATTATAAATACCTTGGACAGTTGGTCTCTTTTACAAATAAATCGTGGAAGGAAGTGGACAGAAGAACATCCATAGGTTGGGCTAAGTACTGGTCGTTGAAAACAATAATGAAAAACGATTTCCCAAAAGAGATAAAAAAGAAAGCGTTTGATACATGTATACTTCCAGCCGTCTCCTTTGGTAGTCAGACTTGGTCCCTAACGAAAGCCCAAACAAGGAAACTGATAAGCTGGCAAAGAGGAATAGAAAGAAATACGATAAAGATAAGTAGGAAGGAGAAGGTTAGGAGTTGTATCACCAGAGAGAAGACTGGCCTGAAAGACATAATTCACCATATCGAGAAGCAAAAATGGGAATGGGCGGGGCACATCTTAAGGAGAACTGATAAAAGGTGGTCAATGGAAGTGACTGTTTGGACACCCTATTACTACAAAAGGCGAAGAGGAAGACAGTTGAAAAGATGGAGTGACTTCTTTAAGAAGAAAGCCGGACCACTATGGTGGAGAATGGCAAGGGACAGAGATAAATGGAAAGAGAAGTGGATCCAAATCGCGAACCCGGCTTCCCAGTAGGCTGGTCACCTGGGAAAGTCTAGACCTATACTCTCTGAGGGAAGGCCCATGTTCAAACTCACAGAAGAATTTTGTTTGTAATTAAATATGATAATAATTGTGGACTTATTTGTAGATATGTTAAATTTTTATTTTTATTGTATTTATTTGAATTATGGTTTATTTGTTGAGTTATGGGCATAATAAAAGGCTATTATTATTATTATTATTACTCCATCTTCTACAGAAATAATAGTCAATTTTCGTGGCTTCAATATTCTTCCTCAGAGCACAATTTATGGTCTAGGCCAGCACACTACATATGTTTGTTTTGGCAACATCTGACGATTTGGTCTTTTTTAGTGGCCTTGATTGGATATACTACGGAGTTTAATCAAAATTTCATATAAAGGGTCTAATAGTAAATTTAACCAGGTTATAGTTGAAAAAATGAAAGTTCAGATCGGAGAAACAGTTATGGAGTTAAAGTGAAAAATGTGCCAAAAAAAAAACTTGGATTTCAAAACAGTAAGCGGCTTTGAAGGTGCTGACATCGATATTTTATGGGACTTGAGACACTGGGAAAAAGTGTTTTCACGGAAAAGAGCGACCCCAGTGAGAGTGCTGAAATTAGGGGTGTAGATGCATGAATTATGCGTCCTATTTTTGATTTCATAGCTTCGTTAGGCGTAATTAGAAAGTAAAATATACTAAAAGTTCCGGTCCCTGGGGTACGGCAAATTGTGAGGGAAGGGAGAAGATCCCGTGTTTAGGTTTTTCGATTTTATCTTGGATCGAAATAACGCTACTGTATAGAATTTTTCCTATAAAAATGTGTGTTGCTTATACATGTTTGTCCCATAACTCTCAACGGGTGCGAGATACAATAGCTACTTTGATTTGACTACCAGAAACGTAACTCTGAAATTAAGTAAATTTAATGATCTACAATTTTGATTTCTTACAATATTTCTGAGAAAAGATACTGGAAGGCACGAGTAGCAAGTTTTTGGTCTGACTGGTAACCCCGCTTCTCCTTTCCCGCGCTATGTCTCGAAACCGGTTAAGCCAAAAATAACCCATGAATAGAACAAAAAAATACAGAGAATATTATTCCTCTAAAGTTTTTTGTTAACTTTTTGCTTGACGGCGATGGATAGAAATAGAGATTTGGAAACAAACCACTGATTTTTGTGACCTTTGAGCCCTTGTACATCCTGATTTATATCTTAATATGCTACCGATATCACTTGATATACTGGTGGAACTATTGTCTAACCCTCACACGTTATTGAGTAGAAGACCAAAACAAAGGCAATAAGCAAAAAATTTGCAGCGTTCATTGGTTTTATTTCCCGCGATTTTTTTTGCTGTAAATAAAACTCCTATCATGACACTGGGTGACTACTATATTCCACCCATCTTAACGCACGGGTACTAAAAAAAAAATGTGTTGGTTTGGTTTTTTTAAAATTACTTATGTGTCAAACACTGTCGAACATTTATTTTGCGCGATGCTTGCGAAGTGAGGATGAGCACCCTTACTGATTTTAATAATGTGCTAGCTTTTTTCTCCTTTACATTCTAACTATAATTTATTATTATTTAGAATTATTATTTTAAATGTTTATTAAAAACCATCAATGCCCACTCACTTCCCTGAAAAAGTAGCAAAAGAGACCCCTGGCTTGCTTTCGAGCAATAAACCATAGATCACGGTAATCATCGGTTAGTGCCTGCCGACTTACAGTTATGGCAACAAGTAGAGTTAATGTTTTAGTAAACAATAACCATTCTTCCATCGTAGTTGAGTCTTCCAATCAACATCGTTACCATTGGATTTGTTCAGTAAGAGTTTGTTCGCGGGGCATCTTCCGGATCATTCGGGAACATCGTACCGGGAGAGCTTAATAAACTGGGAGATATCCATATCTTTGTACAGGACTTTGTATGTCTGCGCATTTGATTTATGGTCTCCAGGTTCCTTCCGAGTATCCACCGCAAAAGATTCTGCGCAAGACTTCTTGCAAACTCGACCGAGCAAAACACCTCATGTTCTTGAAATCGTTCAGCATTAGATCATATGTGAGAACAGGTTGACAAGTGCTTATATACTACGAACTTATGCATGCTGAGACCATATGCTGATCTCAAAGTGCTGTGTAGAGCAAAAAGCCGATTGGATGCCACTAATACACAGTTCAATCTCGTCATTCCTGTCATTTCGGGACAAATCTGCGTGCCCAGGTATCCGATTCCTGGCCATCGATGTCATGTAGTCCTAACTTACTTATCCACACTTTACGACTAGTGCTCGATAAACTTTTGTACCTGGTTTGTCTCCGTTGAGGGATAGGCTAGTCTTCTTCGCCGAAGTTGTCGATTGCAGCAAAAGCGTTTTGTACTGCTTTAATGATCTCGTCGATCTATGTTCAATCGGCTCTCAAGAAAGTACAATTTGTTTAGAACTGTGCTCCTGTGGATCGGATCTCTAGGGCTTTTTACAAACATAGATTAAGTCAAGGCAAGCCAGACATCTCCTTGTTCACACTGCTGTCGTGTCAAAACCTCTTGAGACCGCCCCAGCATACTTACGAAGCAGTTAGTGCCCTTCCATTGTCATTCTCACAGTCTGACTAACTTCTGGGTAGATTCATTTTCGGTCATGGGCATTTATGCTTCCCCTCACAACGAGTATAAGCCTGCTTAAAGGCTATGAAACACATGATGGGTATGAAACGAACTTCTTGTATTTTCAGGAATCTTCCAGAGGTTAAAATTTGGTCAATCGTTGATTATCTTAACGAAGCAACTGAGATTTAGGTCTAAATTCTTCCTGCGTATGGAAAATCAAATCTTTGTATTAATAGTGCTGGAGAGCACTTTAGTATACTCATGGAAGTACTGATGACCTCTCCTGGTTACACTTTAGGAATCCCCTTATTATTGGATTGGGTGTATAGCGCTTTCTTCCACCATAAGAAGGCATTATTCTCTCCAAATATCACATGAAATAGATCCTGAAGGAAAGTACCAGTGGAGGGTAATAATGTTTATATATTTCGATGGTATGTATCAGACTGGAGCTTTCTTATTTTAGTTTTTCGATGGTCGCTGCTCTTTCTTTCCCCGTCTGTTGGTTCAAGCTCTATTCCTCCAGCCAGTCCCATGACGATGTGGTATCATCAGCGTAGCTCATATTATATTTTTTGCTTTTCGTGATTAGCGAGCATCTTCTGCTTCGCCATGCGGCGATGTCCTGGCATTTAACTAATGTACCTTCTCACAATTTGACAAGGAATTTTTGTTGTTGAAAGATTTTCCATATCCTCCATCTGCTTATTCCGGTCTTAGTTACATATGTCATTATTCTCAATAAGATACCTTAAATATATAATGCCGAAATATTCTACCCGATTGGTTTTTTCATTTTCTCAGCTATACTTAAACCAGGGCAAGTGGAAAGCATTAAATAAGTTAATGGACGGAACGTATACGGTTATTAATAAAACGATTATGGAACGAAAAATATTAATAAAATAAATGACAGTAGTATTTTAAAATATTATCAAGCAATTGTAAATTTACAAAATTTTAAATTAATAAGGTTTCTATCCGTCTGTTGTGTTCATTTCGTTTGCATTCGATGGGGTATCATATTATTTTGAATAAATTCTTAAAGGATATACCCTAATGCAGAACTGTAACAAATCATATATATTTTATAATTTCGTAACTCTAATTTTTATCATTTATATATTTTTTTTTATTATTTGGGCCTACTGAAGAACACGGGGCTCGTATCTACTCTTCGGTGAAGATCTTCTTTTTCTTCCAGTATTCTTTATCACGCTTTTATTTAATTAATATTTTAATAATCCTAATATGTTTCATATGCCCTCGTTAGAGTACATGAGGATGACAACACCCCACAAAGAAAAAATTCCTAAAGACAACCCCAGAAAAAAAAAAAATCAATTAGTTGGAATTTTTTGCCTGTCAATACGATATATTAACCTATGTAAAACTTAAAAATCGAATTTTTTTTTATTTCGTTCTGTTACTGCACTATTTTACAAGGTCTATTCACGAGGGGAGGACACACTCAGTCTCTCACGGATCTTGTCGGTAATTTTTTTGGAGGTTCCTGGTCAAAAAATATTAGATACGTGTTTTGCCGTTCCGACCAATGGGCTTTAAAAGCCGAGAAAAAAAAAATAGCATTAAATTAAATTATTTTATATCTCGAGTTTAAAAAATGATATCAACATGATTCTTGCACCGAGATTTTTATTTTTGAATGCGGATTTAAGGAAAAACACAGCTGCTCCATAGATTTTGGTTTAGGTTAATTAAAATCTTAAAAAAATGATTACATTTTCAAGCAAACTACCTCTATAGATTTTTGAACACAAAAATTAACGTCAGATTCTAATTCAGCACCCTCAAAAACATTGAAAAACGTTTATTCAATAAGAACAAAAAATATCATTTTTTGATTGAACTATGTTCAATACACTTTTTTCACAAGAATCGACATCGGATTCGAATTCAGCATTTAAAAGAACCATTAAATACAAAATTTCATCCAAAAATAAAAATAAAAATTCGTGAGCTTCAAAACGTGCCTGATCAAATGGTAGGAAATTTTTGTTTACATTGACAAAAACATGAATTACGCTTAGACAGTTAACGTATAAACTTAATTTTTTTACACAAACTATAGGGTGGTAATATTCTTGAAATTTCGTTGGTTTCATTTTCCTATCTGGTTTCAAACTCAAGTTAAAAATAAATATGTTTTTCGGTTTTGCCAATTTAATAGGTTTTTGTTGATCGAAATTTGCATTAATATACATCAAAAGAAAGCTGAGGATCTCCTCTTTTCAGTGATACCAATGAATGAATTGCGTATTAAAAGTATTAGCTATTTAAGAAAAAGTAACCAATAATCGTTTTAAAAATGTCTTCTTCTGGGTGAAAAATGATATTTTTTGTTTTTTTTTATTTTTCTTCGATGTTTTTATGCTGAATAGAATCTGACGTCAATTTTTGTGTTCAAAAATCTATTGAGGTTTTACTTGAAAATCTAATCATTTTTTTTAGAGTTTAATTAACCTAATCCAAAATCTATAGAGCGGCTGTATTTTTTCTTGAATCCGCAATCAAAGGTAAAAATCTTGGTACGAAAATCATGTCGATACCCTTGTTTAAACTCGAGATATAAAATAAATTAATTTAATGCTATATTATTTTTTTCCCCGGCTTCTAGGGCCCAAATTGGGTGTGATTTTTTACGTTCGTTAGTTTTACATAGTGTCGAACACATATTCAAGGTTCAACTTATGGAACAGAGACTTAGACCATAAAAAGTAATCTAATTCAATAGTTAGAGACCACGAAAATTGACTAATATTTCTACAAAATATAAAATACCTATAAAAAAAAAAAAAAAAAAATAAAAAAAAAAAAAAAAAAAAAAACATTTAGGAATATTGACTGTGCCAGATATGGGCGCTGAGAAATACTGAAGTGCTGCTTTAACCCTAAAGTAAAACCTTTAAGGAAGGAGTTCGATTCGGAGGAATCCAGGTCAAAGAATAAATCTGATATATGATATGTATTAAAATGATTACTTTTCTATTTTTGAAATTCCTTATTTATTATTTAATGCCCCAACAGGCAAATAGTAATATTTTTTCAATAAAACATTTATTTATACTCTTTCAAAATTGGGAAGGAGATTTAAAAATAATGCCAGATGTAAAGCTGCCAAGGGAAATATAAGGTGGAAATAGACAGAAAAAAAAACAAAAGTGGCTGAATAAGGAAGTTAACATATACGATGGAGAATCGTACACGAGACGAATGGGCCTTTGATAAAAAAAAAAAATTGGAAGAAGGCCACAGAAAATTTAGGTTCAAGAAACCCACTGCTTTGAGTAAAATCCAAAATAAACAATATAATGTTAATTTTAAATATGTTTTATCCTTTAAGGCAGGTCGTTGTTTGTATAACACATTTTTCCACATACAGTTCCTTTTTTTAATATTAACTGTAGACAAATGATAAACATGCAATTCAAACATACTTTAAAGACAAGAGCTTAAGAGATTGATCCTAATTTAAGCAAAACCATCAACATTCAGTATTCCAACAGTCCTAATTTAAAATATCAATTCACAATCTTAATTTAAAAGATAGTTTGTATTAGGTATATATTTTAAAATATATATTATGCTTATCTATATATAAAATATGACATGTTAAAAATATTTTATATGATGTGCGGAATTTCAAAACCAGTCAAGTCCAATTTACTATTTTTTTTTTTTTTTTTTTTTTGAATAGTTTTTCTACTAGACTATCTTAAGGTGAAAGATTTTCTCAAAAAGTAGTTAAATCTCATTGAAAACGGTCATACAAAAAATAAAACCTCTTAGTAATCAGTTTGATCTTTACCTTTATTGACCAGCTGTGAAAATTTTAAATATACTTATTTGGTTTGGGAATTCTACGCTTCATATAAAATTTATAACAAAATATATTTAATCCCTATCTGACTTATATTTAAAATATATTGAAATAAAGACTTAATAATCATTCAAACTATTCAATCTAAAATTGAAAATCTAGACTTAGGAAAGCCCAGTGATCAATTTGATTAACTCATTCAAAAATAGCTAGTGATCCACTGGTTCAGAAAAAAATATAAATGAAAGGGATTTAGAAATCTGATTCAGTCTTAAGATCACCTGCTTATGATCCTGTAAAAAGAACAATTTTTGATCAGTCCCCTGATTCAATCCATAGTTCTAAAAAAAACTAGTCTTAAACTATTAATTTGAAGATACGGTTCATTTGGATAGGATTACCATAACATTACAAATACCTATATATAATAAAAAACGTTGAAGAGCCGAAATGGGATCTGTCAGTTAAACGTTTAAACTTAGACCACTATGGATTTTATTTCCTCCAATAAAGTTCGTATATTCACCTATATATGTAAATTGTGTTATCTATTAGAAGTTAATGTAAAATATCTTAATAACTAATCTGTGAATTTTCACTTGTATTGATGGAATTAATATTTTATACATAGTTAATTTTATTATTAACGGTTTTTTATCAAGTGTTATAACTTCTTCCAAGAAACATCTAAATACAAGGGCGATAAACCCACTTATAGTCATACAGTAATAATTATATGCGTTGACTCCATGTCGTGTTAAAATCAAAAACTTTTGATGGATTTTATTTCCTCCAACTATCTTAATCTTATTTTATAATTTTTACACACCTTTTAAAGTTCTACAGAACGTGCTGAGTGTCCCTTTATGTAGAGTGTTGGAGAAAAGCGCCACAATAGCCCAGAACCCTGTAAATTAAGCAGTATATTCGTAATTTTAAAAATTTATTTTATTTTGCATTCATAGTAACATATACAGATAAAATGAATTAAATAATGAGAAATCATTTCATGCTCCACTCTTTGTATAATCCTAAAACGATACTTGATTTTAAAATCAAAAGAACAAAGAAAGATAGATATCGGTTTATAATTATAATGAACAACAAGATGTAGATTGAAAACAAGATCTGACTCAACCAAATGGCATTTTGAGTTGAGTTCAAACTTCCCTGCTAATAAAAACATACATTAAATTATCTTAATGAAAAACATATATGAGTATCACTTTGAATATATATTATGAAAACAATTATAGTGCTATCGAAGATATGGTCACCATTGTACAACATTCACAAGTGCTTTTGGCAGATCTTTAGGAATGGATAAAAACTGTTTATCACAAAAATATTCTTCATAACATTAATATTTCTGACATGTATTTTCAAAAACTGTATGGAAATATTAGTGCTCTATCTTCAACATCCTTCGCATTGACTTAAATGAAATAAAACTATGACTTGATCCCATGAAGAGTAATGTGGCGATATAGTACTTTGGTAAGATGTACTGTTTCCACGCCAACGTTTATAAAGAACAAAAAAACCTATTTTTTTTAATTTTATTTCTTAAGTACTCTTTTACCTACTTTTCGAGTTTTAAGTGTGCCCTAGGAGAGTCTCTTGACTCCGAAGTCCTATGTACAAGTCTGAAATAACAGAAAATAAAATTATCACCAACAGCCGGACTTGAACTTGGAACCAACCGCTAGATGGAAGTCTAGACTCTCACTAACAAACCTCCTATTGATATACCATTTGCGAACTATAACGATTTATAACGTGCCCCAAAAAAATTTTTTTTTGTTAATTTCTCATTTCTTATATTTAATTAAAATTTATTTTACAATAACAACAGTAAGCGAATGTGCTCGTATACACAAAGGATTGAATAAACAATGAAAAGTAAGACACATACTCACCCATGGGTAAGTTTTCATGACCAAATTTTAAGCTAGAGTTATGGTTTTTTTATTTATTCAATAAATAGTTAATTTTAATTATCTTTTTCGTTTTAAATATTCATTATTGTGTTATTTTTTTTCTACGTCTTCGATTGTCAGAGATTGCTTTACTTCGAGGAGGTGACTGTCCCGATGTCCTCGAACTATAAATACATGAATAGTACCTGATGTTTTATACATTTCTTGAATTATTGATTATTTTCTACTTAATTTTTACATCTGGATAGTTCTTATTATATTTATTACCCTTTTTTAAATCTTGTTTAAATGTTATGAATGAAACACAGACGTACGAAGGTGAAAATCTTAATGTTCATCAGGTATAAGGGTGCTTTGGCGAAGGTTCGAAATATTTTGCATATGGAAATGTTTACATCATGGATATCAAACCCCTAAAATTATAGAGAATGGAAAAGGAGAACCCTAAACTACAAGACCCTGGAAGAATACAATGACTATATGCAAATAATAAATAATTTAAACTAGGGATGTGTCGATTCCAAATATCGATCATAGGTTCTATCGATTCTTGAGGAAAGAATCGATATCGAGAATTGATGATCCAAAGTTGATTCCTCGGAACCGATCAATACCGCTGACGTTGGCAACATTTTTGTGATATTTAATTGTTATTACTAAATGTCAATTCGTCTTCTAACGACCAAGCCTCCTTTGTACGGGATTAAAAACAAATCCCATACAATCGCAAGTTTAACTTCAGTTTGCTAAATAAATTTATTAGTTGTTGGATAATGGCGAAATCAGATTATAATTAAAAATGAAGGAAATAATGCCACTCAGGCTAAAATACCATTTTATTATATATTTTTGTTCTTCTCAAGAATAAAGATTATTTTCCATCTTACAACGCTTAAATACCAGTTTTCGAACCCTAATACTCAATTAACACAAATCCAGATCAACTTCAATGTTTAGTGAAAGAGTTTAGTAACGTTTTCAATTCCTTAATCAATAAATGAAACCTTTATCTTCGTAAATTTGTGAATTGAATTATATTATTGTGCATTGTCTAAATTATAATTAATAACATATATTATATAAGCTATGTATATTAAATGCTACTAACGGTTTACTAACTTATTTCTTGAACTATTATCTTTCTTTTTTTTTTTTTTTTTTTTTGGATTATTTTTTAAAATAGCAATTTATTTTTAAACTGAGGCATCGGTACAGAGAATCGAAAAATATTGGTACCGACACATCATTTATTTAAACTAAACAAAAGTTAAATATTTTAGAACAGTCATTTAAACCACGTCCTCTGATTTTTCAAGAATGTTGATATTTTTAGATTTTTTTTTTCTTTTAAGGTGCAATAAAATAGTTCTTGATGTCCTTCCGCAAGAGGAAGATCTGCGTAGCGGAAGCGGGATGGCTATCGATCTCCACAAATAACAGCGATCGCCGCGACGTAGAAGAGCGCGGTGGGGCTGCGCACTGTTGCCCCAGTCCCGCCGGCCCAGAGGGTATATAAACATTGCCGGGAGTGGGGCGGCTTCCAGTCGTTCACCAGCATTCGCTCGGTTTACTATTCTTATTATATAATACATTATATATTGGGAATACCCAGGCCGTTCAGCTGCCGCTCTTCATCCTATTTCTTTTCGTATCTCGCCGAAGAAGCAAAAGACACACAAGATGAGGCCACCACCATCACAGTTCGGTGCTGACATCACCAACACAGTGATGAACGACAATGTCGCCAAGATGATCTGTACCAGATTGGCAGGGCGAGCTGTCATCCGCGTCGTCGGCCGATGTGACGAAGCCAAGGACAACAACAATTTGGGTGAGTACCTGTTGTGTTCTGCTTGAGCAACAAGTAGCCTGGCTAAGCTTATTTCCGTGTCACTTGTTTGTTGTGTCAGGAATACGTTAATAAAACAAAACATACAAAACAGTGACAACACAACAGTGTACATAAAAGACATTGGTGTCCGGAACAGGATCATAAGGAGCTGATTGAACGATATACTAAATCCAAAAATTTCTAAATAGGAGAAGTTACGTGTGGATATGTGTTCTACTGCAATGTTCTTAAATTACCCATGTCAACATAGTAATGTGTTTCAGTGATATACCTGGATATAATACTAGAACTAATCAGTCCATTAGTATAAAAATAAAAAATAATTTTTCATTGATTTACACAAACCATCAAATTTTTAATCAAAGCTATAAGGATTTAGTATAATTGAGCCGCATATTAATGGCTCAAAACATGTCACCAAATCCAATATAATAACACAAAAAATGAAACCATCATTTTTTAAATGAAAAACTACCTATTAGTATCATTGACAGTTATACGAACTTAAGACGAAAACAATAAGAACTTCCTTGCAATAGTTCGCAGAGTTCAATGTACTCAGAATGTTATGTTTAAATCCCCGACCTAGCCAAGATCTCGTCTGTGGCAGTTCGAAAGTGAGTGTGCCCAGTAACAACTTTGTTCACTCAACACTACTGTGTAACTTCGGTTGCGTAAATCCTAGCGTTTCATGAAATACTGGCGCGTAATTAATTCTCATAAGATAATCCATGAGAACCCTCGTCTTATGTTGCAGTCGGACATGGGAAAGCGTACGTGATGAGCTATCTAGTCCACGCACACTTCCTAGATTTATATCTTTTCATTATTTAACGTAAAAGTTTAAAAATTCTTAAAAAAAAAAGGATTTCACTATGTTTTGAAAAGCAACGCGATTTCATTTGGAATAACTCCTAATTCTATAAAAAAATCAAAATTCAACAAAATCCTAATTCTATTTCTAATTAATCAAAACGCATATTAAAGACGATATTTTAAAAGAAACAAACTGATGTCAATTATTTCAGTTAATGGACCGTAATAATTATCACTGTTAACATAATCATTACACCTTTGTACGATTACATAAAACAGTCCACATCTACAAAAATATCTCCAATAGTTGACAACAGCTATAAATAGTTCTACAAAAACTGGACACAGTAATAAATTTATTTTCCTTTAACATACCAGAGTACTGTAGAAAACTGAAAAGAAACTGGATGTTGTATACCTTGATTATAATTTTCAAATTGATAAAAGACGTAGTGCTGGACTTATCTCCCCGTCTTCCTAGCCATTTTAGATGTATCCTTAAATTTATTGATTCTCAGAGGCTAAGATCTAACAAAATCTATTACTTTAAATAGAAGACAAAAATTTCTCATCAACCTTTATTTAGTTTATATATCTTACATCTACCATAACGCTCTGATACATATGAACGCTTGAGTGCATTTGCAAATCGATATCTTTTAACTTTTAAAAAAGTTAATTGTTTGTTTATACTGTTATTTGTCAATGTCATATTTTCAATTCGATCGATAAAATTTCTTGTTCACTATAAGTTATTAATTTTAAAAAACTGTTAACAGTTTTCGTGAATTTACAAATATATAACTAATGTACATAGTAATTTTTTTTTTTTAAAAATCGTAAAAAATTTGATAAATGTGGATTTTTGATAAAGCTTTGGAATGTTTTTGTTTGAATCTAACACGATTTTACGTATTTAAAATCATTAAAATATACCTTTGAATAAACAATACTTATAAGTAATCTCAATTACAATCCCATTGTTTTGTCCTTCATATTTCTTCCTCAAAGCCGAAAATAAAACCCACTTTTTTAAAATAATGTTAGTGAAATTAACACTTTGTTTCATTGTTTTTATTCATATCTCTAGGATGAATCATATAGTAAATGTTTTCGTTCAAGTGTTAATAATTATCTCTTCCGAAAATAAATTATCTTTTGACTTAAATCTTACAATAATAAATAATAAAATATTAAAAAAATATATAAGTTTTTATATATCTTAAAACACGTGTTGCATACTCTGTTTGATTATCCGTGAAGATATTGATGTCATATACAAAGAAATACAGTTCGTAACCCCCATTATTCCTTCAAGGTATTAGAAAAGAAGATGGGTCTAAACTCTTCTTTCATAGAACATGGAATGCAGTTAAATAAAATGTATCTCCAAAAGTCATTTCAATATTATACTCATTTCGCTAAGGATATTGATAAAAAAACAAAACAAAAAGACATTATGGTTATCGAAACATTAAATTATTTTAATTATATTATATTTCTATTATAATTAATGTTTCTATTAAATAAACTTTATTGTTAAGAAATATCAAGTGCGTCAAGCAAGGCGGTGAAGTAAGTTCCGTTATAGTCCATTTGTACGCTCAATGGATTTTTAGTACGCTTTCCATCTCTTTATTATTTCGTACCGTTTTTCAAGATAATATTTCATTTACAATTAGTATTTTAGTAATATTAAGTAGTTCTGTTAATCTATAGCTATCATTGTTACATTCTCTGATATGGTTATTTAATTTTAAAAAATTACGGTTGTTCTTTGTATTTTAACGTTATCCTTGGTATTTAACGAAACTAATTTATTAAATAAACATCAATAATTAAGAGGATCTGAACATGCATGATAATAAAAGTAATAAGTTTGCTTTTTTTTATTCTAAATCATCTTTAACATAACGTTATTGTACAGGCAGTGGATACTGTTCCAATAGTGGCCACTCAGATTATTAAATTGTTATAATAAGGTAGCTACAGTAATTGTAGGAGCCGCCATTTAGAGACTGTGCTTACTTGATTAAGAACGTAGTAAAAAATTTAATATTTTTGAAGGTTATAAAGGCTGTAAAAACATAATGAAGTATTAATAACGAACTAAGTTGTATAGATTTCAAGTATCCTTCGGTTACTTCAAATTTGATATAAAAGAAAATATAATTCACCTTCAATTAATCTTTTATTAGTCATGAATTCAAATTTAGCATGTATTATCGCATTATTCATACATTCATTTTTTTTTTTTTAATTGTTGCACAATATTAAATAATGAGTTTAAATAGTAATAGAATCGGTAGCAGTAAAGTGTAGTGACTGTTGAAGTTCGACAGTTTGGATAAAAGCCAAGAAACGTCTTGTACAAAAATACAGCTTCCTCAAACCTGTTTATTTATATTTTAAAATAAATAGAAACAAAAACAAACTTTTAAATTCTAATCTCTATAAAACACTTTAGCATTATGATAAAAATAAAATAAAAAATAAAAAAACAATTATTACCATTGAAAAGTGCATGTTATTATTTTATGAGATCGTTATGTTATGCAACTGGTATTTTGTTTTTCTATTCCAATTTTAACCATTGTGCCGTGTATTTAATAAGCATTGTCGGATCGTGCAAATAAGCATATAACGTGTTGAAATATTCATGTCCTGTAACGAGACAATATTAATAGTAATTTATTTAGATAACGGCCATTTTAGAAAAGAAAATTACTGTGAAAGATATTGACCCAAGCTATGGAAACATAAGTAGATTTACGTGTCAAAAATGTCAAGAGGGCCGTAATGAGGAAAGAGTCAAAAGAGCAACACAATAAAAATCAAAATAATAACTGTACTTTGACTTAGATGTTGTTTTAAGTGGAATAAAAACAAATTAAATATTCGATTTATCGCCGAATAATACAACCATTAATTAAGTATATATATATTGTTTCGATTTAATTATAAAATATCAAGACAAGATTACGTGAGCCATGTATAAAAAAATATTAATTGACATCAATGTTTGCGTTCAAAAACCCAATTATAAGTGTATTATATAATAAAAAAAGGACACATTAAAAAAAACTAGTATAATTGTAATCGAATTATAAAAAAAAAATTTTCTGAAGCATTATATTTTTGTTTTAACAAAAAATATTTCAAATAACTTACTTCATGTGAGCCGAGCAGATATGTAATTAATGATCTAAATTAAACCTAAATCGAAAGTTAAAAAAAAAAAAAAAAAAGTTAAGAGCTGTTTAGTCACTTATCAGCAGAAGACATCCTAAGGTCGTTGAACACAAACAAAACAACCATAAAAGAAAGGAAAATAATTATAGCAATTAAACGGAGTACTTCCTAATTTTTTCTTTTGCGTCTGAATTTTATTTGTATTTTCTCTTAATTTAAACTTATACAATTTGTTTTTCATTTAATTAAGTTACAAAAAATACAATTGGTTTCATGCCCTTTATAATTACACCAATGGTTTACTTTGGAATTAAATAAATTAATGATAATTATGCGTAATAAAAACAAAGGAATGTTGAAAATATAAAAAATAAATAAAAATTAGATGCTGATATATCCTGATCATGTTTTATATATAATATTAAAAAAAAAAAAATTCAGTATCTTTCTCATCTTAAGATCCAAATAATATCTAGCAAGTAAATATCACATTTATTTGCAATATAATAAAATCAATAGGTTACTGGAACACACATCGTATACTGCCATCTTCACAACACACGTAGTCGATGAAATTACTTGACTTTAACATAATAGCAAGCTTGACTTCTCTAGATTTTTACAACTTAAAGTTCAGGTATTCACTCATAGGTAACACGAATAGTGTATATAGGTATTTTGACATAGATTAATTATAATACTGTACACAAAATCTTAGACTGAAAACTACAATTATTCAGAATTATAAATAAGTTACATTTTTTAAAAATAATTAGCATTATTATCAATGTAACTGAACTTTGAATGATAAACATAAGGTTAGAAACCTTCACTCCTCTTTAAATTTATTTATTGCTCCATATAACGCCACAAATGAACCAATCCACATTGACCTTAATGTTTTATATATAATGCAGTGCTACTAACTGGTACGAACCAGTTATCTATTCTTTAGTAATAAACTAAATACAAACTGAAACCAGTTTAAACATTAAAAATTGATTCTTAATATTTTTCCGAATTACAAATGGGTAGTTCTCCACAAGTTCTTATCGTATCATTCATTATATTCGCAATTCAGTAAGTTTAGTAGATAAATACAATTTTTTTTATAAAAATGCAATTTTCAATAAATTAAAAAAAAAATTATAGAAATAAAATATTTTTAAATTTTTATGACGAATACTACAGTCTGTGTAGAATTTGTTTAATTGTTGAAGTTACCTCATATGGTTAAGGAAAATCAAGAATCCAAAATATTGAAGACATTTTAAATTTTTAATTATATTTAATTTTCTCATTAATAAACTTCAACTTATTACCTGCGGAATTCCGTATAATCATTAAATCAATAAAAAATTACTTGATTTTTGCCCGAAACGCACTAATGAAGTCGTATAAAATTTTTCCACAGGTGTTGATTCAAAATGTCAACAGTCGTAGTCATGACAAAGAAAGCTCTCGAAATTATAAAAAGATAAAAAGTTGCACAACAGCTATATGATATTAGAGACTCGAATTAAGGTCTCGGTTATGCATTCGCTTGTTTTGTTTCGACGCATTTAGCAGAAAACATTCTTAAGATGTCTATTTACGAAGAATAGCCGTGTCACAATCAGGTTTTTAACAAATTATTATTTGAATAGGGTTGTTGGTTAAAAATTAACAGTATTCTTTTGGTAACTGTTACTTTTGCGTTGTTCCAAAAAAAAATAATAAAATTCTTCTTTGAAAGAATTTTTCTTCGCTATCGAAGTTTCCTTTAACCAAACTCTTCCCTCAGCCGGTTACTCCATTCCTCTCTATCCTCTTCTTCCGTTAATCCTCGGTCAGCCATACTTTCAGCCACAATTAACTCATTAATAAATTTGAATTTATTATAAACGCGAGGCCTGAATAAATTCACCTGATGTGAGGCCTTCCTCTCCTCCTCCCCTCTACTTCTCATTCATAAGCAGTCTTGGGGATTCTTCTATTCTCCATTCTTTTAATATGGCCGAACCATCTCAGTCTTCTTCCCTCCATTTCCTCCAGAATATAGAAATATTCTAAAATATTCTAACTTAACTTTCATTATTTCTCTTATGATCTCATTCTGGATTCTTTGAATCCTTGAGATTCTTACTGATCTCCAAAAATCCATCTCCACAGCCAGAAATCTTTTGCCTTGCATCTTTTATAGAGGCCATGTTTCTGAGCTGTATAGCATTATAAAAAAAATATAATATATTATGTATTTAATAACAAGAATATGGCTTCAAAAAAAAAAATCATTAGTAGCACTCAAATAATGTTCTATATTATTAGAATATAAGGAGCTCTCGAAGCCAACTTATTTACTTAAATGCCTCAAAAAATGTTCAAGAATTAAATGGGAAGCAAGTTGAGAAAGCAGTGGATTAGGGTAATCATAATCAGAAAAGCATAAAGTTTATCTTCTTATTTTTGGGCTCTACAATGCTTGGTGAACTTATTTCTCCCTGACAATTAGTTTCCAATCATCTCTAATAAAAGCACTTCTCCAGTTTGTCACGCCCATTCTTTTCAGATTCTCTTCCACCTCAGCAATCCAGATCTTAGGGGTACATCCTCTTTCCAGGGAAGGTCGCCTACTTTTGTGTCTTGCATTCGTTCCAGATCTCGTTACCCAGCAATTTAATAAACATTGGAATTAACTTCACAAGTTTATCTTATTTTTTGTGTAAAATTAGCATCATACAGCACATTAGGTTATTAGAGGTAGGTTTATTTATAATAAACAGTAGCATCGAGGATTTTATGAAGGGTTTTGGGTTGTAAGGTTTAAATCCGAGATTAAAAAAATATATCCTTTTTTTCAATTGTTTCTTATAAAACAGTAGAAAAGACGTGGTGATCGAGTGTATTAACTGTCAGATACAACAATTATTCTGAGGGCTTAATATACAGAAAAAATATTCAAAATTTGGGATGCAATTTATTTTGCGGAACAAACCTCTTCTCACTCGGTTCTAGTTGGAGCACATAAAAGTAACGTAATAAAACAGAATTACTATAAATAGTTGTTTTAACTAGAATTAAATTGTAATTTGATTTACGTGCAAAGAAAATCTAAGCAGCAATATTTCAAAGGTAATTCTCACGAAACGTCCTAACAATTTCGTATGGTTAATATATGGTAATTGCGATAGGCAAGCAAGTAGCATTATCTTTGCTAATAACATCGTGCATGGATTCCAACCATTACTACTGAATCGTGGACGATCACTAAGGATCCCTTCACTTGACCGAGGATAGTTATGCATTATACAACCCTGCCCCTTCTTATAGGAATGTCTTCTGTAATATATATTTAATCGGATAATTGACGTCTTCTTTAGAATTTGTCAATGATAATAATATCGCACATATTTTTTTACTTTCTGAATAAAAATACTTAGTATGGTAAGCAATCGACTAAAAATTTCTCGTTAAACACTTTGTCGTTAAAAGTATTTTTAATATTTTTAAAAACCTCATTTCTTAAATGGTGAAAATTTTGTTCTTCACAGAAAATCTTTGAGACCGAGAGTTTACGCAGCAAAAGTAGGATAACTGATACGATTAAATAAGAAACGATTTTTAGCTCATGCAGCAGTTTATTTTTTTAATTTGTAAGATATGAAGATAGTCTGTATTTTTTTTTGAATTCCCCGTCCTGATATTAAAATAATACAAAAAAAAAAAATAAAATAAATAAATAAATTAAAAAAAATAAACACATTCAACTTATTCTTCTTTATGCTTTCTCTGGACTACTTCCGGACTACTCTGAATTTGTGCCTGAAATCATTTCACAGGACGAAGCTTTTTTTTTTTTTATAATTCCTTCTATAGGCCTTTGGTCAATAATTTTACAGTAATTTCAATAAAAACACATAATTATGTTAGTAACGTATATATTCGGTTCCTTTGGGGACAGTGCACTTTTTTTCAATCGCTACCTAGCGGCCAATTTCTGGACCTAACGGGGTACTCTGCCATTATTGAGTTTAGTGTTAGTTTGTTGAACTGAACTAAACAGTTTAGTTCACTCAAGTGTCTTTAAGTCAGTTATTTGTATAAAACTTGTAACATTAAAAACTGGATTTAAAAAAAATTACCTTCACGCCTCATTGTGAATCTGTGAATAAAAGTCGTTCTAGTAGAAAGTGGACGTTTTTGGAGTGGAAGAACGAATACTTAACTTAAGCAGTCACGTCCCAGGTTTTGTGATTTCACAAAATAGTGATAACCATTCTCCATATTTGAGAGCTCAATTATGAGTTTAGTCTCCTTTTTATGTAAATAATTTGATACTTAAGAGTGGAAGTCATGGATTAATAACAGATTTAAACGAATTCATTCCGTGGGGATTGCAACAATATGAATTATCTGAGTTACATAACATCACAATTGCAAACGGGATATTTGTACATGCAACATATTGAATCTTATCAGATTTTCATTTTTTGTTGACAAGGCACTTGTACATTTTTGTAATTTTGGTTATAGGATCCCTATTCGGACATTTGATCACGCCATCGAATTATTATTTGAATTCTAGAAGAATAGTCGAATTGCAAAACTCGCAGTGAAGGCTTTGTTACAGGGATGATATATATGTCACAAGGTTGTTCTAGGAGAATGTCACCTAACCACAAGGTCGGTTAAGGTTTTGCAAAATCTGAGATGTGAAGATGGACAGCTATAGAAGCATATTAAGATACCAATATCTTGTAAGAATCTGCGGTTATCCTGAGTTCTGAAAAGCAAAGCTGAATTTAAGAATTTCTGGCCTTGGGCCGAATCAAGCACAAGTTAAACATGAGAAATAGTATTGAAACTCTGAATACAAATTTTGTTTTAGTTTCTTGATTACAAACTCATTTTTTAAATAGCCTTTCTTGTATCATGATTTTCATCTTTATCCACATAACCTAAGAAAGTCCATAGATCACCTAATGTACAAGGCTTCCTAATTGCATAATTGCAAAATATGTGATTACATCTCTGGAAGAACACGAGCTTGAGGAAGTTGCGTGCGGATAATGAAGGAAAAATACCCTACAATACAATACCTAGGGAGGGATTGATTACCTAAGTGATTGAGTCTCGCATGACCCTCTTCATCGGGGGAAAGGAGAACAAGCAGAAAAATTAGGTTATCGAAGAACATTGTAAATAATTATTAATTTATAAATAATTAGTTTAAAAAAATACAGCTATCGTCTTCATAGACCAATATGAAAAAAATGGTTCTATCAATTAATGACAAACAAAGAATTCAAAGAAAGAAAACTGTGTTTTTGTTTACACTGTTCCCATCAGAAGCGTATTAATTCTTCAAACTAAACTATCTCCATAAAGTGGGTACCTTGCTCAATCCCTAAACCAGGAAACGAGCTAAATTTCGTCCCATGATTTTGCACCTTCTCTTTCCTACATAGAGTGGGGAGAAGGATTAAGTGTGAAAATCAGCTGAATACCAATTGGGAAATTGGGTAGAGATTCTCTTCTGTTCAGCTGAAATGTCACAATGCTAATACACAGCAATCCCAGGGCAGCTAATTTCCGGTTCAATTCAGTTCAACCTTTTTTCCGTGGGAGTGTCGTCCCGAAATTCACGGGGATTTTCCTCTTTTCCATCAGCTTTCCTTGGATTGTTTCGAACTACGGATGTCTGTGGAACAGTTGCGGTTAACGACTGTGACGATGTTGGATAATTGAATCAGATGTTAAATGTTTTGTGAAGTGATATTCTTCTGTGAGATCTCGTTAAGCTTGGGTACCTTAATAAACCAACTTTAATTTTAGGCTATAGGTACATAAGTATCTTGGAAAAATTGAAATTTGTAGTGATTGATGAATAATTTTTCACTTCTATTGTAAAATTGTCCAATTCCGATTGGTAACATTAGGAAAAAAAAAATCCCTTAAAAACTATTATTACCATATAGTACCATATTATATACTTAAAATCAGAGAAAAGATCTTCTCCGAAGAAATATATTTTTATCCTTTATTACTGCCTAATATAATTGTCATATTCTTTCCTAATATGTAAAAATCAATCCTAGTTGTAAAAATTAATCATTAAAAACTTATTTATCAAATTTATCAGTGGATAAATCGATCGAATGTTAATTGGCCATAAAGACACCAAAGAGGTGTGTGTCTATTTAATTTTAATATTGAGCAACTAATGGTATTGATCCTTTTATACTATCGTGCGAACATTAAGTAATTTTGTACTTTAAGTCTGATAAGATCATTAAAAATATTCTATTACTAGAAATTCCTAACAACTAACACTTAAATGCTGAGACTAGAGATTTAAATGATTATAATAGTAACCTAAATCATGTTAAAATCGTGTTATTTTCACAGATTTTCAGACTAATTAATTAATAAAATAGGTACAGATAACATGTAAAAACTAGTTTTAATCGTGAAAGTATGTAAATTGGCTAACTAATCAATTACATGCAAATCTAAATGGCCAGACGTAAAGCATGATAAAACTATGGTATGATTGTCATATTCTTTCCCTTTCCAAAAATGCGGTGTATATGAACTCAAATGTTATGATTGTGAAGCTAAATATAACGAACAGTGATTCAAAGATTCGATGAACACATAAGGGCTTACAATAACAACACGCAGAATTACAACTTCACTATCCATTTAAATAAAATGAACCGTAAATTCAAAATACTCTGAAGTGAAACATATGTAGAAAATTGCCTAAAATTAAATAGTTATAAATCATAAAATCATTCAAAACAAATCCACATTTTGTTTAAATGACTTAATAAATACTGCTATTAAAAAAAAAAAAAAAAAAAAAAAAAAAAAAAAAAAAAAAAAAAAAAAAAAAAAAAAAAAGTCATAGGTAAATTCTTAAAGAACTTTATTTTAATTTCTTGTCTTATTTTTCAAAAAATGTAATAAATATATAATAAATGCAGTGCTGATGTTTTGATTTTGATTTAATGTTTTCAGAACTGATGTTGAATGGTTAACATCCGAAACTAGTCGAATAAAAAAAAAATCAATAGAAGTGATAAATAATTCAACAATCCTAGTTGTAAAAATTAATCATTAAAAACATCGATTTATCACTCGATAAATCGATCGAATGTTAATTGGACATAAAGACACCAAAGAGCTGTGTGTCTATTTAACTTTAATATTGAGCAACTAACGGTATTGGTTCTTGAGAACATTAAGTGATTAAACTTTGTAATTATAAATCTAATAAGATTTTAGATTGATTAATTAATAAAATAGGTACATATAACATTTAAAAACTAGTTTTAATCGTGAAAGTATGTAAGCTGACTAACCAATAAACTCAAGATAAATATAATCTTAATGACCAGTCGTAAAGCATGATAAAACTATGGTATAATAGTTGTTACGTCAATGAAATAACCTAGTTCCGTTATAACGTAGAGACTTATAATGAAGTTATTACTTAAGTAACTTACTGCGAAATAATTAATTAATGGAGATAATTCAACAGAAGCTATATAGATTAGTGATTTAAGTTATTTGTTATTGTTATTAAATATGTAAAATTGGTAAGGAATGATGTCCAAAGATATCAAATATTATGGTGCATAGTCTTAAGCTAATATTTAGCTTATCTTTTTTTTTTTTCTTGTGAAAATATTGATATTTATTTCTTTTAAAATGTCATATTTAATCAAACCATTATAACTTGGATAGACGATAAGATCAGTGATCTCTACACTAAAACGTTACAAACATGGCTACCATTTGCTACCAATTCCTTTTATAGTTGCGGATGTTTTTGAATAACCTCTTGAGGGACACACCTGGCTAAAAGAAAATTACCCCCGGATGAGAAGAGAAGGTTTAAGACCATACTTGGAAGGTATAAGGTAAGCAAGGGGTAGTAGCTCTTTGTCATGTCGTCCTTCGCCGTCGGGAGGAAAGGGCACGGAGCGATATCTCTCCCTCCTCATCACTCTCCTTCCCTGCCGCTGGTCCACTTCGGCTGACTCAGCGCTCCTCGTACGCATAAGGAAACGGAATAGCCTTTTAACTTGCAATTCTTTAACTGTCGTGCATGCCGGAAGGGATTTCTTTGCAGTGCCACCTTAGTACAGTTAGCAAGATTTATACATCCTTTGATACTCGATAATTGCGAAATAATATAAATTTTCCATTGTCAGTCTGGTGGAGTAACCTAACAATAGAGAAGTGGAGAATAGAAATATTGAAATAATAATAATAATATAAAATTAAGGTAAAGTTTTATCCTTTTCTACAAGGATTCTAAATTAGTTTCGGAAAATATATAATTTTTATTTTCTATTCTCTTTATTTTCTCGCTTTTAAATTTTAAGCCTGCAAAGATTTTCTATCAACCTGCATTAAACATAGTTCGAATTTATCATCCGGATGGACATATATTAATCTATTAGTTTTCAATGACAAATATTGTTGTTCGTCTATAATCCTGTTTAAAAATGTAATTTTGTTCACTATACGTGGAATATATCTACAAAATAATATAACACGACTGTTTGTTTCTTTATATAGGAAAAATTCTGTTTTTAAATAACCACAAAAAAAGACAATATTCTATATTGTCAATTAAGCAACCTTATGCCTGCCTTACGTCGCTTCCCAACTCTATAGGAGACACATAAAACTGATTTATTCATTTTATGATTATCCTGTAGCAGTATTTGCTTAGCTTTTTTTTTTCAAAACCTGGCCTCGGAAATGGACCCAGTGCTAAAATTCACGTAAGTGATAAGGTCTAAATAATTTTGGCCAAAAAGTGAAATTTAGGCTATATAACGTAATATAGGTAAAGTACACTAAAGCATCTGCTTACTTTCCATCTCTCTAATTCTGAAATATTTAAACCTAATTCAAATTATGACTATAGAATAATTACTAAAAAATTGAAAATTAGATTTGACCAATCTAGTTATTAAAATAAGTTAAAATTATGTTTTCACAGAAAGCGTAAAACTAAGGGTAACAATATTTAATTTTGAGAACAAATAAACATTATCAACTTCTCGAATACATTCTATGGACTCAGTGTAAAAATAGTTAAAACTAGTCGGTGGTTTTACAACTTTAATTCGATATTATTCACATTCAAAAAATAGAAACAATCGATTCTTGAATTCGATATTTGAGTAACGACCTTGAGCATAAGATCATTCGAGATACATTTAAATGACTCGCCCATAAACACTATTTAAAACAATCGAACAAAAATTAATATGTTGAGCATAAACACAAAATAACTATCATTGGCTTGAGGCCAGAGACAGAAGCACCTGTTGACATTGTGGGCCTCAACTGAGCAGAGAAAGTGGACACGTGTGGAAGCCACGGCCTGCTGAATCATAACAACCTCTTCCGTATACTTTTCCCCTGCCTCTACGATCGGGCAACTAGCACTCAACAGATTCTATATAAGACTGTGCCTCGAATTTCTGTTTCCACCACTGAATTAGTGTGAAAGTAAAAAAGTTTCAAAACTTAAAAAAAAAAGAAAAAGAAATGAAGTTTCTCTTCATGAACGATTCCAAGCTCACATGAACACAATTAAAAAATAATTTTTTAGTACTAAAATATTGATGTTATATTTATAACATACAAAATTTAGGCATTATTATTATTTTTTGTCTGGGGTATCTCTACACAAGTCTGGCTTGCCTGACAGGATGATGCCCGCAACACATTACCTCATTTCCTGCTCTTCAGCGCGATATACTCAGTTTATGACCTTTTTTTTTTTTTTTTTTTTAAAACCGAAGTCAGTTTATTTTTTGTTTTATAATATAATTGGAAATACTGATTACATTGTATCAAAATATTAAACAGCTTACAGCAGTTTAGTTTAAAAATGTTGAACACATTTTTGATGATATTCTAGATGCAAAGAGAAATCGCACTTCATGCTTTTGTAAATTATACTTGATTTATTTAAAAATTTCTTTTATTCAGTAAATATGAAAATCGTAGTTATAATATTTGATGCACATGGTATTCCAAAAGTACAGTTAAAAATAGCCTGAAAAGAAATGAACAAAGTGATAAAATGTTTTATTTTTATGAAGTGTCTAAATGAAAAATTGCAATTTATAAATAAATGAGAATAGTAAAAATCCTGATGTCATAAATAAGTGGAAAGGTGTGAGAATGATATGATTTAAAAATAATAATACTGGAACAATATTATATTTTTAATAGTAGTAAAAACTACAAGGTGTGGTTGATAAATAAGAAAGTTCACACCATACATAATTCCTGGAATGTATTTTAGAAGATAGTGGCAATAAATAATATAAAATCATATATTGACTCTCTATAGATATCTTTTAAAGTACGGACAGAATTAAAAATACTTTAAACATGGTTGAGTTGTAGGATTTAAATGGAATGCTTTGATTTCTTTTTTTGGTTAAATATAAATATATTTTTTAATTTTTAAGATAGGGTGTCAATAACTGTCTGGTTTACTCTCTAAGGTATTTATTTTATGTTTAAAAGCGATAAAGAATATTTGGATTAACATTGCTACAAGGTTGGTATCTTGTATAAGTTTCGCGCGGTTACAGTGGCAAGCCTTTGGGTAGAGATACTTTTTTTTTTTTTTTTTTTTTTTTTTTTTTTTTTTTTTTTTTTTTTTTTTTTTTTTTTTTTTTTTTTTTTTTTTTTTTTTTTTTTTTTTTTTTTTTGCCATTTTCATGTATTTAAAATAAATTATATTTCATATTTCTTTATCGAACTAAATTCCTCATCATTCTAAGATTATGAAAAAGAGTCTTGACAATGAAAACTCCCAAAGATGAAACCATTGTAAGAACAAATCGTCTAAACTGATAAGTAAGACATTATGGGGATGAATGTGAATATGTTGCTCTAACCAATCTATCAGAATCCATTGCCGCTCTGCGTTCAGCACATTGATAAACAGTAGCCTAATTAGAGGACGGTGAAGAGACCGAAGAATGGAGAAGCAATCCAAAAACATATTATGTGACGAGTAAATCCATCCAAATCATAAAAGTTTCATAACAGAAAAAAGTTTTTAAAGAATTCCCAGAAAAAAATTGAGGAACTGGATATTTCTTCCAGATAAAATTCAAAACATTGAGCAAGATCTCATTTAAATAAACGGGACCATCTTGTGCCACTCTGCGCTGGGCGTCGTTTTGAATCTCAATGGGACTGACTGTTTCTGAAAACTGGATCACAGTTCGGCAGTAGTTCTCGGTCGGATTATTTGAATTCATTCAATGATTATAGCCATTTTAAGATTTTTATATAATTCAAAATAATCAGTTTCGAATCACATAATTATACAGTTCCAAAACTCCTAATATACATACAGGCAAACGATTTCACTATTTGATTTTTTTTTTTTTATATCCTCGGCTATAAGTTTCATTTATTTTTTTTTTTGGTGTTTACATCCCCATATACTTTAACCAGGGCAGATGAAAAGTATGTATTAAAATCCTTAAAAATATTAATTAAAGAAAATCAAGCAGCCAAATTAGAAAAAAAAAAATACAAAATTTTAAATTAATATGATTTATTACAGTTTTACTTAGACGGGGCTTATCTTTCAGGAATTTATTCGAAACCAATTTAGACCTATTCTCCATCGATGCATGACGTAATGCACGCAACTTAATATAAAACTTTTTAATTTAAAATTCTGTGAATTTGAAATTGCGTGGTAATATTATTAAATATTGCTTCATTTTATTTAATAAATATTTTTATTAGCCCTAATACGTTTTATATTAGTTAAAGTATATGAGGGCATGAACACCTGATCAAAAGGGAAACTTTCAGCCATGCATATAAAAAAAAAAACAACTGGGAAGAATGTTTTGCCTGTCAGTGTATTTACCCGGATCCCTTGAATTATAATCAAGAATGAACAAAATTAAGGAAAGGGTGGTAATACGAAACCTGAATTTGTTTTGGACTTATCAGTGTTTGTATATAAACAATCAATTTCAAATTTTATTTCCTTCACCAACCAAATAAGCATAATATAATTTAATAAAAAAAAAAACATTTTTGTTTTTCTGATTTTAGGTGCAGGTTATATGGAATCTCTTATATTATTATTATTATTTTTTATTTTTTTTTTAACTCAGTTGATGACTCATTTACATGACAGTGGTTAAACCTATTTGGGGCTCCACTAAACCTTTTAATTCTTCTCGTATCCAAAATCCTTCTTAAAATCATCAATGCTCCTTATTATGGCACAAACAAACTTATCCATAAAGATCTTCATGCTCCATGTTTTGCTGATTTAGTCCAAACCAGATACTTATCCTTTCGTAGTAAGCTTTATAACCATTCGAATCCAATAGCATGTCAACTTGCTTTCCACTCCATTCCTAAAAAACCATCATCAGTATATATAGGTACCTATATAGTATTGACATGATGTTGTAATCACTATTAATACATTTACTTGATGCATATATTTAATACTGTTGTAAATATCAATAAAGGACTTTTAAAAAAAATACAGATAGTGAGATTTTCTGCAGTATTCTCCATCAATACAACGTTATTATTCGAAGCTATAAAATCGGGAGGAATCAGTGGACAAATTTTATTGGGAGGTCTGAGATCTGATCCCTTGAAATCACTGATTTACATACTTTCCTTTCTTGGTTCAACCTTTCTTAATATGAACACCATTGCATCTCCAGCTCTACGAACAAACGAGTGCAGCAGAAACAAATGCCCGCCCTGCACACTAGACACAAGCTATGATTGGGATCCTTAGTTACAGTTTGAGATATATATACTCTTCATTCACTAATTATTGTTTACCATGGTATTAAGGATTCCACTTAATGGGTTTCATAGTTGCCTCTCTTCACTTACTATTTACCATAATGTATTTGCTAAACAAAAATATTGACAAATTACAATAAATAGCTGATAACAGATCACGGGTTTCCCAACAGCCAACCTTAATTGAAGCCGAACTGATTAAGTTTTCCTCTGCTAATTTTGTTATTCTCGGAACAAGCTCTCTAACTACTGTGTACACCTTCCAACTTCCTCTCCAATCAAGCAGTTAAGTACAAGAGTAGAATTCTACCAAGTTAGGGTTGGAAGAGTGAAGAATTCATCCTTATACCTTCATGTTTTTTGTGTTTATGAAATGTTACTTATTTACGACTTTCATTTTATTAAGAAACGAAATGTTAGACAAGAAATCAGAAAGCTCCTTAAATCTTTTTTCTAATAAACATGATAGTATAAATATTTCATTTTAGAGCACTGTATGTACTGTAGCAGTATTGTATTAGTTTCACTCCCAGCCCTTGTTCATTCATGGTTACCATTTAAATCAATAATGAAATTAGAATTTCATGGAAAGTGAACAGTGGTTATAAAACACAATAAAGACAACATATTTGATTTATTGTCTTGTATGTTTAAAATTTAATGTATACAATCCTGTGTAGCAAAGTGCTGATGTTTTGAATTTTGTGTATGGTTTTAGAACTGCTGATTCGAAACTAGTCGCGGAATAAAACAATTCCAAATAGAAGTAGCAAATAGTTCATCGATCCTTATTGCCAAAATTAATCATTGGAAATTTGATTTATCTCTTGTTAATTGTTAATTTGACTCGTAACGACGTCAAAGAGATGTCAATTTAAGTTCAATATTGAGTTACTGGTACCGACCGACCCCCAACACTTCTACCAATTTCGTTATAGCAGAGTTTTAATATGACTTAAAAGTATTCTTATTCTTTACTTAAATAATAAAGAGCAATGATAAATAGAAAGTGTGTTTTCGAAAGAAAGTTTCCATAATTGTTGCAAAATAAATTACAGATATACCAACCATTTAGGACCAAATTTTTAGAAAAATTCCACTGATCCTAGTTGAACAGATCCACTACCTTGGACTCCAACTGGACAAACGTTTGAATTGAAATTCACATACGAGATTGAAACGAGAAGATACAGCTCATAGTTTTCGATTTTAACATTTACTTGAAAAATGTACTCAAATGCCGAGTAACTACAAAAGACTCATTTACATGACTGTAAGTAGACCTGTTTGGGCGTACGGAGTTGAGATCTAGGGCTTTACTAAACCATCTAATTCATCTCGTATCCCATCATTGCTATCCAAAATCCTTACTTTTTTTACTTTTATGCTCCTTATTTTGTCACAAAAAGACCTTGATGATCCATATTTAGCCAAAGGGTATATTCGTCAATTTATAGTAAACTCCATAACCATTTAAATAGAATAGTGCATACTATTCTATTTAAACCTCTTAAGTCTGAAAAGAAGGGACCATCTCATATAAAACTAATTGAAGTGCTAGAGTGCTAAGAGTAGTTTCTTTACAAGCAATTGGCATGTTATGAACATTATAAACACTTTTACTTGATGTGTTTTGGTTTTTTTATACAGTTGTAAACAGAAAAATAAAAAAAGTTTCCTTGCCTGGACATACTTTGAATGAATGGACTGAACTACTTAAGGCTACAAGCCCCCTCCAGCTGATCCAACTATATAAGGCCACTTAATTAATTACGCCATCATTACTTAATGTATTGTTTCATTAATGTTATGGGAATCGTCCTTCATTATCGGAAAACAAGCGTTCCACGGGAGCATCCTCTGTGAGAGTAAACTATATTAACCTACTTGTGCAACCTGTTGGCGTGCCAGTAAGGAAATGAGGTAACTATGGCAAGAATAAAGATTTTTCGCGTTTATCTATAATTCTAAATAAATTAAAAGTTATAGTCCGATTAGATTGATCTATTTGTAATACGACACGAAACCACTAAGAAGTTGAAGCATATGTGACCTTTTATAGACTAAACACAAGTTTTGAAATCGCATGACCCGCCATCAAGATTGCAGGTCTGTAGCTCACGAAAATCCATAACCTTAAATTATTTACATAATTAAATGTACTAGAATGGATATCTAACTTTTGCTCAATGTTTCTTCTGCAGGCCTTTATCTCTTTCAGTCCAATAAAACACTAGTGGTTTCAATGGCATGAACATGTTTGTTGCATGTGGAAGTACAGCTCATATAAGGTTCTTTTCATTCCCCTTCTCGTTGGGCTTACAACTCGTTGGAATGCCTCATTGTATGTTCAAGAAACACATTTAACAGAATGTTTATGTTAAATGTATTTTCCATCTTCAGCTGCAAGATTGTGTAATATTCATTTGTCTAGTTAGTTATATTTTCACCAATCTATATTAGCTAGGATATAGTTCTCTTTTACTCAGTATGCAGAGATTTTGATCAAGTCTTTTATGTACCTTTAGTCTGCTTAATTCAGTCGATTAAGTCCATGCAGCAACTGGGATCCTGATTGTGGGCTGTACTTGTACTTTTTTTTTGGATCCTTGGCCTCGAGTACAGTTCTGTTCCACTCATTCCTACCCAGAGTCTTATTCTTCCAGTTCGCAACTCTAAGTTTCCTTATACTTGTAGCTTCCTCAACATTCTTTCACCAGGATTTCCTCTCTTTCGTTTTCTTGCAAAGCTCTCTCTCATAATCTTTTTTACCATTCACTCATTGAACGTGTCCAAACCAGACGTCTCTTCTGCGGTTCTCCCGCACAATATCCTCATAGTTGTTTCAATTGGTTAAGTTCTTGGTTATTTCTTATGCGCCAAGTTCCTTGTTCTCAGATTGGACCATTTATTCGTCTTATTATCTTCCTCTCGAAGACTCGAAGAGCTTGTTGGTCTATTTTTTCGAAAGTACATGTTTCAGCACAGTAAGAAACTACGGACCAAATTAACGATTTATACAGGTGCTTTTACTTTTAAATAAACTAAATGTTATTTTTGGGATAGATGGCAGAAAACAGCATTGTTGAAACAGTATGGACATCCTTTAATCTGACAGTAGCACCCTATAGAGGCCATTAAAACCTTTACGATTATAAAATATAGCTTGCAAAGGTTGTATTCAATAAGAAGTATTAAGATTAATCAAACAAGCATAAAATTAAGTTTAAGCATACGCAGAAAATCGTTTTCAGATTACGAAACTTTTATGCCGTTTTGAATATCATTAACATATCGCTAACTTCTAGGATGAGACACAAATTAGAAAGTATTTTGTTAGTGATTACTTAATTTTTCTATCAATCAGTCGCTGCTAGATAAGTAGATGTATCAATTTTTTAGCCCCTTATTTGAGAAATTTTTATTTCGAGAAGAAAAAAAAGAACTGAAACAATAAAGTTTTGAGTTGTGCCTCTTTTATTCTGAATGTGCTAATTAATCTGAGCTTAAAACTGGGGAGAATAAATTTATAGAATTATATCTTTTGAAATAATTTTAGTTTCTTTCTCTTTTGTTCGCATTGTTTCCTAACTGTCACTAATTTAGTACTGTCTATTACTATATTCCATGCAATCAGCAATACTATCCTTTATGGCATAGATATCTTACAACTAAAACTACAAGTAACCATATTTGCAGGTTGGTATACTACGATTTTAATTTTAATACTTTTAGAAATATTAAAACTAGCAAATAAAATCTTGGAAAATAAAAGGTTTTTTGAAATTTTTGAAATGCGATGTGTGTAAGTGCTCGCCAAGAGTAACTAGAGCATACGAATGATTCCAGGAGCTATAGAGATAACAACTAAGGATATCAGAAGATGGATTGCGTCAGGAGAAAGGCGAGTGAGGTACGAACTGCACGTAACTAGCCACTCAGGCCACTGCCCCAGTAGACTCCATCCATCTTTATAGAGCTTCTCTTGTTTTTATATCAAATTAAAAAAATATTTAATTCACTTCTCTTTATATAATAAATAATAATAGTAATAATAAAAATTAGCTCGTTTATTCACTCCTAATTAAAACTAACGCACCACATCATTAAACTATAAATCCCATTCTAAGTAAACGACTATTATGATTATTATGATACCGAAGTATCCAAGAACTATTTTAAAACAGTAATTATTGTCTTCTATCCCATTTGAAATGGAATAATTAAATCAATGATTTTTCTACATTTGATTCTTTAGTTTACTTAGTTTTACTGCAGTTTCTTCCAAGTAAACGCTTGATTTTACAAAAGCTTCAGATTTGAATCTGTTAAAATTTCGATTTTTGGCCTCCTTGACTCTTCTAGGTGAAGGATACAGCCAACGTACAAGGTCGTCCAAGAGACAACCGAGAGAGATGATCAATTCTTACGCCTAGATAATCTCAGAAGAAGGCAAGTTGCAAGTTCTGAAATCAGTAACCTCATTCAAAGTGTTACATTTGTAGTCAATTCAGCTCTCACTGTGAGGAGATGTATGAAAGAGTGTGGTTTGAGCAGTAAAAGGGTTGACTCAGTCCCTCTTCTAAACAGAGAACACCATGTAGAGACTGTGATTTGCCTGGAAATACCTTAATTGGAATTTTCATTATTGGAGAAGAGTTTTGTTTTCAGAATCGCACTAACATCTTTTGATAGAGTTCAGACCTGAAGAAACATTTGCTCAATTCAATATCAAATCTCCTGTTTCTTTTGGGGCTCGATCGTGTTGGGGTATCACGTTGGAGGCTCCCACAGAGTTAGTGGTTATTCGAAGACGATCTGCAGCGGTTTGATACCATGTATGCGGAAGAAATCCTACTGTGAATAATCATTTCGGTTTTTCTTGCTTTAAAATTCCGTTAGACTTTAAAACTATTGTTATTAAAACAAAATTCATTTAGAATTTTTGCAATGGGAGAAAGCAAGTGCATAACACAGAACAGTCTTTTTAGTATTTATGTAAGTATGTAACCAGCTAATATAGTTTAATATAAGCACATTGACTTGATGTTACCTCTATATTCCAATGTAGGAAAGCTACAGATCTTTTATTCGGACTTCAATTCGACATGGCGTATTTTTAATTTAATGACACATTGAAGATGATCATAAATGCATTTTTATCTCGTCCATCTTTCCAGGTCTTTAAAATCTTTACAAACTGCTAAAGGCAATTTGATAGACTTACTATAGAAAGCGACTGATTACGCCGCCTATGTGTCTGCCTCTATGCTATTGTCAGGACCTACCTGGAGGCGACGAACGGTCTATGACTCATGATCTTGGGATTCCTGACAAGAGAGCGAAGGCGTTAATGCAGGTTCACTGACCAGTCAGATCAACAACATAACGTTTTCCTCTTCCTTGTAAGTTTTTCTCCGTCAATGCCAAAAGTATTTTATTTTTATAAATGGTAAATATTCCAATAGGTTGGGAAAAATTGATCTGACATAAAAGACAAGAAACTGTTATTCGTTTCCGATAACTCCAACATTTACTAGACAAGCGTTCAAAGCTCCCAATAAATTACAAAAGACTTATTTACATCAGAATAATTAAACCAATTTGGACATACGGAGTTGGGCTTCGGGGCTTATGTTGGAAATATCAATGAATAGTTAAAAAAAAAAAAAAAAATTAAACATTTTATTATAAAAACTTAATTTTATTTTGGCAGTATGCCTCCAATTTATCATCTTTTAATAACGAAATAACAAATATATTTGTTATATTGCATATGTATAACATGTTAAATTATATATTTTTTCAGTAAGTGGCAAATACTGTTGTAATATGCTGCAAGTTAACTGCTCTCCAAAATAAGTAAGCCACCCTTGAATCCTATTGTAACTAGAAATTACCAAATCCCCGCTACATCTGTTTAGTTCTTTTTTTTTTTTTTTTTTTTTTAGTATGAATTGCTATTTTTACATGAATTGTCTGTCCTAATACATTGTAAGGAAGCAGACAACTGTATATTAAAAAAAATAGGACAATTTAGATGTGAAAATAAGGCTAGTTTATGTATGAATAAAATACAGGTTTTTAACTTTTTCTTGGTTTTATTATTGAACTTAAACTTTTATCATTTAACTTCGTAAATTAATATTTAAGAAAGTTAAACCAAGCATTCCTCTGAAAATATTGTTGTACTTTGTCACTACAAATGTCTAAAGTGGATAAATTATAATATATATCTTATATTATTTAATAGAACTCAAGTCTTTCGAGATAAAAATATTAAAAGGATTTTAATTTTAATTTCATAAAGTAATAAATATAAATATTCTGCCTCTTAAAACTCAGAAGCTAATCTATAACTAGTCACAGTATCTGTTCTAGGATAGTTAGTAGATAATATCTATCGCTGTCGACTAAGAAAAATGCGATAGAGGGTGTCTTCAGTAGCACAAGGCACTTATAGAGGCCATCAGTTCTATGAAGAACACGTGTACTCTTTACATGCCAAGTTCCTGTTCCAAAAACGAAGGGGTTACAGCTGTCGTCAGATTTAAAAGCCGAACAGCTGGTCCACGAGGGAGTGTCGTCAATAAAGGAAGGAAGGATAGCTAAAAATAAAGATGGCAAGGAATAGCTCGGAAAAGAAAAAAAAAAATTAAGATTAAGATCAAAGATTTTTGAAAAATAAAAAAAAAGTGTTCCATCAGATAACAATAAAATGTTACCGTTAAATTTCTCAAGTGAATGAGGTTTTTAAAACGTTGACTCATATGACGAAGTCGGTGATGGATTGTAAAAACAGTTCTTTATTAGTTTTTGTTTCATTTAGGATATTAAATACTAAGGAAGTTCAATAAATATTTAATAATTACAGAATAAAATCATCTTATTTGCTTGTAACAAATTTTCCTAAAAATATATCGTTCATTTGCTTCAGCATGAAACAGAACTGTACGATACTTAAACTTGTAAAACATTGGGAAAACTCGATGAAAATCATATTCAACTAAATGTATCCCTGTTGAACAGATCCGCTACCTAGGACTCCATTTGGTCTAACTTGGAATCTATATACTAGACTAAAACGACTAAAAAGAAACTGCCCATCGTTACTGACTATTTCAACATTTACTAGACAAACTTTCAAAGCTCCAATTAATTATTAAAGACTCTACTAAACCATCTCATATCCAATCCTTACAATCCAAAATCCTTCGAAAAATCCTCAATGCTGCTTAATTTGTCACCAATAAACTTAGCCATAATGATCTTAATGTCCCATATGTTGCTGATTTAGCCCAAACCAGATACCTATCCTTTCGTAGTAAGCTCCATAACCACTCAAATCCACTAGTTTCACAACTTGCTTCCCACTTCATTCCCGATAATCCACCGGTCTGAAAAGAAGACAGAGACCTTCTGGTGTAGAATTTTTATTGAATTGCTACTGATTGGTAGTTCTGATGGGTAATGCTTATCGACATATTTACTTTGTGTATATATTTTGTACAGTTGTGAATTTCAAGAAATGGATATAAAAAAACAAAAAAACAAATAAATGGATATAAAAAAAAGAAAAAAGAAAATTGATACACAAGCATAATGACTTCACATTATCTACCATAATTATTGGGATACCTACATCTATTTAAATGCTTGATTTTTCACGATACAATAAAATAAACTAGTCTCAATATTTTTATCATCATTAGGATTTTTATTGTTATTTACTACGTTGAATTTTCCTTACTGTTTCGGTAAAATGGTGTTTCCCGACCGGGAGAGTAAAGGTAGGTTTTTTTTTTTTTTTTTTTTTTTTTTTTTAACTTTTATTGAAATATATGTACAATCAGCCTCAGTTAAGGGCAATAAGTAACAGTGCTAATGATGTAGTTCATTCATACCGTATATACAAGTTCTCGTCCATACTCAATTGATAGGGAATAAATTCCCCGCCTTTTGCTAGGTTCGAACCGAGTATATTCGGTTTATCTAGGTTATTAAGAGTAACCAACCAAACATTGATTACTTTTATAAATTAATACATAGATAAAGTGGCAACGCATAAATTGTAAATAACACTTTCATTTCAAAATTAAAGTAACAACATTTCCATCTACTGGAAAACCAACTAGGATTGTTTATAACAGGCAAAGAAATGCTCACAACATACCTTCATCCCCTCAAGCCTTCAGTTTATATAAACAAAATAATAATAATACTGATACAATATAATGGAATTATAAATCAGAACTTTTTATCTTTGTACATTGTTGGGAAATTTATTTTTTCCGGCCAAAATAACTTAAACGGAATTGGTCTGAGTGCCAAGGACGCTTGTAGACAAAATAAATTGCCACGGCTCCTTTGTTCCATTGTGTTCTGTGATTTCAAGTTCAAGGCAACTTTATTTCGAGCTTAGCATTGCCTCCCTGACATTATGGTTGGGATATCGAGGTATCATGCGCATTTAGTCTTCATTACATATAATTTTTAGCTTATTATGCGTAAAAACAAATAAAGATTTTATTATAAATAATATCAAGGAAAGCCATTGTATGATCACTGCTCGTGCACTGAATAGTGTATGGCAGCTAGATGTAAAAAATACAAATCATAATACATAATTATTTTATCATAGACATAAAGTTAAATACATTTCTGTTTATGTACTCTAATCTAGAGAGCCTATTTTCCTCTCTCAAAGTGTCACACACTAGCATAAAAGCGACACGATTTGAAATTTTGTTATAATTTTTTTTTTTTTCATTTGGACTATTATAATCCAGGAAAACATCAATCAAATATTATGTTAAAATGATTGAAATATTTTTTTTAGTAGAAACATTTTATATAAGTTATAGAAAAAATCCTGTAGGCTTATATATATGTAGTTGAAATTGTATTTCTATAATTAGGTCTAACTGAAAAATATTTCTTCATCGTATTTCTTTCACTCTGGATGACCGATATAAGTAAAGATAAGTGTATAATATATTTTTTTCCTTCGATTTTGGCCGTCTAGGGACCACGTTAAACCAACACTGTACTATGTACATTTCTTTTATTGCGTTCATCCTCCCTCTTCTGCGAATATGTCTTTATCCTCAGTCTATGCTGCTCCCTTCGGTCCTCTGTCCACAATGCTCCTTATAGTTCTTCTCTATAAGTTTAATATATAAATATATATACTTATTCATTATTACTATTTCTTTTTAGATGAAGTTGTAACCAGGGGGGGACTTAATGGCCGAGTGAGTTGGGGCGAGGTTCTCAGCGTGCTCGGTATTGAAGTTCATGGGTTCGAATCCTACCTGAACGGGCTAAAAATAGGTTTAGAATAGGTTGGTAACCTGTAGGATAACCCGTCCTTCCTGCCCTAGTTGGGGTACATAAGGACGTTAAGCCCAAACAAACAAGTTGTAACCAGCGTTCATGTTCATGTTGTAATTAAGTGTTCGATTCTCAATTTAATTTGTCTTGAATTTTTTAAATCCACACCTGCGTATTTATCCGGGTAGATCCATCAACCAATTCCTTTTCAGCCTACTTCGGGTATATTGTGTACTTATAAATATGCTGTTAAATATGAATCAGAAATTGTGTTTCTATTATTAAATCTTATTGAAAAACACTTTCTTTTTTGTTTTTCTTTCATTCTGGATGAGCGATATACTCAAAAATATGTTGTTGTTTTTTTAAAATCTATTTATTTATTCATTTTTAGATTGCTTTGTAATCAACGCATGCTAGACTTACAATTTTTTTTCTTTAATTTTTATAATGTACACCAGTCACTTACTCCGTGACGACAAGCAGATGCAATGATTATATGCAAGATAACTGCTATGTCAGGCACGAGGTATTAATCTTAAATTAATTTTATCCGAGTAGATTCCTCAACCAATTCCTTTTTAGCTTACTTCGGATATTTTTTAGCGTTTCTCGAGGCTTTGGTTAGTATTAGCTTGTTGATAAGTCCGTAGAGCTTGTCAAGAAATCTTTTGTATTAGGTCTAGATGTTTACAATGGCTATAGTAAATCTGTAATATAATGTTTCGTTAATGATGTACCAATGTGATTTTGTATGAGAAAGCAGTGTAACCACTTCTTTATCATGCTGCCGGCTATCTTCGTATTAAAGACGAACTCCAATTTCGAGTACTCCATGAAAGGGAGGAAATAACCACCTCATCCTTCAGCAAGTCCCATAAACTTTCATTCCTTCCCATTCGGAACAAGGAACGCGTACTTCCTTTCGTGACGAATGTTCTACCGCGGTCTATAACTTATGTAAAAACATCTACGAACCAACTACAATAGTTCTTCCACTAATTAAAGAGGTTGAGCAACGATCTGCGAACGAGCCGCTGGCGACCTAGTCGCAGAAGTTGCGCAATGTTGCCTTTCTGCCGTTCACGGTTCGGCGTTTTAATTACCGACCGCTAGGCGGCACTCGCAATTTGTCCAATTACTGCAGGTAGAATCGGAAGGAACATGTTTATGTAAAGGTTTTGTAACGAAACTACCTTCTTTTTTAGCAGGTCAGATTTTTTTTCCTTCTAGTTTTTACCATATCTCGATAAAAGTCATTAACTTCCAACGTCTATCCGGATTAAAAAGTAGAATATGCAAAAAAACAAAAAAACAATGAAAATAAATTTAATTGACAGAAGACTAAAATGACAGGAAACTGTCCGTCGTTTTTGACTTCTTCAACATTTACAAGACAAACGTTCAAACCTTCCAATTAATTAAACGAGCCTCATTTACATGGCAGTAATTAGACCTACTTGGGCATACCGTACAATCCAAGTCCTTCACAAAGATCTTAATATACCATTTATTTACCATATATCATATATTGACCATATATCCCTAACAAGATGCTTATCTTTTCATAGTAAACTCCATAACCATTCAACTCCACTAGTATCTCAACTTGCTTCCCATTTTACTCCAGATAATCCACCGAGGTGTCTGAAAAGAAGATGGCTTTGGAACTTTCTTATATAGAACTTTCATTGGAGAGATGCGAGAGAGTAGTTGCTTTACTAGCAATTGACATTTCATTCTAAGCATTATCATCATATTTACTGGAAGTATTTTATTTTACGCAAAATAAAAAAATAAATAAGCTGGAAATAATGCCCTTAGAACAATTTGATATACAGTTTGTTTGTTTGTTTTTTCCAAAAATAAAATTTAAGAGGAAATAAAGACAAGAGTAAATTCCGGAAATGCTTGCTATTTCTTGTTCGCAAATCTACTCTCCAAAGATTTAAAAATTAGGATATATTAGACTATTATACTACCAGCAGTTCTCTAAGGCTACTTCGTTAAAAGAACAGCGGCTTAAAGTTTTCGAATATGAGGTACTGCAAGAATATTCGGCCTAAGAAAGGAAAAACAAGCGGTAGAATTTGGGCTTTGGTTTATTTTTGAGATAGCGAGAGATCTCTCGTTCACATTCTTTTCAATGTCCATCTTGAGTTTTTAGACATATACGTTGTGGTCATTGTTTCTATGAGTGTGTTGTTTCCTTGCATTCTGCCGTGAAATCGTTTAGAGAACAGATGCATTCGCTAGCTGTTTATATACCTTAGTTCGTATGTTAAAAAAATAATTCTAATTTCAATATCTGTGAGGAAATGCATTCGTTTCAATAGACAAATTTTAAAAGAAGAAGAAATGCCTTATCATACTTCCTCTGACGTATTATTATAGCAGAGTATCTATACAGTTCCCATCAGCATAGTAAAAGTTGTATTTATTCTGAGTCACGTGACAAAAAAGTGAGTTGTTTCTCATAAAACCGAAAACCAACATAAAAATACAAAGGAATAGGATCGGAACAATGGGAATGGTGGCCACTGTTACACTTTCTAGGTTCAACCTCCGAAAGAGAATTAATGCCATTTCTAGTTTTCTCTTATCTACATTTTTTATAAAACTTTCTGTACACGGTTTACCCCGAGTCTCATTAACTGAGCAAAGCTAATCTATTATCTTTTGAATTGTTGTTTAAATGTGTAACTTTTTTTTTGGATTTAGGTTGCTTGATCAAGGATTCATAAATTTTAATGGAAAAAAAAAATGTAGAGTTAAGAAGTTCCTACTTTTTTTGTGGTTTTAATACTTTATTGATATTTATGACTGTAAACATCATATACAATAAGTAAATGCGAGGAGAAATGATAACAGTGACATGTCAGTAACACGTAAAAAACTACCCATTAGTAGTACTTCAATAAATATTCTACATTATAAAATCTCTAAGCGTTTTTTTTTTTTTTTTTTTTTTTTTTTTTTTTTTTTTTTTGACAAAACATCAAAATCTGCTTCAAAAACTACAAATAAGCTTAAATGAAATAATTATATCAAAAAACGTTTTTTGGGAAGTAAAAAAATTAAAAATAAAAACCTGTACCGCTTACAACCTATGAAGGGTCATCGGTTCAATAATTGGTAAAGAAGTATCATTTCATGACCAACGCTATATAAACGGTATGTGGTCAGCATTTACACTCAAACGCCAGGTTTTTTTTTTCCAATTAAGTGGGAACCCACATCATATGATGCCCCTGAGAATACGGTCCATGGAAAAAAAAAAAATAAAACCCGCTCCACAGTTTTTAAACTAACAGATACAAGAGTTTTGACACAATGTAGTTAATATTATTTTCAAACTGAGGGTTAGTGTGGGTATAATGAAAAGATATCATTTTTTTTTTTTTTTAATTATTATTGAAAGTAATTTCGAGTAAATTGATGATTTTGTTCATTTGGAGTTTGAGAATTTATTCACGTCCAAAATAATTCGATTCAAGGCATTATAAAATACTTTAAAATATGCGAATAATAATACAAGAAAGAACAATAATATTAATATAAGAATACACACTAATAATTTTTGAAATGTAAATATTAAAACATTAATTGATTATCAATAAAGTAAGGAACATTTGGTCTCGGATCGCGATGCAACAAAAAATTAAAAAAACATGTTCGATTAATTCAATTTTATAGATCTCATAACTCAATAATCATAATATACTTCTCATATAGGAGGCATTGGTTCATTAGAACCGCGTCTAAAATATATTTGTGAATGTGAAAAAATGGATGAAGAAAGTGAGGTTAGGAAAAAATTGTTCAGGGGATAATGTATAGAATAAAAATATAAAGCAGATCCATATTTTAAGATGTATTTGTGTAATTTTAGGTCTATTAAGACAGAAAACTATGTAAATCAGTACAAATGTGTATTTCTATGAACTTGGAATTGAATGAATTTTAAGTTAGTAAAGAAATTTATTATTTATATTATTTCGGTCTTTGTTAAAAGTTTGCATTTTTAATTTATAGTATAAAGAAAAATAAATGAATTTCTGTACCTAATGAAATAAAATATGCTGGAACCGGTCGGTAAAATTAATTGTATAGTTTAATCCTTATTTAATTTACACATGTTGATTTCGAAAATTTAATAAATGAATTGAACTAAAATAATGTTAAATACCGAAGCATTTATAAATTTGAAGAATTTTTACATTTACATTAAAATAAACGAATGAATCATAAATAAACTTAGGCTGATATGATTACATAAAACTAAATAGTGTTTAAGCCAGTATCGAACAGACCCCTCTCACCTGGCTTTTTGTTCTCCCCTCTATTGAGGACAGGTGTGGATTATTCTGGTTGTAACGAGTTTTTGTTCGATTTAAAGCGTTTCTTATTAAATAGTTTTAATCGTGGCAAATTAAATTATGATGGAGTGGTTCTTATAGATGACACGGCGATATTACAAGGTAATATCCCTGAGACATAATTATTGTTTCATGGATGGTTTTTAGTTTCCAATATCATAAACGATTCCACCTAATTAATGTTTTTTTTTTTTTTTTTTTTTTTTTAGGTTTACATTTCCATATTCTTTAACCGGGCATATAAGACGAGTTAGAATAATTTATAAAAATAAATAAAAGCAAGCAATTTAAAAAAAAAAAAATAATGAAAAATAAAATTAGAATATTTTAAATTAATATGATGTATTACAGTATTGCATGAGATGGGGAATATCTCTCAATAATATATTCAAAATCATAGCAAGGGGCGCATATAAACCTTATTAACACATTCCCTGCCATTGGCCCAATTAGGGATTCGCGGGTATTTTTGTAACTGAGAGGTGGCAGCATTGTTTATATGAAAATGTGGGGGAAAAAATGTTGACTGTTAGTAAGTTAATTAAAAATATCGTGAATTTTAAATTGATTGGTTTTTTTACATGCTTGCATTGATAAAGACGTAAACACCCAGATAAGAATGAAACTTTTAGCCGAGAAAAAAAAAATAATAATAATCATAAGGGTGGAATTTTTCGCCAATCAGTGTTTACATATATATAATGTTTTTGCAAGGTAAGTTAATAAATTGATGGTACAATGGCACAATTGATGCATTCTCCAAATATTAAACATAGTTGGATAAAATAATTGGAATAAAATAATAAGCAAAGAAAACTCCCTGTAAGTCCTAGAACAAGTTTTTACTAACCTCACTTTCTTCATCCATTTTTTCACTTTCATAAATATATTTTCGAGACGGTTCTAATGAACCAATGCCTCCTATAATGCGGTTGGATAACCCTAATCACCGGATTCGGCCAGGGAAAGTAAGACTAATTTCAAAACCGGAAGCTTTTTATCAGCTGATAGATCAGAACTATTATTACGATAAATATAGTTACTAAGTTAGAATAAATTGATATAAGTTACAGCATTGGAATAATTTACACTCCCCCCCCTAACTCAGGTTGCTAAGTTGTATTTATTTAATGCATAACGCCGACTTTAGGATACACACTTTTTTGTGAGTAAATAAGTTTTTTCGTTAGAAAAATACTAATTCCTCAATAAAATATTTTAGTAACAAATTAAAGCTAATTTTGTGTTACAGCACTCAAATTATGAAAACCTGAGATTTAATTGGATGAATGTATTTGCAAGTATCATCTTACTTCTTAAAAAAAAAAATCAAAGCAAAACAGACAGTGAAAATGTTTAAAAAATACAGTAGAGTTAGGACTTGTCTCATAAGTCAAATATGTTAAAATATAATGGAAAATCTGTTTTTTTTTTGTTTGTTTTTTCCATTCATAAAAATAATACTAATGTTAAAATGTGTAATAAATTCCAGTAAGGGGAATTTATTGGCATTTTTAATGATAAAATTTGGACAATGACTATAAACCGATAGGAATATTTTAAAAGAAATACTTGATTTTATAAACATTTATTTAATTAAATTAATCTAGATCCATCGATTTTATAATAAGATAGGGGGGAAGGCGTGCAGACTAACCAGCACAGACAGGGTGAGTATGCAAACGTTTCGGCCACAACCTTCTTCTGGGCTACAAAAAAATTAAAACACACTTCTACTATATGGGGATAAAGTTTTGCAAAGTATAAATAATAGAAATTGTAATTTAAGTAATTATATCTAAATTGAAATAATAAAATAGTTGATGACCTATGCACACCTACTTATGCATTTATCCATCGCAAATGCACGGTGCTAACACTGCCTTAGATATGACTCTACTAAACGTACTAATTCTTCTCGTATCCAATCCTTAAAATCCAAAAACCCTTCGTAAAATACTCAACGCTCATTATTGTATTACAAATAAACTTATCAAAACTAATCTAAATGTTACAAATGTCGCTGAATTGCCTAAAACCAGATACATATCCTTCCATGAGGAGATTCGTAGCCACTTGAATCTACTTGTCTTCCAACTTGATTCCCTTTCACAACTCTCTTATGCGTCTGAAAAGAAGTTGGCCAAGGGACCTTCTAATGTGGCTTTTATTGAAATGCTAGTATTGAGTAGTTTATTTACTGGTTATAGATATTTCACTTTAATCATAGTTCCACATATTTACTTTATGTATATATTGTATCCAATTGCGAATACTAATAAATAAAAAAAATGACACTATACGACTGAAAACGAATATTGTACTTATCGGTGGCCAGTGAAACGACAATGTATTACAACAAAACTGGGCACTTACTACAATTGCACGGTTACATAAACTTTCTCTCCAGCGTAGACACGTAGAATATTTTTTATTTAGTTTATCGCAGGCACTGAGTCTTGATCTAAGCTTGATACGGTACCTCGCAACTACGCTTACCGTGAGCCCCACAGTGCAATATATCAAACCGGCTGAAGATAGCGCACATGAAAAAGAATTGCATTGTTAAATGCCAACTTCATACGGCTAGGTAATAATTGAGAGAAAGTGTGTTGCTAGGGATGTTATAACCAGCGAAAAAAATCTTAGTTTTATATTTTAGACAAAATTCGAAGCTTCCTATTTTGGTTTGGTAAAACAAAACTAACCTGCAATTACCGATCTAGTTTAATCCAGTTACTTATGGCCACTTGCAAGCTAATTAAAAGGGTTGCAAAGATATAAAATAAATAGCCATATTTATTAAATAATTTATGGCTATTAGAATTTTTTTATAAAAGAATGTTTTTATATTTATATTTATATATTTTTTCCTTCAGTCATATTTTTTATATTAATTTTTTTTTCATTTATAAACTAACTGAAAAGAAAATTAAGAAGTATTTAAATAGGTGGTTTTCATGAAATTAATAATTATATTGATTATTAGCAAATAAATTATTTACATTAACAATAGAATGTATAATCATAGATGAACTAAAAGGATAATAAGATTCTAAGAGACATTCTGAAAATAAATGTTAAATAAGATTTTGTTCTATGTAATACTAATTAAATATTAATATTATAATGACATAATGACATAAATATGACATATTTATAATGACATTAATATGACATATTATCTAATTTTTTTCTATTATTATTTTTCAGGTAAGGGAACATAAAAATAATTCGTTTTCATCTAAACTGTAAGTAATCAATAAGTTCAACATTAACATTTTGTCCAATATTTTACACATCTTCTATTTATTGTGTACAAAAAAAAAAAAAAAAAAAAATGCCATTAGTATTACACACAGAAAACATAAAAACAAGTTCAAGCAAAGGATACTAAAATACTTCAATAATAATAATTTTTAAGTTTCAACTAAATGTCCAAAAAAATTAGACTGCTAAATAAGCATTGCTAGGATAGGATCGCTGCTTTGCTAAGTAGCATTCATTAATATTTTAACTGTTCCGTTCGGCTTGCTTTCTTTCCTTTTTTTTTTTTTTTTTTTCTTTTTCCTGTTTACCTGTTTAGTTAATAACTTGGCTTTAGTAAATATAATGGCTTATATGTGTTAAGAGCTAGAGATGGTATTCTGGCGTCTTGGTTGGGAAAACATGGGAATAAAAATAAATGGTAAATGGTTAAGCAACTTACGTTTTGCCGATGACATTGTGCTGTTTGCCAAAGATATTCGAGAATTGCGGGAAATGCTCAAGCGTCTTCTAAAATTATGTGAAGAAATTGGTCTTTACCCTAACGACGAATAGAGGAAAAGAAGAATGCCAACTAAACAACTACAGTTTGGAATATGTAGAGGAGTTTATCTATCTGGGTCAGATGGTATCCTTCGCAGATAGAGGAGCAAAAGAATTCCAGAGGAGGATGGCACTAGGTTGGACCAAGTTTTTGTCCCTCAAACATGTTATGAAAGGCAATATAAGTATGGAGCTAAAAAGACGGGTATTTGACAGATGCATAAGCCCAGCGGTTACCTATGAATGCCAAACGTGGTCTCTGACAAAAGCTCAAGAGAGGAAGATCCAGGTGTGGCAAAACAACATCGAAATATCCCCAAGATCGCGGGTTCGCAGCCCGGCAGATGACCTTAGGATTTATTAAAGAGCTATGCCGTCCTTCGGAAGGGACGTAAAATGGGGTCCCGAGCCTGTGCGATGTCAGGTACTCGTTAAAGATCCCTTTCCTAATTATACTTGGATTGGCAAAATTTAGGACTCCCACCGTAGCATCGTCCGATTAGCCATAGCAGCATAAAGTGACGTTAAACGAAATAAACAAACAAATAAACAAACATCGAAAGATCTATTATGAAGGTGAGGAAAAGCGACAGGGTGAGAACTACCCAGATCAAGAAAGAAACAGGGCTCACAGACACACTCAGGCGGATAAGACTGAGCAAATGGAAGTGAGCTGGGCATCTTCTTCGGTGTGAGGAAAATAGATGGTGGAAAATTGTCACTCAATGGACTCCATATGACCTAAAAAGAGGAAAAGGGCGCCCAAAGAAAAGGTTGAGCGACACGTTTAAACTGCTGGCAGGACCCCTCTGGTGGAGAGCTGCTAAGGACAGAGACGTTTGGAAGAAGAAGTGGACCTATCTCCCATCCCAATAGGGCCAGTCACCCCGGCAAGTGCTGTCTATTACTCCCGAAAGGAAAGGCCTATGCATGCATGAAAGGAAGAAAGGAAAGAAAATGTATATGATTTATATTTACAGAACAAATGCTCTAAACAAAAAGTCAATATTTTTATTTTATATATTTTTTTCTTTTCTCCTGTTTATATTCTGAATATTTATTGTTGAATCTGTATACAATTTATTTTGCATAAATAAAAGGCTATTTTCATTTCATATGTGTTAAGCAGAGGATTATGCCTCTATCTCCAACATATTTAGCTTAATACACCTGCTTTGATATGAGTTTGGATATTAACTAACATTAATTTTTATTTAGTAGGTTTAATAACGTTAAAAAGAACGTAGCTCGATTTAAAATATGTTAGGAATCGATGTATTATGTTGCACTTCTACTTTTATTTAGTTTCTAATGTTAAACAGTTATCATCAGTTCTAAAAACATGTAACAATTCAATATACAGATTCAACATGTTAATTCAAAATTTATAATATTCAATGTCCATACTCACCTCCTAAAGGAATGGCGGAAGAGTATCTTTTTAACTAAGAGTTGTCCTGTTCTTCCTTAGATGATTATCAACAGGATTTTAATTCTTGTCCTACATTTTTATATAATATAATATAATCTATGTAAAATGTTTTAAATTGTTTATATGATTTTAGAAACTGATGACCATGAGGTTCTTTTTCTCATGAATAGACTGGATAAGGTATGTCTTCTTCAAAGGCAAGATAAGTGCTTTTTATTGCACAATATGCGGACAGATGTTGGTTTTGTATTGACAAACGTGATCTTAGAAATGCGTTCATCCTTCACGTGTGATGTTGCCAACACTTGCGGTAAACGTTCCATTAATGTGGTCAACTCAGACAAAGAGGCCAAAGAGATGATAAGAAATTAGATTACTTGGTATAATAGTGTCAATAGTTTGTACACAAATTATTATATTCTGATTAATACAGAAGGGAAAGGATGTAAGAAATCCTATAAAAAATAAATGTGTAGGAATAGATTTACTATTCTGAAGCGACGAGTGGTACAACTTAATTAGAACTCCAATTAATTATTGAGTTGAATAACCTGAGAATTATAGATCTCTTCTATGATATCTATTCAACCTCGAGGCATGGGCTGAGATGCCTGGAGCATGGACTGCATTACATGATCTAAGTGCTAGTTTCACTCGTACGATCTTCATGTAATCACGTCGCTCATTAGAACGTAACGCAGTTACGAACCTTGGGAAGTTCACTGCAGCTGGGTACAATAGATGGTTTTAAGTGATGAATTAGAATGTATTGAGCAGAGTTAGGAACCGTAAGTGGTCAATCAGTAATCAATGTATTCTATTCAGACAACATATGTTATGTTTCATGCCATGAATAAAAATAATTAAAATTATAGACAAGATTGTTACAAAAGTACATGTGCATGAACGCAACCCGTAATACCAATACTCAATATACCCGTAAACCAGCCAAGTAAAAAGATTATCTTCAAGTGACAGTTTTTCTCCCAAATGTAGTCAAAATAAATCGAAAACGGTCATACAAAAAAATGTAAGGCCTATTTCTAATCCAGTCAGACATGATCATACATATGCTATAATCATGAATATGCCCATAATCTGCTGCTTTTCCAAATTTACTAGTACTGTCCTCACTACGTATGCTGATGACACATGTGTGTTATCAATAGATCATGATCCCTTCATAGAATTCCAAACACTCCAATCTCATATCATAAACCTTCAAGAATGGTGTCAAAATTGGAGAATCAAAATAAATCCAAACCAATCCCATGTAATAACCTTTATCTTTCATGGTAAACCAACGACTTCCTGTCCTATAGTATCCCTTAACATTCCACTGATCCTTGCTGAACAGATCCGATATCTAGGGTCCAACTGGACAAACGTTTAATTTGGAATCCACACACAAGACTAAAACGACAGAAAACTGCTCGTCGTTTTTGACTTCTTCAACATTTACTAGACAAACGTTTAAACCTTTCGATTTACTAAAAAAGACTCATTAACATATTAACAGTAAATAGACCTATTTGGACATATAAAATTGAGCTGTAGGGCTCAACTGAACCATTCATTTATCTCGTATCCAATCCTTACAATCCAGAATCCTTCGAAAACTCCTTGCTTGAATGCTCCTTACTTTGTTACAAATAAACTTACTCATAAAGATCTTAATGTCCCATATGTTACTGATTTAGCCCAAACTAGATACCTATCTTTTCAAAGTGAACTCCATAACCACTCAAATCCGCTAGTCTCTTAACTTGCTTCCCATTCTATTCCCAAAAACCCTCCGAGGCGTCTGATAAGAAGATGGCCTAAAGACCTTCTAGTGTAGAATAGTTATTGAAGTGCTACTGATGAGTAGTTCTTTTCAAGTTTTTACATGTAATTGTAATCATTAACAACATATTTACTAGATGTATATATTTGTAGAGGTGTAAATATCAATAAATGAGAGAAAAAAACAATTATTATCTTTAGGTGGTAGTTTGTCTGCTAAAAGTGGTTATTTCACTTTTAAAACGGCTATACAAAAAATAAGGCCTCTTTCTAATCCAGCCAGACCTTTATCTTTATCGAACAGCTGTGATACAAGATCATTCATGTATTTACCTTTATTTCTAATATTAATCAGTAAAAAAACTCAATTTTTCCCTGACTGGGAAAAAACAATAGATCTCGAATATGGCTACAATATAATGTTTTTCCCAATTTACAATTTGGAATTAAAAGGATCAAATAGCTTAATTAATAATTAAATTAAATTAATAATTATGGTTATTCATTATAAACAAAGTTTTGAGAAAATTGTAGAGGGTTTCAGTTGTGAAACGGTAGTTCCTAGCGACATATGTTATAAAACAAAAAATAGTTTCCTTTAATTTTCTGAATAAATAACTTAACAAATTTTCGATTATAGCAACACCAACAGTGCTAGATCTTGTCAAAATGTAACGCTTTTTACTGTGGAAAAAACATATAGACCCCCAGTCAAAAGTTATATTCATGTGAATATTTTAATATGAAGATTATTTATAAAATATTTTATGCACAATAAATATTATTGTTATAATCAATTGAACCATACCTGATGTCTATCTTTTTTACAAACATATTTTTATTGTTTTCCGCTTAAAGGTGATTCAAACTCGTTATATTAGTCAGACAACCTTGCGCAGTCCGGGAAGAAATTAAAGTTCAATCAGCTTTGTTATTTTCGTCCATCGTCAAATTTTTTATAACCAAAACACTTGATCATTAATGACGTACTTTTTTACATGTTTAGGCAGTGTTTAAGGAAATAAACCAATTAGCCTCTAGGACAACATTGTTTGAAACGCGGTATTGCAGCATGAATCAGAATGTTGACATTCATTTTTTAAAATATTATTATATTGATAAGAAGCTATTTGTCATCTCAACCAGAATATGTTGTTTATTGTTTTTAAGAGAAATTGTTTTATCGATAAACTTTTTTTTATCAGTTTTTTTATATCATATACGAAGAATCTCAATTATTAACTAAGATATGTATTTTTTTAGTTCAACAATTACTGCTCGTCGTTTCTGTATTAATGTTTAAACAAAAAAATTCTATAATTTGAAGAGTTGATTTAGTATTTAGGGCTTCCAATTCCTATCATATCCTAATATATAAATAACTTTATTATAATTTATTGTATAATTATATATATTATCCGTATTAAATTAATTATTTTGTTCCGTATAGTTAGGTATAAACTATTAATTATTTAAATTAAATAATGTGTTCCATATGTTAAATATTTCTATAGCAATACTTGTAAAGGTTCTTTTACTTTTTTTTATTTTTTTATACCAGCATCACTTTGATGGTAGTGATATTACTGTACATATTGTATTATTTTTTTTTTAATTTTATTTAAATCTCCAATTATAGATCTATTAATGGGTAGTTTCTCTATTAGTTGTTTTATACCATCCATAATCAGCTTATGTGCTAGACGAATAGTGTTACAGTTGTGAATTTGAAATGATAAAAATAAAAAAATATATATCTAAATATTGAAATTTACTACTGTAAAAAAAAAAAAATAATTGGTATAAGCTCCCCCTCCTATTTTTAAAAAAAGTAAATAGATAAAGAATATAATGTCATGTCAATAACATGCAAAAGACTCATATAATTTTTAATAAGAAGTAGAAACATGCAGTTTATTTTTGAATTATTATATTAATAATATTATTTATAATAATTACTATAACAAATGTTTATCGTTGTCATACCCATTATACTCTCTCAACTAAAGTCATATGGAGGACTACAATCAGTAATTTCCCCCACTTTTCATCTCTTAAATTACCTGTAATGAAATACCTTCAAGAAAGACTAGACCTAGAAGCTTGTAAAACACTGCTCTTATCTTGTAGATGGTTTTTATAGGGTTGCTGGTATTTTAGATGTACTCCGGGAACGTTATATCTTAATATAAATATTTTTTAAACTATTATTGGATATTTAAAAGATTATATATAACAAGTAAATTTGAGGGAAATGATTACAATGATATGTCAATGACATGTAAAGAACTACTGACTAGTAGCACTTCAATAAATGTTCTACATTAGAAGGTCTCTTGTCAATCTTCTTTTCAGACGCCTCAGTGGATTATTGGGAATTTTGAGGGAATTTGGAAGACTAGTGGATTCGAGTGAATATTGAGTTAACTATAGAAGGGTAGGTATCTTGTTTGGGCTAAATCTGCAACATATAGGACATCTAGATCGTGATAGATAAATTTGTTTGTGACAAAATAAGGATCATTGAGAATTTTAAATTGTAAAGACTGGATACAAAAAGAATTGGAAGGTTTAGTGGAGCCGCAAAGCTCAAGTCCTTATGTCCAAATGGGGCTAATTACTGTAGCCTTTTGAAATTTATTGGAAGCTTTAAATGCTTGTCTGGTATATGTTGGAATATCTGAAGCTAAAACTAAATTATTAGGAAATATATCTCATAGAAATCATACTATGTGGATTATCATTCTAGGCAGCTAAGAATAATTTTGCATTATATAATTTTTATAGATAAATATTTGTAAAATTTAAAAATAAGAGTTTCAAAACTAGTTGTATTTTCACTTTCTCTCATAAGAATAAAATAAAGGGATTTTGAATACATTTCAATGGCTAAGAATAAATTTGCATTCTACGAACTCTCTAATAAAATTGATATGATTGTTTTGGTTCCCAGGTTTTTCGTTGAAATCCCTTGGAAGTTGGTTCCTACAGCTGACATTTCTTATCCCAAGGCGCTCATATCCGGCTGTCAACTATTCTGACAGATACCTCCACCGAGAATACCCTCCCTGGCAGCTTGCTAAAAGGCGCTGACTCAAATAGTCGCGAACATCGCCCTGACAAAAACGCACTGCGCATCCTACTCGATGCCAACAGCTATTTCGACCCCATTGGGACACGCGGAAGAGACTATACCCTTGCCAAAACCATCTATTATTTCCTACAAAACCTGAGGTGCATTCAGTTACTTAAATTGCATACTCAAATTATTCTTCCTGAAATACACCTCACCTGTCTCAGTGAAAGTACGCAGTTGGTCGAAACAACTGAGTTAAATCTTTAAAAGTTGTCTGCTACTTATAGCTCCAAAAATGAAAAGGAAAACAGAAATTAGAGGGGATTTAAAAATCTATCAGGCGTCGACAATCGAAACGGAATAAATCCACGAAATACTATAAAAAAAAAAAAATCTTATAATTTTATAAGTTTTTTTTCTTTTCGTAATAATATAAGGTATTACAAAGCCCCCCTCCCCAGCCAGTGGCATTTTAAATTTATAAAAGCTAAAAGATTTTATCTGAAATAATTCTTATTTTACCATATAATGAGTGAAATAGCATAGACAGGTGGTTATGGAATGGTAGCTTATTACCTGATATAAACAGAAATTAAAAATTAAACTTGACATTAAAATTTACTAAATAAATCTAGGAGCCTTAATTGCTCCTTTGAAGATAAGTTTTTCACACAGTAAATTTCTTTCTTTCATTGAAACTCATGCATTGTCATGGTCTGCAAAATATGTTTTAACCATTCAAAGCATCTAGTCATGCGTTTTTTGTTTTTTTTTAATGTCACGTGAATTTTTTTTTAACGATTTTCAGTTGTTCCATATCGAAATTCGGCGTCTTCAAATAATGCATATAAAAAAAAATAATAGAAAATTAAGTTTTTGATAATTCTAATTTTATTTTAACTGAACAAGTGCTTAGAGCTCCAAATTAATTGCAAAATACTTCTTTACATAACATTAATTATACCTATTAGTACATACGGAGTTGTAAGCTTTGGGACTTCACTAAATCTTCCAATTCGGATAGCTAAAACTTCACTATCTAATCCTCACAACTCTTCAATGCTCCTGATCATGTCAGAAATGAACTTATCCATAACGATCTTAATGTCCCATATGTTGCATATTTGGTACAAACAAGATACCTATCCTATCATGACGCGCTACATACCCACTCTAATCTACTAGTACCCAAACTTAATTCTCACACGATTCCCCATAACTCTCCGAGGCGTCTGAAAAAAATGGCTTTGAGGCTTTCTAATGTAGAACATTTATTTAATTGCTTCTAATGAGAAATTCATCACAAGTTATTGACATGTCATTGTCATCATTTTACCGTACATTTACTCATTGTAAATAATTTATCGTTGTAAATATCAATAAATTATTTAAGAAAAAAAAATAAAAACAACAAAAGATTGAATAATATTAAAATCAACATATAACCTGATGATTCGGACAGATGGCTAATAAGGGATTGAAATACTTCAAAGAAATTAGAAATATACCTTTTAAAATTTTTTTTTTTTTTATTTTGTTTCACAAAAAGTCATTGTGATCACCAAGAATTGTAAACTTTAAAGAACACATCTAACTGTAAAAGTGTCTAACGGCGTTTTTGATTTATTCATGGCACATTCTTATACCTGACTCATCCACTCAAGATTGGTTTTGCTGGAAACGTTTGTCTACCTGAAGACAAGCCGCTACATAGTCCCATTTAACTAGGATAAGCAGGGTCTAGTCAGAGCAGGTCAGGTAGGAAACTATTTGGCAAAAGAGGTATCAGATATTTTTTCAGGAAGATAAGTAAACTCCCTCTCAAGTCAAATAATATCTAAACTAACGATACATATAACTCGCAAGGACTAAATATTCACTTTTGGGCGATTTATCTTAAGCGAGTATATAGATAATTTTACAAAGTTGTCATGAGTTACCTAAAATGAAGAATTAGAAAAGGGTGTTAAACTAATGGCAACTATATGTTATTAATATATGTTTTATTTTTTTATAAAACTTTTATTAATAATAAATTACAGTAAGCAATAGTGGATTCCATAGGGATCCACCCTAATTTTACAAAGGTAGACTGTGGTCAGAAATTCTAAAACTGCTTATCGTGTATAAAGAGTTGGAAAATGTGAACAACTAAATACGTTACAACAATAAAACAACAGAACTATGTACTATGGGTTATAGTGATTGTAGATATATGAATACAGTTCCTGATACGGTTACAGATACATTAGATAAAAATATGTAAAATTTTGTCTCCAAAAAAAAAAAAATTAAGATCATCCAATACCCACATTTTGGACTATAACTTGTCAAAAGACTGACCTGGAAAAAACATCCAAAATTAAAAAGACAAGAACTAGCAATAAAAAAAAAAATACTATCTTCTGGACTACAGATCTTCATTTACCTCAAAAAAAAAAAAAAAAATCAGGACATACCGAGCAGAACTTTGGGGGTATAGTAAAACGCTTAGGTACTTATCAAATATGAAAACTTAAATCTCCAATCATTCCCAAAATGATCAACGCAGATACAGTGGTTTCAAATTAATTTAAATTCCCAATTAAATATTACAAGATGACAAAACATTCATTCTCAAAAAATATAATAAAAATCACCCTAATCCACTTTCTTTCAATTTCTCAATTGTCAACCCGAAGACAAAAAAGACATTGGCCAATGGATCTCTTTGTCTTTTTTAACAATTTCTATTTATTTATTTTTTATTTTTTATAAGTTCAGGATTTCTGATAATTATTGAAAAAAATATATTAGTATATTGTATATTAGCAAATTGATATTTTTTTTCCATTACACAAGCGCTTTCGGTCCAAATGCCATCCTATTTGAACCTTTGTTGTTAATTCATTTTTTTTTTCTCTTATCTACAATAACAGAAATATCATGAAGTATCGAGTAATCAAACAATCCATCAATCTATATGCGTTTCGAATAAAAATAAAAATAAATATATTCGTATATATATATATATATATATATATATATATTATATATATTTTTTTTTTTTTTTTTTTTTTTTTTTTAATACAAGGTTATTGTAGCCACAGACTTGGTTTACATACTAGGATGTACTATTGGTTGTTGTCTATTCTTCGTAAAATATTTATCACTTGATTTATTTAGTTCTAGATAAGTCTTGTTAGATTTTAAAATAAGTTTCCTATTTATAGATATTTGGCAATAAAACTTATTTATCAATGAAGCCTACCTGAATATCTGCCAAACCGTTGGGGATTCCACGACCTTTTTGAACCCGAGGGGCACATCGACTGAGCCAGCACCATTTATTTATTTAACATTTCATAGTTAAAATTGAACATTAAAATTAATTTTTCATAAATAATTAATGAAAGAAATACTTTTCTTTTTAAATTAACAAAGTATTACTTTAATAAACAATAGACATAAAAAAAAAAAATAAAATGAACGAAAGTGAAAGTTGAATACTTTTCACAAATTGATAATGTTCACCAGAACACAATGAAACTATGATAAGACTGATAATAGTTAGACAAAGAGATCAGATTTAAATGTAGGGAGATTGGTAGTTATAGTATTCTGTTAGAATTTATAACAATTTAAGAAGGATTTGTTAAATGCAAGAAAAAATTAAAATAGATGTCGCTAGAACGGAGTATTCTGAAACGTGTATTTATGTAGATCCCAAAGATAAATCATAGACAATACTCTATTTTCAAAATAAATAAATACGTTAATTTTCAAATAAATTCTGTTTTATTTATTATTTTATTTATTGAATGTCAAATGTATTGACAATTCGTGGTAACACAGCGGTGGGCACCGATTGAAGTCGTTAGGACACCTTCATTTCGATGATAATTAATTTAAACAGTTTATAATTCAATCAATAATTAACCCCCTTATCAAAAAGTGTATTAAACTTTAACGTGATTTAATTAAATCTCACATAGAGTTATTTTGGACTGTTTGAGTACTCACATTCACTGAAGACAGGCAATGGAAGCGGCTATCCAACACAAACACACTGTACCACTCCTCAGCCACAACTGACAATGCCCATTTGCATCTAGCTCTATTGCAAAATTTTGTATTTCCTTTACCTGATATGCCATTTTTTTTGTCCACGAGCCCTCCGACAGAGTCATTACCCCGTTTTGACGTAGGCAGGTCAGGTCAAACCCTTGAGGTCATTCGTCACGTTCTAGGAAGTGTCCAAACAACTTTCCTAGGATATTCCGCTTTCAGACAGACTAACTCTAAGATGGAATATGTTCTGTCGTTATCTGTAAAGAAAAATGGTATTCTTAAATTAATAATAGTTGAAATTTGGTGTATATGATCCACGTTTCAATAGCTGACGACTATGAAACTTTTCTTCAATTGTGTTGATGTTCTGTACATTTTATTAATCATCAGAGCTAACACTACACGAGGTTATCTTGAAATAAAAAAAAACTTCCTCGTATAATAAATCATGAGATTGAATTATATTAATTTATTTTCATAAAAATATATACTACTGACAAGCAATCTATGGAAATCTAAACAGAGGGGGTTCGAACTGAAAGGAAAAGTGAAAATAATAAAAGCATTCCAAACGAAACATTTTTATATTGTAACAAAAAGTTGCCAATTGACTAAGATTGCGTACATTTTTTTTAGAATAGGGTGGTAACATGTAGGATAACCAGTCCTTCTTGCTCTAGCTGTGTTTTGGTGGCAAAACACTAATTGCTATCCCATTATAGACCCGTTGTTTTCATGCTTTTATGTTTTGTTATCTTAAATCTATTTTAAACTTAGTTGCATGTTTTTTGTTTACTAATGTGATGCCAATATTAAAACTGTGTGCTTGAAATCCACTAAACAAATATACTAATCTATTTACCGAATCATTTACCTTATTAAATTTTAAGTACTAATGATGAATTACTGGTGATGCTTAGATTACTATTATTGTTTTTGTTTTCTTTTGGTTAATCCTTAAATCTGTGATCCTTAAATCCAAATGGGTTTCGGAAGTGTGCCTATTCAGAAGTTAACTTGTCTCCTTTATATCGTTTCTACCTTTTTAATTTTGATCTAACCTGTAGAGACGTTCACATAGTTCTGTTTTACCTAAGGTTACTTTTAAATTAAACTTCTTCATCATGTGATGATATGTATCCAGTTTAAATACAAGACTATTTTTACCCGTTGAATTCTTATTGGCATTGTTACAAATATCAATTGGGCCACAAGGAGATGAAATAGGAATTGGGTCAGATGAAGAAAGTTTGTCTTAGAGACGTCGGTACAGTGGGTTACCTGAGTCCCATTTAGAATTGGCCACGGATCAACATGGACCGATTCCATGGAAGTTCGCAATGTTATTTCTACTTTAACACATAAAAACTTCTTAAATCTGTGTCGCTTTCTGACCTAATCATTAAGATTTAGACAAACATGTTTAAAGTTAGCTAACTGCTCCACTTTCGGTAATATTAATCTTGATTTTAATCAGGACGTTTCATCCATTCGTTTTCGCAGTTATGTATGTGCTTTCGCATCTGTTAACTCAGATGAACAGTATATTTTAATCACAAAATTGGGTCTTTGAAATAAAGATGCTCAGAAGTATATTTGGTCCAGATTGAGTACACGGCACATAGCGAGTCAGGAAGAATACGGAACTTGATCAACACATAGGACATGAGAATATAGTAAAGTTTGTCAAATTGAAGAATAAGTTGGATCCAGCATATAGATAGATATATTACTAGAAGGAATGGTGTCAAGAATAATAAGGAACCAGGAATTGATGGAAAGAGAAGAAGAAGGTGTCCCAAGACGTGCAGGTTGAGAGACGTGAAACAGGACCTAATCAGACTTGGAGTGACTACATGGCGGAAGAAGGCGTTAGATTGGGATACCTGGAGTAGGATTGTATGGGAGGCCGAAGTTCATATGAAACTATAGCGCCAAATAAAAAACATATAATATATAATTAAAAAATGTAGTGGGACAAATTACATTAGAATATTATGAAAAAAAAAAAATTCAGGCTATAGATTCTTAACTAAAAGGAATCTAGGTATCAGCCCTTTTTTTCATCATCGGCCCTTTCTACGCATAATGCATTTTCTCGAGTTTTATCAGGTGGAGACCTGACATAAATATTTTTCAATAAATAAGTTTGTACCTTTGGCATTTATTTGTTAGAAACTTCGCCAACAAGGGCTCCTCTGTAAAGGGAAGGGTGTGGCAGGTTTAAGACTAAAAATAGCGGATTTTAATATCTGCCTTTAGCAGTAATAAGTCAACTGCTTATATTATATAATAATTATAAACCACTGAAATGTAAACGAAAAATGAGTGATAGATGTAAAACTTCGAAAAACGAAGTCGTAGATGTCAACCTTGTACCGAAAATTCTAATCTTAACGAATAGTTCGAGTGTGTGGCGAGTTTATGAAAAGGACATATCGATACATTTCTTTCAAGTGAAAACATAGCGAAGAAATATGTGTTGTATGGATCGGGTATTTGGCTGGATTGGCAATAGTGTTACATTAATGTGGTAATATTACTTGGTAAACTAGGTTAATATGAAATCAGTAAAGATACTGGTTTTAAAATATGGAAAGGTATTGTCAAAAGAATTATCCAGAGGGGAGAGAATGGGGTAAGGAAAGATCTGTCGATTGATGCGTTATAGTGAGTCGTTAGAAGTAATAATCGGTGTAACAGCTATTTGATTTAAATAAACAAATCGTACTAGATGTGTAATTATTTATAATGTACAATATTATTTAAACTATGAGCTTATTTAATTAATACTACCATTAAATTCTACAGGATGGTATAAAGCGGCATCGTTCCAACGTTTTTCAGTTTTGGTATTCCTATCCTAATGAAGACCGTATATATTTTTGGGAAGAAAATGTATATTTGGAAACTATGAGCACGAAACTTTAATGTGATTTTTTTTTAAAATGACCAGATGATTGGTACCTTATTGTACATCAGTTTAGAAAAGGACTTTCCTCCTAACATCTGATCCTCAGAAATGATTAGAGTTAATAGGACTGAGGAAAAAAAATTAAAAATGAATCATAGAACTCTTCCTCCAAGAAAACAAAAATGCTGCTTCTCATACTTCACAGAAGTCAACCAAAACTTGTAGATGTAATAATGAGGATTAACCAAACTGAAGGAGCAGGTTATTTGTATTTCTTGTTATAAGTACCCGGAAAAAAAACATGGAGCTGATAACCCAAACGAAAATATATCCAACTCTTCCTGACTTCTTTGTTCGATAGTGCCATCTAGATAATTACTTTTTAATGGTTTTCTAATCAAAGTGGAAATTATTTAGGATTAGTCAGCTGGTCCTGACCAAAAGATTGTTAGCTTTGTTGTATAGCAAGGGATTTTTTAAGAAATAAATATCAGTTAGAAAATCAACTATTTATTTTGTTAGCAACCAATAATTCAAGCTCCACGCAACAAATTAGACTATTTCAACACTTATTTGGAAGTATCAAGAAATAATTAAACCAACAATAAAATAATGATTAAGACATTTGTCCTTATATACAAATTATTAATATTTTCTCTTGTACTGATTTCTTCAGTGTTAAGTCCAATCCAATTGATTTTGAAATACTACTTTTCAATAGAATCTATATCGAAGTGGCTACATTTCTAATATTAAAAAAATCAATTAATTTATACCATATTGTTAAATAAAATCCTGGTAACCCTGTGTAACTGCTAGGGTCCCCAAAGCAATTAACAACTGAAGGGTTTACTGCAAAAAAGGTCCTTTTTTTTTCTATATAAATTTATTGAAATTTACAACTGTAAAAAATATATACATCAAGTAAATGTGTTGATAGTAAATACAATGGCATGCATATAACTTGTGAAGAACTACTCACTAGTAGCACTTCAATAAATTCTACACTATAAGGTCTCTAGGCCATCTTTTCAGACGCCTCGGAGGATTATTAGGAATGGAGTGCGAACCAAGTTGGGGGACTAGTGGATTGGAGTGATTATGGAGCTTATATGGAAGGATAGGTATCTGGTCTGGGCTAAATCAGTAACATATGGGACATTAAGATCTGGATAAGTTTATTTGTAACATAGTAAGGAGCATTAAGGATTTTTCGAAGGGTTTCGGATTGTAAGGATTGGATACGGAAAGAATTAGAAGGTTTAGTTGAGCCACAAAGCTCAACTCCGTATGCCCAAATAGGTCTGATAACTGCCATGTGAATGAGTCTTTTGTAGTAAATAGGAAGGTTTGAGCAAAAAAATGTATATTTATAAAATTTGTTTTGTTCGATGACTTAGCTACAATAGTTAGTAATCATGTGAATCATAAGATGAGATTGCCTCTCATGTTTGTTTGTTAATTTTCCAACTATTTATATATATATATATATATATATATATATATATATATATACTTTTTTTTTTTTTTTTTTTTTTTTGAAAAATTTATAAGTAGAACTACCTCCTTTTTGCAGCAAAAACCTTCAATTTTAGATTATTTATCATTTAAATTTGTCAACTATCGTAGGAAGTATCGTCACAAACGAATCTCTGTTAAAATACTAATAAATTTATAAATATGTTTACATATAACATTTAAAAATAATAATTATTTAGTAAAACATTCAATTAGAAATGCATTATTTGCCACAATTAGGTTGTTTTTTTTAGTATGTAAACACGTATTTGAATACGCTTTATGTCAAATAGTGAAAGGCGTAAAAAAATATGCACTCATTACAGGGTTTCTGCATTCTGGAAAACTGATTGATATCTTCAAATGTTAAATTTTGACTAATTTATCAGCAGTTCTAAAAACATAAAATCGCTGATATTTTGAATTTATATATGTTTTTAGAAGATATGATAAAGGTTTAACATATCAGTTTTCCAGAATGCAGAAACCCTCTAATGGGTGCATATTTTTTTACGCCTTCTGCTTTTCATATATAAATCGCTCATATAAAATCGATGATATTTTGAATTTATGTATAAATCGATTCTAAAGAAAGAAGCAACATACTAAAATTCATGTCATGCATTTTTTAAATTAATATATATAATAAAATTGTTGATCTTTGAATTTCCGTATGGTTTTAGAAGTGATGTTTAACCTTTAAAACTAGTATACCAATATAAAATACCAACAGAAATGGATAATAATACATAAATTCCTAATTTTATCGATCCTTCTATATCATCATGCGTTATTCAATTGTTAAACATACTAACATTTTTTTTTTCTTTTTGCAGGTAAGGAGAAAAATATTCATTTCATAAAGTCGTCTGTAGACGTAAGTACAAATATAAGCTGTAATTTGGAAACGAATAAATACAATATAAAATTTTTTTAAAAACTATTTTGCACAGTAATTTATTATTGGGATATGTTTTATAAGATTCATATATAGAAATTAAGTAATCTATTAACTAACCTATTTATGAAGAATACTTATATTTGTTATTTCTGACATTGTTTTCAAACGGGAAAAAAAATGCATAGAACCTAATTCTCATATTCATAGCTGAATTTTGCATATCTTATTTATTTACCCTTAAAATCATGTTTATAAAAAATATTTGACTTCACTCGTTACTTTAAGCACTGTAGTTTCCTAGCAGACAATGGGACATTTGAAACGCAATGGGGCTTACACGATGCCCTTGGAGTTAACACTCCTGTCCTTGGCTGACTGACATCCTCTTGAATTGTAACTATTTAGAGTGTATTTAAAAAAGTTTTTCTATTTTCAATTAAATTCTAATCCACATAATCATAATATATTTATTTTTAATTCACCGTTACCTTGCTTAAGACGTAAATAAATGTGTAAAAATACACAGATAGTTAAGGTATGATTTGGCGAAAGGAGATAAAATTAGAAGGAAAAACTTTCCATGACTAAGTGAATATGATTAACTAACTGCAAACAAGCACCTGATGTGCTTCACAGATCTTTTTTTTCAAGTATAATTTTTATTTATTTTGACAGCGTAAAACGAATTACGTAACAGTTATTTTTATATTTCAAACATTGAACCTCAGGCACATTATTGAAATGAAATGAAAATGAAAAAATAAACTTTATTCTGGGACTTACTGTCCCCTAAGAATAAAAATAATGCACAATTAAAAGTACAATCGTCTGGCCTGTTATTTACAAATTAGATGCTTCAGTAGTTACTGCATACATTTTTTACAGGAAAAAAAATGATTATTGACATATTTGCGGAAGATTGATTGTCTAAAAGGTACAGGAAAAAATTATTTTTAAAGGACGTTATGGAAGCTGCTTTACGAATAGAAGTGGGTAGTGAATTCCAGAAGGAGGTGGCACGAATGATGAAGGAAGCGGATTTATGTAAGGGGATATATAGGTTAAAAGGTTGGGATCCAGTGTTTAGGAGGTGGATAGAAGAACGCAGATTTAATAAATCAAAAATATAGGAAGGGTTTTTGGTTTTTAGACATTGGAATAGGAAAGTACCCAGAAAGTATTGCCGTCGGAATTTAGGAAATAGCCTAAATTTTTATTTTATATCAATTTATTGAAATTTACAAATTTACAAATATACACATCAAGTAAATGTGTTGATAACGATTACAATAACATGTCAGAACTTGAAAAGAACTACCCTAACTCTAGATCTCTACGCCATCTTCTTTTCAGACGCATCGGAGTATTATCTGGAACGGAGTGGGCTGCAAGTTGAGATACTAGTGGATTTGGGTGGTTATGGATCTTACTATGAAAGGATAGGTATCTGGTTTGGGGTAATACAACAACATATGGAACATTAAGATCTTTGGATTGTAAGGATTGGATACGAGAAGTGGCGCCCCTATGTATTTAAATAGGAATAATTATTTTTAAAAATATGCTATAGTCTTCATCATTCTTGCATCCCCCCTACTTTATTTGAAAATTATAATTAAATTATTTACTTTTTTAACATAGCAACACTTAAACGCCTAGGTTTCTCCTCTAATAATAATAATGATCTTGCTTCAAACTGTCCGATCGATTAAACATTTACTAGACAAGCGTTCAGAGCTCCCAGTTAATTACAAACGACTTATTCACATGACAGTAATTAGACGTATTTGGACATACGGAGTTGAACTTTGGTGCTCCACTAAACTTACCAATTGTTCTCTTATACAATTCCTACAATCCAAAATCCTGAAATCCTCAATGCTCCTTATTATGTCACAAATAAACATACATAACGATCTAGATGTTCCATATGTTGCAGATTTGGCCCAAACAAAATACCTACCCTTCCATGACTGCTACATACTCATTCGAAATTATAGTCAACCAACTTGCTTTTCACTCGATTCTCGATAACCCTCCCAATTTACTTAGTGTTTATACAGTTGAATATCAATGAAGTGTAAATTAAAAAAAAAAAAAAAAAAAAAAAAAAAAAAAAAAAAAAAACTGAGCAGTAATTTACAGAAGTATTACTCATACATAATTCCTCAAATCTATTTTATATATGTACCTACTGCATTCTGGTAGAGTTTAATTTGCGTTATGGTTTAACTTAAACAAAAACGTCGTCATAAGATGAACGTAATTGTTTTTATTGCGTTTTAATTGCCATTATCAGTTGCCACACTCCCGCTGAAGATAGTGGCGATGTAAACAAACAAAGAGACCACCTGATATTTACAGTTAGAGAAAAAACGTTCCCCTTGGGACCGCAAGGTCGCCTCCCCCACTGCTGCCAACCGATTAAGACAAAGAAGAGGCGCCGTTTTTTTTTTTTCTTATCCCAGATCATTTGATTTCGTTGTTTGTTATTGCCTAACCTGCTGTACGTCTACTGTAAAATCTTCGTTGGATCCGTTTCGCTTTTTTTCGCCTCTTCTTCACATCATAGACTCCGAAGCGTAACCAATGGATCGGAATAATCTGATTTTATTGCTAATAGTGGCTACAGGGGAAACAAAAAAAAAACATTTAAAACTATATCCGGGATACTAGCTATAAATATAAAAAACTATTGAGGACACATAATTACAGTTTTTTTTTTTAATGTATAAACAAGATTTAACATTATTTATAAAAAAATAGTTAAAAGCTCATTTTATAATTGAAGGAGTTATGTAGTAAAACACAATTTTGAGTAATTTATGTTTAATTTTTTTATTTTTTTTAATACGCTTTTATTAACTTCACCTGTATGTAACGGAATCTTTCATCGCAATTTTCACCCATTTCCAGCAATTAACTTGAAAATATGCACACGTTTCAAGAACTAATGGCAATACAATAATTGCACAACAATAATGTTCTCACTTAGTCTAGTTAAATTAGTTGATTGATTTTGGATAAACTGTTTTAAAATTGTAAACAGATCACGAATAGTACAGGGAAATTAACTTCGAATCTTAAAAAATTTAAAATTAAATGGTCTGACCGCTGCAAATTGTTCACTAAACTTAGTTTCTTAGTTAGGTTTTATAAAAGCGTATTTTTCTAGTTTTTTTTTTTTTTAACTATAATTTTTATTACATTATAGTTTAGGAGGAAAATTTTACATAGCCCCTTCATCTTCTTCGTATATATTTTTCTAGTTGTTTTGGAATATTCAGATTTGACCTCCTAACACTTCTCATAAATTCTTTAACCAATGAACTGGATTGTATTTTTTTAAAATGTGACATAACCCCTTTAGTGTGAAATAAATAGGATAGTTGAAGATAAATAAAATGATCATAATACAGAATCAATAAGGTTACAAGCAAAAATAAAATTACAATAAATCATAAATACAGTAATGAAATGAATAATTAGAAAAATATAATGAAAAGAATGGGTAATTTTAATTATATAAAAATTATTTTAAAACGTTCTCTGTACCTTCAAAAATAGCACTTTCTTTCGAGAGCAATAAATGTTTATATCATTAGAATCTAAATTAGGCTTATTTATTATGGAATAAGTTGTAAACAAAGAATGCTAAGTTTATTTTTTACACATGTCTATAATTTCCTGTAAACTTATAACAGAAAATGTTCTTAATTGTTTTCCTAAACCATATCTATATTGCAGTCCACACAGATTGAGGCAAATACTAGTTTTGATGATAAATTACTGTGATAGTAAAACATTTGTTTTATTAAATATCAATAACAAAAATAACCTACTCAATTGACAAAAATAAAACGATGAATTATTCAATCCTTCCTCAAACCGACACAAAAAACAACACAACTACGTGTTTTTTCGAAACGTATATTCTCACTCAAGGAAGAAGTCCTTGAGATTTAACTAACTCCCCTTTTTATTTTTAAGATAATATTTATTTATTTTTACATTTTTTATTACTAATATATAATATACTTACATTGCTACCATAATCTATTAATAAATACCTAATTTAAAAATATAAAAACATAATTTGGTTCCCTTCAATGTACAATTGGCAGACCCAAGAAATGAATCTTGACCTTCCCATCAAAAGTAGGTTGTTTTTATAAATTTTCCACTTTTATTCCAACCAAAAAAATTACTATTATCTTCTAATTTTACCTAATATATAATATGAATACTACATAATATTTTATGTAAAAATAACTCTCTCATCCTCCGGTTTATCATATAACAAACTAAGAACCCAACCAAATTTCCTCTCAAATTGATAAATATTTAAATTATAAACACTAATTATTAAACACCTTACAAATTTAATTAAAGCCACAGGTTTATATATATATATATATATATATATATATATATATATATATATATATATATATATATAAAAAAAAAAAAAAAAAATCCACTACTAAATTATATTTATAACATAAGAGATTGATGAATTCATTAATTTCATGTTCATAGTAATTTAAATATTCTCTTTTAATCCAGTTACAATTTAATAACTCAAGAAGTGTAAATAAAAAATTATATAAAAAATATTATTACTATCCTATACAATTTTTATAATACCATTTTACTAACTATACTATACTATACTAATACCTTGTTGCACTTGCATTTAAAAAAAAAAAAAAAATCCATCCACCATGGTGGTTTCTTAAACATTTAAATATGACATCTAACGTTTCTTTAAAAACCATTTAGTGAAGCCCAAGGAAAAGGCAAAGAGCTAAAAGCCGCCTTGGGTTTAGTTACAAGATAGGAACAGTTACACAATAGCTGGTATTAACAGCCTGCATAGCCCTCAGCTTAACAAGCGTGGAATTATCACAAATTTGCATTAAAAGCATCCTTACTTTATCAGCTAATACTGAAATATGACACTTCGGAGAAGTTTAGAACTTTTTAAACGGTCGTCTTAAATGTTAAATCCACAAACGGGGTCAAACACATGCGGTTTTCTGGTTAAGACCGATTCGAAAGGAAATAAGAAGTTTGGCAACATTTAAGCGACTACTACATCAAATATAGGTGCTAGAATCCTTTCATAAAAATAATGGAAATATTAAAAAATATAGTAAAAACTAAAAACTATTCAGATGTATTATTAAGAAATCAAAAAGTCGAACTGTCTACAAAGCTTGCGTGTGAAATATTATTTCCACTGACAGATCTGCCTTTCACTATTTTGAAACGATTAATTAATGTGTTTCGTAGAAGTAAATTATCGTACTCATCTCAAGAATAGGCTAATGAGCTTTAATGCACTTATAATTATATATTTCTATAATTTCTATAATTATATATAGTTTTTCTTAAACCTACAGATCTCTTAAAATAATCTGCATTTTATATTAATAATTATGCAATATGTAATTATGAATATCAGCAAATGGGATTTCAGAATCGGCCAAGACTTATGAGAAAATTAAATGCTATTGCATGGTTTTATTTGAAAATATTGTGTCATCAGCTACAATGTTTTAGAACATTTTCGATACAAGAAGTCAATTTTTTGTAAATTCTTTAAATTAAATTAACTAATAGCACCTGTTGATAGCCTTCGAACAGTCACACAATGCTACCAACCGTTTTACTCATATTTCCCTGAGAGAGGGGGAAAGGGTGAAATACTTGTAGTAAGTCAGCCAGATATTAAAATAATTGCTAACTAGTCCAGTGGTTCCAGACTGCTGCATGGAGATGTGTACAGTAAATTTTTGTTCTGGGTGCTTCTCTTACCCATACAGATCATTTTTATCAAGGGTACGCGTTTCTGCTATGGGAGATTTTTTTTATCAAAATGGCCGCCAATATCCGCCAAAATCCATATATATCTTTAACTAGTCGCTCTATCAACTAATTTTAAAGGATAAATTTTCCTCAAAACACTTTCTTATAATGAATAAATGTATTTTAGTACTACTATTTTTTTTTTTTTTAATTGGGGCTTAACATTCTTATGTACAATACTTGGGCAGGAAGTTCATATTTGTCATATTTAAAAATGTATAACATGAGAATATCATAATTTTATCTCTGAAACATCTCGTTCCAACAAATATTTATAAAGGGCAACAAATGATCAGAACAGTATTTTTACAACTGGTTGATAAACCGCATTTGCAAAATTTAGAACATGTTTAGAGTTCAATGTACATGCCCACTTCTGTTGAAATCCGCAACCCTTGCTACAGCATATATTGTTTAGGGAAGCACCCAGAACAAAAATTTGCTGTACACATCTTCATGCAACAGTCACTTTCTCTGTAGCTCCCAGACTGAAACTCAAGCCGTCACGTTTGACACTTTGCCAGAGTAATGACTAGAGAGGAATTTGATAATTCATTTTAAATTTAAATATTTATTGATATACCACTAATCCCTGTTGAACAGATCCGCTACCTTGGACTCCACTTGGACAAACGTCTTACTTGGAATCCACATACAAGACTAAAACGACAAGAAACTGCCCGTCGTTACAGACTTCTTCAACATTTACTAGACATATGTTCAAAGCTCTCAATTAATTACAAAAGACTCATATACATGACTGCGATTAGACCTATTTGGACGTACGGAGTTGAGCTTTGGGACTCCACTAAACCATCCAATTCATCTCGCCTTCAACTCTTACAATCCAAAATCCTCAAGGCTCCTTACGTTTTCTCCAATAAACTTACCTATAAGATCTTAATGTTCCATATGTTGCTGATTTAGCCCACACCAGATACCTATCCTTTCATAGTAAGCTCCATAATCACTCAGATCCGTTAGTTCCAGAACTTGCTTCCCACTCTATTCCCGATAATCCTCCGAGGCGTTTGAAACGAAGATGGCCAAGAACTTCTAATGTACAATTTTTAATAAATTGCTACTAATGAGTAGTTCTTTTCAAGTTTTAACTTGTTATTATAGTCGTTGTCAATACATTTACTTGATGTATATATTTTGTACAGTTGTAAATTTCAATCAATGTATATAAAAAAAAAAAAACATTTCTTCATGATTATTAACATTTACAAATTTTAAAATTTTCTTTACCACTAATAATCAAAATTTTGGTTCCTATTGCTATTCATGAATATTTTCCCCAATTTTCTGTTAATGAGGCAGGCTCAGACATTTTTATTTTTAAATGGTAAAGATTATATAATAATTAAGAGAAGCGCAGCAGACTATCCCTCATTTTTGTGAAAATATACCTTTAAAGTTCAAAAGTATTTGTCTTTTGGCAAATAAAAGAAATAGCAAAAAATATATCTCCTGCTTTCAGTCGGACTCGATTTTAGGCTCGGTAGTTGGGCAATCAAGTGCCACTGATCTACCGCGTCTCCTCTTTTAAGTATGTGGAAAAGAAATATCATGCCTGATCTCATAAAGTATGTAGACATATGAAACCAGCCATGTTGTTTTAGTTTAAAATATTTTTGTATTAGCGATATGTGGGATTGCAATGTTGCTGTTTGATTTTTAGATTCATGTAGAACTAATGTGTACGTATAAGGTACGATAGAGGAATAAGAACAGATCCTTGAGATACCCCAGGCTTTGCTTATAAACACATGTAAGAGAGGAATGAAATGAATGGGAGAGAAAATATGCCAACAATTAGGTATCAATCAACCCTGTTGTCATGATTGATTCAAGGTGGCTGTTAAATGAGTGTAAGTGTACTTATTGGTGGTCTTAATATACGAGTTTATTTCTATTAAATATGAAAACCTAATTTAAACTTCTTATTTCAAATTTATTTTCTTAAGTATGGATTAGCTAAGGAGTTTTATTCAAAAATGTTGATGCCACATTTAAATATAGTCAAAATAATTGTGTGCCTAGACAGTTTCTTTTTGAGTTTAAGTTTGTATGGAACAGAGCCGTTAAATATAATGTATAACAATGGAGGTAGAATAGATCCTTGACGCACCCCTTATTAATATGATAAAATCTTGTCGGAAAGGAATAAAATAAAAATGGTTTTGTGAATAGCAGTAGGAATGATGTCAATCAGAAATTTCTGTTGTCATGACAAGGTTTTTGCAGTAAGGAAATACATTTGTGTGTAATTTGTGATTACTTTTTTAAAACCTTTTTGTTTTTATCAAAATAATGCAACCGCCTGGATATTTCCTAATGAATAAATGATTCCAATTATTTACTTAAAGCCGACTATGCGTGTTTTATAAATTTATAAAAAAAAATATACACAAATCCGAGATTTGATTACGATCTTAAATAATTGCAGAGAAAGCACTTATCACAGCCCCTGTAGTTACAAGCTAGAAGTATCTACTTCCGATCTCTCTGTTAATGAACGCACGATAATGATCTACCAAATATACTGAAATACTGTTATTCTTCCCGATAGCCTCAACCATTCGAATGCCGATATCTGAAGTTATTGTCCGTTAATAAGGGAACTCATAAGCGTGGAAAGTCCTTTTCGAAAGTTCTCTGAAGGATACTTTTTTTTTGTCTCGAGGCGTGTAGTCAGTTTTGAAAACTGGACCTCTCCTTCGTTGAAATACCCGCCGCTGTTAAGTAATCTTATGCAACATATCCGTCGATTGGTCATGGCGATCAAACGAGATAATCGGTAATGTTTCCCCGAATATTTGGACACATTAATTAACTAAGACAGTATTTAAATTACTTTTTGACCTTCGAACACTCCTAGAATGTATTATGTTCAACACTGTTCCCAGACTGGAAATTTATAATTAAGATAACATAAATTGATGCAGTTTGTATGATAATTCAAGTTATAAGTAATCACGTTTTTGGGCTACTACGTTTAAATTGAAAGTGAGTTATATTTCTGCTTTCTTTTTTTCTAACCTATCGTGAAAAATTTTTTCCAATTCCCTCGAATCCCACGGAAACTACTGGGGCATTGTACACTAAAGATATATTTTGCTTACCGAACTGTGCCCCATTTTCATTATTATTTATTATTTTTTCGGCGCAACAGTCCTTAAATCAGGACCAGGACCTCCTCAATAAGTTTTCTCCATCACCTCGATTCGCGGCCTTACGGCGCCATCCTTTAACTCCTACCTGACGGAGGTCTTTCTCTCATCTAACCATCTCCATCGTGGCCTTCGAATTCTAAACTCTTCTGGCATTTCTTTTAGTAATCTTCGAGGTAATCTATCAGCTGGCATCCTCTCCACGTCCCAGCCACCTTAATCTTGCCTTCTTTATTTGGGCAACTGTAACTGGCTCTCCAAACAATGCCATTAGTTCTTCATTTTTTCTTGTTCTCCATTCACCATTTAGACAGTTTGGGCTAAATATCTTTCTAAATATTTTCCTCTCCCAAACCCCGGGTAGCTTTTCACTTCTTTTTGGAAGCACCCATGTTTCACTAGCGTATGTAACGACGGATCTAATAATGATTTTCTGTTATTTTACGTTACGCAATAAATCTTTAAACCTAAAAACTTTTTGAACTGTGAACAGGCATCTGTTGCCTGCCGTTATTCGTCCCTTTATTTCCCCAATAACACCTTTATTATTTTTTACAAGCCACCCTAAGTATTTAAATTCTTTACACGTTGGGAAGCTGTACTTCTAGAACTGGATTAGTTCTTCTTGCGACTGGGCCCGAGATGTTAACATATATTTAGTTTTAGCTTCATTAATTCGCAAACCGCGTTTTTTACAAGCTCCTTCAAGTTCTTGAAAAACTCCTCCAAGGGATGCTTTAGTTCTCGTTGTAGTTTATTTTTCGATGCCTCCAAATTGGTACTTTCTCTTGGTTTTTTAACGATTTTCTTTCTAATGAAATTTACAAATACTTATTTTTGAAAATAACATGGAACTACATAAAAAACTAAATCAATTCATGGATAGGAAGTAAGTATTACAATAGTATGGTTTATGTTTAACCAGGAACCATTCCTATAACAGTAATTAAAATAATTTCTATTATATGTATTTAAAGGTTTCTCATCTTAAATAAATTTAGTTTCTAATTTTAAAAAAATCTATGTATTAAAAATTACATAAAAATTGAATAAATACTTAATAAATAGCTATCTGAAAATGAAAGTCCGGAACGATTAATTAAAACCTCGGAGACGGAAAAATTTCTTTGCGTTAACCTTTTCGAAATTGAATTTCCGCTTTCACTCTAATGCGTTAGTGTAAAAGAACATGCTGGGCATTAAGATAATTCTTTTTGAAGTCAGATAAATTGCTTGGGAATTTATACACAATCTTGTTTACAGAGAAAAGATTCGGTACCCACTTTAAGGAAACGGGTAGTGATTTACTATTATTGTTAAGATTAAAATTAATTGACGTTTAACTTAATCTTGAGGTCTAATAACAACGTACATCTCCTGAAGACGATTGTCACTACATTACCTTGGGTTTGAATCTCCCACGATTCTCTTGGCATATACGTAACTTATGATGAGATTAGCTACCAGAATATGAAAAATTCACATAATTATGGATCTCTAAATATAAACAAAAATAAAATTAAGGGCATATATATCAATTCCTTTATAATTAGGTTAGCTTGGTTAATTTTTATCAAAACAGTGAAGAGGATACGGTTCGGCTCTAGAAAAATGGAGATTAAACAAAAAAAAATGTTGACTCAAGCGCTGTTCAAAAACTAACCTAGTTGGAGTAAATAAAGTGGGTACATAACGTTTTGAAAAAAAAAAATGTAAAACTTGAGATAAATTTGTTAACAAGAGTTATTAAACAGAGATATGATACGCATTACTCCACTAAGGTACTTCTGTGAAACGTTGTGATACTGCACTTTCTGCCGTGTCACAGAATAATGCTCCAATTTTCGTGCTTGAGAATTTCAAAATGGCGTATCAAAGATAGCGTTTGCTCAGTGAAACATGTCGGAGTGTGCGTTGTGATTTTCTTCAGTTACGCTTGATCAAATATGAAATAAAGCATATTTTGGGACCGATTGTTTATTAACTCTCCCAACAAGATTGAACAAACTTTGAGGTTGAAACGAAGATATGAATGGCCATAGCAGACCTATCCCCCATGTCCAGCTTTCTCCGGACATAGCCGACAGGAAGATGTTACGCTCTTATGTAACAATCGATGACCGTACTGTTTCCTGTTTAGTTGAATTTCGCCGCTGGACATTATTGCCTTTTGAAAAAAATATTTACATTGATTTTAATACACGAAACTGGAAATTTAGATAACCTATTAAGGTGGAGCAGTGTGGGATTACGATATGCAAATTTCATTTTTGAAAATGGATTCTCACTGGATATTGTTAAATTTCTTCTTTCAAACTCCCAATTAATTACCAAAGATTTATTTACATGTCAGTTATTACAATCATTTGGACATACGGAAATGACCTTTGCAGCTCCACTAAACCTTCCAATTATTCTCGTTTCCAATCCTTACAGTACAAAATCCTCAGTGCTCCTTATTATGTTCACAAATAAAGTTATCCATAACGATATAAATGTCCCATATTTTGCATATTTGATCCAAACAAGAAACCTATCCTTCCATAACAAGCAACATATCCACCCGAATCCACTAGTCCAACTTGCTTCCCGATAACTCTCCGAGTTTACAGTAATATATACTGTATATATATAGTATATCCTTATACACAGTAAATCCTTTCTAGTTTGATAAATAGAATTCTATACAAATTTTCTCCATCCTCATTTACAGTATGATATTTTTAAAACTGAAATGTCTTTGCATTTTAAATCCTTCTACTTGGCCAGGAACTTTCTATTTTATTAATCTAGAAAACTAATGTAGACTTTATAAGCGTAGAAGGGCAGAAGAGAATCGGTACGTTTGCATTTTTTTTAAATTTTATTTATTTATTTTTATTTTTTATTTTTAATAATATAAAAAAAAAATTTCTTTTATAAAACACGGGTCCAGATTCACCCTGTTGGATAATCGTTATTCAAGAAACTATTTAATCAAAGCTATTAGCGATTTTTTTAATCTATCGTATTTTATACAATTATAAAACTAAACTTTAAAATACAAAATAATTATACAATGTTACATTTTAAAGGCACCCTGCTTTGTTAATCGAAAACCAAGTTAGTCTTTTTTTATATCGTAGACTTACAGCAACAGCAGATGAAAGAATAATGATCAAATATATTCACAAAGTCTAGATTAAGTTGCTTCTACATTATTTTAAAAACAAAGGAACATGCTTTGTAGCATGTTACATACAGGGCTGCCGATTGGGGGGGGGGGTAATTTTCCCCCGGGGGGATATTTTGGAAGCCTTTGCCCTTTTGAAGGTAATTCGGGAGAAACAAGCAATTATTGAAGGTTACACGTCATCGGCAGAGAATTCGAATTGAATATTTTAATCGATTTGAATTTTAAAAAATCGATTCCACCTAGTAGCGTATAAGTTGCCTATAATAAGTATTCTTTTTTTAATTTTATAACAATATCTAATTATATCTATATACATTAAATACAATATCTAATTACATTAAATATACGAAGAATATCTTAATTTCTAATTTAGACATAAAGATATTTATGAAATTAATGCCTCATTATTAAAGCTGATAAGCAACATTACTCATTTTGTCATTTTGGGGAAATCGGGGGGAAGCTTTGTAACGGTTGGGGGAAAATTGGGGAAGTTTTGCTTTGACGCGGGGGAAAAATGTTATTTCAGAATCGGCAGCAGTGGTTACATATCGCCATTTGCCCTGGAGCTGTGAATAATCGACCTTGTATGGATAATTAATAATGTTTATTTTGGGCAGCGTTTACAAGGTCTAATACGGCGCACTGTATACATTTAGAGTGATATTCAGGACTTATTCGTAATTTCAAACTTATAAACCTTTAGTTTTGATTATTTTTCATATTTTTTATTATCAAAGTATCCTATATCTTTCGTAAAGGTTCTAAGCAATAAATATGAAAACCTAAAAATTTATTTATATGCAAATTTCAATATTTTGAGGACGGATCATCTAAAATAATATTACTTCACCAATTGCTTCAAAAATCCTTTAGTGTTACCATGGAAAAATAGGTACGGTAGTAAGTGTCGAAATTAGAGAATTAATATAAATTCAAAGAAATCTCTTCAAATCACCTTCACCCTGTAAATATCCTTTAATGATATTCCATTAATCCCAGTTAAACAGATCCACTTCCTAGGACTCCCATCTCAAATAACTTGGAATCCTTTAGTGGACGCAAGACTAAAATGACAAGAAACTGCTCGCCGTTTTATACTTCAACATTTACTAGACAAACGTACAAAGCTTCCGATTTATTACAAAAGACTAATTTACCTGAAAGTAATTAGACCTATTTGGACATATGGTGTTGAACTTTGGGGCTCAACTGAACGATCCAATTCATCTCCTATCCAATCCTTACAATCCAAAATCCTTAATGCTCCTTAATAAATCCATAAAGATCTTAATGTTCCATGAATTGCTTATTTAAGCCTACCCCAGATATCTATCCATTCATAGTAAACTTCATAACCACTCAAATGCACTAGTCTCTCAACTTAATTCCCACTCCATTCCCGAATCTGAAAAGAAGATGGACATGAGACGTTATGTAAAACTTTTATTGAAGTGCTAACTAATGAGTAGACCATTACAAGCAATTAACATGCCATTGTAATTATTGTCTAAACATTTATTTGATGTATATATTGAATACAGTTGTAAATATCAATAAATAATAATTAAAAAAAAAAATGGTATGGTAGTATTCCTTTGAAGTTCATTGAAGACCATACCATCAATATAGTTAATAAAAAATATTTCCAAATTAGATACTGTTTTTATAATATACTCCCCGTCAAAAGTATCGCAACACTTTGAAATATTTGAATTTTAAAAATATGTATTTTTTTAATAATAAATAAAGGTTCTGAAGTCTATAATAGACATTCCTAAACTAGACATTAACAATTTTTAATAATATATATTACAATATTTCTTCCAATAAACAAAAAAGTTAGAAAACTTACTTTTAAATTTAACCCTGAAGGGTAGAGGCAATAAATAAATAAATAAAATAAAAATAAAAATAAATTTTTTTTTATTTTTTACAATTTTAAATTGTATATTTTAAATTTATATTTAATAGGACATATTGCCCCCTCTGGCTTGAATGACTGCTTCAACTAGTCTTGGCATACTTTTAAATAACGAAACAAATGATAAACATGGACTTAAAGAAATTTGAAAAAAAAAAAAAAATCTAAAATTCCATCGTTTGTTATTAAGAGGGAAAAACATTGATGTGTATAATCATTAATGTCTCACGGTTAATAAATAATATTAAGATAAATATGAACCAAGTATGGATTAAGGTAAAAACCAGGAAAATCTCTAGAATTATGGTTGTTTCAATACTTTAGAATGGGATTTTACATTGTTGGTGTTCATTATACATCTAATTTGTTCCATGCACCTCTGTAATTTATTGTAAAAATTTGTAGAGGTAAAAATTTAGTTAATTGAAAAGAAGAATATATCGCTTGTGAGCTGCAATAGTGGCACAACTCAAAACATTTTTTCATAACTGGCATTTGAAAAATAAATTTACAAAAATGAATTGAAAAAAATTATACACACATTATTAAATGACTCTTTAGAAAAGGTATCAACTTGAAGATAATTTCGTTTAAACAAACTATAGCATTTCCTATGCATTTTCCTTAGCAATGACAACGTTAAACCCGCTTATTTCAAAAAATTATTTTTTGAGTTGTCCCGCTACTGCAGCCCATGAGCGATATGTCAAGGGGTCACTTTGTTTCTTTAACAGTTTAGAGTATAGTGAATCTTAGTCACCTGGCAAAACGATTATTCCAAAATACTTCACAATTTCTGAATACTGAGGTTAGATTTCTGATTCTTACATACAACCGAAATAAATTAAGGGACATCATTACTCTGACAAATTAGCATATAAGGGCACCAAACGATTTAGATATGATATTCTCTCAATAAAAAAACTAAAATTTGAGGTGACCAATGACACGCGCGGAAATATACAGACGCTGCTAGGAAGAGGAAGCGATCTTGTCTTCAGCAAGACATGGTTCAAGGGCGGCCCCACCATTTCTCCCATATCGGGAATGTTGCTCACATTAGCACCATATCCGCCTTCTCCAATTGGGGATCTTGCTATCGTAAATATATGATTCAGGAAAGGAATTCATTATAGCGTATTATTTTCAGGGAGACCTTTGTGCGTTCGAAACTATTAAATAAAAAAATAAAAAATATGATCCTGTAACAAGATCGTTAATCAGTTTATGATCAATATGAAGTAGAAAGTTCATACGTAATGAAAAGTTAGTATCCCTGGCTTTAAGCCAGTTTATTGTATATTAGCATAAATATTGAAAATGGCGTTTATTTCTTTCAATCCTATAAGTGATAGTTATATGAAAGTTTTATTAATCATAAAAAAACTTAATTCAATAACGATAATAACTACTCCATCAGAGCAGTACTTCCTTGGGCGTTATAATTACCTGACATCTGTCTTTCTCCTCACCCATCCACTTCCTGTTTGCTCTGAAGAAGGACAGAAATGTAGACCGAAACGTTGGTATCAAATAAAAAAATTTTGTTTCATTCAGATAGCTCTTTGTCCATTTTTTTCTGAAATTACTCTCCTAAGAGCAGCCAATTCTTACATAATTAAATATTTCCACGCATCAAGTAGAAGAAAAAGTGAATTACAGCACAGTTTTATGAAGCTTAACTGTTCCTATCTTAGGATAATTTGTATGTATTGTTAATGGAAGGGTATATTATAAAATAATAAAATGACACTGAATATAGAAACTAGGATATTAAAAAAATATTTTAAACATTACTTATAAGTGTATTTCTTTCAAAATATTCCGAGTTGTTATTGGGTTTAAGTTTACAGTTGAAGTTGGCCAGTTCACAGTATCTTAGTAGAAATGTTGGAAATAACGTTTATTTCATTTAATCCTGTGGTAATATATAAGTATCATTACTTCTAAAATAACTTAATTCAAAAATCTGTTCTGTGATAACCCGACATCTGCCTTTCTCATCCACCCTCCACTTCCTATATTCCCTAAAGAAAGGCAGAAAAAATGGCCGAAACGTTGTAATCAAATAGAAAAATGACACTGAATATAGAAACTAGGATATTAAAAAAATATTTTAAACATTACTTATAAGTGTATTTCTTTCAAAATATTCCGAGTTGTTATTGGGTTTAAGTTTACAGTTGAAGTTGGCCAGTTCACAGTATCTTAGTAGAAATGTTGGAAATAACGTTTATTTCATTTAATCCTGCGGTAATATATAAGTATCATTACTTCTAAAATAACTTAATTATCCTCACTGTGATACCCCCTCATCCTCACTTAATACACCCTCCACTTCCTATATTCCCTAAAGAAAGGCAGAAAAAATGGCCGAAACGTTGTAATCAAATAGGATAGTAATTCCATGGAAAAGGAAAAGTGGATAACAGCACAATTTTATGAAGCTTAAATATTTCTATCTCAAGATAATATGTATTTAATATTTATAGAAGAGTATAATATAAAATGATAAACTGACACTGAATGTAGAACTAGGGTATTAAAAAAGAGCATTTAAAACATAAGTTAACTAAGTTTGTTCCTTTTAGCAAATTCAGAGTTAAATGAAATGTGTTATTTGGTACAGATTTTTTTAATCAATCATATCCTGAAAATTTACAGTACTTAAATTTCTTTTCTTGTAATTTTTTTTTTTTTTGTGCTAACCTTAGTTAATATATAAGTACTTAGGCAGTTTATTCTTTAGCCCGGTCAGAGAAAAAAATGGTTAATAACAGGAGCAGACTTGATAAGATAATTATAATCAGATTTATATTTTATTTATAAAAGATCGAAGATAATAAAATTGTGTAGTTACATTACAAACAGATGTACGGAAGAAAATTAGCCAAAGAAATTGTAACCCAATAACCCGGGGAAAAAGTGGGAACTACGGGCGAGCTATTCTCGTTTGTTCCACTCCACATTTTCAGTCGTAGGATGGCGGGCGGCGTGACAAAAGTTATACTCCGCTGTGAGGATGCTCAGGAAACCAATACACTTGGTATAATGCACTTTATTTTATACACGATCTATTTTATGTGGAGGATTTTTCGATTTATTAAAAATCATTCCATCATAAAGCTCCGTGATGAACTTATGAAAATATTTAACAGAATTTTAGTAATATCATACCTATTAATTCAAGGATTAATTGATGTAACTTTTTATTTGATATTTAAAACTATGCTCTCAAACGGGTATTATTTGTAATTCCTGTTAATCACATGATTTGAATTTATGAGTCAGAGAGACACTATTAATTCATCTGAGAGCACTCTTTTGGCGAGAAAGCTAACTAATATCAAATAACATGAATTTCAACAGTTCAAATATAAAACATTTTAAAAAAATATAAAAACAGAGTATAATTCATAAATAGTGGTATTAACTTCATTTTATTAAATATTAAACTTTTATTTTCAACTATATACTTCAATTTCAGTAGTTACCTAAGTTTGCACTACAGGCCGATTATTATTATGTCTTGTATATTTATTTAAAGGAACCAGTCAAGGGAATAAAAAAAATAAAAAAATAGTTAAAAATAACTAGCACGCTAGTTTATTATTGTTTTAAATATTCATTCATACGGCAAATACACTCTTCAAGACTAATATTATGCTTTTATTCCAGCATTTCGATGATGTAAAAGATTGTTTTATAATTTGTTTGATAAACTCTATGATTTTTTTCAGCTCATATTTCATTAAATATTAATTTATAATGATTCAACATGTGAATTAATAATAGTATTAAAAAAAATTCATTTTTCCTGGGTTTTGAACTTTTTATCTAATGCTGAATACCTGTAATCATGAGTTTTTTGAAAGAAAATTATCAACAAATTTAGGTTTATGTAATTATAAAATGCTTAAATATGTCTTGGCCTTTATAAATAACATATACATTTATACATATCTATTATGTCATTAAAATTAGCTAAATGATTTTGGTTATTTCTTTAAGATAAGATTTTATATACATCTGACATTTCAATACATTTATGACTATGCAACACTGGATTTTATTGAATCTTTCAAATTTGACTGTAATGTGTAAACAATTTCATTTATAAGATATTTTTGTGAATATTTCATGAGAAAAACAATATAATCTCAAGTCAATCAATCTCAGTATGATTATTATATCATAACTCATAATACACTCTCAATTAATTATTAATTTATCCGTATTTCTTTTTACAGATTTGTCAGAGTGTCAGTTAATGCAGGTTCCAGATGCAGTGTATCACTTGATGCGGCATACTGAGCTCAAAGCATGTAATCTTTCCAGCAACGTTATAACAAAAATACCACCAAAATTTGCTACCAAGTTTTCTCTGATCACAGGTAAATTAAATATATTGTATGAATAAACTAATAAATTTAAGAAACCTATAGTATTACAATTACATAAAAAATTATATAATATAATGTTTCAATTGATATATCCCTCGCTGTTGTGAAGAATATAATACAATAAGTCAAGATTGTGCACTTTTCATTAGGACTTTTTAAATCGTTTATCAAATTCTTGTTATAACTCTAAAAATAGTATTTGTGCCAAAATAGGTACTTTAGGGGCTTATTAAGAAGCACAACTTAACCAATTTTTCACTAAAACCAAGCTTAGAAGGTTAATAGTTAACTTGTTTTAATGGTAATTTGTCCTATCTACTTCTTCACGACAATCACCAATTCAATATAAAGCCCACAATATTTCTAGTAAAATATAAATATATTTAAGGAGAATGTCAAGACGTATAAAAAAAAAATAAATAAATAAAAAAAATTATCCTTACTGAATACTGAAAAATAGTGAAATTTTGACTAATTTTCAAAAACCAATTTTTTCTCTATATAAATTAAGTCATACAAAATGACTTAAAACTTCCTCCTCAGATACTTCACAAAATATCTTGTCAAAACAAATTGAATTAATTTCCGTGGCCTATTTACACAAAATTTATATATTTAATATCTGAAAGAAAAGAATAATTAACATTTTTCAATGTATTAGCTTAGAGCTCGACTTCAAAAAAAGCAGCATATTGAAATCCCCAAGTATTATTGCTCATGAACAACAATGGAATAAAAAATAAAAGAATCCTGAATACCTAATGAATTAAGATACGACTACAAACTGGGTTAATGTAAAAATATTGAAAAAAACAACTCATTTACATATAACATATGTATGACAGATGAACTGAATTAAATAGAGTGGTTATAACAAAAGATGAGTAAAAATTAGTAATAAAAAAAAAAATATTTTAATATGATTTTTTAGAATTTGTGAAAACATTGAATTTTGCAGACCTTCATAGTTTATAACTTTCACAATTAGCTCTCTTGACACAACTTTTGTAACTAAAAATGATTTAGTATTAATTTTATCCACTCATCTTTTGTTATAACTCGTCTGTTTTACTTAGTATCTGAATAATATGTCATACCTACTGCCTTCATTTTTATCGGATATTTCTAGTCATACTTTTTGTTTCATTTTTTGCAGCCCTAATAAAGTTGCTACAAAAACTAAAATGTCAGTACAATAAACTGATTTATTTTCCTTTTTTTTTTTAATGACTGACCGCTCCAACTATTTTCTCTATTTCGTTAAAGTAAACCAATTTATATCATTATTACACATTCTATGCTTTATGTGTGAAATTCTGAATTAATTGATTGAGACATTTTCATGAATACTGTTTTAAATAAGTTTCTATATTATATGAAAAAAATAATCCAAATTTCTGAAACATTGTTCAACTTTTTGAGTTTCATATGTATTACTGATACAGAAATTGTATTAAAATTACTTAAAAATCAATATATCATAAACTGGAAGTATTTTAGTTTAATTTAAGGAATAATATTGCATATTTCTACTAAAGAGATACACAGTATTCCCAGCAGGGACGCCAAGAGCCAAAACGAGCCCAGGGTAAATGCATTGCCCAGGCACCATTACCCCCCACTCTCAACAGTGGTCATCTAAACCCCGGCCCCAGGGATTTAGCATCCCCCCCCTGTCAGTGACCCTGATTCCCAGGTCTGTTTTCTATAGAATAATCAACGGTTTAAAATATAAAGAGTTTTTGTCAGAACTTCCTAATTTTTTATTCTTATTACAAATTTTGCAATAATTGATTTTCACATAACTGTTTACAATTTTTAAAAATTTATATATTCTGATGCAGGTTCTAAGAGTAAATAATGCTAAATATAATGAATAATAATATCAATAAAATAACAATGCATACTAGATCTATTTTGGCTTAAAGAGTTATATCAAGCACAGGCATACAATGACTTCTCCTTTTTGATTGGCAGTAGTCCAATGCTTTTTCACATGGAGTTTTCCCAGGAAGTTATTGCCAGGCTATTTCTGATACGGATATTTACCATAGTCTTTGCGTCACTGTTTTTCAAGTTTTTCCCCATTACCTTTCAGTTTATTTTTCTATTTGTTTTTTTGATTATAGATTTTACATAAGAAATAAAAATACCCATTGCTTGGTGAAATAGCAGTTACAGGTGCTCTGGCTGTCGAAATAAATTATTTGTTTATTTTGGGGTAAAATGGAGACAAAGTATTGAATATAATGATTTGGTTTACTGAATTTATACCTCATTTAATGATCAATGAATGGAATATTGAAGATCATGCAACGTGGGCAAATTTAACCCTCTTTTTTGCAAACAGTAAAAAAATTATCTTCAAATTTTAGTCCCTATTGTGCATATATTAATGAAATAATTATGTTTTATTGAATCCATTTAGCGTAATGAAGGAAGGAAAATTATTATAAGTTTTTAACATCATGCATTGACTTAAGACTCAAAATAATTGTTTATTTGATATTTCAGAATTGAACCTGTCAAACAATCAAATGAGCAAATTGCCTGATGAACTTGCCGACTTAGCAGAGTTGGAGAAGTTGGATATTTCCCACAATGCCTTCATTAACCTGCCTCTTGTTGCTTACAGGATTCCAAAGCTAACAACTCTTAATGCAAGCCACAACCACATTATTGGTAAGAAGTTTGTATGTAATTTACTCAAGATGAAACTACAAGCAAAGCTTGTAATAATTTAAGTTATGACAAAAACGATAATACAAAATTATTGCAATAGTACTAAAAAAAAGTCGATATTATATTGTGAATATTTGTATTCCATTTTAATGAATATTTTCTTCTACAATATGACTGTTAGATTAAATACCTAATAAGTAAAGGAAAAGTAAGGACTTAAAGCTATTATAAGTAGAGTTTATCCTATTGAAGTATTTCTAGGATGAGATTCTGTTAAATAACAAAATTGCATTATGTTTTTCATTTAGAGGTGGACGTGGAAAGGCTGAAGAATTCCCCTGCCCTGCAGTCCGTTGATGTAAGGGAGAACCCTGTTCCTAACCAGATCGTCCAAGCCCTCCAGAAGTTGACTTCCATAAGGGTATTGGTTACCATGAGAGAACCAGAGGAGTGGGAAGATCTCACCATTTAGCTCAACCAAAAAGCAGTTCTGTGATTCACAGTCATGAGTCGTGACATTTGACTCTATGAGTTATTTAAGTTGTATAGTTTTTTAGATGTGTCTGATATTACTAGTTGTTGTTGTTTCTTTCTTTTGTAAAATATTAATAATATATTGTAATCATCATACCCTTATGTTATATTTTGCACATTAATGTATTATATAAGAACATGAGTCATCTGGTTATTTTTGAGGTATATGGAAAAAAAAAATGTATATCATTCAATAGTCAATGATATCATTAACTCAGGGTGGATTGTCATGGGTAGATCAGATATTAGTGTTTTAACAGTATTTAGTCACTTTTAACACTTGTTGAATGAATTGAGAGTTATTAAAACACTTTCATCAAAGCATAAATGTTGCCATGTAATTTCGTTTGTAATAGGATACTTTTATTATTTTCAAAATTTAGATTAATTTCACTAAATACCTTTGACTTCATGTATTTTATGTATGTATATTATTCAAATGTAAAATCACTTTAAAAATGATTTCTTTTCACCCTGATAAAAAAGGTTCAATTTTCTTAATCTTTTTTATTGGCTGATTGAATGTAATTATTATAATAGATTCAAATGTAAATTTTAACTTCATATTTTATTTTGAAGTTAAAATTTTTTCAAGTTGCCTTCATAGGGATAAAATTTTGTTCCTTCCTACCCAATAATATGATTATTGTTTATATACTTAGATATTTTTATGATTCTATATCAAAAATGAAGATTACTTAAAAGAATTTCATTAATATTGATAAACTAAAAAAAAAAAAATACCAATTTTTTAGTTTAAGTCCTGAATATACTTCACATTGTCTGTGATGTACTCAATAACATTTATAGGGATAATATTCCTAAAAGGATGCAAAATATTTATTTTATCTGCTGAATAGCAGACTAAACGTTATACTCAATATTTATAAGGTGTATTTGTTACCTATTTTTTTGAAAAACACGTTTTTAAGAAAACAAAAAAAAATATGTATTATTAATTGTAAGTTTTGTATTTTTTGTAACTAATGCTTTAAAAAAAATATATAACATATTTTATAATTGATAAAACATGTTTTTGATCTCATGCACCTCTTCTTATTTTTCTATTCCATACCTTATTCATTCCATTTCAAGCTTAGAGAGACTATTCAATCCTCCTCAAAAGAATCATTTTGTCAGATCACCAGACATCCTCTACATTGGGAAACATAAGTTTTCCCTCTTCTTCATTTATTCTTTTGCATATAATCTTGTAGAGGGATCTCGTGCGTACTTGGAGCCTTCTTCCCAGTAGGTGAGCCCCATGATCTTTCTGCGTTTTCATACAATATTGTAATGTATTTAGCTGATGGCTAAATGGAAGGGATCTCTGTATTGTCCATATTTACTGGTTGGCAAAAAGGAGGAAGGTTTAAAAGAATAGTTTTAGTCTTTTGCTTAGTTTTTACGTTTTATTATGTCAGCTATGACATAAGTTTAAAAAAAAAAGCTTATTAAAACATGAGGAAGCAGTGTCTGAAGCAGATCACCAATCTTTTTCAGTTTACACTTTTATTTCAGCTAAAAGATGAGTTGAATTATGGCACCTGATGGATAATATTATCATAAGGAACTCAGAGAAAACATTTATTCACCTTTTCACTTTGGTTTAAATGTTTTAGCCCACTAATCAACCACTCTTGCTCTCTAATTACTATCTTAATAGTAAGATGATAAAAAAATAATAGTTAATTTTCTTCTACTCTGTTTTTTTTCTCAATTGAAAAAAAAAAAAAAAAAAAAAAAAAAGCAGGCAGAGCTCTCAAAATTTTTTTTTTTTTAAATGGTTTTATTTGCATCAAGAAAAATATCCTGTATATTAATAATGAAAATTATTAAGTTAAGGATTCTGCTGACATTAAGTTAAAAAGAAATTAAATCATTAAGAAGATACCAATGGACGTTGTTATTTTTCATTGCTGACATTTTTGAAATTTTTTTTGTCAATGAAATCTTCTGATTGTCAATTATTTTTAACAGATACAAACATTGCAGAAATATGAAGAAAATTTTTTTTTTTTTCATTATAAAATAACTTATATGACCGCAATCTAATTGGAATTTCAAAATTAAAGGAACATATTAAATACAACATCGAAAGCTACAAACTATCGATTGCACTGTGAAAGACAAAAAGTATGTGTTATGAGATCATCTTGTCTTAATCCTCTTAATAAAATGCTGAAGTTTTTTTTTTTTTTTTTTTTTTTTTTTTTTTTTTTTTTTTTTTTTTTTTTTTTTTTTTCATTGTTGATTTTCTTAGATAAAAATGCTATTTGGTTCCGTTTGGTTATATACATGGTATTTGAAGATAACTAATTTTAATACTCATTAGTATTAACAGAAATTCAAGGCAGTTTCTAAATTCTATTTACACAAATATGAAGATCAAATGTATGAATTTTAAAGCATATATGATTATGAAAAGACGTTTTTGAATGTTTTGTTGTAAAAATTATAGTGAACTGAAGAATTAAAAACGATATTTAGGAAGATAAATACAGTATATCAGCCCCTAGTTTATTCTTGTAGAAGTCACAATAACATCCTAACACTACTGGTATATTTATGAATAAATGTTTATAAAAATAAAATTTGAAATACTTTCATCTTAAAACGCCATTGTTATGAAGTTCATTTTTCACTTTGAAAAGGAACTGTTAAGATAGAGAGAAAAAAATATTCAGTATATAACCAAGCCCAAAAAACTGTTAAATGATAAAAAACGAAAGATGTATACATATACATACAAACACACACACACACACACACACACACACACACACACACACACACACACACACACACACACACACACACACACACACACACACACACACACACACACACACACATATATATATGTATGTATAATAACCGAATTACTAAAAGATATAAAATGTAATTATAAATCGTTTAAGTAATTTACCTTCTGTAGGGAAGCTTCTCCAGGCAGGCAACCATTTTACCGATCATAATGTAGAACAGTAAGTCACTCTCCTTTTCCAAATTTCTCATTTAAAAAATTTTCAAATAGAGATCAGCAAACTTGTCCTTCCGGAAAATCTTGGTATTACGAATTACCAACATTGAAAATTAAACACTCCTGATGTGATGTCGAAATATCGACATATTTAAACTATCGATATTTACATAAAGTCAAGATTTCAACCGAACAGGAAGGGGAATAGTAATAGTGGGGTTTAAAACAACAATTTTTTCCACTCTAATCGACGAGGGTTTGGGAAAGTATTAGTAATGGAAGGTTTTATTTCTTTTACTTTTTATTTTTTAATTAAAGTGTGATTTTTAAACCAATAGCGAGATGAACGGAATACGTAAAGAAATTTTTGTAATATAAAATTCTAGCAACGTTCTAAATCTTTTCATTTTTCACATTATTATATACACGTTTCTTTAATGAAACGGGAAGATTTAAGTGCACTAAAATAGTAATATTCAATTGAGATACTTAACATAGACGCGAAAGATTTGAGATATATAATGTCATAGTAAATTGAAACCTGATGAAATGTGATGCTTTTCAGCAGTAAAAGGCGGAGCCAGTAAGTTAATCAAAAACACGACCGTAATATTATCTTTCAAACAGTATTTTATAAGTATTAAGGTGGAAATAGTAGCTTTATGGATGCAATAGCCCATCAAACCTACACATACATATATTATAAGCCACATTTTGGATTCCATAGCAAGGAAACAGGAGACCAGACCAAGGATGTTAAATTGTTTTTAATATTAACCACATTTAATAACAGAAGAACAGTAAAAGTAATTAAAATACTTTTCCAAATGGGAGGATCTACTTTGTAAAACATATTTCAGTAAAAATATAACTTGAACATTATTTTAATTTCTTTGATTTTTACTGTAACTTTCAATGCTGATAAAGAATAAAAATAATTTTCACTTTAAATTAGGTTTATTTGTTATTATTTTTTAAAATAAGGATAGTTCTTTGAATTAAAAAATAAATACCTTACTATTTAGGCATTTAATACATTCCATAGACTAAACTATACTAATTAAAATTGAAATTACAATTTTTAACAAAGGGTATAACATTTGCAAGCCTATAGCCTTTATTTCTCCTCTCAAACTTGATACTCTTTTCGATAGCGCTAGTCAAACGGTGCCCCACCAGATCGACATGACCAGTGACTCCCCTCATTCCGTTTCTTCAAAATAACACTTCATTTCCTTCACAACTTTATAAAATCCATCACTATGCTAAAATGTTCGAAGAAATAAAAATGTTTAAAAAGAAATTAAGAAAATAAACTTTTAATATCTATTACATTATAAAATTTGGTTTTGCTAACATTTACTTGCTGGTAGGCTCCCTTTTGTTCTCTATAAAATATAATAGGCTTTTTTTCCTCATACAACTAACTTTATCATTGATGACTGTTTATTACCTTCAATTTATTTCTAAAAAGGAGTAGGGATTGCCAAAAAGTTTGAAAAAATTCTATTCTTTTAAAATGGCAACAATTGATCCATCGAATTTAATCTTTTATGTCCACACGAGAAAAAATTATACCAATGATGTAATGCTAGGATTAGAAATTTGCATTTATTTGATTGACATACGGCACATAACATAAAAAAAAAAAAAAACAGCAGTCTCAAGGATTGTTTTTATCACTTTTAACCATTAATACCCTTACACAAGACATTTTGTTTTTGAGTTCATTAAAACAGTGAAAAAAAAAAAATAAATAGTGTGGGTACAATAATTTTAAACATAATGAATAACTATTCATATGAAACCCAAGGTTTATCTTGATCCCACTATTAATGGCTACATTAAATATATTAACTACACATTTAATTAAATATTCGTTTCACTATTGTATAATTTTCAGAAAAAGTTAGCTCTAAAGTTACAACATTCTTGGGACGGAATTACTCTTGATCAATTCATAAAATCTGAAACAAAAAATCAATACTTCAGTAACCTTCGAATATAATTTTGTCTAATGCAAAAAATAAATAAACGCAGTTTGGACAGTAGATATGTTTTACTCAAAAATTAAAATTTCAATCATCACCCTTTCAATTTTTTCAAATATGTTCAACACTTTTTCAAATATGTTCAAGCCACAAAAAATAAGTTAATATATATAATTAAGAATAAACTTATAGTTTTGTTAGTTTGTTAACAATTACAGTAAATTGGTGATTTAACTTAATATGATTGAATTGTTTTAATATTTTTCTGCGAACCAAATACCAGTGATTATATCTAATGCAACTTTTTTAAATTCAGATGCAACCAATAATTTTGTGAGATGAAAAGTTCACTCAAAATCTAAGTGGCTATTAAGATTCTAATAATGCACCATTTAAGTAATTTTTAAACAGGTTTGATATATATTTATCTTTCTCTATCTCTAATTATATATGTATGTATTCACGTAGAGTTGGCTATGAGAAATTGTTTTCCTCCTTGTATTTATTAATTGCGAGAGCATAGGCAACCAGGTGTGGTTTACTCGCTTTATGTTACTGTTAACCATGATTAACATGGTTCATAACAGACTACCCCCCATAACTCAATTACCAATGTCCATCTCAACCACAAACTAATAAATACCAGGGTTTAAGGAATGAGACGAATTGGTGTAGATGCATGGATTATAGTTGCTCCAGATCAATAGGACAAGGATATATGTCATAAAAAAAAAAACTCTCTTCTATATTTATACTTATAAATTGAATTATTGATAGCTGATAGATTTCATTGCCATTAATATAATAATTGATTAAAATAAGATCATCCATTTGTTGATAATATACCTCTTAGAGCACATTTAATTTTTTTTTTGTACACAAATGATCTTTAGTTGTTAGTATGTCTTACTTTAATCTGTATAACTATTCTAGTTATTAGTTGTGTAGATACATTTGATGCCCTGTATAACGGATATAATAATATAAAGTTTACTTTTAATTGTACATTAACCCTTTCCATATTATTTTTAAATACGATTATTTGTACTTCTTTATATGATTTCCATCCAATATTGTCTGCCATCATACTGTAATATTAAATTCATTTATAACCTTAGTATTGAGACTTTTATATACTCTTGCTATTATTAATCTTAATATATTTTTTTATTCTAATTTATATTTTTAGGCTTTAGCTAGACGCCATTGGCCAACTTTACAATAATGGTTTTTTTTTTCATCCAAATCAATAAAAAGTCTATGCTTTTTTATAATTTAATACCAATGGATTTTATAAAATGGTCCAACACTTCTAGTACAGTATTAGGGTTTGATATTGGATCTACATAAGAAGGGTTGCCTTTATTTTATTTATAATATTTAATGTATGACATTATTATGTTTCGGATTGTTCTTAACTTTACACAATTCACAATAATCCATATTTTATAATCTTATATAAGTATGTACCAGAGATAACATGATTAATTCTCATTCAACACATTGATTTTATCCATGATCTTCATTTTACTATAACCTAATTTTATTTTTTTATGTTTATAAGCCATTTTTTATTTATGTGATTCATGCTTGTGAACTTTTAATATCTTGCTTAATTTGTTGTTTATACCATTTTTTTTGGTTTTACATAGATCTATAATGCAGGCCGGAACATCACTATACAATAAAATATCTCCTCCCATAGCGTGTCTTCTTTTGACCACACTCACAAATGTCTTTACCATAATTTATTCTGATTATTATTCAAGTAATCTACATTAACAGTTACTAGTGATGATAAAGTCGGAGGGATTTAGAAACATCGATGTAAGTACATGATAAAAAAAAAGAAATGAAATAAAAATAAATCTACATTTTGTCTAGCTACATAAGGAAGTAATTATTACTACCTCAAAGAAGCTCAATTTCCACGGTTTTTTCTCTTCATATTTCAGGATTAGGTATTTCTTCCCTTTTAGAAAGGATGGGTGTGTTTCAGGAGGCTCTACTTGTCACTAATTGATTCATGGCTGATAGAATAGAAAAATAAGTTGCTTTAAATGAAATTAGGGATCATCTGGGAACACAGAAATGCTCTACTCCTGATAATAAATAATTCTAAAATAAAAATACTTGCCTTTTACTCGATTAAATCTGATTCTTGCTAACTTCTCTAATGATATAAAAAAAAAAATCAATCACAAAATATGTCTTTATTTTATAAAGTTGCAACGTAGTACTAGAAGAGGATTGTAGAATGTTGTACATAGTAAGAGGACTGTCTGGTAAGCTCAAAATGAGATATAAAACACTAATGAACTGTTTTATCAGAATTATTTTCAGGATCCCCAGACATTCTCACTTATCTCACCGGTATTCTGAAATTGGGTGGCTTTACCCTGGTTTCAGACATCAGTAGTTCCTAGGTGCACTCATATTTCAATCCTTAAAAACCAAAAAACCCACCTATATTCATGACTTCCTTATGCTGCGCTCCTTCATCCACCTCTTAAATACAAGAAACCAATCCAACTTGTATACTCCTGTGCATAGAACTGCATCCTTTATCATCCACGCTTCCTCTTTATGGAATTCATTGCCCATCTCAATTCGAAAATGTTCCTCTCTAACTTCCTTTAAGCATCATTTGTTTCTTTACCTTTTGAATTTTCAATCTTCTGAGCAAATGTAAAATATGAATATTGATGTTATATATAATATAATAGTATATAGTTGTATCTTTTTACAAGATTTCTCTTTTATTTTGTCATAACATAATTAGTAATCAATTATCATAGCTAGATGATTGCCCCATGTATTGTACTCATATGCTACTCTTAGGAGACAAATTGTCCCAGAATAAAGTTTATTATATCTTCTAGTAAAAATACTAGTACCATAACAACCCATGAAAGGTACTCAAATTTCTTACTTGGCAATGGTGTAATGTTCCTTAACTAAAAATTGAGCATGAGGTGATTTAGAAGCGAATCACACTCAGCAACCAAAATTTTCCTGAATTTATAGAGGCTGGGTGCACTCCAGGATTGTTCCTCGGCAGACATAACAGGATAAATAATGTATTTTCCTTGGTCGGATTTGAACCTAGGTCAAGAAGTTAGAAGTCTAATGCATCTCCTTTATAAAGTCAAAATTATCTCTATTTTATACATTGCTTTCAGTTTATAGATTCATTTCGTAGACTAACTGATGTTAAAGCTGAGTCTGACATGATTATACTGAATATTGTCACAATAGTATTATCCAGTCAGATTCAGCTCTAAGATTAAGTTAGAGTACTTGGAGGAGCCTGATGATTACATCGAATCATTTTATAACTTTATGTGAAATTAAGGTTTAATAAAAGAAAATGTTATTAATTTACTAACTTGTAACTTAAATGATCCAAGATTCGGAGACAATTTGATGTAATCGGCGAATTTCCAAGTATTAATAAATTTTTAAGATTTGTTACAAATAAAATATTTTTATTCTATACTTCTAATATTTTATATAATCATATACTATGGCGAGAAAATGAGTTTTTCATTTAATTTACCAGGCATTCATTCATTAAAAAACTATTCAAACAGGTTTTTCTAAAGAAAGGAATGGAACAGCTTAGTGGCCTCATACACAAATCAACATTTTTACATAACATTATAAGTGTTGTGAGGATTAAAATAACAGGTAAACAGTCACTAATAGAAAGAGGATATTGTGGGTTGTGTACAACTCCTATCCTGGTAGGTGTCGCTGCAGGTTATTATGTCTTGTCTTCTCGCGGAAGCATGCCACAAATACCTTCCAACTGACTGTTTGTGCTATTGGCCTTTTGAGCAAACTCTCTCAACAATTGCCTTCTGCCTGTTTCTTACTTCTTTATAATATTTATAAGAGGATCGATTTGGGGCATTTCAGAACCCCTTCATATGAGCAGATCAGCTTGCTCATTACCCAGTGGACCACAGGTGACTTGGTACACATTTAAGTGTCACCCTGATCTGTTTTTTCAATAGATCGTTAATGATCCTCCTGGAATGCAAAACATCAAGATGATCATAGCTGTGCAGATCGACTATATTAGCAGCATAGGATTCTACTAAGAAAACTACCAGGTTATAGCTTCCTCTCTATCTTAGCTAACGCTGAGGAAATGGCTTTTAATTATCCATCAAAATTTGTCCCCTGCCTTCTAGCCAGTATGGCTATCGTTAAATACCAGCATTATACAACAGCTCCCGTGTTACGCACGGCTGCTTAAGCGGAGCTATCCATATATAAGTGAAGCCAATCCTATTCATGGTGTTGGCAATGGATTGTCTTTAGAGTAATAGCTTTCTTAAATTAAGACTCTGATAAATAGTTTTTTAGATTTGTCTTTAACTAAATTTCATCACTGTTTTCAAAACTATTAGAAAGTTAGTGAATGAGAATATTAGGTGATTATGTTTTTGAATGTATATTTTACTTTTTTGTTAGACTATGTATCAGTATTTAGAAAATTTTCATATTTCTAATTGTTGTCATTTTTAAAATAATAAAAAACGTTTATTCAAAGAATTTTTTGCCATATGACCATCACTAGTTTTCGCTATGACCTCAATTAGTACTTCAATCTATTTCAAGAAAGTTATCTGGAAGGAAATTTTTGAACGTGGGTCAATTTTACATTTGATAGTATAAACTTAGGTGAATTGAAATTCACAAAAGTTTATTAAATGTAAAAAAAATAAAGTTTTGTAAATATTTTTCCTAAGATGTTATCATACAGTAATGAAGAAACCACTTTAACTATGACCATTACTTGTGATTTACCCTATTCCCTTTGCAATATTAATTAATTAAGTTTTTTTTTGGAATTAGTAGTCATAAAAGGCATTAAGTAGTCTTCAGGTATTATTTGTGTAACCAATGAATATATTTTTACGACTTACAAAAGTTTGGGGTAAGTAAAATATCAATAAAAAGTTACTGTAAATTAAATCTGGATCATTAGCCAGAACTAAAGATATGAAATGAAAAAATTAACAAGCATTTATTTTCTTCATAGAGATGCAATCAGTAATAAATTCCTAAAAAGGGATAGCCCATAGCCATATTTTCTGTAATGTTCCTAAACTTCTTGTTTTGTATAAGTTTGCTGTATATTGATGGGAGTTCTATATATCATGAAATATGAGTACCATGGGTATATGTTAACGTAATCCTAATGTTCTTGACAGTGGTCTCATAAGGTTTTGGTAGTAAGTGTAAGTATTTCTGCTGCTTAAGACTACAGTTAAATAATTTATACATGAACAAATATGATTTTTTTAATATATATATATATATATTATATATATATATATATATATATATAGTGGGTCAAAAAAGCATTGGCACGCTACCAACTTGTCTTAAATCTCAGAAATAGATAGGTTAATTATTTTAAACTAAAATTTATTTTAAAAACTAGTATTTCACTATTAAATTCGGTTATGTTAGATAAAGTGAATTAGCATTGAGAAATAAAGAAAATTTTTAACTCATGATTAGGATTAATGAAGTAATTGCCACTTCTATTGGAATTGTTTTATTAGAATATTAGTTTCGATAGCTAAACATTCATTTATCTGTTAGATCCTCAGAACTGAATAATGAATGTTTAGAATTTGAAACTAGTACTATAATAAGATAATTCCAAAAGAAGTTGCATTTAATTCATCAATCCAAATTGTATTGATCCTTCTATACCACCATGTGCACAAAAAAAGAAAGGATAACCTTATTTTACATTATATCCTGATTAGTTTAGTGTCAATAAAATAGAGAAAATACAAGAGAATTGTGTATTGTTATAAATTTGTGAAGTCAAATTGCGTTATCGTGAATTTATTTATAATTTATAATTGCATACAGACTTCATATAAGTTTCAATACTGTTGGGAACATCATAAAAAATAATAATACACAATATAATGGCCTCTACCATAGCATAAGTGATTGCATCAGCTTTTAGTTTGCGAACAACAAAAGATGTAATCTAGTTTTAGTTATTACCGTACAATTCAAAGAAAGAAACCATTCATAAGTTAAATCAATTGAAAAAAATTATTGTTTGTCAAAACCTTCATAAAGGAACCACCGGAGTTTTTGGCAAATACAATGTTAATGGCTCTGATGGAGAAAACCAAACAGTTAATATCAAATGAGTAATGCTAGGCCAACAATAAACACTGAGTTAGGAGCATTTTAGGTTGGGATTACGTGCTGTGAAACAAACTTTAGTGAAGGTATTATAAATGCAGAAAATATGTTAGCATTTTGTGCCAGTTCCACCTGAAGTAATCCATAAGTTATTTTCTCGATACTACAAAGACTTCAGGTTATAATTGGTGCAAATGTTGTATGGTAACAAAATATTAAAATGTATATAAAATTAAATATATTTATCATAATAGAAATATAAGCTTTGCCAATACTTTTTTGACCCTAAAAATTCAAATTTTATTTATTTAATCACAATTTGGTTTCAATCAGCTCAATCAAATGACACCAAAAAGCAAAAGTTGTATGCTACTTTTTAAACAAATTAAGTAACAAACAATTGACCTTTATACTTCTAAAATATAACAAAAAACGTGGGTGTTCCAATACTTTTTTAACCAACTGTATATTCATTCCAAAAATCAGACAATTCACCAGAAAAACTAAATAGGGTCAAATTTGTATGACTTCTAATAATTATTGGTTATGTTGCAATAAATCCAATACTCATTGAGAAGTAGCTATTCAAACCCAACTTATTTTTTCCATTATAAAGAAAAAAATTATGATTAAATAAAACAACACATAGGTTTGTCATGAATCATTTTTTATCACATAAAATTATAATTTTGACCATCTGATTACCATCCCAAAAAATCCCAGCGAAGGGAAAAAAAAAAAATTGATTGAAAAAGACTGATCTCAACAGAGCATATACTATTTAACCTTTCTTATTGTAATATAAAATGGCAAATACTATAATCCAATTAATATGGGGGAAAACCCAGTAATAACTAAAAAAATATTTACAAAGTAAGGCAAATTTATAAATTGTTTCATGTAAATATATGTAATCTTTTGTTTTCCCTTTTCTGATTCAAGCAACACAGTTCTACTTTTTTGGTTTAAAAAAGCCAGAGAAAGGAAGAATGACCACGAGTCGACATAAATACAAGTAAAATTAATTGATTACTATATTAATCATGTATGGTTGTTGTCATATTCACTTTTTTAAATAATTATAATTGTTTTATAGATTATATTTAACCAACTATTGGAATGAGCCGCCATAAGAGTACAAATATTTATCTTACTTAAGTAATATTTAAGCTCTCCTGGTCACATAATGTGTAAACCAGAAAAGATGTATTATTTTTATTGTGTTTACAAATTAATACTATCACTTTCGAGGTTGAATATTAAAATGATATACAATTTTCATTTAATGTGTGTTAACAGAATACAAGAGAGATTTTACTGAATTAAAGCTCTGTAATACCTTCGGTCACATTAAATTTACTATGAAAAACTAATGACTCGAGGGTTCATATAAACCATGCCTACCAGCACCAAGAACAGAAAATTAAATATTTAAACCTGATATTATTACTGAGAATAAATAACAAAAAATGTTTAAATTCTTTAAGACTGATGAATAATTTAAATTTATTAAAAGCCTTTTAAAACTGAACAAGTAATTGTATCATAAATTCAGCACAACTAAACTGCTTATAATAAATTCTTGATTGGATTTACCTGTAAATATGTCTTCAGATGTAAAAATAATTCAATATTCAACTTTTAATTAGTTATATTATTATTATTTTTTTTTTTTTTAAGGGAAACAATACCATTTAAGAATGTCTTTGAAAATGCTAACCAATTGTATTTTACTATTTCAAAAATTGCCACAATATCAAATAAATTCTTAACCATTATTTTTGTAAATTTATAAAGGTAGGAAGATTTTTTTCTTTTTCCTTCCTTTTTTTTTTTTTTTTTTTTTTTTTTTTTTTTTTTTTTTTTTTAAGAATGATTAACAATGGTATTATGAAAATTATAAAGTAAATATAATGCAACATAATAATTTTACAAAATGAAATTTTCCAATAATTTTAAAAGCAATACAATCACAAATATATAACTGATCTATATTAAATATTTAAGTTTAATATTAGTTCATTTTTTTCATACACAGTAACAAAAAGTAAATAAATAGTTTTAATCTTGTTTAAATCACAAAAAAAACAAAACAAGAAATAATAAAATTCAAAAATACTAAAATTAATTTTGTAAAATTGATAATGACTGGAAATCATAATCAAATAATAACTAATAAGTTTCACTAAAAGATAAATATATATATATATTTACACATTATATTAATTACTTACTATTTAACTTGTATATTAATAACTAATGACAAACAGTGGAAAAAAATAATTTACTTTTAGTCTCTAGTTATCATGTGGAAATAAGTATTGTCTAGGTCAAATCAGGATTTTGGATAATACTAAAACCCAACAGCTTCTGTTAGAGAAATTTTTGTTTTAATTGGAAACAATGGGAATTAGAAAATGCAACTTGGTTTTATATTACATAAATTAAAATTTATTTCTTAAGTAATGTTCAAACATATAAAACAAGATATGTTGCTATATACTTTAATACATGTTGCTTAATACATGGATAATGTTTTAATATACAATCAATCACTTCTTGATAACTATGGGCAATTATACTGTTGGGCTGTTATGATATAGCATATAATATAATTACAGTAGTAAATGCGACAACCATCCATGTTACTGATTTATTTGAATTTAATTTCTGCTTAAATGAAATAACCAATTTTCTTTTCATCTTCATCAGTCTCTCTAGGCAAGGTATCCTGAGCTCTACAAGCCTTATTTTTTTTTTTTAAATTAATTTATTTTCTCTTTCTCTCTCTCAACAGAGCTACCACTTAAACATATACACTTTTAAGTTATAGTTACTGGTTCATCGGTTAAGAAAAAAATCTAAACAGACAATTTTTTTCCCTCTAATTCAGCACCCATTGAAACCCTAACAAATATGACAGGATATTACAAAGTTAACATGACTTTTCAGGTACATTGGGAACCACAACAATACATGACTTCAGGGAGATTTGAATTTAGTCAAATAGTTTTAATCTGAGCGGATTGAATAAACTTTAGGAACAGACAATTTACAGAAAATATTAATCTAGAGTTGTAATCATAATTTGTTAGTATACTACAAACAAAAACAACTAATAGACAACACATAAGGCATCATTACTTGGAAATGCCTTTGGTTTCCTTTTTTTTTCTTTTTCTTTATAGTAGTCTTGGAATTCATAGCTTTTTGACTTGATAAAAAACAAAAATTAACTAAATTTAAAATATATAATGCCTAGACACTTCGGTACTTTGACACTTAATTAAACAATTGAAGTTATACAGAACTAATAACATTAATTAGAGTGATAACACAATTGCCAATCAATAATATATAATTTAAAAAAAAGTTTAAACGAACATAATACCAACATTTCATTTCTGTGGACAGTAATAAAATATGGTTTCTAGATCCATTACACTTCTTAAAATTTCTTCTTTTATACAATTAATAAACTAATAGTACACAGTAAGTATACTTAACTGTTCACAGAAAAAAACTGTTAGTAACTTGTTAGACTGGAATAAATATCTAAATTTTCTTCCCAAATCATCTATGGGAGATAGGATGACGAAGAATGTAAAAAATGAGGTAATATATTTCAGAATAGAAGATAACATAGTCTAACTTCTGTAATATAACTTATTGTTCCTCAGCATGGACTGTATAAAACGACTAAACATTTAACAATACTTACAGTGTAAAAAAATATTTACATCTGTTTAGGAAAAGGAGGAAATTGAACATGGACTGATAGAATACATAACTATTTCAAACAATAAACTATATATCAGTAGCTAAATTAACTTCTTTCTACAGCAATATAAATAAATTTTGTTTTACTATACATTTAAGTGAATTAAGGGCAGAATAGATAATGGCCAAAAAAAATTCATACTGCTTAATGATATTCGATGTATTAAACAAATATGAATGCTGTTGGGTATAGATGACTTCCGACGATAGGTAGCATTCTAAATAAAATTTTAGGACTGGTAATAGAAAAATTTCATGCAAGAGAGGAAACAGTACCAACAGGCATGGTGACTGAATTAGATGTGGGTGGGGAAGTATTAACTCCATGACCTTTAAGAACTGGGAAGAAGTAGGGATGCTCCATGGCTGCACGAGCTGTAAGTCGAGCACTGTGATCATAACGGAGTAGTTTATCCAAGAAATCCAATGCCTCAGGTGAAACAAGATGTTGATTTTCACTATGCACGAAACGCTCCCATCGTTTGCGGGAATGCCTTCCCAGAATATCTGAAAATCTCGGGTCCAATTCAATGTGATATTTATCCAAATATTCAAAAAGTTCTTCAGTCCCCAGTACTTTGGCAATTCTTACAAGTTGATCGTAATTGTCATGACCATGAAAGAAAGGCTCCTTCCGAAAAATCATACTTGCAAGCATACAGCCAAGTGACCACATGTCAAGGGAATAGTCATACATTTGGTAATCTACTAGAAGCTCTGGACCTTTAAAGTAGCGTGAAGCAACTCTTACATTATATTCTTGTCCAGGGTGGTAAAATTCAGCCAGACCCCAATCAATCAGTCGCAGTTTCATATTGTCATGATCAATCATAACATTATGAGGTTTGACATCTCTGTGCATAATGCCCATACTGTGACAATAATCCAATGCCTTTAGTAGCTCATATAAATAATATCTTATGTCATAATCTGTAAGAGTCTGATATAATTGTTTAAAATCTGTATTATTAACATATTCAAAAATAAGAGCTGGAGTTCGGGAAACAGGATCTTTTACTACTCCTAACAATGTTATAATATTCTTACCACCCCTTAAATTTTCTAATATTTTTATTTCTCGTTTTATCTTCTTTTTCTTCACAGGTTTTAACATCTTAACAACACACTTTTCATTAGTGGTAATATTGATTGCTTCAAAAACTTCACTGTATTTACCTCGTCCAAGTTTCCTAACTAACTGGTAATCATCTTGATTTCCCCAATCAACAACATACGACTCATAGTCCCAATACTCCTTAGGTTTGTGAGAATTAACATCAGTATAAATCTGAGCTTTACTCGGCAATGCCATATCTACAGAGTATAATTTTATATTGCTTAAAGAACTAGTTCTTTTTTTCCAATCATGAGCCTTTGCACCACCTAAAAAAAAAAAAAAAAAATAAAATAAAATAAAACAAATGTGTAAGAATTAATTCAAATTTTTTGAGTTAAAAAGCAAGCCCAAAAACTGATTTATTACATCTCAGAAACAAGCTACACCTCATTTTAAAAAACCAATACATTTATTTTCTTTAATGTAACCATTGAAACTGACCATAAAATGATAAATTCAATGCAATAAATTGGACAAACGAACTTTAAACAAATTTTATTAACTGAGATTCCCTGAAACCTTAACACTATACAAACTGTATATAAATGTAATGATCAGGAGATATGTTAAGATATCAAATAAGAGATGAACAAGAAATTGGTATTATTCAATATAACTTACCAAAATTAATTTAAACCTTTCAAGTCCATTTTAATAAATAAATACTTATATATCTTTTTCTATATTTAACACAATATATAATCAACTATCTTAGAATAAATGGTGTACTCAATAAACCATGAAAAATCATAACCTTTCTTTAAAATATAAAATAAAGAAAAACATCAAAAGTTCTCATCATATGCTTCAACAGATAACAGCAAATAAAACTGTAACCTGTAGTTTAGATAAATACTAAAATCAGGTTAATATTAACATTATACCTACATAATAGATATTAACAAATTTGACAGTATATATTACTTTGAATTACAATATTCAAAATCACTAATTGAATTGAAATCAAAGAAAAAAAAAAAGAATAAATAACAATATGCTGTTGAACATGATTAGATGTTCTAATAGTAATTAAAAAGAAAAAAAGTTGTCTAATATACAGTATATAAAAAAAAAAGGGTTCATTTAAAAAATCATATTAATAAACATTATTTTAAGATATGCATGTAACATAGCCTATACAACCCATGAACTTACAAGAATAATAACATAACTAGAAATAAAAAATAGAATTTCTATCTATACATAACCTTCACTATATATCTCTCAATAAAAAACATTATGATCATATGATTTGAAAAAGTAAGAAAAAGATTGCAAGAAAAAATATCTGAGAAATTGTATTATAACCTCTTGTGTTGAGTTGTAGTACTATCAGCTCTCAGAGGTTAGGTTCATATATACCAAAAATAAGTAAAAACAAAGACTAGTAGTCTTAATAAAAAATGTAAAATGCAAGAAGCAAAAATGAATGATGAACTTGGTAAAGAAGGAGTCTAAAATATAAATTACTATGAGGACATGTAAAATACCTCCAGGCTTAACTTACTTAAATCAACCAAAACATGACTCCACCATTTAACAAGCAATCAAGTTTTTAATTTCATAAATAAGCGTGTAGCATGCCTATTACTAGTATAATTTGCTCAATTACCAAATAGTATGATAACTTTAGAAGGTAGTAAAGGCAAACTTAAGACTGGATTCTTTAGATGTGCCAGCATATGCCACATTTTTGTGAGAAGAGTTTAATAATTGAAAAACCCATTGCACTTATTTATTCCAAGATGTAATTACCTGTGAACAAATAACAGAGGACAGATCTGTAAGTCCACAACAGAAAAACATTAAGTTGCACAAGTTTAAAAAGGCTTCTTCTCCTTCTTCACCTACAATGTCAATTCAATTCCAACAAAATAAGTACGAACATCGTTTTAGAGACAAAAAATCGTTCACTTTACACAAATTAAAAACTAAGACCGAACTAAGAAAAGTTTATTGTAGTAGCCGATGCACACTCCTCTCTCTCAAGGATGATCGAGGGGGAAGGAGGTGGTAGGGCGAGCACAATCTGCCGGCGCAAGGAGGAGACAGGGCACCAATAGAGTGAGCTCCTGTCGGCAACTGAGCCCCTACTACCTTGGGTCGTAAATTAAACGCCTGTCAAGCCAGTGATGGACTAAGACTGACAGCTAGGACCGACACTCCCCTGCTTGACCCCTCTTTATAGGCCGACACATTATGAAAAATACGGACATTGGTAAGACCGATATAACAGGAGAGCAAGGAAGCCTAGGAGCTCTCGTGCCGTTCGTTCTCAAGGGAACGGTTGCTCTACAGGGCGCAGCACAGAACACAACACTGCCTCCTGTCATTGTGGTTGGATTGTACTGCTGGCATAAACGTTAGTTTCGATTTGATCAAATTAAAAGCTATAGCTATGGCGGTACCTTTGTTTACAATCCAATTAAAACAGAGAATGTTACCAGGCCGAGTAACAATGGGAAAATATGATGGATCTCATTGTTGTATAACCGCTGCAACTACTGGTGATAAGGTAGGTTAGGTTATCTTATCACATACATTTTCACTGGAAAAAAATATACAACTGTGTCATATAACATTATTTTAAAGGTATTCGTTCACAGCCCACATTTAAAAGAAAGGGAGCTGTCAATGCTTAATGTCAATCAATCAGTGACATCCATTTGTGCAGGAAAGTTAAACCCTAATGAAGAAAAAGATATTTTAGTGATAGGTACCAAGACCACTGTGTTGGCATATCATGTAGAAAACAACACAGATCTATTCTACAAAGAGGTAAAATTGTATTGGAATTGAAAATATATTTATTCATGAAGTAGTCTTTGAAACAATATGAATGATTCATTGAGAAGTATGTTAGGTTCCTGATGGTGCTAACTCTATATGCATTGGAAAAATTGGTAGCATTAACACTCCTTTGGCAATTATTGGAGGAAACTGCTCTATCCAAGGTTTTGATTGGCAAGGAAATGATCCTTATTGGACTGTCACTGGAGACAATGTAAGATCAATTTCATTGTTGGATATTGACCAAGACGGTGATAATGAGGTAATATTTTATCTAGTTGTTCATAATCAATATTATTTAAAACAGAACAGCTTTTAATTTTTCTTGTTTTTAAAAGTTGATTGTAGGTTCTGATGATTTTGAATTGAGAGTTTTCAAACAAGATGCACTAATTCATGAACTAACAGAGACTGAAGCTATCACTTCTTTAGTACCTCTTAGAGATCACAAGTTTGCTTACTGTTTATCTAATGGAACTGTTGGTGTCTATGACAAATATACAAGAGTATGGAGGGTGAAGGTATTATTCATTTCAATGTTCTAAATATTATTTATGCTCTTCAAATTATTAAAGAAGTACATTTGTCATTAATCACTTATTTTGTAACATACTGATTTTACTAGTCAATTATTTTTTCAATCAAAATTTTGTTTCCCAATGTCTTAAATTATATTATTTAACAGTCCTTAAAATCAATGTTATCGTATTGCCCATAATACCTCTAAATTTTACATAAAAGTAATTGCTGGTGGCTTAGAAGCATTAATGGAATAAATATGTATCAGCTCCATTCATAAGCAATCTAATATGATCGGTACTTTAATGTTCTCTTGTTTCACAATTACAGTTAGAAGAAATGGAAAACATTAGTTTATAACTCGGCATATAAAATTTTTGTCTTATTATTGCTATGCTAAAATAAGTACCTTTTATCTACTGAAAAAAAAAGATGAACAACTGATCAGATAACTTTTATTGGTTGATAACTCTTCTCAATGAACTAAAAAATTATGCAGGAGACCCTTCAGGAACAGGAATACCATATATATATATTTATATAGTCAATATAGTCATTCATTATTTACTTTGTTTAACATTTATTTTCTCAGACTTAGTATGATTTTTTTTTTTAATTTTTAGCAGAGTCAGTCCTTAGCATTCTAAAATAAATGCATAAGTAATTAAAATTTAATTCATATAAAATGGAACAGTTTGTAATTTTTCTAATTTTACTCAAGTTTATACATTTTTATAAATTTGAAGGTTTTTATTTTATTTTATTTTTTTTCCAGTCAAAGAATGCCCCCGTTTGCCTTGCTAGCTACGATATAAATGGAGATGGCATCCCTGAGCTCATTATAGGCTGGTCTAATGGCAAAGTGGATGCAAGGAACATCAGAACCGGTGAAGTTGTCTTTCATGATATCCTTTCTCATGGAATTGCGGGAATTGTGATAGGAGATTACACAATGAGTGGAAAACCCCAACTGATTGTATGTTCCACTCATGGCGAAAGTTAGTATTTTAAAACCCAGAAATAACAATACCAATGCAGTAAGCCAAGATTAATAAATAATGACATTTATTCTTAAACATCAGCATATTATTTCGTTAATAGATACTTTTCTGTTATTTTCGCAGTACGAGGATATGATCAGACAAGCATTACAAAAAATATAGTGCAACATGGTGATTTAGTAAGAGAACTTCTGTCTAAAAAACAAACTCTTCTCACTGAACTAAAAAATTATGCAGGAGACCCTTCAGGAACAGGAATACCAGTTGAGTATTATTAACATATATTTAAAACTAGCTGAAAGTACCCCGCTCCGCTACGGTTTAGTATCTTTAGGATGAAGACAACTTAAATTAGTAAAAGTTAAGCTTAACCTTGATAATTATTATTACTTAAATTAACCTAAACAATTCCATTCTTAGATTAATTTCAATAAGTATATTTGACAATTTGCAAAAGTTAATTTTATATTATTTTGATAGCCCTCCAGTGTAGCTTCGAGGCAGCACTACCATCTCACCCAGCTCTGATACCAGACCATCAGCTTTTGTTATGGCATAATTTAAGTGAATATAGTCTCAACTTCTCAACTTTTTTGAAGAAAGTTTAGTCTATTTTTGCGTACATATCAAGCATAAATTGGTTGAGGAAATTACGAAATTAAAGTAAATAAGGTTCTTCACCTCCTCGCTCCACTAACATTTAGGCGTAAAAATCAGCTGCAGACACAGTTTTCTTAAGTGATGTATTAGAGTTTGGGTCACGCTGAGGGATGTTAATACTGTACCTTTCTTCTCCATGGTAGAACATGATACGATACTAAAGAGAATCATACACTTGGTAGAACTATTGATTATAATCTGTTTTTCGTCCCCACAGCGAACTGGCCTTACATGTCATCACCAGAGAACATAAGTCTTTTAACCTCCTCTTTAACATAAGTCTTTTAATAGCTTCTCTTCACGAAACAACTCAAACTTGTAAGTTGTAAGTAACCTCTGCAGCTACCATGAGTTCACAGAAAGTACCAAAATTATAAGGTTTCGACATCGATCGTATTTTTGTTTGTTTACAACTATAAGGAACTTAAACGGTGGTCAAAGTTTGCGGCTTAAAGATCTAACCTATTTTTTAACTTAGCTATATCCAAACACCATATGATAATTAATCTTTTATTATTCACCCAATAAAAATTGAAATCGCATTTTTCGCAAATTAGCCGCGATCCAGGCCGATTTTTTAAAATTCCTTTCTTAGCGAGAACCTAGGGCCCTATAGGAATCTACATATCGAATTTCATTCCAATCCGTTCGGTGGTTTCTGAGATTTCGTGTTAAGTGAGTGAGTGGTATTTGACAAATATATAATAGATTTGTATCCATGGTTGAATCCAATTGTAAAGTGTCAATATATGTTTATAATAATTTATTTTTTTGTCAGTAACTGTATATTCCGAATAAATTATTTTAGCCAAGTTTCATATAAATTTCAAGCTGTTTTAAAATTGATAATTTTAAAACTAAATACTGTGGAGTCTCACTTATACGAAACTCACTTATAAGAAACATTCATTTATAAGCAGTATTCACTTATACGAAACATTTTCCATTCCTCCTCACATTCGTATAAGTGAGACTCCACTGTACATCCAAAATAAAAGGATTTTTTCCCCAGAAAGGAGGATTAAATTAAAAACTTCACCATTACTAAATTTATTATATCTGTGATTATTAGCTTAGTCTGCGAGGCAAATATGGTGCCTAAATATTTCATACTTCTATCTCTCAATCAAAAGCTGTTATAACAAGAAAAATCAAGTCAGCTTCTGAATATGTAGATCATATAGCATCTCTGATATCAGGTCTATAATACATCTATTGAACTGTGAATCTTTCATTCTAAATGTGTGATATATATTAAAACTATTATTTAATCTCTTAATATAGTATTAAGAATATTAAAGTTATATTTAAAAATAAAAATAATGCTATGGAAAGTAGAAGATAAAAAGGTTTTAACTTTGTCTGGTTAAGGTGAAATGCATTTCATAGCAGGCCCACAAATTAAATCTTGATATTTTTATATTTTTAGCCTGATTGGAAGAAATCAGTAACAAATAGATAATCCTTCCTGTTATGAGTATTAATGGTTTTATACCTCTTTTCAAGTTAGTTATTAAATAGCAGAGGTAATTAGTTAAAAAGTACATTGTTGCTACAGATATGTAATTGATTGGCTATTATAAAAATGTGCAATAAACATGTACAAACATATAAGTAATAAACTACACAAGTTAATTAATATGTAGAAAATAATGTTCATAAAAGTAGAAAAATCAGTCTTTCAGTTTATAGTAAAATAAATATCTTTATGTTCAGGCCAATACTAGACTTCTGGCTGAAATAAACGTAAGCACTGGAACCAAACAATTTCAGGCAAGTTATTTTACACAAAACTAACACTAATCATTTTCAGAATGGTAATGGATTATACTTTACAGAGTGGACACGTGCTTGTGTCATTGTCTACTAATAATTTGATGGTAATAAGGGCAGCTGCCATCTTTGCTGAAGGAATTTTTGAAGGAGAAACTCTTGTTATACATCCTAGACCAGAACAGGTTTCTTCACAGTTAGAAATACCTCTTATTATACCGAAGGATACACCATTGGATATTCATATTAAGGTAAACGATAAATTAATAAGTAATAGTTAATAATCCTTCCTAAAGATAGGACTAGTCATAGGGAAAGTATAAGTCCCATGTAAAGATACATGTAAACATGCCAATTATCTTAACCTTATCTTTTTCATCTAAGGGTTGCTAGAGAGAACTAGGGCTGAATGAGACTGATGTTTTAAATTAGTTTTAAGACAAATTATAAGATCTTTAAAACATTGTTTTTTTTGATTAAACAAAATTTTTATTTGAATCTTGTGCTAGAACAGGCTATGTCTTATCTTTTTTTTTTTTTTTTTTTTTTTTTTAAATACATATATTATAGCCAAGATATCATGTTTTACTTTCACTAGCTCAAATAATATCAAATTCCAATGGGCTATTGGTCCCAGCAGTTGGAAAGATAAAATAAATTATAATTGGAGGACAATAAAAAAATAGATACCAGCTGTTAAGGTGTTGTAAACTAAAGTCAAGAATTGGCACGTGATAGCAGAATAATTTAACAAGCTTTAGAATATGCAATGATTTTGATATTTATTTTTATAAGAAATACACCAATGGGCAGTAGAGAATAAGTTACGACTGAATCCAGAAAAAACTAAAGCAATGCTAATTGGATCGAAACCCTCCCTTAATTCCCTTTCCTGTTATCCACTTCTTTATCTCGATAACGTTCCTATTCAGTTCACAAACTCTGTCAAAAACCTCGGAGTAGTATTCGATCAACATTTGTATTGGAATAACCATATTTCCCACATTACCCGAAAAACCATCTCTGTAGTCAAACAGCTCCTAAGATTCCGTGAATCTTTTCAAGCAATACCCGTCAACTGTTAGTGTCTTCCCTCATCCTTCCCCACCTCGATTATGGATGCTTAGTATACGGAGGACTGTCTGGCGAGCTTGAAATGAAGGTGAAAAGATATATGAACTCCTTTATAAGATTCATTTATGGGATCCCCAGGTGTTCTCACATCACTTGCTGGTATTCCGAGTTGAGGTGGCTTTATCCAAGTTTTCGGCGACAATACTTCCTTCGTTCCTTTCTATTCCAATCCTTAAAGTCCAAAAAACCTTCGTACATTTACGACATCCTTGCCCTTCGTTCTTCCATTCATCTTTTGAACACCAGATCTCAGCCTATAGATCTGTATATCCCTTCTCATCGAACTGCTTCCTTTGAAAAATCCTTTAATAATCGTGCAGCTTTATTCTGGAAATCCATACCCATTTCGATCCGTAATGTTCCTTCTCTCACTTCCTTTAAACATAATTTATTGCTAGAATATTTCTTTTTCTTTTATTTTATTTTAATTTTGTTATTTACTTATTTATTTATGTAAACCCAAAGACTTGTAGTATATAATTTACACTCTATATAAGTTACTGCCTGATATGTACGCAGTCAGACAATAATACCTTTATATTGTTCTTGTATGTTATTCTTAGGGGACAAGGTGTCCCAGAATAAAGATTATTTTTCATTTCAAAAGCTGATATTTACGCAGATAAGTAAATATATGATCTCATTCAACCATCCCTTTTTAACAACCTTTGAGATTCTCTCAATACTTAACATTCTTGTAAAACCATATGAAAAAAAAAAATTCTCATACCACTTGGAAACTATCTAGATGTTGATTTTTATTTTATTGTTTAGTGCTTTAAAAGATCAATTAGTCTCTTGTAAGCACTGTTTGAATTTGTTACAAAAATGTTTGTCATGACTGAAACTCAATGAGGGGGCCAGGAGAAAAAACATTTATATCCATTTTTTATTCATTCAGCCCACTTCTGATTTAACTTTAATCGCACATTTGTTTCAGGGAAAGAAACGTTTAGTTCACCCAAATAATGGTGACTGAAGTTTTTATCTCCCTATATATAGTTCATTGGTTGATTTTATTTTGCTGTTTTTACAAGAAACCTGCAAATAAACATTTGCAACCTGCAAACATTTTTTTCTCCTGTCCCCATCAAATATTGTGCCATCTATGTGACTAATTAAAGTTGAAACACAGCTGTTAATCATTAGATTAGGTAATCTAATAATCATTATTTTAAAGGAATTTTTGATTTAAATTTATCCCTTGTCCTCTACAATCTTAAGTATACTAAACTTGAAGTTTGTCAGAAAAAACAGCTCTATAGTAATTGCATTGTTTCAGAAATTATTAAAAACACTATTTCATTGGAGAAGTAATTTGAATAGCTAAGCATTGTTTTTATTTAATTATTTATTAGAACTAAACTAATGTTGTTAATTTAATTAAATAGTATAGAAATGGCCAGATACGCAGTCAGGTATAATTAACATATTCAAGTATTTTAATAAAAAACTTATATTTAGAATGGCGACATTTCGCCCACTATCTTGCAGGTCTTCTTCAGAGCTGAAATGACAAAAAATTGATAATACAAAGTAAATTACATTACCAAAGAACTCATAGTTCCTGCCTTACAGGTCGAAATGTTGGTACTCCCAATATAAGTTTTTTTTTAAATTAAAAAACTTGGTTGTGTTAATTATACCAGACTGCATCCCTGACCATTTCTCTACTATTATATCATACAGCCAACCATAGCATCTTCATCATTAATTAAATTTGTTATAGGCTTTCGTCGGACCTGATCCATTCAGAATTCAGTACCATGTTTTTGAAGTGACTAGACAACTACCACGTTTTTCAATGTACACATTATCCAACTCTCTTACAAAAGCAATACCCGAGAGTTATGTCACATTCCGATTGAATGAGAGAGCACCTAGGGTAACCGACTAAGAGTACAGTTTTGCACCTAAGCACTGCTGAGTGGTATGTGCACAGCACTTTTAGTTTTATTTAATTTTTCTGAAATTGTTTTTTCTTTAATTCTAGTAATTTTAAACTTCATTTATTCAGGTTTTAATATATCCACAATTAACAAAAATAGATTGTTTTTAGTCAATATCATGAACATAATAACATACCCATACAAGACAAGATTGCAACATAAAACAATCAGAAGGGTGAAAAGGAGCTGGATAAGAAATCGGCTCCAATATTATAAAATATTTTTGTTTTCATGCCTGAAGGTACTGTTGTCCTTCACGCCTTACAGGCCAGGTAATACTAATACCATTATCCACAAAATAGTAACAGGTGTGGATAAAAAATCGCAAGATAAATAAAAAGTCTAAAACATGGTTTTGAGTAAACGCTGATCAATGATTTTTTTGCTTTTCCTACTTTGGTATTGCCATTATTTAATCAAATATGTTAAAGCACTGTCAATTTAAAGTCTTAAACTTATTTGATAAAATAATATCAGTACCAAAGTAGACAAAGCAAAAAATCTTTGATTGGTGTTTACTTAAAAGTTTTTTGACTTTGCGTTCCTTTTGTAACCTCACAATTTATTCTAATCACTTTCTCTCCCTCCCTCTCTCTTTTTTTTTTTTCAACACAGTTATTTATAAATCCTTAAATTAATAAAAGCAAATACTGTTTAATAAACATTACTTATATATTTCAAATTGTACTACATCTGTTCATACAAAATTTTTTATAGATACTTCAAAATAAAATACTACAGCCTAAACCTCGTGCAGTTGTAGTAAGTCAGTTCCAGAGTTGGGCAAAATTTAATCATAAGTATTTGGTTGTCAAATAATTAGTTATGATTAAATTTTGCTCAAGTCTGATCAATAATCACTTATTATTATAATAAAGCAGTTAGAATTGTGTTTTTTGTGGTATTTACGGTATATATGATTTGCCATTGTATTGTTAATTATTATAGTGAATTATATCCGTAGTTAGAAACATGGCAGAATCAGAATTTCCTGGTAGGGTCCAATTCAGAAGAAAGAGGTGGAGAAGGACCTAGCAGTGCTGACTGGAGTGTTTCTTTGACCTGTTTAAGAGACAACTCTTCATTACAAATGAAAGTTGAATCAGGTGTTATGACTATAGCAACTCCACATATGTCTATAGCAGCAGATATAGTACAGTCTATCGCTCAAACCTTCAATATGGAAGTTGTACAAGTAAATAACCTGAACAATTATGTTTTATACTTAGTATTGCTTGAATATCAAGTAATTCTTGATCAGTCATTTGCAGAGTTTCCGATTGTTTATGAACAACTTCGAGAAACATTTGTGCATATTGAAGAATTGCAACAAAACGCATCTAAAATGTCTGCTACTATTGCAGACACATCTAACCTTATTAGGGCACTTATTGTACAAAGTGAAGATTCTAGACTTTTAAAATACATGTAAGTACAATAAATTCCAGTTTTTATTATTCACTATAATTATGTTCAGTAATTTACTGAACAGAGATTTACTTTATGATTTTGTTTTAATAATAAAATATCTTATTTAGCAATTGTCACATCTTCACCAAAAAACGTAATAGGTGAATCTAAAAACAGTTTTTTAACCAATTCAAAAATATGTTCCTTTTTCACTTATAGAAACTCATGTACTGAAAACTACCTTTTTAACTTTTGCACCTGGTTCATTGCTAACATTTAAAATAAGATTATTACAATTTGGGTAATTTTGATGGATGGAGGTAAAGGAAGATAGTGTAGAAGTGGGGGAAGGATACCAAATGTTCGTAATATTCTTTAGCTCTTTAACATTAGGGAGGTCAAATTGTAATCTAACGGTAACTTATAAAAATGAGGGAACTTCTTACACACTCACAAAAGTGCTGCCATAATTCTTAGGGTTCTAGCAAAAATGTTGGTACAATTTTTTGTAATTAAATATCTGTCCAGGTATTCCAACATGGACGATGTTTTTATTTCTATCACTCATATATCGAAAAACATGTCCAGAAGTTACCAGGTTTAAAATCTAAATGGCATCTAATTTACTTTATGGTGTATGCAACAAGTTTCAGCCGATTAATATAAAAATAAAAAAATAAAATACATTAATAAAAAAACAATATTTATTTCCTACAGAGGAACATGCATAGAACAAAATAAACCAAAGATCAATGTTGAATATTAATAATATTCACATAGTATTAATTTCTAGAATTATATATTTCAGTTAAAATCCTGTTTTAGTATAATACATTTATAACCACTGATATTTATAAATGCATTTAAATAACCTTATACATGATGTTTTATGTATGTTTCATCCTATGCAATTAAAAATTACAAATATTTATTATCTGTACTGACTATATATTAATTATCTTTAAAAATATAATAAAATCCCAAAAAATGATGTTATATGAATTTTAGCATGAATATGTTTTTGAACTGGAATATTATACTTTTAATTTAGTTTCCTTTGGAATTTTTGAAAAACCTAAATTTATAAAAATATGCATCTGACAAAATTGTATGAAAGCATGCTATTGTTGGTTATGAAAGTTGCATTATGTTATAATCGTGAAAAATTTGTAAGGTTTAAACACTGATGTAAAGAATATGTTGTTCAAGTCATATTGCAATTAAAACCATTATTATTACTAAAATGAAGTATTTGAATTTACTGGTAACATTAACAATAAAACATACTTTCTAGATGATGACAATAGTTTTAAAATTTTAATGCTTTTGAATGATGGAAATGTTTAATCTATGTTTTAGTTTAAATTAGATTTTTTTCAAACTTATTTTAAAATAATAAGTGGAGAATGGTTATTATGTTATACGATTTATCAGAAAGCTCATCAATTTCCTGTTAAAAGCAAAATTAACGAATTTATTTTTAAAAGTCACATCAAATAATAAAATTTTCAGATAATATACCAATAATATTAATTTTAATTAAAAATAATAGCTTCCTTACCTCACATTTACAGTTTAAAAAGCTTTGAAGTTATCCGAGAGTAAACACAAATTGTTATATTTCTTTACAACTACAGGTTAAGTTCAAATGTGCTCTTCAAGACTTACTGAAAACGTAAGCGTGATGCGGAATAACAGGTTTTGGCTTGTTATATTATTGAAACGTTTTTCAATAATGCATTTTTTACATTTTCGAATCCACGATTATTTTATAAAGAGTTCAACTTATTAATTTTTCATAGATAAATGAGTATTACTATTTTGATGGCATATCTATTTTTTATTGTATCATTGGAAGTTGCTTAAAGCCGTTACTGAAGGTTATGTTATCGTACGTTATCAAAAAGTTATGTTTGGTTTGGGAAGGTTTTATTTAAATACTAGAGTTTTAAGGATTCTTCCTACTGTTATACCCCATCCTTATTACAAATGTCTACATTTAATTAATGTTAATAAGTTAAATGTTGGAATTAACACACCAGGTGTGATAGAAAGGCCTGTGGCAAAGTATAGTAAAGGATCAGAACAAGTTAAAATTTTAACAGAATTGGAATTTGAAAAAATATGCAATGAAACTTTAGAATCCTTGTTGGATTTTTTTGAAGTTTTAGTGGATAAATGTACAGAACTCAAAGGTGCAGATGTTACTTATAGCAGTGGTGTATTAACAGTATCACTAGGAGAAAAAGGAACATATGTTATTAATAGGCAGACACCCAATAAACAAATTTGGTTAAGTTCTCCAGTTAGTGGCCCTAAAAGATATGATTTAGTTGATAAGAAAATTTGGGTTTATAAGCATGATCAAAAATCACTCCATTCTCTGTTACAAGAGGAATTTTCCAAATTATTAAATTCAAATATAGACTTAAGTGCTTGTGCCTACAGCTCCATTTAATTTTGTATAGTGGGTAAGTGTTTTTTCTATTCTGTTAACCTTAGTCGATTACATAATCCACTCAATTAATGTTAGTTTTGTTATCTTAATGTTTATATTTCAGTAGTATCTTGACTTTTATTTGGAATAGATTAATGCATCTTTGGCATATTATGTTCTCAATTACTAAAGTTGCCTATCCTTATCCAATTTTAAATAAAGCATCTTAGTTATAATTGGTGATTTGATTTGAAATAATTACACCTTTTTCACAGCTTTCCTTCTATCTTTAACGTTTCATCTGTTCTGTATTATACTTAAAATCCTAGAAATAAACTTTTTAGGTTTAGTATCCTAAAGCATTTGCTATTTCTCAGTTGAAAAACTACTCAGTTTGCCCCTAATGTCCTAAATCTATAAGCAAGGGTTTTTGAGATTAACTCTTTAACGGGCAAGCCATGGGTTTTTAAATACATTTCTCTTTTTTTCCCCTTTGAATGGCTATATCCACCTTAACCACCACCTATGTATCATGAAATTCAAGGTTGATTAAAGGATATTAGACGATGATGCATAGGACATTATGTCATTTAATGAGCATAACACATTAAATATGAGTGTCCTCCAGGATATATTGCCTGCTAAAGGTTTAGCATTCTACCTACAGCAAAGAATAGCTGTTAACATTAAGGTTTCAATTTTTTTAATAGGTTTGGTTGGATGGATAGAGCAGTGTTGTCAAATATTGGTGCTTTCGGGAACAAGCTTTTCTATTTGCTCAGCCTTTAATTTATTTAAATATAGGACTATTATGTTAATGTAAAAAAATGGCTTACATATTCTTGATTAATTTATGTTTAGAATACCCTGAATGGATAGCAGAAAACTTGACAGGTATTTAGATAAGGTTGACAATAGAAACATGACTCATCAAATTTAATATGGTTCATTATAATGCTTATACAAATTGTGGCCAGTGATAATCAAATACAATAATTAATTTATATATTGTAATGATTTTCTTTTATCATAAATTTTGATATTATTTATCAATAATTAATTGGCTTTAACTGGTTATGGAGTTCTGTCAATATTCTTTTAAATTATATCTGGAATTATTTAAACAAGGTTTTGTGCATACTTTTTATATTTATTATAGAGAAAAGCATATTTAATTTTACCTTCGTTTTAGTTTAATTACTAAAGTCCATTACTGAGAGAACCACTACACTTACACTTGTCCTGTCCATGGCTTTGTCTTCTGGTTCCTGGTTCCATACTCCTCTATGCCTGGAGCCTCCTAGCTGCTCTAAGGCCCAAAACTAACTAATGTCCTTTCTATACCTGCTTCATGGATTAGGTATGAAGGGTCAGTAGGATTGCTACCTGATATGACCTTATTTCAATTTCTGTCTCCCTTAACTTGAAATTTAAATATCATAACAATATATAAAACTTTCCTGTTGCATGATCTTTATTGGGACTACAAGCCTGCTAGAGGCTTTGTTGGTTAACTGCTTTCATTCTAACAGTTTTTGAATTCAAATTATTTTACTCGTCTTCTAATTATTTTTTACTATGTTTTATTATTTCTGATCTTTAAAACTGTCTTAATAATCATCTGTATAGAACTGATAATAACTGAGTAAAGTGTTTCATTTATTTTATTTAGGTAAGATTATTTTTTACTCTTGAGAATTTAGGAAACTTTGTGTGTAGGGTTCATTTCAAAATTCAGGTCTTGTTTAGGCATAAGTTTTTTTCTTGTAAAAAATAAATAAAGGAATGGTAGATTTAATCATTTTTACTCATGTTTCGTCTTGGTTACTTTAAAGAGCATTCATAATATTCATCCTAGCCATTGATAAATCATTTCGAAAAATAAATTAAAACAAAAATCTAGAGTTTGAGATACTAGTCTATGAAGTGAGAAATAAAGACAATTGATCTTTTTAATTTTTTGTTACCTAAACAATAGGGGCATTTAAAACAAACATGAAGTGCACCTATAATATAAAATAAAAAAAAACATTAAATGACCCAGTAACCATCCTTATCCCTAGGAATTAAGGCTTCAGCTTTTCATAGAAACAAAAGTAATACTTTTGAAAATAATTTAAGAGGTCAAAAATCAAAAATATTCTCTACAAATTACTATCAAAATACCATCAATGTACATTTATTATAATTAAAATATACTTAACTTTATTGGGAAACTAATACATTAGGGAGTGAGTTTGTGAAAAGATACTCGATAATTTTCAAAACATGAGCTCTCGCCCATAGATGTGGATTGGGAAAAAAAGGTGGATCTCTTGAAGCAGTATTGTTCCTGGGTATTGGGCAGAACAAAGTTTCTCTTTCCCAGCACTTGCAGAACTTTTAATAGAAAATCTTGTGATATTCAACTCAAATCATTCAACAGCCTTATATTGATAGCCTTGCCTCAAAAATATTTCACTTTGTACAGCCTACCATTTGGGAACCTCTAGGATGGGAAAGCATCATCAACATTTTACAAAAAAATTTCATTGATTGGAAAATTAAAACGTCTACGATATAGTAAATAAAAAAAACAAACTATAATTGTTGCTATGATCCATGATATTTGATTATTCTTCATACCTATAATTATCCATTAAATAAACTTCATTGTGTTGACCTGTAAACAAAGACTGATTATTTACAAGTAAACTCTTCAACAATAACTCATCTTTAAAAAAATATAGAATGTTGATTCCCTTTTTGATATCAGTTATTTCACTTTCTATAAAGTCATATCACATTCAATACAATTTATGGTGTTTTTTAAACTTTGCATTATTGTGTCAATATAATGTTTATGGTCTGCTCTCACCTTGTCCATTCAAACTACGAAAACCCATACTGGAAGTGTGGAGCATAGCTTAAGTCTAATCAAATTAATATTTTTTTTTTTACATTTATGTATCTATCTTCTTAATTTATTTATTTTTTTATTAGGAAAGATTTACGAGAATGTTATAGTCAGTTACAACAAGTAAACAGTGAACTTTTGAGAATTTATGCTCTTAGGTGCGCTAATCACAATGAACTTCTTAAAACTTTAAGAAGTATCAATACGATAATTCAACATGCATCCAGACTAAGAGGTTATATATAATTATACTTATAACTATTACATTTTTTTCTGTATTGCATTTAGTTTGTTTATATCACAATTTTTTTTTCCAGTTGGTAAAATAAAGGGAGAAATTGCTGGACTATGCCGCAGTGCTTTAGCTAGCAATAATGTGAACGCTTTGATTCGGATTATTAAAACTGGAGAAGCCTAACTACGTTTAATGATAGTTTAAAACTCTCAAGTTTGGTTTTTGTATAGTTTTTCTTCAATATTAAATTTCTCTCATTTTATTTATTACTAGTAATATTTAAATAAAAATTATTTTTTTCTATGTTTTATCAGTGTCTTTAATTGTAATGATTTTACCCTCTGATCTATTTCTGAATATTATTTTTAATTTGAACAATTTTTGAATTTTAACTAACAAAGTTGTGTTTTTTAATTTTAATTTTGTAACATATTCTTGAACTATTATAAATTAAAATATTTAAAAAAAAATTATACAAGGTTTTGGTTTAACTGCCTTTTATATTTATTTTTCAAATCATTTTGTGGTGTTATTTTTTTCTTTTACATTTGCCTTTTATGACTACCTTTTATGATGCCCTCTGATCCTTTTTTAATGATGTCACCTACTACTCGCATCTCAGTGTCATATCTTTCTCTTTGATTACAGACCTACATAGAAACATTCTTATGTTAAGTACCGCGAGTATGTTAATAGTATTAATGAATATTTAAAACAACCCTGAAACAAATCTGTATCTGTGAACTTTAAATGGGAGGAACAACGGAAAATCTGTGAATAAAAACATATTCACTCCTCTGAAGTATTGTGAATTCTTCATATTTCACTATAAAATCATTCATGATTTCTTCAACTTTCTCACATCTATTGGTACTGGTAATGGAGAGGGAAACAAGTCTGGCAATTGGGCCTATTTGTCCCTTCTGCCAACCTTTGTAATTAGGCAATGAAAATCTATCCTTCATCAGTAACAAAGTTTTTAGATTTTCTTATGAGTTCCAGTAGAGTTGACCATTTAATGGAGGAATCATATTCACATCTATATGATCCTCACCTAAGGTAAAATCTCTGAATACTTTCTATCTAGTATGGGGCAGTTTGAAGATTGCAAATGCACATTTCCACATTTATGGCAGGAACCATCTCCAACTTCTACATATATCTTAAGTCTACAGGATCAGTAAGCATGCCAACATGAAGGCTGATTTCCTGTTTTTCGTTTTTCGCGAATATACGGTTTTGGGAAAAGTGTAGATATTGGCCAACTTGCGATCAGTCCCACATCTCCCCGAAAACATGGTTGTCGAACTCTTTTGTCTGTAACTCCAAAACTATTTGTCCGTTTCAAAATTACTTTATTTCATCTTAAAGCTAATTAAATTTAATATTAGACTATTACATATGAAGTTTCAGTCAAGTCCCTTAAAATACACATGCCAGCGCGCTAAAAAAAAACCGTACTGTTGAGAAATCCACGTTGTTTTGCACATTTTTCACTATAACGCCGAAATTATTCGTCCGACCAACAATTTCTTTTTTTTATCTATAAGTTAATCAAATTTAATGTTAGACTATATATATATATGAAGCTTTAATCGGGTCTCTTGAAATACACATGCCAGCACACTAAAAAACCTGTATTGAGAAATCCACGTTGTTTTGCTAATTTTTCACTACCATATAACGTAAGGTGGGGTAAGTGCATTCATCAGTCCGCCATAATTTCTATTGTCATTTTGTTACATCAACTGCCATTTTTTGTATGAAGACAGAACTTCATACCCTCCAAACCTAACACACTAGAGTGCTCTATAGTAGAAGAGAACCTCTCTAGGAATTTTCATAGTTCAACCTATTGATCTAGGTGTTGTGTAAAGTTGAACGAGTTAAAATTATAAAATTATATTGAATGTATTTTTCTCTATTTTTTTAATTTCAAGGAGTAAAATGATTTCTGGGAGTTGCTTATTTTTGCACCTACACCATCAAAGAATCAATTCACTGCTAAGGAGTTTACAAGAGATTTATGCACTTACCCCGTTTAGGTGGGGCAAGTGCGTGAATGGGACTTAAAATTGATTTTCCATCGCACTGATAATAATTTTTAGGATATCAGGGAAATCAACTATATTGCTGAAAAGAGTATAGTTTAACGTTTGCAATATAACAAAAAATATTATCCTAGCATTAATAGCTGATTTTTTATGTTAAGTTAAAGTTGAACTTTGCACTCCATATGACGCACTTGCCCCACTTCACCTTAACTCCGAAACTATTTGTCCGATCCAAACTTTCATTTTTTCATCTCAAAGCTGGTTAAATCTACTCTTAGATCCTATATATGCAATTTATATTAAATCCTTTAATATTTAATATAAAAAAATTAACCTTTTTTTTCACAGTAGGGCATGATTATGTGAACAATATAGTCTCGAAACGTCGTCAAAACACTTGTTTTTATTTATTGACTGAACCTCAAGAACCTTATTAAACATATATATATATATATATATATATATATATATATATATATATATATATATATATATATATATATATATAGTATTCATGATGGCTCCAAGAAGTTCATACTAGATCCTAGAGGGGGTGTGTTGGAACGGAAGATCCAAGTTTCCGCTCTCTTAAGCTTAATCTAGATAGCCATCCTTTGACGGATATCGGCTAGTCTATTTATAACACAAATTGGTCCATACACCTCCTGTTCTTTCGTTGAAAGAGAATATTCTCGGTTAATTTGGTTTGGTAAGAAGAGAATCCTGTATCTATCTCTAAGGTATAGTGAGTGGTATTTATGAATTCTTTCAAAGACTAAATGGTTTAGTTGAGTTATGATTTCACGTCAATCCATACACTTAAAAGTAGACTTGATCATAATTTCAATAGCAGTAGCACCTTAAACCCCATCATTTTAAAGAAAACTTCGTATGGTAGATCCAAAGATAAAGATAGATCCATTAATAACGTGAACTAAAAATGGAGTCGATAGGTTATGTGAAATCTCATCAAATTTCATATAAAGGGATTCGGGCTCATTGAAAATCTTCAACTTTCTAATTCAAATAATATAAATTATATTATGTATTTAAAGTTGAGTATATAGTATAAAAGTTTATTAGTATTAACGCCTATGTATTTAGTGGTATGTAAAAACAAATACACGAACATGAAAATTACTTTATTCGAAAATTAGTGCAGTTAGAATCGATTAATAATTTTCAACTTCTGTTGAATTTTTCTTTAATTTTAAGACGTTTCGAACTTAAACATTCATCATCAGTTGTAAAAACATCAGCACTTTGTAGTCCAGAAAAATAAGGGTCTGCCGGAGAAAAAACTGCCGAACTTTTATTCTCAACGGATCTTTATATTTTTTGGGGTGCTGAATCCGAATCTGAAGTTTGCTACCACTGCAGACGTTGGCTTCATATCCAAAATCACAAAAAAACGCCCAAAATACCGGTTATTTTTGGCTTTTTATCTATAACACAAAAACAAAGCTTTTTTCGAAGAAAGTTAATTGTAGCTGGAATTATTACCAAGGAAACGAAAAAAACTACTCCGAAATCGAGCCATTTACCGCGAAGATATGGTCATGGGAACAAGTGTAGAAATTGGCCAACTGGCGGTCAGTCCCACTTCTCCACGAAAACATGTTTGTCGTACTTTTTTGTCTACAACTCCGAAACTATTTGTCCGAATTTAAATTAATTTTTTTTCACCTTAAAGTTTATTAAATTTACTATTAGTTTATTAAATATGAAGCTTTAATAATGTCCCTTAAAAGCACGCTAAAAAAACCCATACTCTTGTATAATCCTCGTTTTTTTGCTCTTTTTTCACTATAACTCCGAAACTCGAAGTTTTTTTGTTTTTATCTAAAAGCTTGTCAAATTTATAATATTAGAAGCTATATGTGACGTTTTAATCGGGTCTCTTGAAATAAACATGGCATAACGCTAAATATCCCGTTCTTTTATGAAATCCACGTTTTTCTGCCATATTTTTCGCAATAACTCCAAAACTATTTTTCCGATTCTATATTTCATTTCTTCATCTCAAAGCTGGTTAAATTTACTACTAGGTGATATATATTTAATTTATATTAAATCCCTTGAAATACCCACGCCAGCCCACTAAACGTGTCATAATTGTTATATTTTGACAAAATATACAAATTTAGCACGCTAGCGTGGGTAGGAAACTTCAGATTCGGATTCAGCACCCCAAAAAACAAAGATCCGTTGAGAATAAAAGTTCGGCAGTTTTTTCTTGAAAACGGACTTTTGGAACCTTATTTTACTGGATTATGGGTAAAGAATAAACGGAGTGGCCACCGACTAGAATCCCTTCTATATAGGAATTATGCTGGAATTTACTTCCCCGGAATAAAAGATTGGATTATGCTTGAATTTTACAATTCACTGTGTATTTCGTGATTATTTACTCATTGTGAACTTAAGTAATAGATTAAAATTGATAATCGGGTACATCGGCATCAATGTTTCATGGTTTTGAGAGCATCAACATCGAACGCTCGACGTCAATACTTCCGACACACTGGCCGGCCATACCCTTTAAACACAGGATACCTTAATTTAATTTATAATTCACTATTTAAAATTATTTCTTAAATTGTGAAAATTTTAATTATTTCAAACAACATCATTGATAAAGAAAATATTTCCCCTAAAAAATATTCAAATAATTCAAACAATAAACATTTAAAAATTTATAGTACAAAGAAATATTGTACTAATACTGGATTAATCACAAAAAGTATACTAAATAAAATCAACTACAGAATATTGCAAGAGAAAAACAGACTAACAAGGGGAGGACACACTCAGTCTCTCACGGATCTTGTTGGCAATTTTTTTGGAGGTTCCTGGTCAAAAAATATTAGACACGTATTTTGCCGTTCCGACCAATGGTCCCTAGAAGCCGAGAAATAAAAATAAAATAGCATTTAACTAATCTATTTTATATCTCGAGTTTAAAAAGTGATATCGACATGATTCTTGCACCAAGATGTTTTTCTGTTTGCGCAAGAGTTCTGATTGCGAATGTAAGAAAAAATACAGCCACTCCATAGATTTTGGTTTATGGTAATTAAATTCTAAAAAAATAATTAGATTTTCAAGCAAACTACCTCTATAGATTTTTCACACAAAAATTGACGTCAGATTAAAATTCAGCACCCTCAAAAACATTATAAAACGCTTATTCAACTAAATCAAAAAATATCATTTTTTCCACCCTCTTCGAGGAAAATGAAATTTTTGAACCGATTATTGGTTACATACCTTTAAATCGCCATTACTGTGTCACACAATTCACTGGTTGGTATCGCAGGAAAGAGGAGAGTCTCAGCTTTCTTTTAATATATATATAAATGTAAAAGTCGATGAACATAAACCTATAAAAAAAAATTGAAAAATCCGAAAAAAAATTTTGATTTTTAGCTTGAGTTTGAAACCAGATAGGATGATGAAACTAAAGACATTTCAAGCGTATTACCACCTTATATTTCATGTAAAAAAAAATAAAGTTGATACGTTTAACCTTCTAAGCATAATTCATGTTTTTTTTCAATTTAACCAAAAGTTGCCTACCATTTATTTGGTAAGGCAAATTTTGAAGCTTACGAATTTTTACTTTTCTATTTGGATGAAATTTAGTTTTTAAGGTTTCTTTGGAATGTTGAATTCGAATCCGATGTCGGTTCTTTGAAAAAAAAAATATATTGAATGCACTTCACTTGAAAAAGTTTAGCTTTTACACTGTATAATGCGATAGAAAATTTTTTTAGTCCTAGAATTCCATTTCAGCTCCCTCAAAACTTGAGAAAAGTATTTATACATAGATATAAATAAAAAAAAAATATATATATATATATTTATATAAACTATTTGGGAGAAATAATTTATTATTTCAATAATAAACATTAAAGTAATTATAATTATTTATTATTTACTGTAATAATAATTTATTACAAATTAATCTTTACATGATATAAAGACAGAACCACTTATTAGATTTGATGGTTAGGAATTTTTGTTGTAATGTTTTGTGTTTAACATGTTCAACTGCAAAATAAAACAAAAATTGTAAATACCTAACTATCAAATCTAATATGTGGCTCTGTCTATATATCATGTAAATATTAATTTGCAATAAATTATTATTACAGTAAATAATAAATAATAATAATTACTTTAATATTTATTATTAAAGTAATAAATTATTTCTCCTAAATAGTGTGTGTATATATATATATATATTTTTTTTTTTTTTTTTATCGATATCTATATATAAATACTTTTCTTAAGTTTTGAGGTTGTTGAAATAGAATTCTAGGGCTAAAAAAATTTTCTATCGCATTTTACAGAGTATAAGCTAAAATTTTTCAATTGAAGTGCATTTAATATATTTTTTCCCAAAGAACCGACACTGGATTCGAATACAGCATTCCAAAGAATCCTTAAATATGAAATTTCATCCAAATAGAAAAATAAAAATTTGAAAGCTTCAAAATTTGCCTGATCTATAATTATAATTAATATATACATCAAAAGAAAGCTGAGGCTCTCCTCTTTCCAGCGATACCAACCAGTGAATTGTGTGACAAAGTAATAGCGATTGAAAGGTATGTAACCAATAATCGGTTTAAAAATTTCATTTTCCTCGAAGAGCGTGAAAAAATGATATTTTTTGATTTTGTTGAATAAGCGTTTTTCAATGTTTTTTAGGATGCTGAATTAGAATCTGACGTCAATTTTTGTGTGAAAAAAATCTATAGAGGTAGTTTGCTTGAAAATCTAATTATTTTTTTAGAATTTAATTACCCTAAACCAAAATCTATGGAGTGGCTGTATTATTTTCGTAAATTCGCAATCAGAACTAAACATCTTGGTGCAAGAATCATGTCGATATCATTTTTTAAACTCGAGATATAAAATAAATTAGTTAAATGCTATTTTTTTTTTTTCTCGGCTTCTATGGCCCATTGGTCGGAACGGCAAAATACGTGTTTAATGTTTTTTGACCAGGAACCTCCAAAAAAAAAAAAAAAAAACTGCCATCCAATTGCCAACAAGATCCGTGAGAGACTGAGTGTGTCCTGCAGAAATGCTGGACGAGCAATAAATCAGATTAAAGAAAATTTAAGTGTATACAACATGATATTAGGATACTCAGAATTCTAACTTTGCTGTAGAAAATAACCATAAATTCTAAAAAGACTCGGGAGTAAAACTAATACATCGAACAGAGAATAGTGTAAAATTAAATATTTACGAAACATTAGAAATAAAATCGTTTACAACCAGACTTTAGTTTAAATTGCCAGATAAATATTTCCGATTATTCCAATAGGAAAACCTTAGGGTATATATATTTTGTATGTTTTTAGAACTGATAATGAATAATGAATGAGTGATAGAATGATAAACGTACTTCCGCCTTTGATGTGTGCTAACATGAATTCGATAAGTTGTTCAGTAATTATTAGATAAGGAATGAATATAAAAACAAATTTTCATACTTATTAAAGCGAAGAAGAGAAAATAACGGATTGTTTTAATATTAAAGAATGGTGTTTTCAGAAAATATTTTTAAATAGTATATATTTTAAATAGCAAACATCAATGTGATTCATGAGAGAGTGTGCTTTATAAAAAAAGTAATAATATATTCAATTTTCAAAAAGGACAATAATGGCGGTGAAAAGGACAACGACGGACTATCCCGTGACAGTTTAAAATTGTTAAATCCTGGAAAATTTTACGAAATATTATCCTCAAGGACAAAAACTAATTTGTTTTGAAGGAGAGTGGCCAAGGATGTCCTTAGCCGTCTAAAATCGTCAGATCCTGGTTGGTCTGAAACCGGTATCTTTCACAAGTGCCATAGGTATATTACAAAAGTTGATATTCATTTGTCACTCGGTACATTTGCTCAAATGATCTACAACAATGGCGGAATATTGTTATGTTTTGTAGATTTTTTTTTTCTTTTTTTTAAATCTGATGTTGAATGTTTTCGAAACTAGTATTCGAATAAAGAAAATAACAACAGAAGTAGCAAATAATCCACCATTCCTAATTGTATTGTTCCTCCTAAACCACCATCTGTACCTTAAGTGAAAATTTTTAAGAAAATTTCCCTTGAGGTGGAGGTGGGGTCGTGCCTGATCTCACCAAGAGGGAGTTAGGGTCCTAATTAAAAGAAAAATGCCTCGTGTAATTAATGTACGTCCCTAACAGGAGTTATATCTGTTTGTTTGCGCCTGCGCGTGTTAGTTATCCCTGCATTGATAAGCTTGTCAGAATAATGAAAAACTAATTAATAACATAGTACAATCATGATAATTCGTAATCACAAGAACCCAAGGTGTATTGCGAATTACCGAGATTTTCGTAATAGTGGGATTACAAATAATCGGGAGTAAATAAACATTTTTCGAGTTGTTCTTACCTCATACCTGTCCCACTTAATATACAAACCCAAAAGCTAAGGTATGCTTAGCATATGATGCAGGAACTAAAGAGACTTGGAATCACTGACGAGGACTGGCTAAACAGAGAGAGATTCAGGAACTAATTAAAAACATCAGCGTTCTTGTGGAGAAGAAATAGATGAGAGAAGAACGTGGTAGTCAAAGAGAATGAAGGATTATTGAAGCATGAGAAAGAATGAGGGTGTGGTAAAAAGCAAAATATGATATCTGAGTGGTTCTTTGTTGACCGATTCGCAATTAAAAGCAAAATAGATTGATCAATTATATCAATAATGAAGGAATAACAGAAAGATATAAGTACTTCCGCTTTATTCTTCCTTTATCAACATACATTTGATTTCTTGTCTGACATTTTTAAATTAATATTTAAAATCTGTATATAAAATTGCTGATATTTTGAATTTTTATGTTTTAAGAACTAATGATGAATGTTTAACAATCGAAACCAGGCTTCGAATAATCAAAATGACACATAATTTATCAATTTCTAATTATATTTATTATTATATACCATCATTTGCAACTCAACTGAAATAAACGAAAATATCCAGCTCAATCAGGCCGAAAAACTAGCCGTACTGATGGCCTCCGGTTACATCATTAAATATTCAAACCAATTTTCGTCAAAATGATTTAACATTTATACTGACAATAAAATTTTGATATATAACATTAGAAACCCCAAATCTCACAACTTACTGACAGAAAAAATAAGACAAAATATTTTGAAATTACTGGACATGGACTTGAAAGTAACAATTAAATGGATTAAGGGTCACAGTGGGAACATGGGAAATGCTTCGAAAAAAAAAACGAAAATATCCTCTTTTATTGTAAAAGTGTGACAGAAACTGCAGGGTCAAGTGGGGCACTGTGAAAAATTCATGATTAGCTCATTTTACAATTTGACTGTGTCCCTTTATTTGTTGGTCAATCTCATTTGCCCCCACCCTAAACATGCCATTGAACGTCAAATTACAGTATAAATGGAAGAATAATCGAATGTATGTTTTTTGTAAAACAGTTGTGAACAACTTGGCCAGCGAAGTTATGTTCTTTTTGGAAAACTAATGATTTTTGGGGATTAAGTATATGTTCCCTTTAATCCTCAATCAGTTGGAGTTTGAATAGTAAACACATTTTCTTACAATTTCTAACCAATATAATTTTAACGAATTTATGTTTGGGGGTGTTTCACTGGGGAACAGTGTAACGTAACGTGTTATTCTGTGCCTCTTTTGATTAAATATAATTTTATTTTTAGGTATGTTATATCGAAAATAGTTCAGAATGGGAAAAGGAAGACGGACGTTGGTCATTGTAATGACATTTAAGAATAAAATATAATGTTCTCAAATTATAAATTTGTTTATGCTTAATTTTGATTACGAAACAATTGTTATGGAACATAATCGTAGTTAAAACTTTTCTATTTTATTTTTTTAAATATATAACCCACACCTGGGGTATTCTGTAACAAATTTGTGATTTTAGATAACTAAAAGAATTAGTAGCTATGAATTAGTATGATTTTGATTTTTAATTCGTTACTAAAGGAGTGCATACTTTATTTTTAGATACACTTTTTCAGCATTACACCTCAAAACTTACATATATTATCCACTCAACGAACTTTTATGTTTTGAAATATTATCTCATCTTCAGACTGTAATTTACATTGTTTTTTTTATATAAAATTTTTTTACATATCATTTTAACAATACTCTCATGGCACTCTGCCAGTCATCCAAAATCTTCCGACCACTCCACATGAAGATTTTGGTTGACTGGCAGAGTGCATGGTCTGCATCAGAAAATAATAAATTGAACAAAATCAGACCGAACATCGGTGGCTGGGCCTCTTCCTCAAGACATTGCAGAAGGGAGGAGGTGATAATCACACGGCTAAGAATTGGACACTGTCGTTTAACACATGACTACCTGATGTCAAAGACAGATCCCCCTCAGTGTCAACTCTGCAGAGTTGCCCTAACAGTGAGGCATATCTTTGAGGAGTTCCTCCAGTACAGGAGAGATATGGATAAGTATGGTGTGCCTCGTCAGCTCTGTATGGCCTTGGGCGATAGCAAACAATACATTTGTAGTACGGTAAAATTTATCAAGCAAATTGGATTATATGACAAAATTTAATGTTCTTTTTTATTTTTTTTTTTTTTGTATTTATTTATTTTATTTAATTATTTATTTATTTTTATTTTTATTTTTTCTATTTTTTATTTTTTTTTATTTTTATTTATTTATTTATTTTTTTATTATTTTTTTTTTTTTTTTTTTTGGAGGTTAATATAATTTGATTAGGAATTTGTTATTGTCTAAATTTTGGGTATGGGCAATAATAACCATAGCAGTTTTTTGCCCTTAAAAAACAATCAACAACAACAATACACTCATTAAAATAATTTAATTTACCCATTCTTCCTCATAGAGTTAACACACTAGGTCATAACTTAAAACCTCATTTTAGCTATATTTCATTATTATTTTGTTTATGTTGTTCTTATTATCAAGTGGGAGAAACTATATGTTTAATTTATCTATTATATTAGCGTATATGGATCATATTTTTTCAGTGTCTGTTTTATAATTAACTGTGTTATTTATTCTCTCATTAATATATGAAAGTTTCTAGAAGTAATCCTGAAAAATTGTATTTAAAAAAACAAATGATTTCGATATTATTTCATGCCTAATATGAAGGTGAATCAAAAATGACATTTTTGTTACACTGTTCCCTACTTGACTCTACCCTTTTTCTTCATTATTACTGATTTAATGTAAGTCAATTTGATCTCACAGTAATCTCCTAGAAAATTGACAAAAGTACTGTAGCTGATTACGTAATACCAAATCGTTGCTGGGTAAAATAAAAAAAAAACCTGACAGCCGTGTATTTTCCTATTCCTAATTTGAGACTGACTATCTTGACAAAGTGTCAAAAGAGAAACTGAACTGCATATATTTGCACTCCCAATAACAGTGGGGGACCTGATTTGACTCTCTAATTTAGTTAGGTTAAGAATAAAATTTCACTTTAACCAGCCGGCTTCGTTTTTTTTTTTTTTTTGTTGTTTTATTTAGAATTTTCCGACAGTTAATATTAGTTTCCCAGAGAAAAAAAAAATTCAGAGAAAACATATCTCTGATAGAAATATTCTTAAAAAAAAATTATTTTTAGAGAAAAAAAAACAAAACCGACTTCAAGATTAAACCTACATACATAAACTTAACTAAAAAATAAAAAATAATATTTTAATTGCTTCAAAACAAAAACCATTAAATGAAAATCAATGAAATTATCGATAGGCAGGATTAAACTGCCCTTCTTGGCTGGCACCGACTCCAAAAATAACTGATCATTAATTGTGAATAGGTATATAAGTATCGATAATTTCATTGATTTTCATTTAATGGTTTTTTTTTGAAGCAATTAAAATATTATTTTTAATTTTTTAGTTAAGTTTGTGAATTTAGGTTTAATCTTGAAGTTGGTTTTGTTTTTTTTTCTAAAAATTATTTTTATTTTTCTCTTTTTAGTGGCGAGTGTATATTTGTTTATACAGTCAATTCTCGATCTTCAAGCTACCCTGAAAAATAGTTTGAGTTACTGAACAAAGACTTATCGAGGCTATCATTCCACTTACCTTCATGTAATTGGGAAAATTGGACACAAAATGGGAGTTGAAATCATTACGTATATTTTTCATTAATGGGTATGTGTATGTTGTTTGAACATACATATAAGATCATTGATACAGAACTTAAATACCTGGTACCAGTTTATCAGATAACTTTCAACTGAATTGCGCTTTTTTCTGAGGGTGCCTCAAAGTAGACTTACCGCCTTCCACCAGTGGCGATCTTTTCTTTATTCTCTAGGACGGCTGAAAGAGAACTACGCTAAATCCGGAATTCACTAGCAACAAACGCCCAACTTCTTTCTCCTTTCTGCACTTTGCAAATCAATTTTAACTTTTCCTTAATTGAAAGAATTTTCAATAACCACTGTAAAACCACTAGAGTGAGTAACTAATAATAAGTGACTGGTGTAATTATGAACTGAAAAGACAAAAAAGGTCAGAAAACAGGATAAGAAATTACACATGAACTTCTTTTAATTTGAGTTCGAGTTATAGAGGCGATGACTTTTAATAGTTCGTTTCATAGAGGTGGTCCTGGAAGTTCTTTCTTTTGAACCCTATTTTCAGTTCTACTTATTTTCGACACAATTTTTCACGTTCTTTCTCTGAAATCGTCTCATTGAGGTGAAATTTAAGCGGAGTATACTTCCGACCGCAGATTTTGTTCGAATAATTTAAGAATTTAGCTTATCGAAGTACAACACATCGAGAGTTGACTGTATGTGTAAATTATTTTGGTTAGTAATCTAGATTTAGTTACCATGGAGATTTTAGATAATCATAAATATGTTTAAAATGTAAGGTTATATAACAGTGATTTTTATCAACGTTTTTTTTTATTTTTCTTAAAAAGTGCTACGGTTCAAAATATTTTTTATGGGACTACCTCTGAAGTATGCCCTGCCGGTCTTAAAAAGAATCATCAAGATTGATCCAGAATTGACGGAGTAATCGCGTAACATACACACACAAAAAAAAAAAAAAAAAAAAAAAAATACTGACGAGCTGAGAACCTCCTCTTTTTTAAGTCGGTTGAAAAAACTGTCGATGTTATTCAAAATGGCTGTTTCTATTCCTAGAAATTTAAACAGGTCAAGTTTGATTTTGAGTTGATTTGAGAAAAATCCTGCTTAAAACAAGAATAATCGAACAAATATTAAAATGAAAATCATAAAACTGAAATTACAAAATGGCGTTTTACTTTATTTAATAAATTATTTGTGTATTTATTTTTTTCCTTTGCTTATATCTTTATATTGTCACTCTTGTTTTTGAAGAAGGTAATGATTCGTTAAATAAGTGCAGTAATCTATCATCTTGACTCAAGCGATTTATCGAGTGGGGAGTGTGCATTGGTGTCCTTCACAAGTTACAGTTGAGTTCAGTTGTTTGACTGCCCTCGGCGCTTCCTCCACGCTTTTTATTTCCAGTAGGACAGTCGTGAGGTAAATATTAGAATATAGGAATTATTATAATCCACATTCTATAAATTTTACAGACAGGAAAATCGATAATATTATTTCAGTGCTTCCTTGTAAGTTTAATTTGATCTCGATACTCTTATAATAATATATTTTAAACATTAAAAAAAAATAAAGATCAACCCATCGATTTGTGAATACTAATTAGTAAAATAATTATAACTACCTAGTTAACTTAATTCTGTTTCATAATACCTATATTATACGCTTCCTATATTATGTAAATTTATTTTTTAATTTATTGTATTCGTGTACTATTCTTTATGTTAAATGAATTATTTGCCTACCATATTTTTATAATTACCGAAACGGTTGTGCGAAAATTCTTCAAAACTATCCCACTTAAACACATATAATCTAGTCAATAAAGGATTATAGAGTGCGTTTTCTGTAATCCAAGGTTTTTCTTCGGAAACATGTTCAGGGTAGTAAGAAAGTAAACATACTAAAATTCCTGTAGTTTTCGGTCCTAGGAACACGAAGGGAGCGCGGAAGTCACTTTTTTTGGTTTTGCGCTCATATCTCGAAAACGGTGCATCGTATGCAAAACATGAATGTTTACTAAATTAAAGCTTATTAAATTGTCTACAACTTTTATCCTATACACATTTTTCATATTCTGTACCATTTAGGAAATATACGCTTGACAAATGTGATCATTTTCGAAAAATAATGTTTACCTCACGTTTTTTGTTAAACTTCCCTCCATATATTCTAAAACGTTCATCCTACGACAAAAGTATTCATAAATAATATTGTAGAAAATTAAATTTCCTTCAAAATACTCACATATATGCCAATTCATCTTCAACCTGTTAAAAGTTACATCAAAATTAACTTATCTTCGTAAAACAAGCATACTAGAAGTCCTTCACATTTACCAAGCGTATATCTCGGAAACGGTACAGAATATGAAAAATGTGTATAAAAGAATAGTTGTAGAGAATTTAATCAATATTATTTTAGTAAATAGTCATGTTTTGCATATGACCCACCGTTTTCGAGATATGAGCGCAAAACCAAAAAAAAGGACCTTCCGCGCCTCCCCTTCCATTTCCCAGGTCCAAAAACTCCAAGACTTTTAGTATGTTTGCTTTCTATCTACCCTAAACATTTTCCGAAGAAAATTTTGGATTACAGAAAACGCCATCTACACCCCATTTCAGGCCTTCATTGAGTGGAACTCAATCAACATAACTGACGGACGAATCAGACGAATTTATTTTAAGAAACGACCCGTTTCGGTCGTTTATATCCCTATCGCGAAGAAGTAAAAAATAATGTACTTCACTAAAAATAATGGAATTTTTGATCGTTTTCCAAAATTTAGTAATTACTCTAAAAATACTATTTTCTCCAAAATAGATACTTTAAGTCCTAATTAAGAAGGCTGCTTAAAATAATTTTTTACAATACAGAATTCAAAATCCTGCTCAAAAATCAATTGCTAACTCGTTTTCTAGGCAATTTTTGAAAATTAAATGTGTGTTGTCGTCGAAGGATGATTATAAAATTAAATAGATGAAATTATTATACATTTTTTATTTTAGGCGTGGTAAGTAAACTGTTTTTTTATTACATAACCCCTTTATCCTCCGAACTCTTCAATCAAATCACCAATTGAAATATTATTTGTTCTGGTTTGCTTGCCGCGGTAACCGTGCTTGGTAAGATTGCTAGATAAACTAATTCCTCTACTTAAAATCGGATTAATATTTTGTAATAGAAATGGCCATTTTTATTATAATGTACTCTATGTACTACGGTGCCAATCTCTCTAAACTATGAAACGAAGTGAGTGACAGTAAATATTCTTATCTGATAAATCGCTGTAAAATGTGTGATTAATGTAGCTTATCTTGAGATGATTATTAAAAAAAAAAAAAAAAAAAAAAAAAAAAAAAAAAAAAAAAAAAAAAAAAAAAAAAAAATCAATCTATTTTTCATGATAAAGATACTTCACTTTAGCAGGGTGTTTTATGAAAATGACTTCAGCAGGTCAGGTCACCTCATACAATACTTGTGAAATTTCTGTTAAATATTATATTAGCAGAAACAATTAAAGATATTTTGCTATTTATATTAATATAACTGGCATCGCCCTGAAGAACTTAGATTATTTTAACTAGTAATTGAATTTCATTTGTTTATCGATAAATTTTTAACCTGGTTAAAATTGCATTGATGAGATGTTTGATGAGTACGTAAAACCATAATTAGACGGCAGAAATAATTTTATCGATTCATCTAGTTGGATTTTAATTTCTAACCAAAAGTATATGACAGTTTGCAAACCTCATTTCTGTTACTCAATACTATATATTTTAATTATTATTATAAACATTCCTAGAACTATGAAGATGTAATGGTTAAAATTTGGTACAGTTTTAATGGTTTAAAATTTCTACCATTGCAAACTTTGTTGGAGATTGGCCAGATATCGGTAGATTTTTAAACTGCACTGGGATGCATATGTTGCTCTCTATATTTATAGGTTTAATAACATTGAATTGAAAATAAGTAAATTTTATAACAAATTTTTAACTCCATATAACATTCCATTTTAACAAAAAACTATTGTAAAGCTCCGCTAATCCGGACTTTCTGATCATCGAAAGTCCCTATTAAAGGAAATTTGCTGTAAATTTATTAGCTGCCCCCCTCTTTAAAATTACATAATGTAATAGATCTAAGTTTTCCGTAACAGTTTCTAAGTTTAAGATTAACAGAACATTGTGATGAATACTCAAAATTTATTTAATGTGTAGTATATGAAAAAAGAAAGAGTAAATGTTGTAATTAATATTAGGAATTTTAAAAACCCAAATAAATCAAAAGAGCTTTACCAAACCATCTCATTCATTTCGTATACAATCCTTGCAAACCGAAATCCTTAATGATCCTTACTTTGCTACAAATAAACTTATCCATAATGCTCCATAAGTTACTGGTTTAGCCGAAACCAGATACCTATCCTTTCATAGTAAACTCCATAACCATTCTAATCCACTAGTCTCTCAACTTGCTTCCCATTCATTTCCCGATAATCCTCCGAGGCGTCTGAAAAGAAGATGGCCGAGAGACTTTCTTATATAATTTTTTTTTTTTTATTGAAGTGCTACTAGTGAGTGGTTCTTCACATGTTATCGACAAGTCATTGTAATAATTTCCTCAAATTTACTTCTTGTACATATGTATACAGTTGTAAATATCAATAAATAGTTTTAAAAAAAAATAAAATATTGACTGAACTGGATTTTTCACACTTTTGACGCAGCTGAAAGAGAAGCTGTGTGATCTCTTTTGGATCGGATTGTCCCTCTATAATAGGTGGGTATATACGTACTATATTGTTTATATAGTATGTATGTATTTTTAATTTTGTTTTACTTTATTAAATTATTGTTTTTAGTTTATTTTATTTTATATATTGCATAGTTAGGGATTTAATTATATTTATTTTTAACCATCCATACTACTTATTGCCCATAAGTGAGTCAGATTGTAATGTTTGTCTTAATAAAAGATTCCTTCCCATGAACCACTGAAAAGAATTCCTTCCATAATTTTGTTTTGCTTTAAAAAAGTTTAAAATGTATACCTATGAATATTAAGGAAAATTGAAATTCTATTTGGATTAAGTTGATGTCCGGACTGTAGAATTTAGTATTGTCAGTACTCTGGTGTATAGAATGATTTGATGGCTTTTACATATAAAACCTTTTTCATCCATACTTAATAACTAAAGAAATTCGTAACATTTTCTTTATTTCAGTAATATTGCTTTATTAATATTTTTTAAAATAACTTTATTTACTATTGTTTTTAATAGAATTAAACTCTGTTTTGGTTTAGAAAAATAAGTGAAATGTGTATCGTAGTGTGTTTATTTTCTGTTCTAATTACCTAGTCAGTGTACATCAAATCAACACATCAAATTCATGGCCATTTTAAAGTTGAAATATATTAAATAACTTTGACCTCGGTGGTGTTTTTCTCCTCTCATTGCTGCCAACTTAAGTTTCCATCGCTCGATGATCGATCGGTTAGGCCCCGTTCGTCCGTGACCTGCCTCGCGTATTCCTGCAATATAAAAGAGAGTAAAAAATCGCTTAAAATTTTTGCCTTTCATGGTCCAAATAATCACGCGGTAATTTTTTATACAGAATGTAATCTTAAATGCTGCTAATAAGAATATATTTAATTGAGATATATGGTTTAGAATATGGCTTCACTGATGGGTTGAAACCTCAAGTTTTACGAGTTGACTGTCATAAACAAAGACCGAATTTATATGCAACAAAAACATTGAAATATGCTGTAAATTGTACTGTGATGTAAATTGTACCTAGTATACTATAAAAAGTTTGATGATATGATGTATAATATTATATTGCATTCTTAAAATAATTAAAAATGGTAAAATATTAAAATATAAATGCGTGGAAAGAACAACTGATTCTCATATTTGCAATTTTCATATACACTAGGGACTCGATTATCCGATGTGGTTCAGACCGAGATAGGCTCGGATAACCAAATCTTCAGTTAATCGAGACTCCGAATAAGAAAGTGAAATAAATAAAAATAAATAATGCAGGAAAATTAACATAATATTTAAATCTATTTAATATCTAAGTAATATTTATTATGCATGCAATAATAATATACGTAAGTAACAATATTTCATATGTACATTAAAAAGCTTGAATAAAAGCACTGATTTTCCTTTTTTTTAAGTACCGACATTCTATTCCCCCTTCGAGATATCGAAGTGCCTTCTTGAACCCAGAAAATACTTCTTCATGAGAAATTGATAATGACGATTCTTTTCTTAGTTAAGGATCCTCCCCATTCTCCAACGTTTCTATAGTAATGATCGTACGAAGGTTGCCTAATGTCTTGTACTTTGTGATGTAAAATTCTCGGGAATTTAAAATCGAGGAAATATCCCCAGGGAATATTGCCGAAAAGGTTGTGCGATATAATAAAACACAAACATTCTTATTCTTAAGAAGTATTATTATTGATTGAATAAAAACAACAGAAAAATAACTAGAATGTAAATGTTTTTCTAGGTCCCCTAGTCACTGTAACTCCTCCTCAGAAATAAACACATTTTTATGTTTTCAATGTTTTAAAGATCAAATGATTGAGTAAATATTATATTAAGCTTTAATTCCCCTCTTGTTTATCAAAACTTTAATGTACTAAATAGTGTGGCAATATTGACAATTATTGGCCGAACAATAACAAATTGTTAAGTTGAAAAAACATAAAGGAACAGGGAATTTACAAAAACAGGTAGTTTTTGAATATTTTAGACCTAGGATGTTAGAATACGAGTTCCAAGAAGAAATTCCTTGTTATAACATACTTGGTTTTTAAATGCTTGCGTTTTTAATAATGGTTTAGGAATCGAAATCCATTTAGTTTAGTTCAATAAATTTCCAGAATATTGTTTATACCGGAAATTAATGCATGGAATGATAATTCTTGGATTTAAATGTATGAATTTACTTAGTTAACCTAGTTTTAAGGTTCATTAACTGTTAGTAAGTGTTAAAATATTCAAAAAATAAAATTTTTCATAAATTCCCAATTTTTGGGAATCTTCCCGGGCCAAATAAATATCTCCTGCAATATTCCCGTTTCATAATCTCCATACTGGGAATATTCCTGGCCCACATCACAACTTGTGCATTAATCGATTGTTCTGTGAAAACAATAATATTATAATTAAAATGAATTAAAAAAGGCTCGATTGATCGAGACTAGTTTAATTGAGTTCCTATTGTTTTCATTTACTATTTTAAATACAGGCAGATTTTTTTTTCAATTTAATCATCACCAGCAGAAATGCCTTAATTTTGGTAAAAATATTGAATTAGTGCTCCAAATTTATCAAGCCCGCATTACATTCACAGATCGATTCGGATGTTTCACTCTTCTCGTTTTCTTATCTCACCTGTAAACTTACATTTCTATAGTTTCAACTTTTAACTTGAGTTGTATTGTTTAGTATTAATATAAAATTATAAAATATTAGTATACAATTATATTGACATTTTCTTATTCGTCTATTAAAATGTGAGGTGTATCAGTTTCCCTATTTACTATTCCCTAATGTATGAAAATTTATAAGATCTTTAATTCTTCTCACTTGATGTACGCTTGATGGTATAGAATGATCCGTACAGTCATAAGCGGTGTATATGGATTAAAATTTGATGAATGTGAAGCTAAATAAACGGGAAAAAAAGGAAGATCAGTAAATCAGATATCAAAAGTACTTATCAGAACAAACAATAATAAGATCCAGAATGCCAACTTCACAATCCATTTAAATGAAAGTAACCATATATTCGACAAAGACTCGTTAATGAAACTAATAAACATTAAAAACTAAATATTTATAAATGATTAAAAATAATAAAGCAATTCAAAATCAATCCACATTTTGGCTCATATCACTAGAAAAAGATTTCCAATAGTACCATTTTAAAATTTGTTTTCAGTAGGAACGTAAAAAACCTCTTAGTCATATGGAAAACCGAGTTCCCAACAAGAGATTTACATTCAAACCCTTTATACTTATCTCTGTATCCAGTTTCTCGTAGGTCCTGATATTTTTCAGAAGACCTTTTTCGTTTTGCCGCCTTAGGTAAGAACCACTATATTTGAGTTCTTGTCTAAAATAAAAAAAAAAAAAATAATAATAACATGTATAATCTATGTAACAAAGTGCTGATGTTTTGAAATTCCTTGTATGTTTTTTATAACTGATGATGAATATTTAACATACGAAACTAGTTTTCAAATAAGAATAATCCCATTAGATTTGGCAATTAAGTCATCGTTTTTAACTTTATTTTTCTTATTTCCACTTCACTAATAGGAGAAAGCATAAGAGAAGTTAACATTAGTTTCAACATGGATTTAGTGTTTGTGATTCGAAGAAGTTCACAATCGATAAAAAGGTATCTTGGGCGGGAGAAGTGGTCCGGTACCGTTGCAATAATTCAACAAAATTATTATAATTGACAACCTTAAGTATTTATAAATTGCTTTAAATGAAACTGAATCGTTTCACGTGGTGATTTTGATGTTACTGTTCCTGGTAAAAACCCAAACCCAACAAATGATAGTGTTTAAAAATGGTACCTTTGCGATGCTAAAGAAAAAGACTATTTTTGGCTTGTAAGTGATTGTATCTGTGAACGACCGTGATCAAACAACAGGGACTGTGTTCTCTAGGGAACTAGCAAAGAAATTCTTAGTACTTTTCCATCCAAAGTTAAAACGTTTCTCACTCCTTCAAAGCTTAAATTCAATATAGGTCACCCTATTTAATAATTTAAAATATGGATAAATAATATTAATAAAATATAAAATTAATAATATTTGAAATCATTTAATACTTTCACTAACTGAAGGCTCAGCTATTGATAATTACAATTTTATAAAATATTTACAGCAAGTAAATGTATGTATAATGATTGCAATGGCATGGTAATAGCTTGTGAGGAACAACATATTAGTTGCACTTAAATATAAGTTTTACATTAGAAGGTCTCTAGATGCCTCGGATACTAGTGGATTTGAATGGTTATAGAGTTTACTATGAAAGGATAGGTAACTGGTTTGGGATAAATTAATAACATATGGATCATTAAGATCTTTATGGATGTTTGTTCGTGAAAAAGAAGTAATGAGGATTGTTCGAAGGATTTTGGATTGTAAGGATTGGATACGAGCTGAATTGGATGGTTTAGTAGAGCCTAAAATCTCAACTCCGTATTTACAAATAGGCCTAGTTACTGCCATGTAAATTATTCTTTTGCAATTAATCAGAAGCTTTGAATGTTCGTAATGTAAATGTTTAAAAAGTCTAAAACGACGAACAGGTACCTGTTGTTTCAGTCTTGCATGTGGATTCCAAGTAAGATGTTTGTCCATATGGAGTCCTGAGTAGAGAATCTGTTCAACAGGGATTAATGGAATATCTTACTCTACATTTTAAATAGTAATTATAGGATGGAATTCAATTGCATGAACATAATTTTTAAACCTACCCGTCGTAGCTGTTCGTCAGTCCTACGTAAGATACCATTACTTCTTGGTTTCATACAAGACGAAACATATGTAGAACTCACACACTAGAATTAAAAGACAAGAACATAATCAATGGTTCAGCTAACTTAACTGAATAATCTAAGTAAGTTCTTTCAACATTAAATATATAATAAGCTTTTAATTAACAAAACTATATAAAGATTTATCTGGACCTAAGGACTTAAACTATGTGGAATAGCAAACAACGCAAACACTAAACGTATCCATTTTTTTTCTTTTCTATGATAATTTTCTCTGATTTCATAATTTACGTTTATTATATAATTTCTAAGTGAATAAATTACGTCTTTACTATTACTTATTGCCCTTCAATGTAGTATTAGATTAGCAGTTTTTAATTTGAAATATTCAATGAATGGCGTAGTTATAAGGAAATAATGATTATGGCTAACGCTTTCAAACGGTAACAGACATTTAATTTTATATGAACGTATAGAATGTAGTATGGCCTTGCAGACAGCAAAAGGACTACTAATTCATAGAACTCGGTCAAACCAGAATTTACAACTATACAAATATGTACATCAAGTAAATGAGCTGATAACGATTACAATGACATGTAACAACTTGAAAAGAACTATCCATCAGTAGCACTTCAATAAAATTGTACACTAGAAGATCTTTAGACCATCTTCTTTTCAGACGCCTCGGAGGATTATCTGGAATGGAGTGGGAAGCAAGTTGAAAAACTAATGGATTTGAGTGGTAAAGCAGCTTACTATGAAAGGATAGGTATCTGGTTTGGGCTAACTCAGCAACATATGGAACATTAAGGTCTTTATGGATAAGCTTATTGGTGACAAAGTAAGGAGCATTTAGGATTTTTCGAAGGATTTTGGATTGTAAGGATTGGATACGAGATGAATTGGACGGTTTAGTTGAGCCACAAAGCTCAACTCCGTACGTCCAAATTGGTCTAATCGCAGTCATGTATATGAATATTTTGTAATGAATTGGGAGGTTTGATCGTTTGTCTAGTAAATGTTGAAGTAGTCTGTAACGACGAGCAGTTTCTTGTCGCTTTAGTATGTCCAAGTGGAGTCCTAGGTAGCGGATCTGTTCGACAGGGATTAGTGGAATATCATTCGATGTTTTTAAAATCGATTCCTTGAATACAGAATATTTCTAGATATGATTTTCATAATTATTTTAATAAATGTTATTCGTCTCTTTCAGAAGAATCCTAATTTTATTATTTATTTTTTTTTTGTGCTGAATTCTGCTTGATTTAATTTAGTTAATGTTTTTAATAATCATAACACATTTCATATTTTGTAGCTAAAGAATATGGGAACGTAAACACCTAAAGAAAAATGAATGAAACTTTTAGACGAGAAAATGAAAAAATAAATACATTTTTTTTTTTTTTCAGGAATTTTTAGCCTGTCAGTATACCGTCCTGCCAAGTAGAAAAGCTGTGAAACTCAAAAAATGTGAGATAAAGACTTATTGGTATCGTCGAATTCGATGTGAAATTTGCTCCGTAGAAAAGCAGTAAAATGTCTTGTAACTACTTATTTACGGAGCATCGAATCGAAAATTTCACAAAGAATCCAACGATACCAATAAGTCATAATCTCACAATTTTCGAGTTACTGCTTTTCTCTTTGCCAGGGAAGGATACTTCCATGGAAATGTGTCGCTCAGTAGTTATGTGTGATATTCACGTAAAAACAAGAAACTTCTCTTCGTTACCGAATACCTCATTTACACGTTAATCGCTCCAAACATCCAATCACTCATTTACATTATTACAATTACAATTTCAACCTACATGCCGAGCCTTGAAGCTGAATCAAATTTATCTCGTGAGGCAATGCTTACAATATAACATCCTTCAATTAATTCTGAACGCTCTTTGTAATGTAAATATATAATATGTAGCTGTTTTGGAACTTACCGTAACCGGATGCATATTTTTTTTCAGAGTAAAATCTAAACGCTATTTCAAACATACTCACTAGTACCTTACGTTTCTTGTAATCCCTTTTTTTTATAATCATACTCGGCATCTGAAAAAGAGATGGCCTCGGGATCTCCTGATATAGAACTTTTATTGGAACGCCAAAAATGTGTAGTTTCTTTATCATTTTTTTCCATGTAATCTTAGAAGGGGACGTTTGGAGTTGTAACACACAGATTTGAATACCGATTTGTGTGAGGGTAGCACGGACCTATAATAGTGCAAAACTAGAGTTATAGCCACCAATGGGCATTAGGAGCCGAGAAAAAAAATAAAATATGAAAATCACGTTTTATTTTTTTCTCATCTCTCAATCAAGATAGAGAAATGATTCTTTCACTTTTAATTGCAGTTATGTATGCTATTTTGAATAAAAATACTTTCGTTATGCTCAAAATACTACCCAGCTTTAGGGTGATTAAAAACTCCAAAAAAAAAAACGACAAAATTCCAAGGAAAACCGCTGTAAATCAGCGGACACATTTTTCCATGAACAACTAACTTCACATCTCGATTTAACGCACCATAAAACCCTTATCTGTGAAATTTTATTAAAATAAAAAAATATTGATTTTTTACCCCTTCCGAGGAGGTTAAGTTTTTGAAGAGATTTCATCATCAATTTCTAAAGGCCATAACAACTGCTGTGTTCAGCAGGTAACAATAGTAACAGCACCACAAGAATCAGCATACCTTCTGCTTTTTATCCATGCATCTATGAGTTACAACTCCAAACGTCCCCTTGTTAGTAAACGGATTATAAACGGATATTTTAAAATTAAATATTATTATTCGTCGTTACAGACTACTTCAACATTTATTTGACAAATGTTCAAAGCTCCCGAAACAAAAGACTCATTTACATGACTGTGATTATACCTATTTGGACGTATGGAGTTGAGCTTTGGGGCTCTACTAAACCATCCAATTCATCTCTTATCCAATCCTTACAATCCAAAATCCTTCGAAAAATCCTTAATGCTCCTTACTTTGTGACCAATAAACTTATCCATAATGATCTTAATGTTACGTATGTTTCTGATTTAGCCCAAACCAGATACCTATCCTTCCATAGTAAGCTCCATAACCACTTCAATCCACTAGTCTCCCAACTTGCTTCCTCCTCCATCCCTGATAATTCTCTCCGAGGCGTCTGAAAAGAAGATGGCCTAGAGACCTTTTAGTGTAGATTTTGTTGAAGTGCTACTAGTGAGTAGTTCTTCAGCCAAGTTATTTACATGCCATTGTATTCACTGTCAACACATTTACTTGTTGTATATTATTTTGTACAGTTGTAAATATCAATAAATGGAAAAAAAAAATAAAAATATAATTATTATTATTTAGTCTGATTATAATCCTCATTTTTTTTACCATTTGGATGTAATATGAAATCCTTTGAATCTGAGATGGATTTAGTGAGATAGAAAATTAATTTTGTTAAGCATGGAAGGAATAAAAAAAATGAATTTAATATATAATACTCTATTTCTCTCTCTTTCTATTCATTACTCTGCCAAAAATCCTATTAATTCGCATGTCTATTTTATGATCTTATATTTTTTTTTTTTTTTTCCCCCTTCTTTCTTACCAATTTACATGAAAAATTAAACGAACGGATTAAATGAATAAGTTAAATAAAATCCATTAAACAGTAAATTCACCCAACATGGCGGTATATGATTTCGTATAATAATGAAAATTGTGATGTATTAAAATAAAATCTGCCTTTGCTCGTTTTAATATTTCTAATTTTTTTTTCAAAGCCATTGCAAAGCAAAGTAATTACTTCAAGCTTTACTTCAACTTGAATATCAATTGAAAAGAAAGATTCTCCTGAAATAAAACGAATGACCATTATTTACAAGAATTATGAAATCATTACAAGCAATTGTCCTTATTCAAGGAATCGATCTTTCAGAAACAGTCTGAAGAGTTCTATGAATCTTAACTAAAATAATTGTTTGTTCTCCACTCGGTCAATACTTTTTCTTTCCATTTTTGTTTGTTCGTAATTTTATTTTGTATTTTTATCTTTGTGGCAATATGTTTTATTTTATATTTTGCTTTTGTTACACTTTTTATTTATTTCTCACTTCTACCTTTTAAATCAGAGGAGAAATTTCAATCCTATCCTATCCTAATATTTAGTTATTTTTATAGATTTAAGCAAAACGGTTAATGCCATTTTCCCATTGTAATAACTTTTATGTCTATGTATATATTTTCACTGCTTGTTTGCTTATTTGATTGAACTACAGTCTTTTAGAGAATGCTTTAATGATTTTATTGGATATGTTCATAATTGAGAGCTTTTATATTACGCAAAATATCTCCATGAGAAAACTCGTAGTTATGTGTTTCTTTTATTACGTAATGAAACGCGAATCTTTTTATAACCTTTCACTAAACACTGTAGGTAGAAAGCATGGAGTTATAGTACTGTGGAGAAGCCCTTCCCGTATATTGTTCTGTGAGGGGCGAGACCAAAAACAAACCGGCCACGCCCACTATGCCCAACTGGCGACTTGCATTCCATATGGGCTAGGGCAATTTAAGGATTCGTAATAAATAAAATAAGTAAATCACTAAAGTAAATAAATCACTAAAATAAAATAACAGCAGTATAAAGCCTAGGAAACCAAAATTTGAACTGATAAGCGGCTAATATAATGATAATACGGTTCACACCAAAATGGCTGCCTGCCCTGGCTATTGAGATGTAAGCCCCCTCCACTTGTCTATAACTCCATGGTAGAAGGGTTGAATGATATTTCTCTGGCATTTGTTTTAATGTTTTTTTAGAACTAAAAATAAACAGTATAAACATGTAAACGGATCGTAAAATAATGTTAATTCTTGGATAATAAAAATCCCCTAAGAATAACAAAAAAATAATTGAACAGTGATATTGTCTGCCTCCATTTATTTTGTTAGTGCTTCATCTTCGACATGATATGATCCTATTTCTTGATTTATCCTTTGGGCCCACCCAGAAGGTTTTTCCAATGTTTAGCCTGCTCCTAGAGTGTTGACGTTTCATTTCTAATGGTTTGATTCCCTTCCATATTCCCCTTTTATTTACTTTAATTTTGTCTTTATAATGATCCAAGTATTTCGAATATCCTCAGAACCCTTCCTATAACGAAATATTTTCATTTGCATGTTGCATGAATATTAAACTCTCCATAGTCTCTTCCTCAGAGAGAATGGGGAGGAAGAAAAAAAAAAATTATATATATAAAAACTCCCCGTCAAAAGTATTGCAACACCCATAATTCTCGAGATTTTCCTGGTTTTCACCTTAATCCATTCTTGGTTTATATTCATTTTAACATTATTTATTAGACATCAGACATTAAGGATTAGACACATCAATGTTTTTCCCTGTTAATAACAAACGATGGAATTTTAGATTATTTTTTCAAATTTCCTTCAGTCCATGCTTATCATTTGTTTCATTATTTACAATTATGCCAAGACAAGTGGAAGCAGTCATTCAAGCCAGAGGGGGCAATAGTCTTAATAAATATAAATTAAAAATTTAAAAGTTAAAATTGTAAAAAATGAAAATTTAAAAAAATAAGTTTTCTTACTTTTTTGGTTATTGGAAGAAATATTGTAATTTATTTTAATAAAAATTGTTTATGTCTAGTTTAGGAATGTTTATATATATATACATATACATATATATATGTGTGTGTGTGTGTGTGTGTGTGGTGTGTGTGTGTGTATATACATATACAAGGAGAGAGTGAGAGAGATCGAGTCCCATCGCCAACGATATGAAAACCTTGGCCTCGAGATCTTTTTTAATATTCTCATTTGTTTTTCTGGTTCCAGTTTCGCACTGCCCTTGGTAAATTGATCTGACAAAAATAGTGAAGGTTTTCTTTGCCAAGATAGTTGACTGAGTTGACGTATTACAAGATGAATCCGATTCTTCATCCTACCTATAAAAATTAGTTTTCAAAAATATTCTCGATTAACTATTGATTTATTCTTCAATTTTTCAAGGTTGGCATCGAGTGATTTGGAAACTAGAACATCATTTTAGTCTTCAAATTAAAACACTACGAAGAGTGCGAACATTTTAATAACTATGCCACGAATTCCCAAAATACTCCATAAACATTTGGGATTGATGAATTATTTCATCTCCTTTTATTCAATTTTTTTTTTTATTCTGGATTGTGTGGGAATGTTAAACATTCATCATCATTTACAAAAAAAAGGTAATATCAGAACTCTTTATATAGATTATATGTATGATTTAAAAAAAAAAAAGAAATGTAAGGTAAGAAATCAAACATGTTGATACTTACCTAAGGAGACAAAAAGGAAGGATTTCTAAAATATGAGAAAACCTAGAGCAGACTGAGTGTAAAGAGACGAAATTTGGGTAGTTGGGTGAATACATTTTGATAATCCCTGCATTCACTAGGCAGGTATATGGACAGTCCTTTAGGCTGGGTGCACATGAGCTGCAAAGTAATCGGAACGCAAAGATTGGTTTTAATCGGATAGTCAGAGATCCATTAGCAATATAGGACTTATGCACATGGCACGCCGACAGCTATCGGACACTCTCGGCCTATCTCAATAGGATCGGGGCTGCCGCTGGTCCCTGCGTCATTTTCTATCTCCCGCGTTTCAGTAGTACACACGTAGCACAGGGACAGTGCACAAGACGTCGCTGCGTCCCTTCTATGTAGTGCTTTTTCAGTGAGTTTTCGGCAGCATAATTTTCAATATATATTTAACATTACATATTGTAATTGGAAAATCACTGTATCATATTAATAATCTATTATGTTATTGCGTTTATTCAATGTTACTGCAGTCATTTCCAAAGGTGGTATGGGAACTCTCACTGCATTTTCTTGAGCTTTTAATGCCCTTTTAATTTCTATGAAAATAGTGTAGAAAGCGCCTTTTAAATATCTCGCATCGTTAAACGGATGAACCCAATATCTTCTTTTATGATCACTTTATAAACGTATTTATACACAAAGTACGAAAATAAAACCTTCTTTTTATAAATTTCAACTTTCGCTTGATCCATCTCGGGAGAACCAACACACAACACTGAAGAAGAAAGAATCCCCTTCTAGTTGGAAATTTTCCTAGGTATCAAAGAGATACGACGCCGCGTCCTATCTTGATGTGCACAGAAATTCTGATAAGCATCGAAGAGATAGGATAGAAGACAATCTCGGCGTCCCGATTGTTTTGCAGCTCATGTGCACCCAGCCTTAGGTTTTCCCTATGACTGGTCAGTTTTTCTGTTCGTACTGGAAACAAATTTAAAATGGGACAATCATATTTATCTGAATAATGGGATAGATAGATTTATTTTGTTTAAACACAAATCCTAGAATTCAAATAAAAATAATTCCAATAGAAGTTGCAAATAATTCATCAATTCTAAAATTGTATGGATCCTTCTATACCAACATTTGTCCAAATTCGGTGTCCTACATTTTTTCAGTAAATTATAATTCTTCAAAACTCAAAATTCTTAACCAGCAGACCCGCAATGCACTAGTGTAACGGAGGTTCAGCCCTACAAAACGTTGAGCCCTGTTTTGCTCACTTTAATTTTACGTTATAAATTGTATTAATAAACGGTTAACGTTTAAAGGCAATGCTTGTCTTTCCTCGTGTTCAGATTATTCGTATACACTAACTTATCTAAGAAATTTATGACGTCATGAAAGTATAAGAAATAATATATATATATTAAAAAACATGAAGGGTCTTGTTCTTAGGTAAGGATGTATTGTTACTGGGCCAGCGGTTGTGAAAGGAGGAGATTTGGCCAAAATAACACACAACCACGAGAAGTATTTATAAAAAGGAGAGGTCTTCACGATTTCCTGATATAGAATTTTATTGAAGTGCTACCAATATCATATTGATTGCTCCACCGTTCATTGCTATTTCATTATATATATTATTTAACACATTAATTTATTTTGAATAATAGTAAAATTCAATAAATAAATAAAAAAATAAGTATAAATATTTGGGAAGCAATAAATTATTTAGTGTATACGTCAACTGACCTACAAATATCATTCAATCTCTAATGCGAGACAATCCTTATTTTCAGGTGAAATAATAATTTAAAGCAAGTGCTTAATAGTTTTTTAATTTAATAAAATTTCAATATAAGTTAGAGATGTAAAGGTAAATGCTAAGCAAGAGTATCTAAAATTATCATCGTACATGTTAATCCACTTTACCGCAGAACCAATGATAAGATTTGAGGTTTGATTGACAGCAGTTTTGGTTTGAAATTTTTAACTACATTTTTAAGTTTCTTAATAAATTTAAAACCTGTGCTCTTCTTTAAAAAAAAACATTACTGGGGTCCCGATCATACCACGAAATATTGAGCAATTAATTTTTAAAACAAGTTTTTGAGAGAATAAATAGATAAGTGTGTATATATATATATATATATATATATATATATATATATATATATATATATATATATATATATATATATATATATATATATATATATATATAGATATATATATATATATATACACACATAAAAAGAGAGATAGGGAGAGGTAGAGAATTAATTTCTTCACGTAAAATTGTAGTTGTGTATGCCATATCTTTACCACAACCAAAACCCGTTGTCCTGAGATTAATACAAGATCTCATGTTTAAACCATAACCTGATATTATTATTAAAGAGATTATTTATCAGGTTTTGGTTTTGGTTAAGAGGTATCATACAAAACTACAATTTTACGTGAAAAAATTATTTCTCTATAATGACTGGGAGTTGAGAAAAAAAAAAAAAATAAACGTGATTTACATATTTAATTGTTTTTCTCGGCTCCCAACGCTCATGGCGGCTATAACACTAGTTTTCACTATTATAGGTACCTACTACCCACACAAAAATCGGCATTCAAATCTGTGAGTTACAAGTCACAGTTGAGAACTGGAAGCCTTAATGTGAATAAGTCCCTTTATCTGAATTAAACTAAAGCATATATATATATATATATATATATAATTTATAATATCTATAGTAAATAATCTAATTAAGAATCAGACATTAAAAAAGGGTAAAGAAACTACCCAATCAGTAACACACCAATAAGAGTTTTATATCAGTAGACCCGGAGCCCATCACCTTTTTAGATGTCATGTAGGATTATCGAAAATAGAATGGAAGGTAATGTCAGATACTAGTGAGTGGGTTTGATATAGAGTTGAGATTTTTCTAGTGAAAAAAATATTCTTATGGTTGAAATAAGTCCAAAAAAGCTACATATTGTATATTTTGGCATTATGACTAAGAGTACTCAAAATTTTATATTTTAAGCGTTTTCATAACAGATAAATTCGAATTGAGCTTCAAGGCTCAACTCTGTAGGCTGAAATTGGTGTGATTACAGTTATGTAAATGTGTCGTGTTTCAGTAATTGGAAGCTTAGAGCGATTGAATTGTAAATTTGGTAGAAACGAAGAGAAGTCTCTTGTTTTCCTCAAGTTTCAAAAATAACTATTTTATGAAACATTTTCATGGAAATATACTGACAGGCGAAATATTCTACCCAATCGTTTTCTTAATTTTCTCGGCTAAATATTCCATTTTTCTTTAGGTGTTTACGTCCATGTATATTTTAACGAGGGCATGTGAAATGTATCAGGAATAATTAAATAAAAGCAATCGGTATTTTAAAAAATTTCAAGCAATTTTATATTTATGAATTTTAAATTTTAAGGTTTATATCTACCCCTTGCGATCATTCTATAGGGTATAGATCTAATGTGACTTTGATTAAATTCTTGAGGGATATGCCCATCTAATGCAAAACTAAAAAAAATGATATTAATTTAAAATTTCGAATTTTTGTTGTTGTTTTTATACACTGATTTCTTTTGTTTAATTAATGTTTTTAATAATCCTAATACTTTATATCTCCTCAGGTTAAAGTATATGACGAGGTAAACACTCAAATAAAATAAAACATTTAACTAAATTCTTTGTTCTATTCTATTCTATTTGTTTGCGGTGGATATAAATCTTATTAATTTAAAATTTCGTTAATTTTTATTGGTAATATTTTTAAATATTGCTGCATTTCATTATTAGCCAAGAAAATGAAAAAAATGAATTGGGTGGAATTTGTATCAATGGATGAACAATTTCAAAGCTGCCGAAAAAGGGCATAAATCGAAAGAAAAATATTTGAAACCAGTTAATTTACTGTAAAATGTCATCAAATAAAATTATAAACAAAGTTTTTTTGAACTCAAATACGTACTTTCCAACAAGATCTTTCGTCTTTGCAGGAGTGATTTCCAGCATTTTAGGAGTACACAGAAAAAACAGTCAACGAATGAATTTTCTTTATGGAAATTGTTGGTAGGAAGAACGGAAATAAGAAAAGTGAAGTAATATTCCAAATATTTGAGAACGAGAAATCAATCCGATAACAAACAATTTTATTTATATTTAATTTTTTTGTTCAGAAACGAAAAATTTCAAATACCAAATGCTGAAGTGCCGGATATGCAGTTAAATATGCAATTACAGTTCAAAATATGTAAAAACGTGTATTTAAGTCTAAGTATGCACAAATATGTAAAATGTAAATAACTCAAATTTATTCCAAATTCCTCAAAACATACATTTTGATGACAAGTTACACTTATAATTATAATAATAATCCACTTAGTTTCCCATTCGCTCAAATATCATAGGCTGATATCTACTATTTGTTTTTATTTAGCCTAAGTTAAATAACATTAACAATAAATAAGAACCAGCAGAGAAATTTACCGATTTCTTCGTTTTATTGTCATTGATAATTTATTAAGCTGAATAGTCTTTATATAAAATTATATAAAACTTTAACACAAATAAAAGAAATATATACCACCTGTTCAGAGAAGCTATTCTCTCACTGAAGCGACTGTTTCTAAACATGAGTTCATGATGTTCGTAACTTAATCATAGTGGCTGAAACAAATAATGGAACATGTATTTTAAAATAAATTGAAAATAGTTTTAATCTTTACCAACAAAAAGCTAATTTATCGGTTCAAGATTTGTTTGTTTATTTCGTATAACGTCACTTTCTGCTATGGCTAATCGGACGATGCTACGGTGGGAGTCCTAAATTTTGCCTATCCAGGTATAATTAGGATAGGGATCTTTAACGAGTACCTGACATCGCACAGGCTCGGGACCCTCCATTTTACGCCCCTTCCGAAGGACGGCATAGCTAAGGATTTTTTACTCCCTTTAAAAAATCCTAAGGTCATCTGCCGGGCTGCAAACCCGCGATCTTGGGTTTAGTAGGTTGCTATGCTAACCACTACACCAAAGGTGACCCCGTATTGTTCAAGATTTGTCGTATTTAAATAACAAATACTAACACAGTGTACAGGCTATGAACAACAATGAATCAACGATATTTAAGTATTTTTGTTTTTTTAAAAACTATTTATTGATATTTACAACTGTATACAATATATAAAACATGTAAATAAATGGAAAATGATTACAATGATATGACATGTAAAATTGTAAAGTACTACTCATTAGCAGCACTATAACCTCTACATTAAGTTTCTTGGCTATCTTCTTTTCTACGGAGGATTATTGGGAATCGAGTATGAAAGGAAGGTGTCCGGTTAGATATTTAAGTTAAAATGATTTTCATTTTATTGATAATTACATAAATTTTTGCATGAAATATTTTAAACGGAACAACTTCGGATGACTCGCATACATGAAATGAAGTAAAAATTTAGATGATCTATTGATAATCTAGTTAACTATTGGGATGAAGTAGATTGTTGATATACAGTGAAGGAAACACCATTAAATAGTCTTAATGTATTAATTAATATTTTTTACTTGTCAATTTTATATACAAGGTCTAATAGTAAATTTAACCAGATTTGAGATGAAAAAATGAAATTTTGGATCGGACGAGAAGTTTTAGAGTTATAGCGAAGAATGTGGCCAAAAACTTGGATTACACAACAGTACGTGTTTTTTTGCGTCCTGGTATAGTGTATTTTACGGGATTTTATCAAAATTTCGTATGTTGGACCTAATTGTAAATTAATCCAGATTTTAGATGGATATAATACGTATTTTCGCAGAGAAGGGTTTGAGCGCGCCAGTTTTGAAAACGCATCTTATTACATCATTTTCCGCTAAGGTTTATCACCTACTAAGTATTATTTAGTAGTTGTATATATTTCAGCTGTTTAAGGTTTCGTTTAGAGAACATCAGAATTGAATTGGGAAACCAAGATTTTTCATCTACATTTTTAATTTATGTACATTTTGCTGTAGTTTGCGACGTGTTCAATATAAATTAACATATGGTATATATTCAAATAGGGAATTTAATGCTGTACAACTTTTATCTTGACGACTTTCTTCTAAAATGAACGAGTGAGGATCTAAAAGACAAAAGTATACAAAAAACACAATTGAAGATTTTTTTTTTCTCGAAAAATACAATTTTTTCGGAGCCGGCAGCACGAAAACGGTCTAGTTGTTCTTAAAAATGAATATGACCAATCTTGTATAAAATTCCATAAGTTTTAATTTTGTACTTAAAAAATTTTTCAATGAAACGCACCATTTTCGAGTTATAAGTGAAAAAAAATGGAATATCTATAGCCCCCCCCCCCCCCCAGCGGCTCCGGAATTTGGAGGGACTTTATTTGTTCTTTTTCAGAGGACTCTACACATTCCTGAAAAAAATGGAACTAGTATTTTTAGTTCCTCTGATTTTCCTATTTTGACTGGACTACAAGTATCTACTTCATCGTAAATTTCTTCATTTAACCGAATCACTTGAATAGTTAACTATTAGTTTTCTTGATAATTCTTTTTCTTCTTGTTTTTCCTCTTCTACCTCATTCGATTGTGAGGTGCCTTCTCATAGAGTCTGATCCAAAGGTCCATCTAGTTTTTAATACGTAGATATATAAATTAATTTTATCTCACGTATAATATTGCTATCGTATAAACATCATAATTAATTATTAATAATTAAAAATTATATATTTTCTCTAAATGAAAATATGTTAGCTAAAGTTTATCTTCCAGTTAGGATTGTTCCTACTTTTGAAGTAATAAATTGAAATGCAATCAATTACGGTACACAGACTGCAGTTTATACTGCAATAACAACGTTGTTACAGTTCCATGAATCAATTAAAATTGATCTGCAATTAACGTTTCCTAGAAAGGCAATTCCTATTTCTATTTATAGCTGTGACCTTGTATTAGATGTTAATATAGATTTTTAAATACTATTGACATAATTTATTTTATGTTCATGGGATGATTAAGTACCCCGAAGTAATATTTTATTTAAATTTCGGCTATGTAGGTACGATGATTTCATAGTTGAATATGAAAGAGTTGAAACATCTATGAAATTGTAATCGTGATAAATAAGTGATTATTTCATAATTCATTTACCTGATAAATATATAAGGTGTTTAATTTAACTTATATACATACTATTTAAATTTATTATTTTTTAAAATTTGTTATTATTATTATTAATATCAAAATTACTAAACAAAAAATATTTAACAAAAATTATTACTGAAAGCTGGATTTCGTCCAGTAAAAAAATTTTAAATCTATTATTAACTTTTTTTACAAATGTGGCTGTCACTTTAGGCATTTTCACTATTACTTGTACTTATAACCGAACTAAATTCTACCGTTGAATGAAATTAAAATAAAAGATTAGATTGGAGGGTTGAGCAAAATCGAATTAGAAATTCTACGAATGGTAGTACAATGAGAAAATTGTTCAACTTTATACATTTTCTTTAAAGAGCTCGAAGAAATAATTAGAAACTATGGTCTTTTTTTTCTTTCTTGGAAAATTATGTAGGTGAATGTTATAGTTGACAATTTCAAAATAAATCGTAACTTTTCTCAAAATGATAAATAAATAAAAAAAAAAATTAATATTTTTAATGAAACATCAAAAAGTGCACTTTTATGCTGTTAAATCCTAAAACGTGCAAATTTGTGCAGTAACCCCCAAAACCTGCAATTCCGTGCTATTTCCCGGGAATCCGGTCTTTAATACTCATAATATTTTTGTTATTACTATAAAAAAAAAATTGTTGCAACTCACTTTGGTAGCGGATTGCATGAAAAAAAAAAAAGTAAACATATATAAAAGTACTTATTATAACTTTTTTCTTTTCTTCTAAATATATTGGTTCTTTGAAAACTAGAAACCAGAAAAAATATCTTGAGATTAATATTCGTAGTGCCCTTAAATTTAAATTGGGAGAAGGGAAAATGAGTTTCCTTGTGTTGGGGCTCAGGAGTCTGAATTATGAAGTTCATTCAAAACTCGATAAATCGAAATTGAAGGGTAAACAAATTTACTTAGAGTTATCAAATTTATTTCGAGCTATTTTTTCGAAGGGTTTTGGATTGCAAGGAATGGATACGAGACGAATTGGATGGTTTAGTAGAGCCCCAATGCTCAATTCCGTACGTCCAAATAGGCCTAATCACAGTCATGTAAATGAGTCTTTTGTAATTAATCGGGAGCTTTGGACATTTGTCTAGTAAATGTTGAAGAAGTCTGTAACGACGGGCAGTTTCTTGTCGTTTTAGTCTTGTATGTGGATACGTATATATATGTAATACTTAATACATAATGTAAAATAGTCTGCTGAATTGGATGAAAATCAACTTCTATCCCAGGTAGCCATGGCTAATAATAAAAAAAATATATTAACACAATAAATGTCTGTTTTGTCCCCGAAATGAAATAGTACTCAGGATAGAGTTGAGAAAGACTAAGTTATACATGTCCATGATTCTATGAAACTTCGACTTAACACAGCCTCCCGGCTTAGAAATTTGATTTATAGATTCTCGGATTATGTGTAGACCATATTTTTATTTTAACCCTTCAACGGGCGAGCGATTTTTGAATACATTTCTTCGTTTTTTTCCCGCTTTGAATGGCTACAGCCCACTCATATATCATGAAATTCAAGGTTGAATTACTGATATTAGATGCTAATGCATAGGATAATGCGTTGGACATTACGTCATTTATTGTGTCATTAAATATGAGTATCTTCCAGGATACATCGCCTGTTAAAAGGCTAAGTAAACGAATCAAATATAAACGTTCACTTCGACCAACCGAGTTTTTCGACTTAGCGAGTTTCGATTTATCGATTTTTGACAATATATCGAAAATTAGCTAGAACGACAGAACTATTGGTTATTGAGAGTAGTTAAAACAAATAGGTAGAATATGAACTTTAGACGTTAGAAGAATCCACTCAGAAAAATTGCATTTATTAACTTTTCGATAGGGGATATATTAAAAGTATAACCACGTCTAAACAAAATTTTTATATTTTAATTTCTTTAATATGATTCAAAATCACCAAATATTTACCACATCATTTCTATAGTTCAAAGAAGGAATAATAAAATGTAAAGATTTTCAATTATATTTCCTTTAAAAAGCAATAAATATGTGGTGCACAGTGAAGTTTGGTAATCGACCGATAGGTGGCGGGCACCATTCGAGAGAGGTTACAGAGGTAAGGTGTTATATAGAGCTAGAAATTTATGATAAAAATTACTTTATTTTCAATTCAATTATTAACAAAAAAGCTATATATATATATGGAGCGACACGTGGATCTCAGTGCAGCTTAAAAATCCACTGATATGTGGCCATTCTGCAACAACTTTACAGTGGTAAAACTATTAAACCTATCTGTGCCAAATATTAACTACATCTCCATAGTTATAGGAAGGTTTTTAATAATAATTAAACTGTGCAGTCTTTAGTGCCAGAAACGAGGTTTGCTAAACTGTCGTATGCTTTTATGGTTAGAAATTAAAATCCAACCAGATGGATCGATCAAATTATTTCTGCCAAAGTGGATGTCTAATCATGCTTTTACGTACTCTTTAAACACCTAATCAATGCAATTTTAACCATTTTAAAATTAGTGCCATGCGTGAAAATCTCATTGAATAAATAATGCTAAATTCCATACTTCAATACAAAATTTTTATCGATAAACAAATGAAATTCGATTATTAGTTAAAATAATATAAGTTCTTATTTATGAGAACTACCCCGTCGCTTTATTGACAATTTTCCTTTATTTTCTATTAAGAAATAATTTTTTTCTGTGATTTTTATTCCAATGAAGCATTTATTATGTTTAAAATGCACATTTCTATTAAGGGATTATCATAATGTTTTATTTACACAAGTAACTGATTTATATGCCAAATGAGAACACAACGTTTTAAAAGTAAACTTCTCTATTAAATCGAAACAGAATCATTACTTTTAACATATCATTGAAAAGCTGATTACATTTGCAAGTTGTGAGATCTGCAGTTATGTGGATAGTTTTTTCAAAAAACGGTGAGCGTTGAAGTAATATAAGACATTGTGACTTTCCCAAATAAGGTGAAGATCAAGCTGTTTTTTAGGTCAAAAGTTCGTTATATTCAAGGTTACATGTACTCTGCTCTTATAGGAAATTTAATGCTTAATCAGAAAATGAGGACAAAGTTTGAAAAATATTTAAACAAAATGGAGATATTACAGGTTTTATGGTAAAAAAAGGTGGTTTCCTCAAAAAAGTCATTGATTTATCGTATATCTGCAACGAAATGGAATAGAAAGGTGAGGTCTGCGGCATTTTGCTACATTTTTGATCTAGTTTCACTCAATTTTTTTTTTTTTACACTAAGAGATACTCACCCTGTATAGCTAGCGTCAACTATCTTGAACCGCGATTCCATTGTATGCAATGTTATTAAATATTTTCTTTTTAATATCGTGAGCTACGGAATGTAATAAGTGATAATCTGATGTAATGAAGGCTGTATAGTGTGGTGGATGAGCCAGAAGTTCGACCCTATGATATTCAACATTGCCGTCCGGCTGGGAGATAATTCACGTGAGCAGTTTAGGTGGATTTAATTCAATACTTTACAGCAGAACCTCATCATATCCACTGACAGTCGCTTTGAGCCCAAATTCCGTTCCAAATTCGGAACGGCTGTTTTTTTCAGAGGAATGGCGCCTAGTCAGAAGGTCAAAGACGCCTCTATAAATTTGGATAATTGCTTTAGCTGCTACTTTCCCCCCTCCACTTACCTAATGATAGAAGAATTTATAAAGAAACCGTAATATTTTTCGTTTGATTTCAACCGATGAACTAAGGCTTTATTGTACAAGTAACATATTTAAAAACAAGTTTATTTAGTTCATCTTATTGTTATCGATTAACCTCCACTCTTTAATTTATGCTATTTATACTTATTTTCAACCTTCATTAAAAGTTGATATAACTATAATTTTATTTTTTTATATTATATTTTGTATTATAAAAAAATACAATTGAAATGTTAGAACGATAGATCATAAACAATGGGATTCAGCCTTGAAAAACAGGATCTTTTAACAGATTCAGAAACAGATATGTAAGTATTATTCGTTATAAAAAAAAAAAACCGAGTGAATTCATAATAAAAAAAAAAAAATTCCTAATAATAAATAAATGTTAATTATTTTATAACTACTTTATAGTAATTAAAATTTGTAACTATTAGGTAAGCGCCTAAATTGAATGGCCATCTTAATTAATAGCGACATGCAAATATCCACTCTATTATTAACTAGGTCGATATTTTATGAAATTATTATTTCTTAATTAATTTATATGGGCAGGGTACCGTTAATTGTCATAATGACATGCCAATTGGTTGTTAAGCGACTACTCATTGGTAGCACTTCGATAATAGTTCTATATCTGAAAGTCTCGAGACATTCTTCTTTTCTGTCACCTCGGATCTAGGATAGAAGGGGAAGCAGGTTGAGCTATCAGCAATTACCATCTAAATACCGATGTGCAAATATCAACTCTATTATAAATTAGCTAGATATTTTATGAGATTATTATTTCTAAAGTAATTCATATCGGTAGCGTACCAATAATTGTCATTAAAACAAATTCGAAGGATACATGAAAGATGTAAAATACATTATATATTTTTTATAGATTCAGAACGTGTATGACATAGGTTTAGGTAGAGGAGGGAACCAGTGAAAAAATTAAAAAGTGTAAAATCATCTTGTTCTATGCAATTAATGTTGGCAATGCCACGAAACGTCGCTAGAAGAAAAAATTTTTTATAAACTATCATATATATTGTGATGGTTAAGTAAATGATGGGAGAATTCAACATTTTTTTTCGTTGTTTTTATATTTTTATATATTACACCTTTATATTTTAATAATTTTATGATTATACGAATGAGCAAAGTTGAGAGTAATAATCGAGTTCCAAACGTGAATGTTTCGTGATTCACACCAATATAGCTCCTAAATGGTAGGTCCTGGCGATAAATGTTATGGAACAACAATATATTCTACATTAAGTTTATGATAAGGAAACTATCGTCAAATTTTTTGATCCGAAGAACACCAACAGAACTAGAGCTGGTCAAAAATCACCAAATTTTTTTTTTTTTTTTTTTTTTTTTTTTCATTTATTGATATTTACAACTGTACAAAATAATATACATCAAGTAAATGTGTTGACAGTGAATACAATGGCATGTAAATCACTTGTAAAGAACTACTCACTAGTAGCACTTCAATAAAATCTACACTAAAGGTCTCTAGGCCATCTTCTTTTTAGACGCCTCGGAGGATTATCAGGGATGGAGGAGGAAGCAAGTTGGGAGACGCAAGTGGATTGGAGGGGTTATGGAGCTTACTATGGAAGGATAGGTTGTCTGGTTTGGGCTAAATCAGAAACATATGGAACATTATGATGTTTATGGATAAGTTTATTGGTCACAAAGGAGGAGCATTGAGGATTTTTTCGAAGGATTTTGGATTGTAAGGATTGGATACGAGATGAATTGGATGGTTTAGTAGAGCCCCAAAGCTCATCTCCCGTACGTCCAAATAGGTATAATCAAAGTCATGTAAATGAGTCTTTTGTAATTAATTGGGAGCTTTGAACGTTTGTCTAGTAAATGTTTAAGTAGTCTGTAACGATGGGGCAATTTCATGCCGTTTTTAGTCTTGTCCCCAAAATTTAAAAAAATGGAAGCAAAACGACTATTTTCATTCAAACAAATATAGCTCCTAAAAAAATTTCTCAGATAATTATATAGTGAATATCCTCATTATCTAATGTACATATATAACAATTATATTCACTTGGTAACTTTTTATATTTATAGGAAATGATAATATTAACATAGAATGACTTCTGTCAAATATGGAAAAATAATTGCACCTAGTTACTTTTACGTTCAAACAGACGATATATATCGTTTTTATTTTTATTTTCACGTTTATAAGTCCCTTGCATAATACCTATTTATGTCTTTTGTCTAAAATTAATGCAGCCAGACAAAGACACCGTCTCTTTATACTTTTTTATTCTTAGAAGACAATACGCCCCAGAATAAAGATAATTGTTCTTTGTGCCGAACATTATGTACTTTTGTAAAAAAATTAGCAACACATTTTGACATCCTCATTACTTCAAGTCATTACTGTACTCAATGGATAGCAAATTGGCTTTAGATTATACTCTAGTAGCTAGAATCAGAGGTAAAAATAATCCAACTGGCGTATTCGAGGGACGTATTAAATATGTTTAAAGAAGGGATCGATTCTATTTTAGTTAAAGTAAATAAATACCATTCACTGCCTTCTAGATATTGCTGGGCTAGGCCGTTAAAGAAAAGTACAGGAAAGACAATTCTAAAAGAAATCAGAACAGAAAATTCATATTAGACTGTTAGAAAAAAAAGTCTGGTCTAAACGTAAATAACCTTAAAAAAAAAATACGGGATATTTAGAAAGACTTGCAAAAATTAACGAAAGATTGTAAGAACAGATGAATGTAGAATAAAATAAAATCAACAAATATACAGATTTCAAATAAAGATTAAACACAAAGCTTTTGAAGATTTAAAAACAGCAGTAAGGAATATGATATTAAATTTAGTTAGTTTCGTGATAGGAATAGTTTCATATAGACTGAAAAAAACAAAACTTTATGATTAATTTTGGAATTACAAAGCTCGTATACTACACAGGTAAAAAGAATATTTAAAGATGATAAATATAGAAACAAAAGGATGTCAAGATAGAAACAAATCTGTATAAAAGAAATCGTAAAATAATGATTAGGAATACAAAAAAAATAAGAAAAAAACAAAATAAGAAAAAGAGAGAGAGAGAGAGAGAGAGAGAGAGAGAGAGAGAGAGAGAGAGAGAGAGAGAGAGAGAGAGAGAGAGAGAGAGAGAGAGAGAGAGAGAGAGAGAGAGAGAGAGAGAGAGAGAGAGAGAGAGAGAGAGAGAGAGAGAGAGAGAGAGAGAGAGAGAGAGAGAGAGAGAGAGAGAGAGAGAGAGAGAGAGAGAGAGAGAGAGAGAGAGAGAGAGAGAGAGAGAGAGAGAGAGAGAGAGAGAGAGAGAGAGAGAGAGAGAGAGAGAGAGAGAGAGAGAGAGAGAGAGAGAGAGAGAGAGAGAGAGAGAGAGAGAGAGAGAGAGAGAGAGAGAGAGAGAGAGAGAGAGAGAGAGAGAGAGAGAGAGAGAGAGAGAGAGAGAGAGAGAGAGAGAGAGAGAGAGAGAGAGAGAGAGAGAGAGAGAGAGAGAGAGAGAGAGAGCGCGCGTTAGAAAGCATCTATTGCTTTGATTATGTTAATCTTGTTCTATTTTTACAATACACTGACAGGCAAAAAATTCCACCTAATTGATTATTACATTTTCTCTGCTGAAAGTTACATTTTTTTTTCTAAGGGGTTAACGTTCCCAAATATTTTAACCAAGGCTTAAAAAAATTATTATGATTAGGAATATGTCAATTCCAAATATCGATTTTTGATTTCATCGATTCTGGAGAAAAGAATCCAAAGTTCCAAAGTCGATTCCTGGGGACCGATCGATACCACATTGATGAATGTTTTGTGATTGTCTGGACTGCAAGTTAACTTATATATTGTATACATACATAAGCGGCGCAACGATCCATAGCTGAATCAAGGCCCTCTCCAAAAGTTTTCGCAATTCATTTCTATTATGTGCAGCAGCCATCCAGTCTGGTGTTCCAAGGATGTTCCTGGCATCTGCACGGACGCTATCCATCCATCTCATTTTGGGTTGTCCGACACTTCTATTTTTATGAATAGCCTCGATATTTAATTTTTTTGGAATTTCGTTCACATTCATCCTGGCGATGTGCCCTGCCCACCTGAGCCTCCTCACACTGATCCACCAAGCTACGAGCACCAAGCTCGTATGTCTGTGTCCTTGAAGAGTGCGTAAATTTCTTGGGTTTTTCTTCTTCTCCAGACATCCCTCTCCCGGATCGGACCGAAAATTCTTCTCAGGATCATTCTCTCAAGGATAAGCAGCTTATTTTCATCAGCCTTAGTCCATGCCCATGCTTCAGATCCAAATGTCAGGACTTTGTATAGCCTCACTTTAGTCATGTTGGTTAAAAACCTACTTTTAAATTGCTTAGCGAGGCCAAAATAACACCTGTTTGTTGCTGCGATCCGACGTATAACATCCTTAGTCACATCGTTTTTTGAATTAATCTCCGACCCCAAGAATAAAAAATGTTGAACCCTCTCAATATGTTCTTCCCGGAAACGCTCCGGTCCAGCTATCATATATTTAGTTTTTCCTTCATTAATTACCAGACCAAACTTCTTAGCTGCCTTTTATAGCTGGAGGAATGCGTCTTTCAATGCTGATTGAGATCTGGCAACGATGTCGAGATCGTCAGTGTATCCTAATATCTGCACACATTTATATATTTTATACGGAAGCTAATAAATGACATTTATACGAATTTATTTTTTGAAAAAATAATATTTCTTTGAATACATAGTTTGCTCTTTTTATTGGATTAATCTTTTCAATCGCAATTTATTATAAACCTAGGTATCGGTACAGAGGATCGAGAATCGAAAAATTTATGTACCGACACAACACTAATTAGCATTAATAATATTTTGAACTAAATAAACTAAAAAACTAAAAATACAGCAGTATTTTAAAATATTACTAAGATTTTTAAAGATAAGAAATTTTAAATTGATAAGGTTTAAATCCACCCCTTGCGTTCATTATGTCTTGCGTTCGTTAGGGTATAGGCTAATGGAATTTTGAATAAATTCTTGAAGGATATGTACTATCTAATGTTAATAAGTAAAAAAAAACATATAAATTTAAAATTTCGTTAGCTTATTTAATTTTATTTTTTAAATACTGCTTGCTTACATTCAACTAATATTTTAATAAAACTAATACGTTTCATATACTCTGGTAAATGTATAAGGAAATGTAAACATCTAAAAAAGAATTAAACTTTTAACCGAGAATATAAAAAAAATCTATTGGGCAGTATATTTCCTGTCGGTATATATATTTTTGTTGTCCACCCGAATTAAAAAAAAGTTTTTGTTTGCTTCATAACCACTTTTTTCATCATTTTGTTTACAACACATGTTATTCATTATTTTTATACAATTTACATGTATTATAAATTTATGGTTGTTTTAATATACTCATTATTACATTTGCTAATATTTCTTTTTTAGTTCTTATTTGTTTATTCTTCACTGCTTTTTAGCCCTAATAATTTGTGGGCCGAAACATTGATAGCAAGAAAGAGTTATGTAAATAAAACTTTTTTAAATTTTTAACTTGATTGATTCCTAAAAATAAGAGTTGAATTTATGATTCCGAAAAATTGCTTCTACAGTCATTTTGAATCATGACAAAAAATAAAAAATATTGTTGTCAAATATAGAAAATCGATAGAGAAAATAATGATTTATTCAAAAATGAAATTTCATGTTTTTAATTACGAACTTTTTTTTTTGATTCGAGGAACGTTCAGCAGGAGAAAAGAGTTGGCATCTTGCCATGCTTTACGTTGTGCTGGTGCCTTATCGTTTTAAAATTATATCAGTGCTAAAAGCTCTATTTTAAAATCCACTTCAGTTATTTGTGGTTCAAGGTATTTAAAAATATTAGAATAATATTATGTATACTGTTAAGATAAATTTAGACGTATGATAATTAATGACGTGGTAAAATAATGTATATTCGAAATATTGACTTCGGAATGAAGGGAAGAAAAAAAAAACCTCGATCAATCAGGTGAAGTAGAAAGGGAGAAAATGGATATACAGGGTGTCCCAGACATAGTGTAAAAGAAAAAAAAAATTGGGTAATACTGCATACTACACGGGATAGAATGGCGCAGAAATTAGTTTTATATCTCAATCTGTTGAGGAGATAGAATTTTTTTTGTTTTTATTTTTAAAATCTTTATTTTTTCTGAAAAATGGCAGTTTTCTCTACTTTGGTTTAGCGTAGAAACAAAAACGATGATATTTTCTTAATCAACATTAAATTTTCTAAAATATGACATAGGTATAATTATTTTAAATTCACTTTTAGAGGGCCTTTTAACGCACAAAACACAAAAATTTATTAAAACTTAAATTTTTAAATTTTTTTTCAAATTTCTCCCTCCCCACTGGAGCACCCTAGAAGCCGTCAAATTTCCCAAAAACTGCGGAATTTAGTTAGCTTTTTAGTGGTGTAACTCATAATACAATTGCACTTCACCTTTTGAGTCTAACAGAAGTTTTTCTGATGAAAAACACGCTAGAGAATAAATACTTGATTGCTTCACGTACCTACTATATTGAATAAATGTATTAGTTATTTTATCTCTTGTCCATATGCATGAGGGGTAAAGAGTTGTGAAGGTGGCAAGCCCTATATTGTTACAATAATCCTATATTAACAATAATCCTAAATTGTTATTTTTTATATTTAAAAAAAAATGAATGAAACAAGTACGTTTATGTAACATTAGGTAATCAGCAAGAATTTGGGCCCCCCCTACCTCCCTATAAATAAGATTTTTTTTTCTTTGGGGGGGGGGGGGGGGGGGGGGGGAGGGCTTGCCACTTTCACAACTCTTTACCCCTCATGCATATGGACAAGAGATAAAATAACTAATACATTTATTCAATCTAGTAGCTACGTGAAGCAATCAAGTATTTATTCTCTAACATGTTTTTCATCAGAAAAACTTCTTTTAGGCTCAAAAGGTGAAGTGCAATTGTATTATGAGTTACATCACTAAAAAGCTAACTGAATTCCGCAGTTTTTGGGAAATTTGACGGCTTCTAGGGTGCTCCAGTGGGGAGGGAGAAATTTGAAAAAAATTTGAAAAATTTAAGTTTTAATAAATTTTTGTGTTTTGTGCGTTAAAAGGCCCTCTAAAACTGAATTTAAAATAATTATACCTATGTCATATTTTAGAAAATTTAATGTTGATTAAGAAAACATCATCGTTTTTGTTTCTACGCTAAACCAAAGTAGAGAAAACTGCCATTTTTCAGAAAAAATCAGGATTTTAAAAATAAAAACAAAAAAAATTCTATCTCCTCAACAGATTGAGATATAAAACTAATTTCTGCGCCATTCTATCCCGTTTAGTATGCAGTATTACACTTTTTTTTTTACACTATGTCTGGGACACCCTGTATAAGAAAAACGTATTCCTTTCCTTAAAGATAAAATCCGCGAGACATTCGGAAATAGAGATTTCTTCGTAAAAGGATTATGGTCTGGGCCTAGCAGAGTCAACCCGGAAAAAACAAGGAGCTTCTTGGAGTACCTTGGTGTGGGGGCGAGGGATATTGCGATAGTGGCCGAAAATGTAATATTGGACTCCCTGTACATTATCCATCACCACATACATGGTGCATAGGATGGGCCAATACAATTTATAATTATTAAATATGTACCGATTTATCTTATTCCTGATTCTATGTGCAAAAACCTAATAAGAAGGAAAAAAAAAAGGAAGGAAAATAAGAAGAACAACTAGACATGTGAATATTAGGGGGGGGGGGGAAGTAAAATACAAATGAAAGAATGAAGTGAAATAGGAAAAGAAGGGGGGGAAAAATAAAAAGTAAGGAAACAAATTTTTTTTTATTATTAGTTTGTCTAGTATTTAGTATTAATTATTATATTCTAAAATTGTAACTAAATTATGAACTATAGTGTTATCTTTAGTTAGATAGATAAGTAGGCTGTGTGTTTAGCAACCCAATAAAGTTAGGCAGCACTATGTTTTCTGTATCAATAAAGCATATATCTCTCTCTGCTTTTATGTAATCAATGTTTAAAATATTCCTAAAATAGTTCTAATGGCCTGAGTAAATAATATGGGGTTGTTAACATCTTCAATAAGAGTGAAACTTTTAGCCGAGAACATTAAATTTATAATCGCCCTTCTACAACAATTTGCCTAATATTTTATCTGTATTTACTCAAAAAAAAAAAAAAAAAAAAAAAAAAAAAAATGAATCAAAACAAAGGTTTTTTTTCTATTTATTCAAATTGTGTAAGAGAAAACATACTGCAGAAAACATTTCTAAAAATCCTTATATCTTGTGTTAAATAAACGAGGAAATTCTGATACAGTATTTGTGCTCTTATAAAAGCAGTTCTCAAATATTTGTCTCTCAGTATAGTTTTGCAGTCTTAACACACAGTGCGGTTTTTGCAGCCATAAAATATTCGTGAACACTCATCAGCTGTGTCTACTTAGAAGTCTAACAATGTCTACGTTCTCTATTCTTGACTGCCTGGAACATGATGCTCATCTCTACACAGAAAGTTTGACTAATTTTTAGTATATTTAACACACCTAGATTTTTTATTTTAGAGTAGGAAGTGCTAGAAAACAGCCACCATTATGTTTTTTTATTATAACAGCATATAAAAAAGTAAAAAAAAAATCTTCAGAACAGCATAATATTTGCTTTATATTTTTAAGCAATCTATTTTCTTTTTAGAAAATATAATTAAAAATGACTAAAATATATTACTTTCAAAAATCTTATAATTTCTAAATTCAAGCTGATGTGCTGAAATCATAATATAAACAAAACTGGCATGTTAGGCTTGAGGAGAGATAGTGTCCATTGGCATCCCTTCCTTGTCTTTGATTTTCTTTTATGTAAGTAGGTCTCTCATACAGTTTCTTTTCAGTCCCCTCCTAATATTTTCCGGCATGAGAGATATGGTCATAACATTGATGAGTTTGTTTGGGTGTCCCTTTAATTTTTCATGAAACAGTCTACAGTGTGTCATGTGTCCAATGACTGTTGTAATACGTAGGTCAGTGTGTATAGTTTTATTGTTAACGTACCTAGGTTCTTGTGTTATTGAAAAGTTTGTAATATTTTTACGTGTGTTTGTTTTGCTGAGCCATAAATTTGTGATCCGTAACTCCATAAAGGTGATAAAAGACATTAAATTATAGAAACCACTATCATGTTTCAAGTCCAACAAGGAGACGTTTTGACTTGTAACTCACAAATTTGAATGCCGATTTTTGTGTGGGTAGCCCTACTATAATAGGTCCCCTACCTATAATAGCGGAAAACTAGAGTTAAAGCTTCCAATAAGCATTGAGACAAGAAAAAAAATATATATATGAAAAACACGTTTTATTTTATTTTTCACCTCTCAGTCGGAAATTATTCTTTCACGTTAAATTGTTGGTTAGTATGCTATTTGAAATAAAAATACTTTTGTTATGCTAAAGACACGACCCGGCTTTATGGTGCTCGAAAACACCCAAAAAAATGACAAAATTCCAATGAAATCCGCTGAAATCAGTAAGAAATTGTTTTCATGGAAAACTGATATATAAATGAAACATTTAAAAATTATATTTTTCTGTTATTATTTCAATTATTACACACTAAATTTCAAATAAGACCATTTTAAAAACATATAGGTTAGGGGAGTTTTTTATTGGAAAAGCAAAGAAAAAAATGATCGTTTAATAGAAAATAAAGGAAAACTGTTAATAAAGTGACGCCAGATCAGAGGATCTTATGTTATTACATTTATTTATTTATTACTATAATTTAGGATTTAGTTTATTAGATTTTCAATGTAAGGTTTAAAACCCAATGATAATGAACATAGACCTCAATTTTGCCGTTAGCTTCTGAATGCAGATTGTGTTGAAGAATACTTACCTTTTGAGGTGAATTTTATGGACAGATGAGGCTGTTTTTACAGGGGAAGGCATTTCTACCTATCCGTGTATATCGTTGGTTTATATTTGTATTGCTTTCGAATAATGTGGAGGAGCACCATAGTGTTAGAAAATCATATTTTGCCAAACTTTAGGTAGGAATATCGTGATGAAGTTGTGGTAGGATATTTTGTCACAAATCTTAGTAATCTCATCATCCAATCTGTTGGGGAAACTATGATTTTTCAACACTATTAGACAACAATACAAAGATGAATAAACCAACGATATACATGGATAGGTAGAAATACCTTCCCCTGTAAAAACAGACTCATCAGTCCATAAAATTCACCTCAAAAAGTGGTATTCTTCAACAAAATCTGCATTCAGAAGCTAACGGCAAAATTGAGGTCTATGTTCATTATCAATGGGTTTTTAACCTTACATTGAAAATCTAATAAAATAAATCCTAAATTATAGTAATAAATAAATAAATATAATAACATAAGCTCCTCTGGTCTGGTTATTTATAGTTTTTTGAAAACCAAAACATGGTATTTTTTTTTTTAGATTATTCATCAATCTAAGGGTTTCAATGCTACTTAAAATTAAAATATAGGTGATAACATTTTTATTTTAGATTCTTCCTCTCAAAAAACATGTAGAAATCCAATTTTGTCGAAGTCAAAAATTAAAAATTCGGGTTAACCCGGTTATTTCCCCCCCCCCCCAAAAAAAAAGTCTTAACCTTAAGAATGTTAGAATTACAGTTTAAGAACATGTATCGGTTGAAAGGATTTAATGTGAAACTTTTTTAATCTAGGCAGAATAACGAAAATTAAAGCATTACAAATAAACCTTTTTCACGGTCGAAACTCGAAAAGATGCTTTTAGAAGCTTCTTATTTTCTTTTTCTGATTGATTTTTATTTTTTTATTCTGCTAATGATACTTTAATGGAGCTGAATGTGAAGTGGGTGCCTCATTACAGAGTGGCAGATACAGAATCTGTTATTATCAAACTTGATATCAAGAGAAAGCAGAGGGAGAAGACCAGGTCGTCCGGTTTAGAACACTTTCCTCAACCAATAATGTGTACTAATTTATTTGATTTAATACAGAGTCGACAAATGCGGACGATTTATTCACATGATAATGAGACTGAAAAACATTATTTAGTTTTTACATAGGTTTAGTTTTACTTACTTCTAGTGAAAATATTTTGTAATCCGATTTCATAGCAAACATGTATGACTTTGACCGATATAACTGTCTAAACGTAACCTAATTTCTTTGTTATCTTTAAAATTTCTGCCTTACATTACGTAACATCAGGAAGATGTTACGTTCCTAGGTAAATGAACATACTCGTATCAAGTCATATATGGTTTTACGATATATTTATTAGTTTGACGGCTTTACTCTTGTGTGTTTTACAATTATGTAATGGTTTTTGCTAATATTATTAATTAGATATGAGAATCAAGGTAACCTACTTTCAAGAATTATGTAGAGCAGGTTAATATAGTATTATTTAAATATTAAAGGAATATCAGAAATGTTTCTTATAATTATTATTTAGTAAACTCTGAAATCAAGAAGGCAATGGCCATGTTTGGTATACTGAGTGGGCTCTACGCTGTGCGTTACTCAACAAGCTCCTTGCATATCTTTCATGTTATAATTATCATTGTTTAGCAAATGAAACTGTTTAAATAATAATAATAATAATAATAATTTCGGTGCTCTTCTCTAGTTCTTCTTCTTTTTTTATTAGACATGTATTTTATGAAATATGAATGAAGTGAACTCATCAGATTTATTGTTAAAAAAAAATAATTTAATAATCTTAATATCTAGAGGTTGCTGGGTTACTGCAATGTGGAAAACTGGAAAGCGTAGCTCGTATTTGTTGCTATAGCAATTTATTTTTAAATCCAGAATTTTATTTTATTTTTTTTATTCTTATTTATTTATTTATTTTTTGTATCGATGCCGGCGAAAAAAATTAGTACCAACATATCACAATTCAATGAAAGTTCTATTATTCTTTTAAGACAACTCGGAGGATTAATGTGAATATAATAGGGAGCAAGTTGAGAAAAAAATGGATTTCGGTGAATTTATTATGAAAGTGGGCTCAGTTGGTTCGTGCCAAATAAACATATAAGGGACACTAAGGCCATTTTGGATTGATTAATTTGTGACGTAGTTATTAGATTTGAGGATTTTGGTTTGGAAAAACTAAACCCAGAAATAATTCGAAGGCTTGTTAGAACCCATAACGTTATAGCAATAAGTCTAAATAGGATTTATAATGGTCATGTTGATATGTCTTGTATACTGAATTAGGAGCTTAGAACGTTTGTAAACCAAGTGGTGCAGTGGTCGGATTCGACAAATAACCTAATGCTTTTATGGAGAAGATACCACGTTAAGTAGAAATACTTTAATGCGTGCCAACGTTTCGACCTGCCTTGCAGGTCTTCTTCAGGACCATCGTTCGTCTCCTCTCCAGTGAGGTTCAGTGGCTCTGAAGAAGAACTGCAAGGCAGGTCGAAAGGTAGGCACGCATTAAAGTATTGCTACTTGACGTGTTGTTGCTCTTTGACTGCATCTCAGGTTATCTTCTTCTCCACTCATCTTAACAGACAATTATACTTTAATCTTTATGCTTTTAAATGTCGTTTGAATGTTTCGTTTGAGTTTCTTGTCCAGATAAATTCCAAGGTTTCTGTTCAACATTATAAAGTTGTACTCAATTAAAGGAGCAGTACTTAATTAAAGATAGGAGATGGTGTGGTAGGTTTTTAACGCGGAGTAGAAGTTATTTGTTGGGATTTGTTTAGATTTATCTTAAATTTCCAATTATGACATCTTGAAATGAAATGTGACTGGACATTCTTGTATACCGTAAATTGATCAGCATTGATTGATTACACGCAAATGTCATCAGCGTAGGTATTTAGAACCTTAATTAGATTAGTTGAGATGTCAGTTGTATAAATAGTATAAAAAAAATGGGACCTAGGATAATTTCTTGAAGAATATCAGTTTATTTTTATTTCAGGTTATTTTTATTTTCAGTTTATATTCAGGTGCCAATAATGTATATTAGTAAAAACATAGTGTATAAAGTCCTTGTCTAATTTGCACTTATGCGGTTTTTGAGGAGTGACAAAATTTCACAACCTTTACAGCTATACGGCTGAAATTAATGCCATCGTCATGGCTTTACGATATTCCTTGAACTCGCCCATTGCATATGTTGTCCTGGTGTCAGACTCACTCAGCGCTTTAAGCTCCACGAAGAACATGTATTCAGATCACTTAGGAATACATTGCATTATAGATCTCGTCAAGAAATTTTATGAAGGAGGAAGATCGGTGTATTTCATTTGGTCGCCATGTCTTCCGATATGACTTGGTAACGAAATGGCTGATAAAGCAGCAAAAGAAAAGCTAGCCCTCCCAGGACCTGGCAAAACCTTTTCAACGGCATCAGAACTTGCACGCCCTCTTAGAGAGACAATATCCCAAGATTGGCAGACATTGTGGGATCACAGCCTTCCAAGTAAACTTAAAATAATTAAGAAGGGCGTAAAACCATGGAGCAGTTTCTGTCGTAATAAGCGCAGGGTAATCCTAACGCATACTAGAACTACACACCTTCACCATATAACCAGAGAGGCTCCTCTCAAATGTGAAATGTGTGGCAATGGTTTTTCAGTATCCCATATGTTTAATGAGTGTCCATACTACTCCAAAAGGTTGACTGAATCTGGGGCACTGGGGAACGATGAAAAAATCATAGCACTCCTTTACAGAGAAAAATTATATTATAAAATATAGATGAATGAAATTAACTTTCTATTAAGATCGAACGAGCGTTGATGATTCTTATGTTTTTCGCTCAACAAATCTCAAATAAATAAATAAAAGGTCCATGTCCAGAAGTAAATAAAACATTATATAAACGACGAGAAAACTTTCAGTTAATGAAATAAAATAAAACAACGACGAGAAAAATTCTCTCGTTTGAGAATACAAATCCGTGATGGTATGACGAAAGTTTATAATTTCTAAATTTCAAAAATTGCAATTTTCGCTTAGCCTTAAACTGAAATATCACACACATACTTATATTTTTTAATTTGTAATGGTTTTCCCATCTCCACAGATATATCAATCTTGACCAACATAAAATAATACTACTATAAACCTTACCAATCAAAAAATTAATTTTGTATTTCGGAAATTTCAGCTTTTGCCACCGCAGAAATATTCCTAACTAGTAAATGTTTTCATGAAAATAACTACTTTTCCCGGACTATCCAAACAGAAATCCGAATTTGGGACTGTAGAGATATTGAGATAAGGTCTAGGATACCTTTTGGGTGGGGAGGTGGCGGGAGGTCTTCATATAGGGCAACTTGTCCCAGGGAATCGACAGTGAAGAAACATGGATCCGATAGGGCTTCTGGCACTTCTAGCGTTCCTGTCCTCCCATTGTGAGTATTATGGATCATAAATGGATTATAAATATGGAGAACTTGGTTTAAGAAAAAAATTTAGATGGAAAACATTTCGTTAGTATCATAACTTCGAAGTATCATCAGAATTTCAAATATCTCAGTCATCAAGATTGTTTTGATAAAAATAAAAAAAAAAAAAACCAACATTCCAATATGATTTTTAGATTTAAATCTGATATTATTTTACATTAAAAATAGTATCATTCTCAAAGTATGACAAATGGTAGGAAATAGTTTTCTGTTGTCTCTTTCTCTGTGAAATAATTATACCTTTTCTAGTTATTTTTTATTATTATTGTGGTTTATAGGCCTAAGACCATAGGGTCATCAATGCCTGTGTAGTTCTATAGATACGATTACTTCCACGTAAAATTAGGGTCGGTATGGATGCTTCCAACATAGGCGTGATTAACAAAAGTATTTCCAAAGGATGAATTTTAGTGCTACCTTACAGGTGAATTAGTAAAAAATGTTAAATTTATTATACTGAGATTATATTCCAGTTTAATCCTCTAATTATCCAAGAAACAGAGAGTTCCTCCATGATTTTTTTTATTTTTTTATTATTTTTTTTATATGCCAAACTCGAATTCTAACCTCGAAAAACATGAATAAATTATTCAGGCACTATTGCACTTTGAATTAAATATGCGATATTGGAGCGGAATTTCATCTCCAATTTAAAAAATTAATAAATAAATTAAACAACTTTCATTAAAGTTCATTTAATATTATAATAATAAAACGTATTAGGCCAGTCAATATACATATTGTAGAGTGTATGAAATTGCGATTTTTTTTTTTACCTCAAAGCTTAGTTAAGAGTAGTTCGAAGGTAAACATACTAAAAGTTTGGATTATATCTCGAAAACGGTCGACTCTAGAAAATTAAGTTTCAATTAAAAATTAAAGCTAATTAAATTTCCTATAAAATTGATTTCATACATAAATGTCGAACTTCCAAAGATTTTCAAGATATAAGTTATTGAAAATCGATAATTTTCGACAAAACAATTTTTACCTATAATTTTGTAAAACATTTGCTTCAAGTGCCTTCAATGATTGTCTCTCAGAAAAAAATGTCAGAATCAGTGTTGTAGACCATTAAATTATTTTAGTTACATATATACGTTTCTGGCATTTGAAGGAAATATTTGAAAAAAAAAGTGATGTAAACTTTTTTTTTTTCGAACATTATCAATTTTTGATAACGTATATATTGAAAACCGTTAAGAGTTCGACAAGTATGTATACAAACAATTTTATAGGAAATTTAATAAGTTTTAATTATGATTCATAGCATACTGTCCTAGAGTCTACTGTTTTCCAGATATAATATAGAAACCCAAAAAGTGGAACATAAAATTATCGCCTATTTCGTGCACTCTACACCCCTCATTTCAACACTCATTGACTGATCGATATAACAAATAGCATATTATGCCATTTTTAATATGTTTTATTATAAAGGTACCTACAGTGCAAAAAACGGAAAAACATAAGCTGTAACAACCAATTTTACATCCAATATACTTCAATACGCACCAGAATTTAAATAAATGATTTGACAAAAAACAACCTATACAAAACATGTTGTTTTTTATATGATTTTTTAAATTATTTTATTGAGCAATTTTTCATATGGAAGCAAAAACCTGTAATAGCATATATTTCGTTTTATTTTTTTGCGTTCTGCATCTCAGGCTTTTTAAGGTAGCCAAAGTTATATTCGGATTCCTTACCTAAAAAACATATAAATCTATTAAAAACAAACTTATATATTTTTTTTCTTATTGACTTCAAAAATAAAATTCTTAAGTTTCTTTAAGTATTTAAAACTATTAGAACGAGATTTTCGTATAAAAGATTCTTTACCTAATTATAGATGAGCTTTATAGGCTAAAGTAAATTCAGATAGCTGATTAAATACTCTGATTTTAATTCCACCATTTTTAATTGAATGTTTAATTAAACCATTTTTTAAAGGTATATATATATATATTTTATCCTCTATTTCACACGGCTGAATTATTTTAGTGTACATACCGTATACCGTTTTAAAGAATTATCATGGCTGGTAACCGTACAATGCTATAATGCTGTTGCCAACTTAACAAAACAAATTAAATTTCTACAATATAAACTAATATCACGGTAGTTCTACAACAAAACCGTATACTAATTGTATATTTAGTTTATATTTTACTAATGTATTTGAAGGTCTTCGACATTCTTTGTTGACGACCTTGTTAATTTTAGAAACCTAACCGCTAGGAAACCAAAAAGAATTATAATAGATTTGAAAATTAGTGGCTAAACTAAAAATACTTTAAACTGAACTGAAACTAAAATTTCATGATAAACATTGATTTAGAAGCGTGAAAACTTTTTTTTATGGAATTTATAAAAACACAAAGGGTATGAAAAATACCATTATTATCAACACTAGTTTATTAGTGAATTAAAAAAAATCACATTTTTTTTTTTTATAATAAAGGTTTTTTTAATCAACAAATTGATTAAAGCTGTAACTTTCATACAATGTTGAGAAACCAGATAAATTTCAGATACCGTTACGTTGATTGCCAATGTTTGATGATGGTACCAATAGATTAGACTGCTCATTCGTTTTTTTGGGTTACCCTATTTACCCCATAGAAGCTGACAAAAATTTTTAAGAAAATTATCAATATCGACGATATCATTATAATTAAAATAACCAAGTATGTAATAAAATAGTTTTCTTTAATAAAATGTAAAATTATATTTCAAAAACTGATAATTTTTAATAATTTTATTTTTTTTTTGTGGAGGACTCTAAAAAAGATATCTACTATGCCTCACACTCACACGCCATGGTATATTGTAGTAATTGATGAATGAGTAGTTCAAAATTCTGTACATTAAATATAATATAATCTATTTTAATTAATAAAAGTCCTAGTAACATATTCTCTGTAAGTGAACAAATAAACTTTGAATTGTTTCCCTATAGTTAAACTTTTCAGGCGAAATTGTATATTTGTAATCAAATCAAGTTTAAGAATACTTTCAGTTTATTTGGACATTTTTAAGAATGAGAATACAAACAATTTTTAATGAATCTGAGTTAGTAATTGGACATGTTAATGTCTGGAAATCTCTTCACTATACAGCTAAAGTAATTATATTTAATTACTTAACGTTATTTTAAAAAAAAACGATTTAACTATACAGCTGCTTGTGGAGACATAGAAAAAGAAAAACCTCAGCAATAAAACACTTTTACGGATGAGACGTGGATCATTAGAGAAACATAACATATCCAAGCCCGGGCGCACCCAAAAGAGAAAAAAAAAAGTTTGTTAACAATAAAGCTGAAGTAAAATTTGCCAAAAATATTTATTGAAGGAAGTCAATCTTTGGTGTGTTGTAATATTAAGAAATGAAAATAAATCTAGTAGTGAAAGATAAATGTGGCAGTGCAATGAAGTGGTGGTATGGTACCTTCTGGTGTAGAAATTAGAACTAAAAATAAATGTATGTAAAAATACGGGATATATTTCTTTATTTAAACCATTTAAGTTTTAATACTGGCAGACACGAAATGCCACTCCATTGATATTTCTCTGCTAAAAGTGTCATCTATTTTAGTTTCCATCCCCGTATACTTAAACCTGGGCATATGAAAGGTATTTTTTATTTATTTTATTTATTATTGAGCGCTACACTCCTAGTCGGACCAAAGTACAGACACTTATTCCTGTCTTCCTCCTTCAACCATTCAATCCTAGTCTTCGGAGGTCATCCTGGACGTTGTTTAGCCATCTCAGCCTTGGTCTTCCTCTCAATCTTTTTCCTCCCGGCCTGCCGTTCATCATCTTTTCTGGAAGTCTATCTTCTGTCACCCTTTGCTCATGACCGAGCCTCCTAAATATGCCTACTTTGACTAAAGAAATTATGTTGGGTTCACCGAACAATTGTTCCAGCTCCAGGTTGGTTCTTCTCCAATTCCCGTTGCCATTCACCGGACCGAAGGTTTTTCTGAGGACCTTTCTTTCCCAAATCCTCAGCAACCTCTCATCCTCTTGAGTTAGCACCCAAAACTTGCTTCCATAAGTCACAACTCATCTTATTACAGTTTTTTAGACACTTCTCGAGACCTCATAAATTTACTAAGGGCAAAAAGGTATTTGTTGCCAGCCGCTATTCTTGCTTTGATCTCTAATTTCATATAACTTTTTTCTGTTATTAGAGACCCTAAGTACTAAAGGACCAACGGAAAAAAAACAAAAACGTTTTGCAGCGCCTAAATGTGTTCCCATTAATTTGTACTTCTTTATCTCCATATCCTTGTAGACATCTTGAAGTCTCCATCTATTCCGTCTTGCTGCAATTGATGGTCAATCCCTTTCTCATAGCCGACCTTTCAAACTCTTCCAATACTCCTGAAAGTGATGCAAATAACCGTGTTGTGTGACTACGTCATCCGCGTAAGCCATGTGTTGGGTGAGTCTATTTCCTCACTATATGTCTTTATAGCTCTAATCGCTTTTTCAAGGATCAGATTGAATATTATGGGCTATAGAGGGTCCCCTTTTCTTAGGCCACCAGTCACTTCAAATTCTTTCGATAATGTTCTACCAACCCTTACCTTATGAAAGGTATTAGGATTATTCAATAAAACCAAGTTAAATTTAAAAAAAAAAACAAAAAAAAAACTACCAAGCCATTTTAAATTCACAATTTTTTTTTTTATTAACAAGATTAATATTCAACGTGAATGAACGGTCTTGCAAACTAGAAATATGTTGTTGTTTTTTTTTACATAGGTTATGTCTAGTTTTTTTTTTAGCGGTTTTTCTTTGTAGCGGTTCCACCTACAAAAATGGAACGCTCTAAAGTGTTATTTGGTTTGAAAATTTGACGACAGAAATTTGCCTCATCAAAAATTTAATGGCGAATGTTTTTGTTAAATGACATTTGTTGCTAGGACCCATCGTTTAGGAGCTATATTGGTATGATATATGGATGGGTATATGGATGAATATAAAAATTCACGTTTGGAACTCATTATTTCTCTCAACATTGTTTATCTCCTATAATCATTTCATAGTTAATTTAATTTAACTATTAATTGAGATAATTTGATCCTCTTAATTCAAAATGTAAATTCAGAAAAGCAATAAATAAAAAGTCGAAAACGATTTTGAAATGTTTTCGATAGTTGATTTGGATGTGATACAAATATTGATGTGTTCAACGGTCCAGCAAACGAACCTATTCTGTGTACCTGTGGTATACGGATGGATATATGCATGATGTATTATTTTTTACAGTCAGAGAGAAATTAGCATTTTTAGTCCAGTCAGTCTAGACCAAAAATGGGCAATCAGAGGAACTAAAAATACTATTTAGAATTTTTTTAGGAATGTGTAGGGAATGGTCCCTATATAAGATAGGGATATATAAGAACGCATAAAGTGCCTCCAAATCCAAATCTTTAATTTCATTTACATCTTACTGTAATTTGCGACGTGTTTAATATAAAATTGCATATTACATATATTATTATAGTGAATTTAATGCTGTACAAGTTTTATCCGGATGACTTTCCTCTAAAATGAACGAGTGAAGATATAGAAGACAAAATTGCAACAAAAAAAATTAGTGAAAAACATTTTTTTCAACGAAAACGGTTCAGTTTTCTTTAAAAATGTAAATAAACAAACTTGTAGCAAATTTAATAGGCTTTAATTTTGTACTGAAAAACTTTTTCAATGCAGCTCACCGTTTTCAAGTTATAAACGAAAACCTAAGAATGTAATGCTTAAAGCCACCCATCCCTCCCAGCGGCACCGGGATTTGGAGGGACTTCATGCGTTCTTGTTCAGGGGACCATCCCCTATACATTCCTGAAAAAATTCGAACTAGTATTCTTAGTTCTTCTGATTACCTATTTAGATTGGACTAAAGTAGTTTCAGAGATTAACAATTTATTACCAGCGAGGAGATATACAAATAGAGCTGCTATTGAGATAGGGCGGGGCTACAGGCAGGTGGGACTAGTATTCCCCCACCACTACGCTACCCAGAGTTAGCCCAGTTCCCAACTCACCAACATTATTTTAGACTGCTGCTAATTCAAGTATAGGTAATAAAATTCCTTCAAAGACAATGTATCATTTTTTACTTAAACTTTGTTAATAAAAAAGATTTTTATTGCATATAAAAGTTATAATTACTAATAAAAATTCAAATATTTCAAAGTATTGTGATACTTTTGTCGTGGAGTTTATTATAAAAAAGTAATTGCATCGCTAACTATTTGAATAGGTACAATGAAAGAATTTTGCGTTAGTTACTTACCTATGAAAGCTAAGCTGCTTATCATTTTTAGTCCCAGTCTTGTTCTTACATCCAATTGCAGCACGAAAAGGCATACTTAATGTGGAATGAATTTATAAACAAAATAAAAACTCAACGAGAAGAGGTTTACGTAAAAAATAAGAAATTAAAAGCAAACACTTGTAACTTTAGAGGTTAGGGTAGCATATTGGAGGGAGAACGAATCCCACCACCACTCCACTCGTGACTGCTCTATTGTATATCTCCTCGCTGTTTATTACCTTCTTTGTTTTTTTTTGTTTTTTTACAGCTGTAAATTTTAATAAATATTATCTTGTTAATACCATATTATGAAATAACATTGGTGAACGAGCGAGTTAAAAGGTTAGATACCTTGGTATTCTCGAGAAGAAAATGGCGCCACTTCGGATTAGATTTGTGTAGGTCGACATTTATTTTGAGGTGGACTGTTGGTACCAATCTCAATCTTCTTACTCTGGTAGAACAAGATCTGTAGGATAATCCCTTCTTACTGCACTAATTGGAGTTCATTATGGCGATAAATACCAATAAATAACATCCACATATTGTCAAGTCATGATAAATTCCCATATGTTAATTCTTATATCCATATACTGAATAGTTTATATTTGATGTATGGTTAAAGCGGTTAGAGGTCAAGTCAATGTATTTTTAGGAGATATTGTATTAGTATGAGTTCCAGCCTTCCCAAAGACAAAGAAAAGATTGATTGGCTGATATTCAATGAAGAGTCAATAACAAAGAATGAAAACTGTGTGTGGCGAAGCGGTGCCGCCCTGTTTCAATAAATGAGTTTAGAGGCTATGGGATGGTGAGCGATCTAAAAATAAATTTGCTAAGATAGAAAATATATAAAATGATTATCCTGAGAAGAAAAAGCTCCAAAGAATCTCCGAAAGCAGGAACAATAGGTATAGGTACTTTATAATTTATTTTCAATATCGGTTGATTATTTTATATATGTAACTACAAACAGACAAACTTTAAATAGTTTTAGAGTCAATTTATAACCGAAGACGAACTGGCTTATTTTAACTCATTACTGGATTCATACTGACGGGTGCCAGATGAGATCAAGGTGAAATTGTCGTCGTTAAACACTAACGGGCAGAAAAAAAAAAAAAAAATTAAAATTGAAACTAATGTATTTTTGCTCTGCTAATTTTTAAGAAATGAACTCTTCTTATAACCGTAACACCTTCAGTAGTGGAATAAAATAATATTTAAAAAAACAAACAATAAATCGAGAAGGTAAGAAGGGAGTTTTCAAAGCGTTAATATTTCTTAATGCAATTATATAAATTTTATTCAACCTCATTAAAAAATACATCAAGAAAACTCCAAATAATTTAAACATATAATTTTATTAAACTGACGAAAAACAGATGGTTGGTAAAAACCGTGGATGAAGAGTCACGGCTGTCTAGATCGCTCTAAAACCAAACCAGCAGGCTGTGGCATGATGAAAACTTGTCTGTAACTGAATAGTGTCTTTTTATAAAATCTGAGGACGAGTAAAGCCTCTGACGGTGCCTGTTGGTGGGTACCTATAGGACCAGAGGAATGCCGGATTACCGAAAATGGCGGATTACTGGTTGTAATGAAAAAAACATGAAAAAATTACAGCTGTTTCAACAAATATGTAAAAATTATTCTGAAGAAAAAAAAAAACTACTTATGCAGATCTATTTTATGTCACTGGCATTGGCACACGGTATGAAAGCTAGACGATCTTTGATCATTTTCTGCCCAGAGCCAAATCTTCATTCCTATGAAAGTTTTATTCGGTAGTGGGCTAGAGATTGCAGTTTTTCTCGTCGGAGTTGCAGACTTGTTTTGGACTCAACTCTTGAATTTCAGACGCCAATTTCTCTTGGAAAATTTTAATAGCAGAATGATCTGCTGACAGATTTGTCTCGTGTAATAGCAAAAACCTCGTTCCAAAACAATTTTTAAATGTATCCAGCCATATATCTTTAGCCTTAAAATCGTCTTTTTCAGTGATTTTATTGAAAACACCTAAGTTTTTGCATTTAAATTTTCTCCAAAAAGCCACCGCCGTTCTTAAACGATCTATTCAAACAAGCACTCAGTGGCGGATAGAGGGGAGGTTCTAGCGCCAGGGCCGGACTACTGTAGCAGGGCCGGATTATCGAGACTGTACTGTAATTAAGACTCTTTTTCTTTTCTTTTCTTTTTTGTTTAATAAATAAATATCTCGCACATGTATTTCAAAAGTGAAACAACTCAAAAATCTGTATTTTCGATTAATCATCATGTTTAAGTTCAATTGCCTTCTATGAAATTTCAAAAATGTATCGAAATAACTTCAAATCCAACCTGATACATCTCACTTGCGGCTGGGATTAAAAGGTAATTCGGATACACTTCCGATATTTCATACAAGGCTGTGAGAATTTTATAATTTTTTTAATGCAGGTTTTTTGGTTGTGTCACTATTGAAATACATCTGGGATATTAACATACTTGGTTTATATTCATATTTATATTATTCATTAAACGCGAGACATTAAGGATTAGACACATCAATGTTTTTCCCTGTCAATAACAAACGATGGAACTTCAGATTATTTTTTTTCAAATTTCCTTCGGTCCATATTTATCAATCGTTTCGTTATTTACAAGTATGCCAAGACTAGTGGAAGCAGTCATTCAAGCCAGAGGGGGCAATATGTCTTATTAAATATAAATTAAATACTTAAAAGTTGAAATTGTAAGATGAAAATTTTCTAACTTTTTTGTTTATTGGACGAAATATTGTGATTTACTTTAATAAAAATTGTTTATGTCTAGTTTAGGAATGTTTATTATAGACTTCAGAACCTTTCTTTATTATGAAAAAAAATATATACGTTTTTATATAATTCAAATATTTCAAAGTATTGCGATACTTTTGATGGGGAGTTTATATTTTCCTTAACACTGAAAAAAAATTTTTAATCTTTTTAATTCATCTTTCATATTTTTATTCATTGTTTTAAAACTGTAATTTATTTTTTCAAATTTTAGTGAAGCCTTATTAGTTAAAAACAATATTTCGACATAAATAAAAAATTGAAGGAAAGTACAAGAAAACAAATAAAATAGCACCATACAGTGTACTTTAATTCTTCTTTGGATCCCCAGAGAACTCGTTCCTTATTTCAGGATGAATCATCTGTTGCACGTAGTTATGTCATTCTAAAATTAAATGTTCCTTTTGCCTGCGCAGTGAGAGCTGAGAGAATTGTAGTATACAGTTGAAGTAATTTGGATAAACATTCTAGAAAACGAATTACAAAACTCACAAAACAAAATGGAGGGAGTAAGGGCATGATTTCTGCAAAAAAAGGTTATCTTCTGGAAATAATAGGAAGGAATATATTAAACGGGACTATAGTGATAAATATTGATAATAACAATGTCCTGAAGCTTTGTGATAAAGGCAGTATTAAAAGTAAAATAAAAAAACCACAGGGCATAGAAGCAGGTCTAGAAAAAAAAGTGAAATTCCTGAGCCAACGCACTGTCGCGACGCTAAGAAACTGACCTTGAGCTCTATAAATAACGCGTGAGATGTGTACAAAGCTCACTGACCTACATATATCTCGTTTCTTATTTACCAAAAAAAAACAACTTATTTTCTACATTTATATTGAATCGGGGTAAATAGAGAAACATCTGTGGTTTGGTTCTAGGAGTAGAACGTTCAGTGTTGAGAAGATTCGTATTAATTTCATTCTCATCTCTAGGTTATTGTGCCAAGGTTTCACAGCTCTACGATCAGTTCTTCTCAAGTTGTCTCTAATAAAAAAAAAATAAAATTTTTTTGTTCCGGACATACTTTAGAGACTTCAAGATTAAAACTACATGTACCATACAAACTTGAACTAAAATGAAAACGAAAATTAAATAAATTCTGTTACCACTAAAAATTGAAAAATAAAGTTAATTTTTAGAATGAAAATAAAAACCTACTTCAGGATTAAACCTGCGTATACGAACTTGAACTAAAATGTAAAAAAATAACATTTTAATTACTTTAAAACAAAGAGCATTGAAGGAGAATAAACGAAATTATCGATACCTATTCATACCTAATGATCAGTTATTTATGGAGTCAGTGCTAACCAAAACAACCAGAATTCGAAAAGAAATGGTAATTGTTAAGATCCTTAACTTAATTTAATGGTTTTTGTTTCGAAGCAATTAAAATAATTTTTTTTATTTTTTAGTTCAAGTTTGAATATGTAGGTTTAATCTTGAAGTCGTTTTTTTTTTTTTTTTTTTCTAAAAATTATTTTTTTTTTACTTTTTAGTGGTGAGAGTATTTTTGTTTATACAGTCAATTCTCGATCTTCAAGCTACCCTAAAAATAGTTCGACTTACTGAACAAAGAATTATCGAGGTTATCATTCCACTTATCTTCATATAATGGGAAAATTGAACACAAAATTGCAGTTGAAATCATTACGTATATTTTTCATTAATGTGTATGTTGTTTGTACATACATATAAAATCATTGATACAGAAAATTAAATACCCGGTACCAATTTATCATATAACTTTGAACTGAACTGCGCTTTTTTCTGAGGGTGCCTAAAAGTAGACTTACCGCCTTCCACCAGTGGCGATCTTTTCTTTATTCTTTAGGTTGGTTGAAAGAGAACTACGCGGAATTCGGAATTCACTAGCAACAAACTCTTTTCCCATTTCTCCACTTCACATATCAATTTTAACTTTTCGTTCATTGAAGGAATTTTCAATAGCCACTGTAAAACCACTCGAGTGAATAACTAATAATAAGTGATTGGTATAACTATGAACTGGAAAGATAAACAATGAGGGGAAACAGGAAAACAAATTACACATGAAATTCTTTACATTTGAGTTCGAGTTATAGAGGCGATGACTTCTAATATATAGTTCATTTCATAGAGGTGGTCCTAGAAGTTCTCTCTTTTGAACCCTATTTTCAGTTCGACTTATTTACACAATTTTTAACGTTTTCTCTCTGAAATCGTCTCTTTGAGATGAAATTTAAGTGTAATGTACTTCCGACCGTAGATTTTGTTTGAATTGTTTAAGAATTCAGCTTATCGAATTACGACACATCGAGAGATGACTGTATATGTTAATTATCAATTTTTGACAAAAATGTTTTGTTAATAATTTAGATTTAGTTACCATGGAGATTTTAGATTATTATATGATTTTTATTAACTGTTTTTTTTTTATTATTCTTAAAAAGTGCTGCGTTGATTTCAAAATATTTTTATGGGACCACCTCTGAAGTATGCCCTACCGATCTAAAAAAGAATCATCAGAATTGACCGGATGACCGGACAGAAATCGCGTAACATACACACACACAAAAAAAACAAAAAACAGATGAGTTGAGAACCTCCATTTTTTTTTTTGAAGTCGGTTGAATAACTGATCTTAAATTGTGAATAGATATATAAGTATCGATTATTTCGTTGATTGTACTTTGATGCTGTTTGTTTTGAAGGAATTAGAATATTATTTTTTACTTTTTGGTTTAAGTTTGTCCATGTAGGTTTAATCTTAAATTAATTTTTTTTTCTTAGAAAGCGCTGAGTTGATTCAAATAAAATTTTTATGGCATCACCTCTAAAGTATGACATGATAAAAAAAAATCGATTCATAATGTACGGAATAACAAAAAAAAAAAAAAATTAATGCCAATTTGGAAACCTCCTTTTTGAAGTCGGTTAAAAAGGTTTCATACAGAATAATTTAAGGTATTTGTTTGAGCAATAGATACGTAAACTACGAGTGAAGTAGGAAAACGGTTTATAATTATCACGAAATATTCACAGACAAGTCTAGTATGAACTTGTTGACTATTTTCCTTATTATTATACACTCTATTCCCAACAGAATAGGCCTAATAAAAAAGCTATTGTGATTGTTTTATGTAATTTACACTCTTTCTTATTTTTGAAAAAAAACAAAAAAATTGATAATTGTGGATGGAAAAGAAAGAAATAATAAAAATGAGATCCAACATAGAAAGGAAGCTAGGCATTTCGTTTTATGTTTTTACTATGTATACAATGCATCAATAACGTTTCAGAACCTTTAAAATTAATCTTGCTAAATTTATACATGCCTAAGAAAACATTACAACTTTCAACTCAGGAACGACTCGTCATAACAAACAGTGTTTGGTTAAATTTCAAACAATGTAAACCTCTTATTAAACACGACATTCAGGCGAGTCAGAAAGAATCCGATTCAATATTTTTTCTGACTCGACTGAATTAATCGATAATTCAAATATTGCAGTGAACTCTTTGGTCCATTCCTGTATGATAATTTTACCATTGAAAGGAAGAAATTAATTAATTTAACCATTGAAAGAGAATATATTCCGCAATTCATTCTTCAAGTCTTATCATTCGTGGTGAAGCACTTATCATCCAACTTCCTCCTTATCGCTCCTACAAAATCAGGCATTCTAGCGCCCGGGCAGAGTAATATTATCTAAGTTTGTTACAACTCATTAAAATCAGGTTCTAATCAGGTTTGTTTAATTTTAAATTTACATTTAAGGATTTAATTGAATTATTACAATGTCAGGAAAATATCCTGTTAAAAATCCTTATTCTAATAAATATCAGTTTTCAGTGGTAAAATTTTTTGTTTTAACATCCTCAGGATTTTCATTAAGCTTATCTTTGTTTTCTGAAGAAAAAAAAAAGTTTCCATGCAATCAACGAAGATTCAAGGCTACCAGATGATTGTTTATGGTCTATAACAAGTTACAACTACGTTTCTTTATCTTCTTCTATCGTGCTTTACTTAAATTAGACAATTGGAATAGATTTCTTATTAAATAAATTATGAATATACATTAAAAAAAAAAAAAAAAAAAAAAAAAAATTACCATAGGAATAGAATTTTATATAATATAAAATATCATTTCTGTGATTAATATGATGTTTTTTAATAGTAATTATACATAGCAATGAGTTGCAATAATCGCCATTTTTATGGCCTTTAAACATTCTTATAACTATATTTTAATCCTTATCTATATATACATATATATTATAATAATATTTTTTAAATAACTATATATATAGTTATTAATGACTTTACATTGTACTACAGCTACATTGTGTGATATTTTTAGAATATAAATGTTGTTAAGAAGATAAGGATTAAAATATAGTTATATATATTATAGAATATATTTTAAATATATTTTTTGTGGTTTTAGTATTTTTATTTATTTATTTATTTTAAATCAGACCACAAATTTCCATTGATTACTTAAAATAAATAGAAGGCAATCATTATATGCTTAAGTCTAACCACAGTTATCATTATATACATTTTTTTCTTATGCCACCGACATATTTTGGTGAGAAATTCATAAAAAATAATGAGAATTATAAACAAATATTGTCTTAGTCATTATATACAGTATGTTGTTACATAATGTTATATTTTTCTGATGTCCTTGATCGTTTAGATGGCCTTAAATCAATAATATCTCCTCTCGGTATGTTTCAAGAATATGTTCTTATAGATTGGAAGGTGGGAAAATAATGATAGTACATGTCAAAGTTTCATTAAAAATTTATAAATAATTTTTGTTTTAGTGAAAACATTATAAATATCCATAGACCTGTAAAGAAAATATAACCTATTATTACCTGTTACATATGTATAGAACCAATATTACCAAAGTTAAAATTTTACTAATTTAATTAAATCTGGTACTTAAATTCCCCTATTCACCTCAGTAATACACATGAGTGACAATCACTTTAGTTAGACTGACATTTTTAGTTTATTCAGTTCATTCTAAAAACAACTGTAACAAAACAGGCAAGGGCAAAATGACACGAAATTCATTTCATGAGTTTTAGAAGTCCTTAGAATACATATAATAAAAAAATTTAGATTTTCCATCACTTTGAGTAAAACATTCAAGAGTAGCGGCCATTAGTAATAGCTATACTAAATATTATAACATTTAATTAAAAATTTATTTTGAAATGGCTTGAAGGAGGAACAAAATTAGAATATTCTAGAATCAATTTTTCATGGTTTCCTTATTCTGTACTTGCATCATGCTAAGTTGACCTGTGATTTCCTTATTCAATCAATGGCAACCTACAGTCTGGGCCCAAATTGAACCAAATTGTTAATCTGTGGTAGTTAAAATGTAATCCTGAAAAGTGCATGATTTTGATAGTTATATATTTTCACCCAATCTAGATAAAATAGGTTTGGACAATTTGTGCCCATTTCGATAGTTTGGGCTTACATTTTTGGAATTATAAATCAAAAGTGAATAATATTTAGTGTAAAAAAAAAAAAAAAAAAAAAAAAAAAAAAAAAAAAAAAAAAAAAAAAAAAAAAAAAAAAAAAAAAAAAAAATAAAATATATTCACTATATATATATATATATATATATATATATATATATATATATATATATATATATATATATATCAACAATATTAGGAGTTTTAACAAAATGATTGCGTTTTCATTATTATTATTTTAAATTGATTATATTAATAAATAAAAATATATATGAAATAAAAAAAACTAATAAAAAATATAGCATTATCAGTTCATGAATCAATCTTTAATAATTATTCTAGTTTATCATTTAAAGTGCTTCTTGACTTTTGTTCAATCATCAACTTTTCACTGAAGTATTAAAAATTCATATTTTCTAAAAATAAGATTCTTGACAAGCATCAAACATATTGTTGAAATCTCCCATACTGTTCCTCACAGAAAACTCCCAAGTTAATAAAGGTAACAGTTCATAGTGGTTTTATAAATGTTTTTAAAAACTCTTTTCACTGTTGGTAAGACTGGTTTAAGAGCATTGGTAAGACTTAAAAATGTAACTTTTTTAAATGAGAAAATCCTTCACAATTGGCGGATAATGATTTAGGTAGGAAAGATTTCTTAGACAAAGAAATAATTTCTAATCTAGAAAATTAAATACTTATGAATTCAATTTAAATTATTTGTTTTTCTTTTGTAGAAATTCAGAGTAATGAATAAACATTACCTTTTATTTTTTTCAGTCAGGCCAAGTTTGGCCATCCAAGGAAATACTACAGAATCCATGGGTATAAAACTTCCTGATGGCCTTCTTATTGGAGTTGGATCCTCAGCTTACCAGATTGAAGGAGCCATATTTGAAGATGGTAAAATGATTATTTTGCAAAATAATTAATTACTTGGGTATACTTTTTTATGTTGTTGCATTCTAATTAGTTGAAACTACATGTTTAAGCAACAAATACAAATTTTCTAGTATATTTCTGCGGTAGTCCTGCCATTTCACATTATTGAGTACATATCAATCTGATTCTGTAATTAATTTCATTTGAAAACATTTTACCATGAACAATTTTGTAATCTTCATTATATGTCATTGCTAGCTCATCATTGTTTGAATGTCTTAATTTATGATTGTAAACATTTGTAACTTCATTGAGATAATCAACACAATATGAACTAGTAATGGAAAATTTTTTTCCCAATAAAATTATGTTTTTACTGAATTGTATACAATAAGTGTGCTGTGTATTCTTGTAGTAGCAAAATTAACTTCTTTTCAAGATTAAGTTAAAAAGTAAGTTTTGAATGGTCATATAAAGGAATATTTTATCCATAGCATGTAATTAAATCATCATACTAAACAAGCTATATAAGCTGTCAACAAAATGATTTTATTAAAAGTTTAATTTTTATTTCAGGAAAAGGAGAATCAGTTATAGACAGATACTGCAAAGAGCAACCAGACTGGAATGAAGACAGTTCTAATGGTACAATCGCTTGCGATAGCTACCACAAAGTAAGGGAAGATGTAGCACTGCTCAAGGACTTGGGGGTAATTCAGTTTTTGAATTTATTGTTTCGAGTTTTAAATAAGTTTCTTATTATTGTGAATAAAATATTATAAGGTTAAGGGGATTTTTTTTAGGTCAATTTCTATAGGTTCTCCATTGCTTGGCCACGTATTACTCCTACAGGTGATCCTACTGATATAAATCAAGAGGGTGTTGACTATTATCATAAGCTGATAGATGCCCTTCTTGATGCTAAGATTCAGCCAATGGTAAGTTGCAAGAAAAAATAAAAATAAATTCACTCGTCATTTTATGAATTGAAATAATTATGAATTTGCAAATTTACAAGATGATTTCGAAACAACTTACATGCTTTCAATGTATCAGGTTACAATGTACCATTGGGACTTACCACAAGATCTTCAATTACTTGGTGGCTGGACGAACCGAGTGGTGGTAGACTTCTTTGTTGATTATGCCAGAATACTGTTCAAGGAATATGGAAATAAGGTCAGTGCAAAGATAGTAAAATAATCCAAATTAGAGTCAAAAGTAAAGTTTTTGAACATTAAGTATAATATTTCAAGTTCTAGAAATAAATATTGTTAATTTTGAGTGGCTCAAAAATAGGCTTAATGAGATTATTCATTAAGTTGTGAAATAGTCTAAAATAAGACTGAAAAAAAATTTTCTCGAAACATATAGTTGAAGTTCAATAAATTAATAATTAAGGAGTAAAATGCTGAATTTCAAGATTAAAAATGAAATTACATCTGCTGATTGTCAAAAATGCATTTGACAGGTGTGGATTTTAGAAATAAAAGTGCAAAAAAAAAAAAAAAAAATTCTGAGAATGGTTATATGATATGAACATAGATTGTTTTAGATTATTATATAAAAATAATATTTTAGATGAATAGTGCTGTTATCTATATATGTTGTAAAAGATAAACACTTCAAGTTAGTTCATTATTTTTTTTTTCATAAAATATTATTAAATTATTAAAATTTCATAAAAATCCTTTAAAATATTTATTCAAGCATGAAATTTAATTCTAGCTACAAAGATGTACTTTAAAGATCCATCAATGATAAAACAGTAAATTCATCTCATATTTATCACTAGCTTTGACAATAGATTTTTCGAATAGGTATATATTTACATTAGTATATGCAATCATTTAATAATAATAATATTTAATTATTAATAATAATATTAATATTAAATCACATTAGGCTCCAGTGTGACCATGAAGTGGGAATGTAATATTATAAATATTAATATTGATTAATAATATTTCTTTTTTTTAATTTTTTTATTAATGAGCAACAATAAAATAATTCTTAGGAGAGTTAACGGATGGACAGTTACACTCTTGAAACCGAGTTAGTCTCCGTAAAAACATGTACCATGTTAAAATGTAAAATGTATATCATTTAAAAATTTGATAATGGTCTTGACCATCATACCTGAACACTGCTTCATTACTTAGTCAATTTAGAAAAATTCTGTGTTCCCATATCGTCAACACTATGTAAAACTAACGAATGTAAAAAAACAGATCTTTTGTTTCGTTCATTTACCGTTGTATTCTACAAGGCCTAGAAAATTGTAAAAATAACATTACTGATTTCGTTCTTCTAAATTCTGATTAGAGTCGAAATTTGAACATAAGGCCATGTAGAAAACAACAGTAAACAAACGGAATAAAAAAAGCGATTTTTTAAATTTGTTAGTTTTACATAGTGCCAACGATATATCAAATTCAAATTGTTTTAATGATCCATTGCCAAGTAATTGCACTCTCTAAATAGTTTATAAATTTTCTGTGAATCATTGATTTGATCATTTCATTTTTTAGCCTTCTGTGAATACAAAGTTTTCAAATAAAAACAAGTATCGTATTAAATTCCAATAAAAATACCATTTCCTGATGTAATAATTAAAACAGTTGTCATCTGCTAGCATATTGATCAATATTTGCACAGGTAAAACGATGGGTTACTGTGAATGAACCTCAACTCATATCTCAGTATTCATATGGTGGCGGCCCACAACGATCAAATGTTTCTTTCCCACCAGGAATCAATCAGTGGCTCGGAGTCGCTGATTACCTTTCACAACACCATATGCTTCTAGCGCATGCACGTGCCTACAGGCTGTATGAAAAAGAGTTCAAGAAAACTCAGAGAGGTACTGATATTTTGTATTTTTATTAGTATATACCATAAAATGATGCAATTAAGGGGCTGTGTTAAATGGCTGGATGAGTTTTATAAAATAGGATGTTGAGAGGGATCAGTCAAAAAATAGGCAATGCTTTAGATTAGAAAAACATTTTATTTATTTTGCCAACTTTTCAGTAACATTTTGAGCTTATCATCAAGGAAGATGGAAAATTAAAACAACTAAAAAAGATTTATCATCATAATAACACTATGTCATGAAGAGAACTCATGGTTTGTTATTTTCAAAAATTGCCTAATTTTTAACTGATCACTCTCAATACCCTACTTTTTTTTATCATTTTAATTTTATAAAATGATACAAGTTCACACCACTTTTTTGCGGTCTTTTAAACATATGGAGAATATATAATACTACAGCTTTGTGCTACATTATTTTTTTTTTTTTGTATTGTTTTTAAATTATAATCGCCCTGCTACAATGTTGCATAGATGAAATCTTTCCATAAAAAAAAAGAATAAAGATCTTATGAATGAAGAATAAATTACTCTTCATGATTTCAGCTTGAAATTAATTGTCTCCAATATTTTTGGGAGGTGTCATGGTCCCTTATATTTGATTGTTGTGCTACCATGGTATATCAGTCTTGGTTGAACAAGTCCAAAATTCCAAAAATATGATCATTTAAAAAAAATAAATATAAAAGAAAAATATATGTGAAATAAACAGCAAAAGTAAATGGATTTTTTAATAGAGAATGTGCCACTAAGTTGTAATATGTTTGTCTAATTTTCTGATTGTCTGAATGAGCATACAAAATAATGTACAAAAATGTTGATCTGGTTATTTACATGTATAATACAGCAATCTAATGATGAACTTAATAGTAACTAATATTAACTACTACTATGACTTTCAAGTGAGACTTCTTGATGATAACAAAATAGTATAAAACTTAAGTTTTTACCATCAGATTTTTCCTTATCACAGCAAAACAGAGATATAGTTTAAACAGTACACATAACTAGTTGCTTGCTAGTGCTACTTCACAGCTTTTTGGAAAGTATACTAGTTGAGCCACTACAGAGCAGTGGTTTTAGGAATTTTGTAGTGGCACATCCTTTTTTCACTTACACAACATTGCAGAATTTTATGGCACTTATTAATTTTTTTCCTTTTGTAATTAATGCTTATCACACGTAAAATGAAACATTATATCAAACCTATACTTTTATATTTAGTTCTGTTTTTATTCAACAGGATTGATTGGTCCAGTTTTCCAAATATTCTGGATGAAACCTTACTCAGACACAGAAAAAGATAGGGAAGCTGCTAGGAGAGCTCGATTATTTGAGGTGATGAATATATTTTATTTTATTTTCATTAATATTCTCAAACAACTTTTAACATAAGTTTATACTTTAAACCATATTAAAATCATAAAATAAAGGGTGTTAGGGTAGATGAGGAATGTCCAATAACCATAATATAGAAAATGTGAATTATAAAGTCTATATTTTTTTATTGTTGTGACCAGGTTCTACCAGGCAAAACATGTGACAAACTTCTTTCTACCCTCCATGAGTCCACCTTAAATGATAGTACATGGGACAACCTTGGTGGTGATGAAATCTCATTTTCAATTTTTTTGAATATTCCCTCTTCTAGCCTAAAAACATTCAAATAATCTAATTTTTCACACAATTGACATTTTTTTTATGAAGATTCAATTTTTAAAACTTTCTTAAATGAATATATCATTTATTTACTATTTAATAGATCGATTCCATGATGCACCCATTGGTTAAGGGAGATTATCCGATAGAGTATAAGAGAATAATAGACACCCGTAGCAAAAATGAAGGAAGGAGGATATCAAGGTTACCTAGTTTTACAGAGGAAGAAGTGGAGCTTTTAAAGGGTAAAATTAATAATTTTTTTTTTTTTTTTTAATAAAATATTTGAAACTTTTAAATATCAAGCAGTGTATTATCTTTTATCTAGCTAGTATAAACTATAGAGCTCAATGAAGATTTTCTAATTTATAATAGAAATCTGCTAAGGGATTCCTTCAGCAGACATTCACCTTACAAGAACTAGCTCAGAATAATCTCCTAAATTTATTAAAAGTTGGATATCAATATCTTTCGAAGATGTCAATATATTTTTGAAGGATAATGACATCAAGTTTTGATTCTTCTTCTATTTGTTATTTTTCGTTTCACCCACTTTGGGGTACGATAAATTAATCAGCGGTTAGTGAGTCGTGTTTTCCTGTTCTCCCTGTACTTCTTCATCCTTTCTGATCTTGCTGCCCTCTTTTTCAGAAGTCCTATAGAGTCATTTGGTCTTTGCCCTCTCCTTTTATCTCTTCATTTTATCTTTGGTTATCTTCTTTGCGGATCCATCTGCAAGCATCTCTTCTGTAATTTTAACTCGTAGGTCATTCTCAGTTTCCTTAAACCAGTTTGGCTTGGTTTTCTTATTGTAGAAAATTCTTTTAGTTATCCTTCTCGGGTCCATTCTTAGGATGTTGTCATAGAATTCAATCCTCCTTTTCCTAATTTTCTTGGCAATCCCTTCGGTTTCATTGCTGATGAGTGAAAGTTCATTATTATGGAATTTAGGGCCTAGGATTTTTGTAGTTGGACCACATGTAGTTAAAGACAAAGTTTCTGCAGTATAAAGGGCTTCAGGCTTGACTAGTGTATTATAATGTCTGATCTTGGAATTCCAGGAGAGGGATTTTTTAGTTATAGTCTTTCGTAAGCTGGAACCCTCTTTCCATATTGTTTCATCAAGATTCCATTGCTTTTTTCTCAAGACCATTCCAACTGATGCTTCTCCTTAATATTTTAATAGTTGATTTTTTTTTTTTTTTTTTTTTTTTTTTTTTTTTAACATGAAATCTAATTTATCAGAATCTAATCCTCTATTTTAAAATAGACCATATAAATGCCATTACCAATAGAATTCTAATTTTCTTATGATCTACTGGTTAGGTATGTATTTATTCATTGTTTAAGTTAATCCTCAGATATATTCTTCGAGTACTTTGTTTGAGCAGTACATAAGCTTTAAGCAATGTACTTTATAATGTCAGTTTGATATCATTTGGAATGACTTACAGTTTTTATGAAATGTTTGTTATGTCCTAGGATTTAATAGGAATGATTAAAACAAAAACAAATTTAAATCATTTCAACCCATCAAGGATGTATAGCATAATTATATTACTTATGATTTGAACTATATGATTTTTGATTAACAATATATCAGTATGATTATGTGTATAATCAGCATCTCATTCAACCATTTGGTTTCCCTCAAAACCATTGGAGGCCCAGTTCTATATTATAGATAGTGGGGATAGTCAAGGAAAGTTCTGTGATCAAATATGATAGAAATATGCTGTTAACTGTAATGTGTGTAAATGTTGCATAAAAAAAAAATGTTATATACACATTTAGAATAGAATAGAAAGAAAACTTTATTCTGGGACAAAGTCCCTTAAGAATAACATTGAATAATACAAAGTAAGATCATAACTGGCCGAGAGGCTGTTCAAAATAAAACAATATAGGTAAAATTAAATACAAATATGTATGAAAAAAAAACAGAGAAAAACTAGAAAAAGAAAAAAAAAAACTATATAATAAAAAGAGAGTGAAAAAATAAATGTACAAATAAAGAGGTTAATATTGTAAACAAAAATGCAGAACAGAAAAAAAAAACAGAAACTTAAAGAAAAATAAAAGATAGAAACTCAAAAATTAGCATTACAAGAAATCAAAACAATTTATGTATCTTCTTCCTCTTTTTTTTTTGAGGTGTATGTCTTTCAGACCTCCTGGATCTGTTTTTTTATGAATTCCTCTAATTTAGTGAGTGCGCCAACAAAATGTATCTAAAATAATAAAAGTAGATTATGATGCTATGACACAAGTAGAAAAATAAATCAATGTAATGAAAATAATAATACATTTATTAATATGAGAAAATATCTTGAGTCTTTCATGTTACAGGAAGTTTTGATTATATTGGTATTAACTATTACTCTGCGTATGATGTTAAATACTCAGAAAATTTTCCATCCCCATCTCAGCCGAGAGATTATGCTGGTGATAAAAGTGTCAATCCTAAAGCATTTACACCTGGAGCGAAATGGCTTTCTGTGAGTAGCTTTTTTTAATGCAATAATATAATGTACGTTCATGAGTAATGTTTCTATATGTGAGTAATGTGTCGCTCTGTATTCATATATATTCATCTATGTCCACACACATTGATTTAAGTCTTCTTAGTCCTATTCTTTTTATTTCAGCATCAACCAGAATATTTTAGGAGTAGCCTTAAATACTTGAGGGATATTTATGGAGATTTGCGGTTCTTCATCACTGAAAATGGTTGTGATGATCCTAGTGGAATGAATGATACAGACAGGATACATTACTTAATGGTTAGTTTGATTTCTGTCATAATTTCTATTAAGATATTATTTGCTATTAATCTATGTGTTGGTTTATAAATGTAAATAAAATAAATATCTGCAGTGTGTCAGATGGTTTTCTATAAATTTTAAGCACTAAGAACACTGATAATGTCTTATTTTACTATGACCTATAATTACATTGGCCAAATTTACAATATATGCAACACAATAAGTCTAAAACATTAAAACTTTTAAAATATGCTTTACAAAACCATATTTTTAGATGAGACAAATTAATTAAAATTCTGATCTAACAGACAATATGGTAAACAAGTTAAACACTTTAATTATTTTTAACAAGAATAAATAATATTTGTATAAATTTAGTAGAATCAAGTAAATTAATAGAAAATTATCAATATTGTATAGAGTCATCTAAAGCAGCTGGTATTGGCTATCAATGAAGATGGTTGCGATATTGGTGGGTACACCATCTGGAGTTTTCTTGATAGTTTTGAGTGGGCTTCAGGGTATAAGTAAGTTTGTTTTTACATATTTTTATCAAATAATCTTCCTTCAATAGTTTTTATTTCTTATTATTTTGAGACAATTATAGTACTCCTAGCAATATAATTACTTTTTATCCCAATTTTATGTAAACATAATTTAATTCAGTATTTTATAATAAAACTGCAAATTTACCAAATGGAAAATATTATAACTACTTTTATTGGTTCTAGGGCCAAGTTTGGTCTGTACCATGTTGATTTCAATGACAAAAAGAGACCAAGAACACCAAAGAAGTCGGTAGAAGCTTTAAAAGAATTGATGAAAACAAGAATGATTCATGATTAATGTCACACCTCAATCCATTGGAACAATTGAGACTTTGAAATATTTTATAATTTTGTAATAAATTGTGTATAAATAAATTAGTTGTAAATAAATAATAAAACACTAAATTATTTAGATAATAAATTATTGTTTATTGACCTAAAAGATTAATCATTGAATGCTTCTTCATTTAAATTAGGCGTTGCAAAAGTGAGGTGTTGGTGGATTTGAGTATTTAGCTTGATATAGTTATTCAAATTATATTGCATCAAAAGTCATTGAATGGAGAGCTGCAAAAATGTTTATTTAAGAAATACAAGAGTATCAATTTATTTTATTTTATTATTAATCTTAATAATAACAAAAACCTCATGAAGAAAATAAATCTACTTATTATCACTGCAATTAAAGGTAGAACCCTTGTCAGAAGACACATAGATACAGAGAAGGGATTGTTCAGTTTGAATTAATTATTTCAAGTATGCTGTTCTCTTTAGAACTATAAGTATAAAAGATAAGAATGGATGTGTCTTTAATATATCTTGTTAATAATTCAAGTTATTAACGAGTGTTTGGAGTTTCTAATGACTGCTTATTTATTCATCCTTTAATAAAATATCTTTTAATTTTTTGTTAATAATCTTAATTAATTTTTTGTTAATTTTGAGTGAATGAAATATTACAGAGCTGCAACCAATATAAATTCTAGTCCATCCGTTGGCAGTTTTGAAAAGTATTTTCAATGGGTATACTAAGGGATTCTTGATACTATTATCTGTAATAAGCTTATACTTTGACATACAACAATGATAGTCAACATCTTTAAACACAATGAGAACACCATTTTCAGATTTTATGACTTTATAATTAGTATATTTTTAATTTTTCATATAATATAAAAATATAGCAATTTTTTTTTTTTGAACTAAGGATTTTTCTTAATTTCTTAGAAGATAGATCGGTAAAGATGATAATCATCAGATAGATTAGCAACTATTGTACATGCATCTTGTGTAATTGTACTACTGCTATATAATATAATATAATATAATTTTTTTCATTACTATCAAAATTACTGAATATGAAAAGAAATTTATGGCCAAAATAGATTATTTACATTTTTATCAAATGATTTAGATTGATCCCATATATAAAGATGCAGAAGAAATTTTCCAATGTTCATACAGAAATCATACTGCTGATGCAAAGTTCAACATTCATTATTTGAAAGCAATAGTTTGATTTTTTGGATCACATGCATGTAAGAATGCTGCTACAAAGCTAGAACTTCAAAAATTCTTAAGATGTTTAAAATTATTGGTAATATTTATTACTTGAATTACTAATAATTTTCCGTAGGTACTTCTATATGAGTTGCTGATATTTCTTGAAAATATTAAAAGGAAAAGTACTATATCATCAGTTTCAGTTTATTGATATCAAATTTTTGACCAATCATAGTTTTTTTGAGTGGGATTTTTTTTTCATCATGATAATAGCAATGATTTCAAAATTTTCAGGAGCCCTGATAAATTTAATGGATTCTCATTCAATTTTTTTGTCTTATTCTATACATGAATCTCTTTTCTTAGTATGCAGATACATTATATTAACTTTTAATATTGTAAGTTCTAATTCTTTGTAAACATGCTATTCATTGAACCTTCGTTATAGATTATTATAATAATGGGAATAGGAGACAAAGCTTATTTCTCTAAGAGCTTATTTTATCATTTCTATTCTGAACAATATATAGAAATATTCTCTGATGTTTTAGTCATATATAGAGCATAATGATGTAAATGTGTGATGGAAGATACACAAAGTACCATGTAACATAGATTATAATATCTCCAAAATAGCTAATCATGTGGATAAAAAATATTCTTTATCTTCTTAGGAAGTTTCCTTAAATAAAAACATTAAGATCACCAATTATTCACTCATATTATCACAATGATTAAATCCAGAAATACCTGATGGGGTGAAGAGATCTCTCTCAGTTTCAACTTTGTTTTACTTTAATTCATTCTTGCAGAGTGCAAAATTTTCAAGTAGTCTCAATACAAGAGGGATATTGAAAAATATAGTCTACCATCTCGGTCCTAAGACTTTCGGCAACAGTGAAAATGTGATGAACAGAGTCATTTAACATCAACACCGGTCTTTTGTCCATCCATTTTATAATTTTGATGCAACCCAACTGTTGGCCATATATTTCACCTTTCTTTATTTTGTTTAAAATACTTTTTGGAACACCTTTGCGATTCGTCCGAAGAGTACCACAGTAAATAATTTTTTGTTCATAAAGTTTCTTTGCCAAAGGAATACTAGAGTAGAAGTTATCAGCAAAAAGATAATGTCCTTCCTTATCATGCAATGTATCTAAGAGTTGATGCACAATTGATTCGGAGTGACCCATGCCGAATTCATTTTTATTTTTTTCCAGAATAAATAATTACGTTTGCTGTGTAACCATCAACAGTACATAGCTTATATATCTTAATGCCATATTTATGTGATTTATTTGGTATATATTGGCGTAGAATCACACGTCCTCTGAAGGGTATCATTGATTCGTCAATCACTAATATTTTTCCTGGACTTAAGACTTGTTTAAAAGAATTATTTAATAATTCTACTAAATGATTTATTTTATAAAGGCGGTCGCTACTGTTTAAAAATGGGTCTTCATTGTTACAGAAGTGAATACATCGAAGCAATAACAAAAATCTATCCCGAACCATGGTATTAGCGATGAATTCATTCCTAAACATGGTATCTTTTGACCAATATGAATTTATTGTCGGTACTTGGTTTAGACCCATTGCCAAAATTATTGAAAAAAATTTAAATATTTCTATCTTGTTAGTATCATTCCATGAGTGTAATCTAGATTTAGAAGATGATTTTTGTTGTGATAAAGCTTGCTGTGCATACCTGTTTGTTTCTTCTATAATTAGACATAATACTTCGTCTGTTAAAAATAATTTGTAAGCATCCAATGGGTTTTTTATCACAGATACATTAAAATTAAATGTTCCAGATTCTTTAAGAAAATTAAAATCTAGTTCACTATCGGTTATTTCTTGCCAATCATGTGAAGTGGGTGTAGAAAAAGATCTCTCTACACTAATTTCTGATCCATCATAATTTACTAAAAATATTATGTAATTTAAGTTGAATTTTATTTGTTAACTTTCTTAGCTCCTAAGATTTTCTTAACTAAAATTGACGCTACCTTTATAAATTGAGAACCCTGCTTTAAAGTGTTTGATAATTTTAGATATTGTTCTATTCCTCTCTAGCAATAAATCATGGAAAGTAAAAAATGAATAAAAATATTTTAATTGACAGTTTGTAAGATCACCCCAGGTTAGATGCTGATGTATAGTGACAGCCAAAAAATTCCTCCCAATGTTTTTTTTTGTTCTTCCATCTGCTAAAAGTTAACTGTTTTAAGGGGTTTTCGCCACTAAATACTTATACCAGGGCATATGAAACATGTTAGGATTACTGAAAACATTAATTAAAAAAGTAAGCAGTATTTAAAAAACAAACGTAACAAGAATAACAATAATGCACAATTACAGGTATGATTGTCTGGACATATTATTTACAAATTAAATGCTTCAGCAATTACAGCATACATTTTTGACAGGAAAATAATAATTATACTGTAAAATAAAATCGTAAGATAAAATAATTCTAAATATTTACTTAATTATTTACATAGTTGCGGAAGATTGCTTGCGTAAAAGGTATAAAAATAAATTATTTTTAAAGGGAGTAAGGGAAGCAGCTTTAGGAATAGGAGTGGATAGAGAATTCCAGAAGGAGGTAGCAGGAATGATGAAGGATTTTTCAAAGGAAGCAGTTTTATGTGAGGGGATATACAGGTTAAAGGGTTGGGATGTAATGTAATGCAGATATAACTTAATTAATTAACATTTTTATTAATTTAAAATTTCTTGTTATGTTAACGTAAACCCCTATTAAACAAAAAAAAAAAAAAAAAAAAAAAAAAAAAAAATTTGAGCCCAGAAAATGAAGAATCCATTGAGTGGAATTTTTCGCCCATCAGTGTACATTTATGAAATTTTAATCAGCATATTTATTTATATTTTATAATCATATCATATACATATAATATAAAATAAAAATATAAAGATATAAAATACATAATATAACATCTATGTATATAGGTATAAATAAATAACATCCAAACAATGTAAATAACTTCAGTTAAGAGTAATGAAATTGAAACATGTCTAGTAAAAAACGGATATATGGATTCCGATTTGGTTTTTTTAATTCTACATTGTTTACCACTTTTTGGGAATCTTACGATACTAAACAAATTACATAAGAAATGAAGACAGAATCTTGAAAGTAGGTTTGCCAACGGCAATCAACGCACATGTGTACAGGAAAGTTTTAAGTTCATTCCAAAGGGCAGGATCATGTCAAAGACTTCACGCTTCAATCGAAGGACTTCCGCCAGGTGACTTTTATACGTAAGCCTGTCACAGGGATTGTCACGCACTTGGATACAGTAACCATTGCCTGATCAGTTCCTAGGTGTGTCAAGTTGGTAGGAATTATTTATTGGTTCCTGAATCAATCCTGGGTTTAACGATCGACGCTGCTAATAATGAATAACGCGGGCCATATATAATTAATAAAATAGGTCATAAAGTTTTTAAGTGAGAAATGCAAATAGTGTGGAATTATCTGTCTGAAGATCAAGAGGGCAGTAAGGACTTACATAGATCTGGCAAGCAGGGAAGAGTGTTATGTTAAGTTGTGATTTTTTATTTTTATTTTTTATGTTGTATGGTGAACTACACTGTCAGGAAAAAGAATTTACAACCAATTCATTTTTTTAATTTTCTCGGCTTCAAGTTTCATAATGAGTTAGGTGTTTACGTCCCCATATACTTAAACTAGGCCATATGGAATGTATTAGGATTCTTAAAAATATATTGAGTAAATAAAATGGAGTAAATAGTATTTAAAAAGAATAAAATTTACGAAATTTTGAATAATATGATTTTTTGTTGTTTTACTTAAGATGGGGCATATCTCTCAAAATGTTTTTCGAAATCACATTAGACCTAAACCCCATCGAATGCATATGTGATGAACTCAAGAGTTGAATATATACCTTATAATTTAAATTGGTTGGTATTTTTTTTTAATACTGCTTGCTTTTATATAACTTATATTTTTAGTAATCTTAGTACATTTCATAAGCGTTCAAAGCCTACAATAAATTACAAAAGACTTATCTACATGACAGTAATTAGACCTATTTGGACATACGGAGTTGAGCTTTGGGACTCCACTAAACCTTTAAACTCTTCTCGTATCCAATCCTTACAATCCAAAATCCTTCGTAAAATCCTCAATGCCTCTAATTATGACACAAATAAACTTATCCATAAAGATCTTAATGTTCCACAACTTGCTTCACACTCAATCCCTGATAATTCTCCGAGACGTCTGAAAAGAAGATGACCGAGAGACCTTCTAATGTAGAACTTTTATTTAAGTGCTACTAGTGAGTGGTTTTTTATATGTTATTGAAAAGTACACTATGTATTTATGTATACTATTGTAAATATCAATATAGTTTTAAAAAACCTTTTTATGTGATTGATATGTACAACTGTATACCATATAAACAGCAAGTAAATGTGTGGAAAATAGTTACAATGGTATGACAAAATCTAGTAAACAAATTACTAATCTACTAAACAAACTCGTACTCATTACAAGCACTTCAATGAATGTTCAACACTAGAGGGTCCCCAAGCCATCTTCTTTTCAGACACCTTGGAGGGTTATCTGGAATTGAAGTGGGAAGCAAGTTCTGAGACTAGGATTAAAGTTCGTATGGAGCTTATCATGGGAGGTATCTGGGCCGATTCAGCTACATAAGGGACATTTAGATCATTGTGGATAGGTTACTAGTAAGGAGAATTGAGGATTTACTTACCTAAAAATGCTTTTAAGAGACTGACGATGTTAGCTACGAGGTATTTTCATTAATCACAAAGAATATTAATTTTTAATAGGGAAACGGTTCAGAGGAACGGTGCACCTTATTTTAAAGTCAAGGGTGAGTTAGTATACGTTCAAAACATCTCACTTCTGATTTATGAACGAGTCTAGTATGTAAAAAAAAAGTGTAGAGTTCAGGGTAAAATCATTGACAGCTATTATGGCGTAACAGTATCTTTCCATTAATCTTCATCTAGGCTCCAAATATGGATCTAGGAAGCGATTGATAATCAATAATGGAAGAGCTAACAGTATTCAATCAGCGAGGAGTTCCAAAAAAAAATAAATGGTTGTATAATACGTCATTTCTTGTTACAAAATTAATGAAATAATAATTAATATATGATTAATGAAAAGTTTATTTTGTTTTAATTAAAGATTTAATTAAGGGTTTAAAATGTAAATAGATTAATCATGATATTTATAGCTAACTAGCTGCCCCGGTAGACGTTGTTCTGCCCTATTTTCTCTGAAACAACACAACACTGATTTTTTATGTTATTGGATTCATTAATATTTATATAGATAAGAACCTTCCTTGTGCCTTAACAAAAACGTTATTAAAAGAATTAACCGAATTGGTCGAGCCGCTCTCGAGTTTTACGCTTAGCAACACATTTGGCGATTCATTTTTATTTATATAGATAAGAACCTTCCTTGTGCCTTAACAAAAACGTTATAAAAAGAATTAACCGAATTGGTCGAGCCGTTCTCGAGTTTTACGCTTAGCAACACATTTGGCGATTCATTTTTATTTATATAGATAAGAACCTTTCTTGTGCCTTAACAAAAACGTTATGAAAAGAATTAACCGAATTGGTCGAGCCGTTCTCGAGTTTTACGCTTAGCAACACATTTGGCGATTCATTTTTATTTATATAGATAAGAACCTTCCTTGTGCCTTAACAAAAACGTTATAAAAAGAATTAACCGAATTGGTCGAGCCGTTCTCGAGTTTTACGCTTAGCAACACATTTGGCGATTCATTTTTATTTATATAGATAAGAACCTTTCTTGTGCCTTAACAAAAAAGGTTATGAAAAGAATTAACCGAATTGGTCGAGCCGTTCTCGAGTTTTACGCTTAGCAACACATTTGGCGATTCATTTTTATTTATATAGATAAGAACCTTCCTTGTGCCTTAACAAAAACGTTATAAAAAGAATTAACCGAATTGGTCGAGCCGCTCTCGAGTTTTACGCTTAGCAACACATTTGGCGATTCATTTTTATTTATATAGATTTCAATATGCCTTGCAAATTATTCTAAAATATTTAATTTATGAAGAATATGGTCTGGGATGCAGTCATGAGTAATAAACTACATGTCCAAGTTTAAAAAACATTATAAGGTGTGCCAACGTTTTGACCTACCTTGCAGGGATTCTTCGAGGCTAAAAATAACAAAAACTGGATGTGACCAAATGTCAACAAAAAATGAACAAATAAAGTAAATTTAATTATTAAACAATATCAAATGTATTCCAGTTTTAATACATAATTAAGTATGAAATACGGCAATACTCGTGTTATCCGGGGTAATGATGGGGTTCACGGATATACGAAAACCCCGGATAATGGAATCCGCACAACATTTTGACTAAACATGACACATAAGATAGTTAATTTAAAAAAAAAAAAGTGCAGATTTTTAGCCATCGTTTGCCATCTGACCTGGAGCATATTTTTCGTCCTTAGTATATGAATTTGATTACTACAGAGATACCAGAAACATCACATTCATACGGTACCAGCTTGCCGTGTTTTTTCATTCATTAATTTTAATAGCAATACTTATTAACAATAGTGTAATCGGTAGAAATAACCTTACGTAATCATTTTTTTTTAAACATATATTATAATATATTATACATAAAAAAAATGATGGAAAATTATGGCCCTTTAGAACCCCGGGTAATGGAAGATCGGATAGTGGGGGTCCTATTGTAGCATCAAGATATAGCTGAATAATATCATTTTTAATGGAATTATTTTTATTTTAATGATACAATTTTTAAAAATGATTTTATTTTTAAATATTAAAATGTAAAAAAAAGTTTTGGTTTGTTATTTTAAAAAAATCAGTAAGGTTGCCTCCTCAGAGCATCCTGACAGACTTTCCCATATGGGGTGGCTACCTTGGGAAGATGATCCTAGGATGTGTACTTTTTAAAAAAAAGATGATGTACAAAAAGACCAGGAGGAAAGAGATTCAGAGGGAAACCATGGCTGGACAACGTCGAGGACGATCTAAGACGACTGGGAGAGTGAGAGGTTGGAAAAGGAAGAGGGAAGATAGGGATGGCTGTCGATTATTTGTGAGACTTAGGAACGAATAAGGTTGTAGCGCTTGTTATAATAATAATAGCCATTCAATTAGTTCACTCAATTAAAAATTATATCATTCATATGAATCGATACTATTTCATACTTACATATGTAATTAAACTTTTAATATTATCTTGAAATTTAATTTATTTTATTAGGTAATTTTTTTTTATCATTTGGTCACATCCAGATTTTGTTAATTTTATCTAGACCTCCGTACTCCATATAAAGGTTTTTAAAACTTGGGCGTGTAGTTTATTACTCCCGACTGCATCCCCGGCCATCTTCTCCATAAATTATATTATAAAGTCCATTAAACTATTTTTATTTACAATATTTAACCTTTGATACACATACCAGAACTAAGATTTCTAGCTTAGTGACCGCTCTTCGTTTCCAACCACTCCAACATTTACTAGACAAGCGTTCAAAGCTCCCAATAAATTACAGAAGACTTATTTATATGACAGTGATTAGACCTAGATTAGTTCGCAGCCCGGCAGATGACCTTAGAATTTTTTAAAAGGAGTAAAAAATCCTTAGCTATGCCGTCCTTCGGAAGGGACGTAAAATGGGGGTCCCGAGCCTGTGCGATGTCAGGTACTCGTTAAAGATCCCTATCCTAATTATACCTGGATAGGCAAAATTTAGGACTCCCACCGTAGCATCGTCCGATTAGCCATGGCAGCATAAGGTGACGTTAAACGAAATAAACAAACAAACAATAGACCTAGATTATGTCTGAAACAAACTTATCCATAAAGATCTTAATGTTACATATGTTGCTGAATTGGCCCAAACCAGTTACCCATCCTTTCATAGTAAATTTCATACCTACTTGAATCCACTAGTCTCCCATCTTGTCTTACACTCCATTCCCGATAATCCTCCGAGGCCTCTGAAAAGATGGCCATGATATCATATAATGTAAAACTATTGGAGGTGCTACTAATGAGTCGTTCTTTACATTTTATTGCGGTAATTTTCTTCAAATTTACTTGTCGTGTATAATGTTTATAGTAAATATCAATAAATAGTTTTTTTAAAAATTCTGAAATATAAATATTTTGGGTTCCTTAATATGTTTTTTTAATAGTTTTCAAAAGACGCAACTCCTCCTCAGCATTGAATTAATCACTTTCTGGAGACAAATATTTTTTTTTTTTTTTGTAATCCTATAAAATTTCTTAAATGTACTTTGTCTACTAATAGTTATACTCTATTTATAGACTACGTAATAATCAAGCATGAAAGGAAGATTGTAATCTGTTGTATCTATAGTAAAAAATATAATCTGACGTTGTTATATTGTTCTCATAAATTAGGTAATTATTCAAATGTCCAACTCTAATGTTTAGGCACAATATATTGCGAATTATGCAGATCCTTTTAAGACTTTGTAAGTATTTTCTTGACAAGAAACATTACAAGTACATTAGCCCGACGCTTGAACAATGGCCAGCGCCCAACTTGTTCCACTGACGCAATGGTAACTAATGACTGTCTAATATATCCCAGTCAATGGAGGAGGGGGGGGGGGGAGATATTGCCATGAAATGAGGAAATGTGTAAATATGGAGCTGAAGGTTTGGCCATATTCTGGTAACATCAAGGCTTTACTAAATCCGTAAATAGCCAGAGAGCTTTTGATTATTAATTTGATATTTCACATTTTAAAATTCATAGTATTTGACTAACAATTATTCAGTACTTAAATAGAAAAGTCTTAAACTATATTTATTGTACAGTGAAACTTCTCCACAATGGACATTTACGACTATATCAGTTGTAGAGGGGTGTCCGCTGGGGAGGAAGAGAAAGGTATGGACTTTATTTTAAAAAAATATACATAAAGCATTATAAGTTTCTTAATGTGATATCTTTACAATTTTGGGCTAAATTTTATTTGGACTTTAAATTACTTATTTATATACCTATATATTTAAAAAAAACGAGGAAAAATAAATTGTCAAACCTAATGTAGGTAAACCTAAAAACATAAAAATCAATTCTTAAAAAATCTTCTATATTGTCTTCCTCACAAAACTAGGTACCTGGTTACTTGACTATTAATTTAATACTCATAACCATATTCAAATAAATAACATATTTATTTATAATATGACACATTACTTATATAAATAAATTTACAATAAGGTATGTTTGACGTTTTTAAATTGAAATTTGGATTTAGCAAGCCCCAAAAAACATAAAACTTCATCGAGAAAAAAACCTACTATATTTTTACCTTGGATTTTCAACTTTTAACCACTGCACTGTAACTTAAATTCGATGTTGCTCCTAAATATTTGATTCGATAAAATTACTCACAAAAGAAATAATTTGTAGGAAATTTATTGCACTTTATTTTTGCATCGTTTCATTTTTTATATTTTTTTTATTATTAATAAAAATACGATTTATGTAAATATGTCTTTTTTTTATTTTATTTTTAATTTTTATAAAAACTGAAATATTATATATTTTTTTTCTTTTCCTAGACAAAGTACCTGGTTCCTAGACAATTGATTTAATACTCAGGAAAATATTCAAATAACGTATTGCTTATATATATAAATTTACCATAAGGTATGTTTAACGGTTTAAAATATCACGATTCTGCACTCAGAGAATAAACATTAAAACCGAAAAAAAACATGTTCAGAAAAAATAATAAAATACGTTTAACTATTCCTTTCTGCTCTCTCTCTCTCTCTCTCTCTCTCTCTCTCTCTCTCTCTCTCTCTCTCTCTCTCTCTCTCTCTCTCTCTCTCTCTCTCTCTCTCTCTCTCTCTCTCTCTCTCTCTCTCTCTCTCTCTCTCTCTCTCTCTCTCTCTCTCTCTCTCTCTCTCTCTCTCTCTCTCTCTCTCTCTCTCTCTCTCTCTCTCTCTCTCTCTCTCTCTCTCTCTCTCTCTCTCTATCTCTCTCTCTCTTTCTCTCTCTCTCTCTCTCTCTCTCTTCCTATATTGGTCAGACACATTGACAGACTCATTGAAACTAATAAGTACGTAGGCTGGTATTCAAATATTCAAAATATTTATATCAGTTTTTTTTGTAATGGGTTAAAGTTAAATAAGATTGATGTCCTAATTTTTCATAATTTTTATTTTTGTTATCTGATTTCGAAATGAAGAAACAATTATTATATTTCTTAGGTATTTTATCATGTAAAAGTTATTAAAATAATGAAATTAGTTGTAGAATTTATATAGTGTACACATATCTCTTTCTCTATAATATAAATATTAAAAAAATATCAAGTGGCATTATTGTTATTGCTTATTGAGGCTTAACGTCCTTATGCACTCCAACTAGGGCTGGAAGGTTATCCTACAGGTTACCAACTTATTCTAGCCAGTGTGGGAAGGTTAAGATTTATTCGCGGGTTCACTATATGCGAAGTATACATATTTTTTCCGTTTCACTATATCAATGATTATTGAAAGTACGTAGACATTCAAGAGATTAAATATATTAGGCATAGAGAACATTATGGTATGCAGGTTCATAATACAAAATAGTAAAAGTTCCAGTATAACAGTGTATTCCAATATCAAATTAAGAAAAAACAAACATAAATCGAAACTATAATACCTACACCGGCTACTATTCCTGTATGAACGATCACGTATTTTCCACGGAATTGTGTAACGCACAGCGAGCAATTAGTGATCTTCCACAGTTGGGCAATAGGTCTAGTTGAGGGGGAAGTGCAGTGGCTATAATAAGGAACAACCAGATCGCAATCAGCTTGGATGGTAGTACTACCTCCTTGTATCGAACTGTCTTCCATTACTGGCAACGTCCTCCATCCTGGAAAACGGAACAGGTCGATGGAACGATTTGAGATTTGTGAGGATAAGGTTTGATAATGGTCGCCAAAGAGCAAGGACTCAACGGGCGTGACTGACAGTAGCTTCCTCGTCCTCAACATCCTCACTACTTTTTTTTAGGAAGAGAGAGTACCCTTTTGGTGAGGGGGCCTTGATATGTTTTATTTGAAATGTATAAGAAACATATTTAGTGAGTGATTCAAATCTCGTTTACACAGGAGCATCATCAAATTGTTTTTGTTGTTTATTGAAATTTACAACTATATATGTTCAAAATAAAATAAAATCAAACTAATAATTGTGAAGATAATGCTCGTAATAACAGGTCAATTGGTGTAAAGCAATTAATCATTGGTTGCACTTAGATAAAAGTTCTATATTTTATACAATATTAATTCTAGACACCTCGGAGCATTATCAGGAATATAATGAATGAATGAAAACAAAAAAAAAAATCTGGAACTTGCTGTCCTCTAAGAATATCAATATTGTACAACTTTCTGGCCGTAAATTAAATCCTAGGCCTCAAAATATTTTTTAAGAATATTGAAGAAATCAATTTGAAATACCTTTAAGATCTCAAAAACTCACATATTTTCTAAATTATTATTTATCAAATATTATTGAATTAAATATGTTGTTAAAATAATATTGTTGCTCAATTTTTCTCAATTGTATTTTTTAATTATTTAAATCAACTAAAGTAAAATAAGCAGGAATAAAACAAAAACAAAAAAACAAGATATATTGGTATATTGATATTTTTGGTTACCGATTTATCAGTACTCAACCTATCTGTACTCACAATCCTTTCAATATTTTGGTTAGATTTATAAAATGAATTATATTTTTTATGAGCAATCGATTTTTGCATGTGGATAATTCCCTATTCAATTTTATATTACTTACGCTCTGTTTTTTTAATCCATATTTAACATTGCATAAATGTGCAGCTGTGAATTGTAAATATTCCAATAAAATGGTTAGTCTTTATATCGATAAAAAAAAAAAAAAAGGCTATAATCTTAATGCTTAAACAAGAAAGCGTACTCAGAATCATCCTTGTCCCGATTGCTATAAACGGTACCTGCTATACCGAGAGTCAGTGGGCTGATGTCCTTACTCGATTCGTCGGTTGTCAATACTTAAAGTATTCATATTAAAATAAAGATAGATAAAAATAATAATAAAAATACACCTGTTGGAGTTTTTGGAAAACCAAAAAAATACATTATTCAGGAGGAAGGGAGATATTTTCTCCTTATATAATATTTTCTCCGTCTCAAAATATTTTCAAACGGATACCACCATTTCGCGAGCTTGCGATTTGAGCACCTTTCGATTTAATATGCTGCTTTTCTCTGTCATTCTGTAATACTAAATAAAATTTAAAAGTAAAAAAAAAAAAAAAAAAAAAAAAAAATCAGTGCGACCTATATGAGAGGCGAAACCGTACTGACTGTCTATATGAAATTACAAGCAACCCTGCGTACCGCTCATTGGCCCGGACGAGCCACGCCTCCCTCCCTCCACTTTTCCCCAGATGCCTTTAGCTTTCAACCAAACTTTAGATGTTTCAGAAGGAGAAAATGGAGACGATTGAAACGATGCTTTATTTTCTTTCAAAACCTTTATTTAAAAAAAAAAAAAAAAATTAAAAATGTTAAAAAATCTGTTTTAAAGGCTATTCTTCCCGATGCTTTGATGATTTTTTTCTTGATGAGAACTTCTAGAGTTTGAAATTGTTTGATAAAATTGAAAATGATAAAACCGTTTTGAAATTCCGCCATTCTTCTCGAGGTGTTGTCAGTTACTGTTTGTGGAATGGATAAGATCTTTTAAACTACTTGAAATTTCAATTTTCCTTTTGTTCCTGAAAAATCGATTTTTCTATTTAATTAGTAAATGTAAAACTAAAGGAGCAATTTAATCAGCACGACCTCAAATGAAAATCTTCCTTCATATAAAAAATAGAAACACAATTATTAATATTAAGAAAAAAAAAAGTTTACGTCAAACTTAGATCGACTAAATATTTATATTAAAACTTAATTTTTAAATTTTATTAAAATTTATAAGCAGGGGGGCCTTCTTGCTGTAGGGGAAGGTGCTGTACCTAAAGCACAGTTGTACCAGTGGACATTTTTAATAAAGAGAGAGTGGGAGGGGGGAAATTGAAATTGTTAGATTGGTAGTGCTGCAAGAATCTCCCTGCAGTTGCACATGTGTTTTCAAGATTGTCAGATCAACAGGTTAGGTGAAATTATTAGTTTTAATTTTTTTTCCTCCGAATCCTGACCAATCCAACCAGTGATTTTAATTTTTTTAAGACCTATACTTAAAAATTTTCTAGGCAGTAATATTTCATTGGGTTGTCCGTTAATTATATCATAACTTCATATGTTTTCATATCAGTTATCAATTACGGGTTTTGTGAAACAGAGTTTTCCGCACAACATGGCGTTCATTTGTACCTGTGGACACCATTGCCAGCTGAACCTGTGAACAGATAGTTTAAGTGTCCACAGGCACAACAGACTTTTCTTTTTGTTTAATAATTCATTATTTCAATTATAAATATTGCGGAAATGTTTGTAGGCATTCCGCTTGATATAAAATGCCTAAATTTGGATACCTACTATTTTTTTTAGAAGGAGAAAACTCGCCACTCACTATTTATAACAAACTATTCAACTAGGAACGATGGTGATTTCACAAATGTGATCTTGGCTGATCCATTAAGCGAAGATTGAAATTTTTGGGATGAATTGATGAATGATTATGAACAAGGAAAAGAAATTGAAGATGAAGAAATATATGTTGGTAGCCATGTTTTGTGTTGTAAAGCATTTTATAGCTTTGATCAATGAAAAAGTGGACTCGTTCACGTTCAACATTTGCTACTTGAAGAAAATTTCATCAAATGATAGAACCACAAAATTTATTCTTCCGGAAATTTATTCTTCGCTACTGATTATGAAACTGAACTTTTCATAAGAAAGAGATATCAAAAGAAAATTACCAGCGCCATCTTTTATAACTGTTATTGGGAGATTATGTAAACAATTACATTTTCCTACATCTTTTCGTGGATATAATCTCTAATGATTCGATTTTTTCTATAAAAAGAAGTCTGTGACATTCGTTAATAATAATTATAGGCACATAAAAGATTTATTTTTGTTAAAAGTTTTAAAAATAAGTCATGTTTCTATTTACTTTCATACGCTAAATTTATTGTGGTCACCTTTCTAATCGGCCTTCTAGTTCAATAATCAATTCGACTTTTCTTGTTTAAATATTCTATTTTGTTTAGTACGCTTTATAAAAAACTATTGCTGATGTGTTTCTCTAAATATCATTTCAATTAACCCTATAAACCTATAAAGAAATGAATGTCCATTGGTACAACCACTAGTGTCCACAGGTACAAAGGTACCTATGGACACTATTCAGTAAATTACAAAACATTTTCTGTAAAAATAAAGTTACTTTTCAAAATAAAGACACCAGGGTTCGATAGCCCCTTAAATTTCTTATTTAATGGTACAATAACCGTTCAGAGAAATAAAGCATCAAAAATTAGAAAAATGTATAAGTGAAAATTGTCCACAGGTACAGCACCTTCCCCTATGTATGAATAGATTTATTATTGACACTATCGTTCATGGTGGCAGCTTGTAATACCTTCCGATATTTTTTTTCGAACCTTTGGTCTTTACACAGTAAAACCAAGCTTACTTAAGTACTCATAACATAGAGAAACTAATTATGAAACATACAACCTATTGCGAAATCCAATTGTCTAGCCGCAGCTATAAAAGATGAACTTTGATCATTTTTGTCATACAGAAGGTCGTAATATCTAAGTGAAAGGATTAATGTTCAATTAGACGTGGTAAGTACTCAAGCCTTGAGCCATGATAAAGCATTGGTTTCATTTGGAGTTTATTAAAAATCTTAAATATGTTGTGAATTAGCGTAGAAAAAAAAAAAAAAATGAAACTGAAGAAAATTTAGTCTGGCTAAATAAATTAATGATCATATCATAGAATTGAATGCATCAGGGTCTTTGTTACAGAAATTAGTTTCTAAAAATGCTAAGTGAGCTGGCAGACTGGAATTGGGATGGATAGACTGGCAGCTGACGCGAGAGACCTGAGAAAGAAGGTAGTTTCAATTTTTCCACTTTTTGGGAGGCAAAAAATTTTTTGTTGGCAAATCGAAATTATAAGTTGTATGCAAAAACAGTATTGTTCCTTTCAATTATGGTGTTTACAGATTCGAACAGTATTTTTATTTTTAAAAAATCATATAGATGACGTGATACGTGGGTGATTCTTGGAGCTACCCCTTTCTTGCTCAAAAAAATGGAATATGAAGAATGGAGGAATATGTTATGTCTCGGAAAAAGTTGTAAAATAAGTACATTGTATTATTATTTTGTATTTTTTATTATAAAAAATACTGAAAATAAAGAACAGAAAGATAATTTATTTTCTGTTTGTAAAACCGATTATATCATAATTTGTCTTAAAAACAGAAAATAACGTATTGTTTCATTCGGCCCATTTTCCTTCTGAAACATTTGGGCCATAAGACGCGTTGGCTGTCTTTAGTCGATCATAAACCCACTTATCAACTTGGGCACCGTATTTGTAGCCCTGGTCCACCACATCTTTATATTTTGCAGCCTTGAGAGGTAGGTGGTGCGCGTATGCTTGTTGAAAGTGTTCACTATAATGAACCAGTGGTACTGGTTTGCATGCTGAACATACTTACTGTTTTGTTACACATTATTCCATACAGATTTTTACATACTAGACAACAACCTAAGATGCTTCCTTTATTGATATAGGATGTTTAATAAGTTAAAACCTTGAATTTACATTGTTCAATAGTAACCTCCCAGTAAACAAAACACGCCATTCCCCTGGGAGATCTACCGCTCCCTTACAACAAACTGTCGAGACAGCAGGTTCCATTTCTCGAACAAAGATAGAAATAACGATTGGAGCTGTATCCACCTATTACGAAATAAAAGCCTTTTCTTTTTTTAGGACAAGATAGTGTTTATTACTCCCAACAGAAGTAGGATGGTGCTACCTTTGTAGCATACTCTTCAATGAGAAAGGAACCGCATAGAACAAAGATGGATGGTGGAAGCTCATTGACGATGCTAGAACCCATTGAGGGTTGTTTGATAGATGTAATAGATAAATTGATAATAGATGAATATATAATAGATAAACTGATAATAGATAAATTAATAGATAACAATAAAGTAATAAACTGCCATTCATAATAAATTTGTAGTTATCTATACTATTATATAAAAGGACAAGCCATTTTTGGTTTGTGATCACTAGAGACCGGATTTTTGTGCAGTAAAAAATCAAAAAATGTGCAGTATAAAACTCAAAACATGCAAAATCGTGCAGTAAAAATCTGAAGCGTACAAAAACGTGAATTTAAAAACTTTATACATGCAGCAATCCATTTATTTACGCAGACATGCAAAACATAACCGACCTTAAATAAACTGAAGCACATTTCGGCAAACGTTCCGTTTTAGTATTAATTCAATCTGAAATACTTTTTGAATCTAAAACTGGAAAAAAAAGTATATGATTATTTTCATTAAAAAAAATATAAATATATTTATTAAAATTTCCTTTTACATGGAAACAAAATATAATAATGTTTTTTAAAAAATAAATTAATTTTTAAAACTTTCGTGAGAATGTACATATTGTACATTTCAAAATTCTCGGGTTCAACAAAGTTGATTGATCTTGCCAAAATAATTTTTTATAATTTAAAAAATTACCTGATTTGCAATGTGCGTCTATTTTCGATTTCTTTTCGTGGCCTATCGTTTTCAAATAGCAAGAACAAAATACCACCTTCCTATCAATTTTCAGCTCTGGATATTTATTTGTCTATTGTTTCAATTTTGTAAAAACACTCTTGGCCGTTTTTGAGATTTTCAAAATTGATAGTTTGAAATCTTATCAACAACTGACCCTGTGTGCTAAATTAGAAGTGGGGAATAAAATGGGAAGCTGTGGAGTTAAATTTTACCACATCACCTCCTTGTAGAACTGATGGTCAGGAAACAATACTTCCTTACAAAGGACTGAAACCAAGACCCTTCTTGGGTGGTAGCATAATTTTTATATATATATTTTTTTTTTCTTTAGGATTTTATGAATGTTGCCCGTAACTTTAGATATTCTTTTTGTTTGACTGTTGACACGTTAGAGTCTATTATCAATTTTGAAAATTAAGTTTAAAATGTTGGAATTTTTCGCATAAGAGTGTTTTTTTGGCTGGTTTGTAATTTCGGATTGCACAAGTCCAGGGTATTTCCAGAAATAGTTAATGTAGAGTGACTTTATTTGTAACTAATTTTTCATCCAATCTCGATTTGTTTGACGTACGGTGCTCTTTGATTGCCAGCAAGCTTATTAAATACGATATATGATGGGATGCCCTTATAAAATGTTTCACTTTCAATCTCCGTCCTTTTCTTAAATTACAGGAAGAATATTAAGTGTTATTGCGGTGAGGTTGGATATAATACAAATTGCTCTCGAGAGAAAGTAGACATTTAGGCTAAGACCTTGACATTATGAATCAATTAAACTAAGAGTGCTCTTCAATGTGCTTCGTTTTTATGTTCCCGTCACGTAGCACGTACTATACAGGGCTGATGAACTGTCAGGATTTAAATGGCAGAAATATATTTCCTATGTTTATATAAATATATAGATTCTTTGTTTCCGATCCCTTAATAAAAAAAAAAAAATTAATTATTAAAAATGATCTTCAGGGGTACTTCTCCTACTGTACTACCCCAAATACAGTGAACTCACGAAAATTTGAAACCCAAGGGAACAGAGGAAGAGTTCAAATTAAGAAAAGATCTAATATACTTGGCTGCATTTGTAAAGTTCTCCTGCGTAAGCATTCCTTTGTTCCAGAATGATTATTTTAAACGTTATTAAATACTATTCTTCAAAGTAAAGACCCATTTTCAGTCACTAATTGATGGCGATACAACTCATTTCATAGGCAAAGAACTCTTCACGTCCGATTTCGTTTCAGTCCTCTTAATTATCAGAGATCTGTTTTTTGTAAAAGCCCGCCAAAACATAACCAAGGTCCATTCCATCATATGGCAACATTGCAGAAACTTCCCGCCAAACTGAAGGTACTTTACTCACAAGAAATTTCCTGTGTTAATTGTCCCAAGTTCGTGACGAATCAAGTGTTCGAATCGTGTCATTCGTAATTCTATTTCCTTCACATAGTGATTTTTCAAAAAAGGTAAGTTTGATTCTTGTTTATTTGCATTGAAGTATATGTTTCCCATGTAGTTCAGAGTTCCATTTGCTTTTTTTTGTTTTATTTGAAATGCGTGGGGTGTTGTTAATCTTAGATTAAAATTACACCTAAAGTGAAGGAAATAGATTACAATACGAAAAAATGTAAGTGAAATAAGATAAAAAAAGACTTGTTATATACAGGGTGTCCCGAATTTAAATGGCAAAACCTCAGGGGCTTATAGGGGACCGAAAAACTAAGAAAAAGTCCTTTAGAGATTTGCTCGTTTTTGCTTAGTTTTAGAGAAAATCGCAAAAAAAGAAACAAAACAAGTTTTCATTTTCATACTTATTTATTTACGTTTATATTTATGTTATGTTCTTTTTAATGTAAATATTGCTCAAAATGTTGTCCTCTTGCACCAATGCAAGCATTACATCTAGCACTCACTTGATAAATTGCAGCTAAACATTGTTTTGATGATATTTGGTGCACTGCATCTATGATTCGGTCTCTTAACTGCTCTCTTGAGTTGATTGACACCGAATAAACTTTCTGCTTCAAGGTTCCCCACACTAAGAAATCCATGGGTGTCATATCAGGTGATCTGGGTGGCCAAGGTACTACTCCTCCAAGTCCACTCCATCGTTGTGGATAATTTATATCCAGCCAAGCTCGAGCAACTCTGCTATAATGAGCTGGACATCCATCGAGTTGGAACCGCATTTCAATCCGCTGCTTTAAGGGAATGTCATCTAACTAATTAGAAAAGTCGTTCTCCAAAAAATGTGTAAATGTGATACCATTCAATCTTCCAGGTATAAAATATGGTCCCACCAGTAATCCGTTCCAAATTCCAAGCCAAACGTTAATAGCAAATTCATGGTGAAACCTATTCTCTCTATTAGCTCTAGGATTTTCAAGAGCCCATACATGATAATTTCTTTGATTAACAATTCCTCCTCTTGTAAAGGTAGCGGTCCATATAATTTTTAATGGAAATAAATTATCATCGCGAATTTTGTTAAGAAACCAGTTACTAAAATTCAATCTCTTGAAGGTAATCAATTCTGAACTTTTTGAAGATGGTATGGGTAGCGATTATCACCTTTCAGAGTTCGCCATATTGCTAATAAGGATTGTTATCGAGGACACAATTTCTGACAATATTTTGCTGCCTGGATTGGTCGCCTTCATTACTTTAAGAATAATATCACTCGTATTCTATAAAAGTTAATCGTCGATAGGCACTCTTCTATTTGGAAATCGGCGCGCATACACCCGCACCGCTTCAAAGCATTTAAATGAAACCATACACAAAAAAAATCATATCAGCGTATTCAACATAGAATATGTATGCGGCATTTTGGCTGATGCTATTTATCTGAGTAAAAGACTTTTTTTCCTAGAAGGAAGCCAAAATGTAAACAAATAAAAGAATTTTTAAGTGTTTACCTATCTCACTGCCTAGCCTGACGAACTTTGAAAGGTGATAATCGCTACCTGTAACATTTTTGTTTTGTTTCTTTTTTCTCTAATACTAAGCAAAAACGAGCAATCTCTAAAGGACTTAATGTCTTAGTTTTTCGGTTCCCTATAAGTTCCTGAAGTTTTGCCATTTAAATTCAGGACACCCTGTATATTTTCACTATTTATATTAGTTTAATATAATATTCATTATATTAATCTAATGTTCGATTTCAAAGTTTAAATGTACATATATTATAATGTCTTACCATTTTAATTTTTTTCTTTCAAGTTTTATGTTTAAAAATTTAATTTATGTTAACTAATATCTTTTATCTTATGATATGATACTCATTAACAGTTCTTTTGTACTATAAACATTTTATAATTTTTATTATGAATGTTTTCTATTTCCGTCACACGCTCTCAGTTTCCCTCGCTTTCATGATTTTTATCATAATCATAAATGTGTATATAGACTACATTCTATGAAAGGATTTTTCGCTTGTACCATTGGTAGACTTTTATAAAGATGTTTATGAATAAAAACTTTTTTTTACATAACTTTTTTCTAATTAAATAACAATGTCGAAATGATAGGATGACCCATATACAGGGTGTTGGGAACATCGTTGGCCAAAGAGGTATTGAGGTAGGTACTTACCTATATACAAAGTCTTACGGTTTTTTTTAAATGAATTTTTTTGAAAAAATGGCCAAAACCAAACATTTATGTCTTCTAACTTCGTTGTTTACGGATATATCAACGCCTTTTTTTTTGGCTGTAATAAATAGTACATTGTCAATGTAAGATAAAAAAGATTTGATGCAAAAACCAAATACAAAAAAAACGGGAGATCGTTAAATCTTGTCAAAGGCAAAAAAAAATTAAGAACTTCAAGTTTAGGTTCAGTTTTTAAAATTATTCGGTAATTCGCGTTGTTGTTGTTGCTTTTTTTTTTTTATTTATTTATTTTTATTTTTTGTTTTATTCTGAAGTTCTTAATTTTTTTTTTGCATCGAATCTTTTTTATTTTACATGGACAATGTATTAGTAAAAAAAAAAAAAAAAAAAAAAAAAAAAAAAAAAACCCGTAAGACTTTGTATACTGGTAAGTGACCTTAAATAGGTTCAAATTGAACATCTCTACCCGAGATACCTCTTTGGCCAACGATCTTCCAAACATCCTGTATTTGTTTAGCTCATTTTTATAATTTTTAACGGTCTGGAGTTTTAATAAGACTCACGTCAACTATAGTGAATAATCCCGATGTACGTATGCCATTTAAAAAGGCAAGACAAAGAATCAATGTCATGACGTATCGAAGGTTGCCGGTAAAATATGGATTAGGCTATTTCAAACGTGAGACCTCAATAAATTACATGACTATTGACTATATTAAAAAAAATGCTTACAAGGAAGACATCGATTATCGTCCATTACTCTTAAGATACAGGAAGAGATGCGTAGAGATCCTACGACGTCTAGCTACTTAGTTCTCGTAAATACAAATGAGTGTTTTTTCTTCTCTGTAAGATAGGATCTACCCTTTGGACAGCCACGGCTAATTGAGAAACACAACGCTCGCACCGACGTGATAGGCCTTCTTGGCTAATAAATAGTGTTGGAAGCCGATGAGGCCGATCTAAAGGTAAACATTGGCTATGCTGAGCATGGTCTTCGGGTTCTGGTCGGAGCTATTGGGTATTTCTTGCTCCCGAAGGTCCTTCGGATGAGTGAAGGGGCTCCTGGATGCAATCTAAGTATTGCAATCGATTAAATCACGGAATACATAATTTATACGAATACATAAGATATTTATTTACTGACTGGCAAAAAATTTCACCCGATCGATTTTTTTCATTTTCTCTTCTTAAAATTTCATTCTGATTTACGTAATAACATCCTTATTAGAGGTAGATATCTTAATTATCGGTGACCAAAATCATCGATATATCGAGATTTATTTCAATGATATGCTATTTTAAATATTCCAATCACGTTACAATGACATTACTGTTTATTTTACCGTTTTAGCTAAAGTAGGGGAAAAAAATCGAACAATGGCTCTACTCAATTTTTCTAAAATGAATTTGGATCATTCTATCATATGTCAGAATTTCGACATTGTGATTCCGTTAGAAAAAAGTTATATATAAAAAAAAGTTTTTCTTTATAAACATCTTTATAAAAGTCTACTAATGGTACTGGCGGAAAATTCCTTCACAGAATCTATATGCGCATTCATGGATCTTGATAGAAATCATGAAAGTGAGGGAAACTGAGAGGGTGCGAGGGAAATAAAATTTTCTGTTTGATTTAAGATTAACAACACCACACGCATTTCCGAAGGGGAAAAAAAAAAAGAAAAAAAAAGAAACTCTGAACTACATGGTAAATTTATAGTTCAATGCAAAGAATTAAGAATAAAACTTACGTTCTTTGAAAAATCACTATGTGAGGAAACTAGAATTACTAATGACAAGATTCGAACACTTGATTCGACACAAACTTGGGACAACTAACAAAGGAAATTTGTTGTAAGTTAGGTTAACCTCAGTTTGGCGGGAAGATTAGGAAGAAGAGATAAGCAGATCGCCATTACGCTTTGTTGAAACTGAAATCATCATCAGATCATATTTTATCTGTAGAATCATATTTTCAGGGTAATCTACATAAAATTGGAAAAGTTGCACTAAAAATTAAAAACTTTCCCTTATTTAAAATTTTTTTAAAAGGTTTTGTTACTTTTTTAAAAATATAAACTCCCCATCAAAAGTATCGCAACACTTTGAAATAATCGAATTTTATAAAAAGGTATTTTTTTTTTTATAATAAAGAAAGGTTCTGAAGTCTATAATAAACATTCCTAAACTAGACATAAACAATTTTTACTAAAATAAATTACAATATTTTAAAATAAACAAAATAGTTAGAAAACTTTTTAAAATTATAATTTTTTACAATTTTAACTTCTAAATTTATATTTAATAAGACATATTGCCCCTTCTGGCTTAAATGACTGCTTTCACTAGTCTTGGCATACTTGTAAATAACGAAACGAATGATAAACATGAACTTTAGGTAATTTGAAAAAAATAATCTAAAATTCCATCGTTTGATATTAACAGGGAAAAAAAAAACATTGATGTGTCTAATCCTTAATGTTTCACGTTTGATAAATAATATTAATATGAATATAAACCAAGTATGGATTAAGGTAAAAACAGGAAAATCACGAAAATTATGGGTGTTGCAATACTTTTGACGGGGTAGGAACAACTAGAAAAAAACAAGTAGAATTAAAAAAAAATTACCAACCGATTTTATTAAATTATTATGATTTTATATAGTTTGGCATTAGAATGGCATATGTTATCAAGGATGGCGTGTAACTAATGTTTATTTATAGACAATAAATAGACCTTTCCAACACCAATATTTAATATAAATATTGATATAATTGGTTTTATTCAGGGAATAAGGTTTAATAAATAACGGATTTGGAAACTACCTGTCACTTGTACTTGTCATTTGTTTAAAGAGATTGAGAATTGTAAAGTATACGTTACCTTAAAAACGTTTATTTGCACCTGTAGTACAATATCACAATCGGTAAATGTAATATAATATACAATAATCGTGGCATGGGTTGGCATGAGGGAGACAACATCCAGCGGTGCCACTCATGACCTTCAGCTAATTAAAAGTGTTATTTCAGGAGATCTCACATCCAGCACCTCATCAGCCTATGCCGTGCTACATTAGGCAGACGTTCAGTCTTCAATAGTCGATGTTTAATCTTCTATTTTAATGCTCTGGATAGTATGGAACATCTATATCGATGTAATCGATTATAAATTTTAATGTATTATTTTCATTTTTATTTAAATGAGTAAATAAATCACACTTTTCGACTATTTCTAGAAATTCCCGTTGAATTGTGAAATTCAAGCTCAATCTAAATTATTTTTCCCGGTGACAAAAATTCCCGGTTGGCGGCCACCCAACTTTTATTTTTTTCTGTCTTATTTTTATTTATTTTTTACACCTGTCAATAAACTAAGTGCAAATCAGAATATTGACAACTAATATTCACTAATTAGTAACTTAAATGATCATGGGATGACAAAACATAGGAAGAACATAAATTAGTAGCAGGACATGAATGGGTCCATAATTTTTCATAATCCCAAGAAGGAGATATAGCATTCAACAGGTTTTTAGTTGCCTTGTAATGTTTGGCATTTCATATCGACCGTAGTGATACCTGCTATTAGATATTTGTTATAGTTTACGTTTGAAATATTGAAGTGATACAAATTTTAAAACGATTTCTTAATGATAGCCTGGGGGCCGCAGTAGGATCACTCAATTCCCCCATTTTGAATCCTGATTCGTCATATAAAGGGAAGTACGAAGAAGAATGTAATAATCGATTGTTGGAAGATATTAATCGATATATTTTTGTTGCATGCGTTTCAAGGAGGGCTAACTATTAAAGTATTGGATTTTTAATTTATTTCCGACACATAAAGATGTGAGGTGTATTTATTAAGTATGTAGATTTAAATTTATTTATTTTTCCCTCATTTTATATTAGTTAATTCTTAAAAATATTTTATGTACTAAACATAATAAACATACTTTTGTAAACCATAAACCATGAATCTTATTTGAGTTCAGTACTGGGTGAGGATATAATGTACTTGATCAAGAGTAATACACGGCAGTGTTGGCAGGTGTGAGTATTTTCCCCTAATTTTGGGGAATTTCTGGCCTTAGTGGAGAAATGGATAGTCCAAAGAAGTATTTTTAAAAATTATAGTGAAAACTAACCGTGATAAGTGCTTTGTTTCTACTAATAAGTATTTTTTACTATTGTCGATGTGACAACTGCAATTACCTCGCTAATTAGAACAACAAATTTGAAAGTAGGTATTTACTTATTGTGATGTATTGATATATTTCTTCATTGGTATAATAACTACTTTTGTGATGTAATTGATATTTTTTTTTTCTATATTATTATTATTATTATTATTATTATTTTTTAAATCTATTATTTGAACGTATTAGAAGTATATATTTGAAAAAAAAAAAAAAAAAAAAAAATCAAACAAAAGTAGGTAATTTAATTTGTTTTAATGCAATACATATTTTATTTGCGTGAATATTTTTTTCTTGGCCAAATTTAATGTTTTATTTGTATATTCCTTTATTTTACGTAATATTTTGTTTATTAATATTTTATTTTGAGGTATAACAATGAACTACTTTCATTTATAATATTATAAATATTATTATACTAATTTATGTTTATTTGAAAAACCTCTATGTCTGTGTTTTTTTATTTAACAAAATCGTATGAGGCTCAACTAAAACTTCTAATTCTTAACCCTAACCTGATACTTATCCTTCATTAGTAAGTTCCATAACCACTCCAATCCACTAGTCTCCCAACTTCGCACTCCATTCCTGATAATCCTCCAAGGCGTTTGAAAAGAAGATGGCCTAGAGACCTTATAGTGTAGAATTTATTGAAGTGCTACTATTGAGTAGTTCTTCACAAGTTATTTACATGCCATTGTATTCCCTATCAACACATTTACTTGATGCATATATTTTGTACAGTTGTAAATTTCAGTAAACTTATATATATATATATATATATATATATATATATATATATATATATATATATATATATATATATATATATATTTCATATAATTATGAAATAATTCTTGGTTGATAAATATTTTTTATTTTTGAAGAGTAAAGACTTGACCCCGGTTGGGATTCGAACCCAATTCTCCACTTCTCTAGCGTGGTGCCTTATTCACTAGGCCACCGAGCACGATAAGGCACCACGCTAGAGAAGTGGAGACTTGGGTTCGAATCCCAACCGGGGTCAAATCTTTTCTCTTCAAAAAAAAAAAAAAAAAAAATATATATATATATATATATATATATATATATATATATATCGTATATTATATGATAGAGATTTCTGAATAATAAATTCGTTAAAAAAAAAAAATAAATAAAAATTTTTTACATGATATTCGTTTGGTTTACTTGTGATTATCAACTTAATTTTAGGAGAAAAGTGATGTCTCCTACAAGATGGTGTGGTCAATATCATCCACAGTTTTCTCTAAGTCATTGATAAATTAATTTTTATTATTACTATTAATTAATTATCACGAACGAGGGTTGAATGTGTACAGCTAGCATGATCGGAATAATTGAGAGAGAGTTCGTTGACCCTAAACCAGCAAAGAAACTGTTTTACAATCGAGCCTCAGCCTAAAATGGCAAGGACCTTTTAAGAGCTAGATTACCCAGATTGATTAGCTTTCAGTTGGCCACTGTGCTCAACTAACAGTGCAAGTCTTTCAACATGCTACAAATATTTAAAACCAACATTGGTTTATACAGAGAAAATAGAGCAGCAAGACAATAAGAAGAAATTATCCGTGTTGTATTTCACTAGAAACTAAAATATACTAAAATTACCGCCAATTAGTTTTATTATTTTCTCGGTTAAAAGTTTTATTTTTTTTTAGTTAAGACGTCTCCACGTGCTTTAAACAAGGCATGAGACAAATACAAAGTTTATTAAAACAATAATTAAACAAAATCAAATAGCATTAAAAAAAAATTAAAAGTAATTTTAAATTAACGACATTTTTAATTTATAAGGTTTATATCCACCATATCCATTATGTTTTGCATTCGATGGAGTATAGGTCTAATGTGATTTTGCATAAATTCTTGCGTGATTTATTGCCTCATCCAATGCAAAATAGTAATAAATCATCTTGAAATTTATTAATAATAAATTTTATTTTATAATTTTTTTTTATATAAATATTTTATTTATAAAAGGGCGTATAAAAAAAAAATGACAATTTTATCAAATTCGAGAGTTCAAAAGTCTGTAAATATCTTAATGCTATTTATTATTTACCAATACTCAATAATCCCTTTAGAGCATTTTCTAAGCTTGTTTCTAACACTGGTTTTCTTAAAAAAAAAAAAAGCCTCAGTTCAGTTAATTATTTCAAAGAAGAAACATGACAGTGTCCTACCGAATTCTCGTAATTTTAAGACATTACTGGAAAAAAAATTTCACAGCCACTGAAGCAACTCGTGAAATTATTAAATATGAAGGGAAAGGTGTCCTTGAAGAGCGCACTGCGCGGCGTTGGTTTGAAAAATTTAGAAGTGGAGATATGACGATAGAAAGGAAGAAGGGCTCCGGGTGTTCATTAATGGATATTGATATGGAGCTGTTAAGTCAAATCCGTCCACAAGTACTCGCGAACTTGGCAGGTTGTGTGGTGTGTCGAAAGATACTGTTAGTCGCCATCTTCTTTCCATGGGGAAGGTGAAAAAGACCTGTAGACTGGTCCCTCACGAACTTACTCCTCAACAATCAGCAGAAAAGTTTACAGAACTTCAATGGTTTGAACTCCTGCCTCATCCACCATATAGTCAACACCTCGCACCTTCGGATTACTACTTGTTTCGATCCATTTTCCATTTTCTTCAAGGGAACAAAATTGATAATTTTGCGGAAGTTGAAAGTGCTGTCCAAAAGTTCTTTGACAGCCAACCCAAGGAATGGTATCAGCGTGGCATCGAGCAATTGGCTAGCAGATGGGTAATGACGGTAGATAACAATGGACTATAATTAATTGTATTATATATCAAAGAAATAATAATACAAATATTTGTTTCAAAAACGGTCATTTTTTTTTTTATACACCCCAGTATAAATATTTTATTAATATAAATTTTATTTTATAATTTTATTTCTATATGGCAAAGTGCATATTAAAAAAAATAATAATAAAAGTAAACTTTTAAATTATAATAATAAAGTAAATTTTCTAGGGCGATACGGGCATAGTAATTAACTATGTGGAACTGTTTAGTGAATGCAAACAACTAAAACATTAGCATATTTTTAAGTTTTTGTATTTGTTTTTTTTGCGGAATTTTAAAATTGAAATTAGGTTTTCGCAAAATCATAAAAAAAAATAATAATAAATAAATAAAAATAAAAATCAATTGAGGAAATCGCTTCTATTCGACAATGGTTCTATAACTTTGGCGCGCTGTTGCTCTTAAATAGTTGAATCGACAAAAAAATAAAAAAATAAAAACAAATTTTTTTAAATAATTCTGTATGACATTTATTTTAATTTCTTTTTGTAACAGTTTTTTTTTTTTTTTTTTTTTTTTTATTTTTTTTTTTTTGTATTTTATTTATTTATTTTAAAGCAAGAAACTGAAATATTATATATTTTTTTCTAGGAAAACTACCTGGTTACTTGACTATTAAATACTTGTAGTAATATTCACATAACATATTGCTTACGTAAATAAATTTATGATAAGGTATGCTTTCGTTGTTAAATAACACGAATCTGTACGTATAGAATAAACATAAAAAACCGGAAAAAACAACATGATCAGGAAAAACAATAAAATATCTTTAACTATTTCTCTTTGCTCTCTCTCTATCTCGCTCTATGTTTCCCTGACGGAAGACTTCATTCGATAACTGAATAAGATAATAAGCAGGTGGATTGAAAATTTATGAAAATATAACTTCCGCGCTCAGATTACGCCAGGTTTTCTAATAATGTTTCTGTTTATTTAGAAAACATCTCTGCAAGAGGAATAGAAATTATATGAATATATCATCGTGAATACTTATTGTGGATTAATCAGTTTATTCATTTATAGTGAATTAGAGAAATAAAATAAAAACATATCTATTAGAAAACGTTACTACGTTATTACTTATAGATACTCAAATCCAGTGAGTACTAAGATGCAAAACGTTTTGTTTTTGTTTTTTTTAACATTTATTAGTAATATTTTACAAATATCGCCAAAAGGCTATTATAAACATATATTCACATGTGAAAGGTGTTCTCTTATGCATGTTACAGAAGCATTCTTAATACCTGGGACTTCATTTGGACAAACGTCTAACTTGGAATCCACTTACAAGACTAAAACGACAAGAAACTGCCCGTCGTTACAGACTACTTCAACATTTACTAGACAAACGTTCAAAGCTCCCAATTAATTAAAAAAGACTCATTTACATGACTGTGATTAGACCTATTTGGACGTACGGAATTGAGCTTTGAGGCTCTACTAAACCATCCAATTCATCTCGTATCCAATCCTTACAATCCAAAATCCTTCGAAAAATCCTCAATGCTCCTTACTTTGTGACCAATAAACTTATCCATAAAGATCTTAATGTTCCATATGTTTCTGATTTAGCCCAAACAAGATACCTATCCTTCCATAGTAAGCTCCATAACCACTCCAATCCACTAGTCTCCCAACTTGCTTCCTCCTCCATCCCTGATAATCCTCCGAGACGTCTGAAAAGAAGATGGCCTAGAGACCTTTTAGTGTAGATTTTATTGAAGTGCTACTAGTGAGTAGTTCTTCACAAGTTATTTACATGTCATTGTATTCACTGTCAACACATTTACTTGTTGTATATTATTTTGTACAGTTGTAAATATCAATAAATGAAGAAAAAAAAAAAAAAAAAAAAAAAAAAAAAAAAAATTCAGCTAAGCTCAAGAGGCACATTACAGGTAACAGCATAGCAAAAGCATAATTACCACCTGACGTAACTATCCTACAAAAACATTCATTAACTGAATCGTATACCGAATTTTAATCAATCCGTCACGACTGATATAAAAAACGCCTTCGATTAGAGCCGGTAACATGAAAAAAACGCAGGGAGAAAATAAAATAACGGAAAAAATAATGTTTTCTTAACGCGTTCTTCACGAATGTCAAATAAACAACTCTGAATTATTCAGAAATAAAAAAGATAAAAGTATGCCCTCTTAATAACTAAGGAAATTCGTGATCATGCAATGACTGTACGTAAACTTATCAAACTGTCAGAGCTCTTAACTTTCCGCATAGCTGGGATGCTAAGAGCTGGAATAGACTGATATGTTCCCTAATCTTCCTCAATTTATTCAAGATTCATTAAAAATACCTTTGACGCATTAACTATATTATAAATTGCTTTAAAAATACGATAATATAATATATCTTCAGAAGTAGGTAAGGTATGTGGAAGCTCATTTGGTAAGACACAAGATTGCCAAGATCTCGGAGTCCGGCTGAGGGTAGAAACCATTTTGGTTTCTTCAGCCGTGGGTAGACTTCGAGGTCCGGAGACCGTCCGGGGCACACCTAACCTCCATAAAGAGGGTATCCTTAGTTGGAGGGAAAGCTGGCGGTTGAGCTTGATTTCAACCGAATCTCCTGTATTCATAACCGTTGTTCTAGTTGCAGTTCATTCTTACATAGCTCTGCAGTATATCTAAACCAGGAAACGTCATGGGTTGTAGTAGTACAGGTTTTAGGTTATAAACATCTTCTTCTTCGGCTACGGTCGTTGGTGAACTTTGGTCTAGTATTTATTTTCCAGTAATCACTGTCAAAAGCATTTATTCTCCATTTTGTCACGCTTTTTTTTTTGTTCTACCAGGTCATCCACGTCAGCAATCTAACTCTTATAAGGTCTTTTTCTCTTTATAGGGAAGGTGGCCTCGGAAGCCTTTTTGGCCATTCTTGTGACAGGCATTCTTTCTTGATATTCTAATCAGCTGATTCTTTTAGATTTAATAAACTGTACCATACTATTTTTGAGATCAGCTGTCAGCACTCCAGCTGAAAGAACTCTGGAGGGTTCTGAGTTTGATAAGTTACGTACAATCACGAATGCATATAGCAAAATACATGGTGTATATGTAATTAATTGTAATAGGTAAATTATATTTCATTATTTAATAAAATATGCATCTATTTTATGTACAAACTATCTCGGCCTTTGACTCATTTATTAGAATCTTTGAGTTAACTTTGGTAGGCGCAATAGATCAGAGGGTAAGGTAAATGACTACCATGCTGACGGGTCCGAGCTCGAGACCGGTCGAGGACAGAAAATATATTTTCTGTTCAATCGATCGTGGGTTAAAATTCCAAGTCGGTAGACTCTCGTGGGGCATACCCAGTTTCTATAAAGTGGGTGCCCCTAAATGAGGAAAAAACTGGCGATTGAGCGTGATTTCGGCCAAATCTTCCTCAACCTTTGGCCGGTCCAGTAACAGTGTACCCTTATCTAATTACGTAGTGGCAAAGTTTATGGGTTATTAATTATTTATGTTATTTATGGTTAACTGTCACCACATAAAGGAATCACACAAAAAGGGAAAAGCAATGGAAGAATGACTGATAACTCTAATGAAGGACTATTCCTTATAGATTCAGATAAAATGATAAGGACAAACAAATTTTATTCGTTCCTCTACAGTGGTGTAATGTTTATATGATGTTCTTCCACTAAACATGAGAGGTAGAAACAAGATAACCAGGGTTTAAGAGTTTTATTACTCCTCTAAACGTAAAGGGACATTATTTATGCAATTATTATTCTAATATCAAAGGACTCCTCTAAACCTAAAGGAACATTATTCATGCAAGTATTATTCTTTATGTCAAAGAATGTTTTTACCAGTTATCTTCTATAAAAACCTACGAAGACATTTTTAAAACATAGAAATACAGCCGCAACTAAAGAGTTGGATAGAATTTAAGAAATTTAGGCTGTGTCGTGAGAAGATGAAACTGTGGCTGAAGGCCAGAGCATGTGGTCATTGCTCCAACCTCTTCTTACCTGCTCTAGCCATCGTGCCGCAGCAATATCAATCTAGCAGCTATTTCCAGCGATGAGGAGCTTTGGGGAGAAAGTCTGATCACGTTTCTTCCATTTTATTAACACAGGAGACTGATGAATGTGCAAAGGATGAGGGGAACAAAAGTAACTGAGTCCATCCTGGTACTGTCAAGGTAACCCGGGATAGGAGGAATTGTAACTGATTAGGACCTGAATCTGATGAAAATGATCCAAACCATTTTAATCTGTTTCTATGATGTTGATTTCTGCACTTTTGAAAGTTTTTTTTTTTTATTCATTTATGGCTGGTTAATTGACTCTAGTTTCCTATACTATTGACTCTAGTTTGCGTTGGCACTCAAAAAGACATGTTCGTGAAAATTAATTTTTTGAAAGAAGTACAAGGTAGCATATTCTCCCAGATGGATCATACAGACTAAAGGTGAAAGACGAATTGTACAGACAATTAGAAACAGCCAACACTAGCATGTGACGTAGGCGGCTGGAGTACAATGTGCACCTCCTGAGAATGGACAACAACAGGCTTACCAAGAATATCTCAATAATTACAAGCTGTGGGAACCAAAGTTTGTGGCATAGTGAAGTGCAAAAAGACATAGACATTCTGTTGGAATTTCTGACCGTGTTGTGTTGGATCGGTCGAACATTAGATGTTAGGTGAAATCTTGTTCCCTACTTCCCAAAATTAAAACCAGACGTAAACCCATGACGGAAGAGAAGAAGGAAAAACTATTGGCTGGTCTCAGAAATTATTGGGAACAAAAGAAAGCTTCCGAAAGAACTGGTCGTAAGCGCTCCTAGATGGCCTTAAATCAATAATAAAATAATAAGGTAGAATCTCTTCTATGAATATAAGCATAAATAATACAGACATCGGTATTCAAAGAATGTTCTTTTAAGAAGAACAAGGTTTAGAGCATATTTTATTATGAATGATCTTAATGGTGAGTTAGTTTGCTACAAACCTAGTACAATATAGTGTTACTATGCTTTTAAATATTTTCCCCCATTGACATGCTTCTGAACATAAATAGCTGGCTAAAACATATATATGCCAACATATAATTCTGTTAGTGTCTATAAATTCGTTACTATTTTTTTTTTTTTTAATTCTTTATTTATCTTGATTCACAACTATTAAATACATAAAATGGCAACCTGCGAATGAGATAGCTGTAAACAATGAAAAGGCTATGTCATGAGAGACATGATGAGGAGAATCGCCCAGAGGTTCTTCCATCTCTCTAGTTAATAATTTTATTTTATTCTAGGAGATCTCTCATCCAGGTCCTTTTCAACCTCCGACGGATATTGTTGGGCATCACTGTTGTGGACATGTCATGTATGAATTTGTTGGGATGACCTTAAGTCTATTGTGAAATCTTTTGTAGTAGGCATGAGTAAGACCCTGTGCAGAGTTATGTTAGGTACATCTAACAATGAATACCAGGGTGAATACCAAATCTGTTGGTATTAACCTGTGAAGGTCTAACATATTTTATTAAATTTATGGTTATTTTCATTTAGATAGAAATTTATATTTAGATTAATATCTGTTAGATCTCCTCAGGTGAGTACCAATGTTTGATTTCTTGTCTTACATTTTTGAAAACTTTAGTATATATAATCTATGTAACTTAGTGCTGATGTGTTGAACATTTTGTATGTTTTAGAACTGAAGATGGATGTTTAGCATTCGAAACTAGTATTCTAATAAAATAATTCCAATAGAAGTGGCAATTGATTCATCTATCCTAATTGTATTGATCCTTCTATAACATCATGCGTACCTCAAGTGACGTTATTTATTTGTTGAAGTATATAACCTGTGCACTTTTCCTATATTTCATGCTTTATAAAAATATTTTCCCCCACAAGGAAGGAAGAGGAAACAGATATAAAGTCTGAGGGACATGACAATAGAGGGCCTCACGCAATCTTGTATTAGTCAAGCTTGGATTATAGATCGGCAATAGGAGGAAAGTTGTGTAGCAAGCAGGCTGGGGGCTGGGGGCTGGGTAGCCGAGGAGATAAGTCCACTTCCCCGCTCGGTTGGCCTACAATAGGATAATGACTATTGTTTCCTCATAGATGTTATCTCCGCCTATAATGACGGTGGCAAAAAATATGGATAGCTTAGGTGAGAATATATGGGAATAAATTTTGTATAGATGAAAATAACCGAAGCATTGGAGTTATCAATCTTATGTTATCCAAGAGCAAGGAAAGACAATCATTTCAAAATAGGGGATTTGTTAAGTGAAGATTTAGAACAGAGCTAACATTTACTATTATAACCAACAAAAATAATTGGTTACATTTATTTTGTTTTTAATTTAAAACCATTATTCAAATTTAAAAAGAAAATATTTGACTTAATTGAAGATGATAAGTAACTCAACCAAACATTTATTAAGTATTATGTAGTTTATTATAGATAAGTCCAATCTGAAAAAAGAGATGGTGGTTAAGAAGGCTTCGATCAAGATGAGTATAAGTTGTTTTGGAGGAAGTGCCAAAGAAGATCTCTTGGTCCCAAGGCAACACAAGAAGTAGTTATTCGAATATAGACCTTTCCAATTCAGTAATAAAGTGACTTTGTTATTTTTGGCAGATTTGCGAATGGATGATTAAGCAGAAGAAGGAAAATGGAAGGTTGTACTATTTATTTATTTATTTAATGAATTAATAAATTTAAAGCACAACGTATTTTTTTTTTTTTTTTTTTTTTTTTTTTAATTATGAATTATCAAATGTGTATGTTAGCATTAAATATAATTTTGTGTTGGGGATAAATATTTGTTATCAGACAAAAATTAATGACCTACACATTTACTAACACTTGTGAACCTACGCATCACGAATTTATAGAACTGCTAAACAGGCAAACATAAAAAGATTACAAACTTTTCAATAAAAGACATTAAGGCTAATAACACAATCACCTTGGTAAGTTAACAAAGGAACTATACACAGTGACCAACAAATACCAATACGGACACACTACAGACTGTTTCATGAAAAATTAAAGGGACACAAAAAAAACTAATCAATAGTATGGCCACATCACTGATGCCGGAGAATACCTGGAACAGACTAAAAGGAACTGGATGAGAGACCTACTTACATAAAAGTAAATCAAAGACAAGAAAAGGGTGCCACTGGGCACTATCTCTCCTCATGCCTAACATGCCAGTTTTATTTTATATTATAATTTTAACACATCCGCTGATTGTCAATCATGTTTTTGACAGGTTTGAATTTAAAAAAAAAAGTGAAAAAAATATGCTTATATTTGTTATAAATCGTAATAATTTATTAAATTTTTACATTACATTACATATATTTTTTTGTTTATAATGTCTTAGTTTCATTCATAAAATTAAAAAAAAAAATGAAATATTTTTTTTTTAATTTACTTTATTTATTTATTTTTATTACTTTACTGAGTAGCATTATAGCATTATTTTTTTTTGTTATTTATTCATAGTCAATTAAAATTTGACAACCAGTGAATGTGTTGTTAGGATGTAAATGGCATGAGTGGGAGCTGCACCCAGTGGCACTTCCAGTCTTTGTTTTCATTTTATTTTAGTCTAGGAGGTCTCTCATCCAGCTCCTTTTTAGTATTCTCACTGTGTTGTCGGGGATATGTGTTGTGGCCATGTCGTTTATAAGTGTATTAGGATGTCCATGCAATTTTTCGTGGAAGCGTTTGTAGTAGGTTTGTATTTGTTCTTTAACTGTTGGTATGCATAGGTCAGTATTTAAAGTTATGTTGCTTACGTACCATGGTGCTTTTGTGATTGTCCTGAATCTTTGCCAGGAAGATTTGGAGTTTGTTAATATGTGTCTTTTTAGCTGTCCCGTATATCTGAGAAGCGTATGTCCAAATAGGTTTCAGTAAGTAAGTATAAGTGTTAATTTTTTGTTTAAGTTGTAGAGTTGAACGTTTGGAAAGGAGTGAATATAAAAGTCTTAGTCTTTGGTTGAGCGTTTTACTTTTTTTATTTATAAGTGGACCCCATGTCATTCTTCGGTCAAATGTTAGACCAAGGTAGTGTATGGTGTCTTCCGATTCCTCAAACAGACACTATATAAGTAATTAGATTGAGAAACATCTCTCAGATATTTCATATACCAACTTAACAATAATAATAATTTTTTTTAGTTACTCCACCTTTTATTTTCAATGTAATCTTTTTTGATCTGATAAGAATAAATATGTTTTTTTCACTCCAACTGTCAGATGTTAGTTTGTTATTTAGATTTTTTAATTATATTCTGTCATTTAGTATAATTGAACTGTGAAATGAGCCAACTGTTTCTTAAAGTCAAATAATGAAAAAATAATTCAATTAATTTATATGAAGAGCTTTTGAAGTTTTATGCATCGTTTTTCTAACCTGAAAATATTATGACTTTAGAGTTGATAAATAAACCAAAAAGAAGACAATAAATAGAAATTTTCATTTTGTCGACGTAACCATCAGAAAAAAAAAAAAAATATCCCAAATGTTTTCTATACGTTAATTTACGTTATATTTCTGAAAACCAAAAAAGAAAAATTAAATATGCTGCAGTACCTTCACTTATAGTTGAATGGGAATCACGTTGTAGATAAAATAATTTTTGATATAAGGGCATGTTTTACATATTCATGTTTTATATACATTTGTTTTATATTATTATATTTATGTACAAATATATATAGAGGCTTGCACAGATCCCGATCAAGACACATGATCGGCCCCGACCCGGTTGTGGGGTTGCACAAGGCACCAAGGCCGTCACCTGGCCCTTCTTTATTTACTACTTTCATCTCTCCGATCAGGTTTATTTTTTCCCCCCTCTTACGCCTGGTCCTAAGGATTCCCCTAACGAACCTCCTCCAGGCCGACCCTATCACAGTCCCTCACCTGCGGATAAGCCGAACAGCGAAGGCTATCCGGGGATATACTGAAGGAGTGGTACCTGGAGAGTTACTTCATCCCCAACATTGACCACTGCCTCTTGCGCAAGTTTGCTACAGTTATTATACTGACCGCAGCATATAACCAGCGCGATGATTCTTGTGGAGCTATTGCGAACTATTTTTGATTTGAAAATAGCTTATCTTCCATTGCGTAGTACTGTATCATGCTCGGTATTCTCTGGCCTATATTTCGTAATTAGAAAAAAAGTAGATTGGAATATTTAAAACTAGCAAGTGAGGATAATATTTGGCTCCCTCTCTCCACCCTTTACTCATTCAACACTTTTTTCCCGATTAGCGATACAAATAAAATATTTTTTTTATTTGTGATTGTATTCAATTTAATATAGTTAACTGAAAATCCTAGCAAGTTGTATATTTAAAATTAGAGATTAAGATTGTATTTAAGTTTGTTTTCTTTATTTATTGTTTCTTTGTTTCAACAATTATCATCCTAAATTATTTCATATTCTAATTTATTATATTTCGTTTTATTTGAGGCTTAGAACTTCAAAACCAGCCAAGTCCTTTTTTTTTTTTTTTTTTTTTTTTTTTTTTTTTTTTTTTTTTTTTTTTTTTTTTTTTTTTTTTTTTTTTTTTTTTTTTTTTTATTGAAATAAATGTACAATTTGCCTCAGTTAAGGGCAATAAGTAACAGTGCTAAAGAGAATTCATTTGTAACATGTATACAAGTATCTCATTCATACACAATTAATAATAATAAGAAATAAAATAAAACAAATAATTATAATACAAATAAAACTAATAGCTACTTACAAACATAAAAAATAAAAGTTATTTGATAAAAACTAAAATAGAAAAAAAATTAAAATACACTCATAGTATATGTACAATATCTCTGGTATCCCTTCAAAGCGAATAAATCTTTCACCATGTCCAATTTATAGTTTTACCACTAGATTATCTGTAGGTGGAAGGATTTCTCCCAAAAACAGTTAAATCACATTGGAAAAGGTCATAAAAAAAAATAATGCTTCTTCCTTATTCAGCCATACCTTTATTATCTTTACCGACCAGTTGTGAATAATTTTCACAAATGGATATGGCTGGATTTGGAATTATATGCCTCATTTCTAGAAAAGTTAGAGACTGTTTATTTTGATTTTACTTTATTTCTTTATTTTATTATTTGTACATTCATAGTACATATTATTTGAATGGGTTTATTGTTATCCCTAGCCCTTGTGTAAGGAAGCATGTACTAATATTTACTTAAAAAATAAAATAATAGAGACTTAAAGAAAATATAAGGCACTTCTTTACAAATTTAAAAGCGGCAATTAAACATATGCAGGGTGAGTTTTTTTTACCTCTTAGAGTAAAAAAAAAAAATTGGGGTGAAACAAGATCAAAAATGAAGAAAAATGCCGCAGACCTTACATTTCTATTCCAATCCGTCGCAGATATACGATAGTTCAAAGAGTTTCTTGAGGAAACTACGTTTTTTACCATAAAAGCTGTAATATCCCCATTTTGTTCAAATATTTAATAAATATTGACCACATTTTCGGATTTAGCATTAAATTTCCTATAAGAGATGAGTACATATAACCTTCAATTTTACAAACTTGTGACCTAAAAAACAGCTTGATCTTCAACTTATTTAGGGAAGTTGCAATGTCTTACAATACTTCAACGCTTGTAAAATTCAAGGAAATTTAATTTGCGGCATTTTTATTCATTTTTCACCCAATTTATTTTTTACACTAAGAGGTACTCATCCCGTATAAAAAAAATACTATGTTTGTAATTTATAATCAGGTAATGTATCGGGCACCATTAGAAATAATCATAAAATACTATTATATTTTCGTAATTATTTCCTACAAATTAATTTTATTCTACCACTGGATGGGTTCGAACTTATGACCTGCGGTTATTAAGTTATGTTTATTGTATTTGGAAATATTTTTGTAAATTTTTTTAAAATCCTTTCGCAATAGTCTCATTTTCTATGCTCTAGAGGCTGAAAATCATCATTTTATAAGCGATCGAAAATGTTATAAGGAAAAGTATTGTATTGTGAAATATCAACGGGTGAGAAGAAATAGTATATTGTTTTCATCCCACGAATAACATTGGACACGTTGGAGATCTTGTAATCCCTATTGTGTTAAGTCGATTACAATTCTCGATCCAGCACGTAATCAGTAGTCGAACGTCCAGAAATATTCAAAATAATAGAATATAAAAAAATTATCATTGTGACTTGTGAATCATCATAGATTACTTGAGCTAAGAAGCGAGCTGCCTGAACCACAAGACAATATAAAAGAATGGTAAGGATTACTGATTTAAATTCCATAACCAAGGTCCCTAGCGAATTCCGTGCCTCTCTAAATCTGATGGATGGGTAAAGTTCGTTCATGAGTTATTGCCGACTGTTTTGTTATGTTACGTAACATATTTACTTGATGAGGTATTACAAGGAACGTCAAAAGTTGCGAAACCTACAGAAGCCTAATAAATTGACTCAGAAAGATATTTTATTTCACTCCATACTATATTTTCCTCATTCAGATACAATACTGATTACACAACATTATAGTAGTTTAAAGTTTATAAATCAAAATAAAAACAAGGTAGATTAATTGGATTTGATATGATACAAATTCCTTTGGAGTTCTTCGGCACCACTTCTTTGCTTGATCATGGTTTAAGATTAATTTATTTATTCATTTTTAAAAAGATCAGTTTCTCATTTTTCGAGAAGAACAAAAGTCATGGATATGTGTATCTATTATCTACTGTTTCTGATAAGGAGACTGTTGGCAAATTTTCGATCCGCGCAGCACCAGCAGGGCTAAAGTGTGTCAATAAACCCCCAACACTTCATAAATGTAGGCAAAACGTTACTTTTTTCATTCAAACCAATTTAGTTCCTAAACGTTTGGTCATAACGACAAATATATAACAAAATATATTTTCTTTTAACAGCTATTTTAATAGGGGCGGTCTAAACGTCGTTTTTTTTTAGTGTTTCGTTAGTAACTCGAAGACTCTTGCCTCTAGCGAAAATGTGTTTACGTACTAAATTAATTAATATACAATTCTTTACAAAAAAAGACTCTATAATTTTTTTTTGCTGGGATCAATGCTAATGGAGATATAGTGGGAGGAATAAGGAAAAATAAAAAAAAAACAAGTTTTTACTGTTAAAAATTATATGTTTATTGTTAAAATTGAAATGTTTATTGTTACAAATGAATAGTTTATTATTATTAATCAAATGCTTATTGTTAAAAATAAAATGTTTTTTGTTAAAGCTAATATGTTTATTATAGTACAGGGTAATTAGCATTCGAACCTTGAAATCGAACCAAAAATAAAAAGGTCTGCCTACTGGAACTTGTTCACTAACCTTAGCTCTAAATGTGGTAAAAAGGTTTCTTCGAAAAATAATTGTATTTTTTTATAAGTAATAACAATAACTCGGAAACCGTTACTTTCAGCACATTTTATGTTCTATACATTGCTAATGCTAAGCAAATTTGCAATAGATTTGGTTCTATTCCTTTTTTTGCTCAGATAAATAGTTTTAGAACTGTGGACGAAAAATTGGCTAAGTCGCACGTTTCCGAGAAAATAATTATGTCGGTACTCTTTTGGCTATAACTCCAAAACAAGGTAATTTTCGAAAAAATTGTTTTTACTCATTTTTTTTTTTTTGTTGTATATTTTTGTCTTTTAGATCCTCACTCGTTCATTTTAGAGGAACGTTGACGGGATAAAACATGTACAACATTAAATTCCTTAAAAGAATATGTATCATATTTTAATTTATATTAAACACGTCACAACTTACGGAAAGATGTAAATAAAATTAAACATTTCAACGAAAAATCTTGATTGCCCAATTATATCCATTACACGGAAACATAAACTGCTGAATTACACTCAGTAGGTGATAAGTGAAGCGGAAAATAACGTAATCGGCTGCGTTTTCAAAACCGGCGCGGTCAAACCCTTCATCAAGCATTTCTCCGCAAAAACACGTATAACTCCGAGACTATTAGTTCGATCCATAACTTATTTTTGCGATCCGAAATACTTCGCATTGAACGCTTTCAAATCCAAATCCTTCCCTTCGTCTCGTGTCCTGGTTTAATATTAAAATACATTCGGGAATCGATTAAGTTTTAATCAAGCGAGGATTCTGTTTTCTTTCCATTTTACTATGAATTATTTTATTTTATTTTTTTTTTGTTTTTTTTTTTTTACAAAACTTTCGATTGCTGAACTAGGCATTTGGCAATCTCTGTACGAGAATTACTAAGGGAAGACTAGAGGATGGGAAGGACGGTCTACAGGGAAACGAATCGTAAATGCCAATTTATCATGAATAAGGATTTGATCGCCCGGAGAAGGCACTCTCGAGGAAGGTGTCTCGATTTGGATATCCAATACTATCAAGGAGTAAAATCTAAGTTAATACTTGTGTGTATTTTAACTTGCAATAAATAAATACTTGTTTCGAAATAAACAAAATAATTTTTTTTTTTAAATAAATAAATTATCTATTGATTCAGAAAAATATTTGGACATGAGATACTGAAATAAAATATCTGAAATTGGGTGTGGCTCTTGATATTTATAAATTAAGGATACAGCACTTTGAGAATTTGAGTATCCATTTAGCCAGAGATTTGGCATTTGTGGCTCATACCTCGACCAAGGCCTTAGGTGAATAAAAATGAGTTCCGGGTGTATTTTTAAAACGAAATGACACGATAAATAAATATATTTATTTTGGAACATATTGCCTTATAATACATAATAACATATAATATTGCAATAGTGAGCTAATTCCTAGGCTAGGGCAGCATAAATTTAAAAACTGCTGTAAAATTTCTCCTAGAAAACAATAAAAATAAAAATTAAACAATCCATATCTTATATAAATGGATTTGGATTATATAATTCTATTTAACGTTCGAATATCCATGGAACGGAAAGATGAACTAAAACTAGGTTTTAGTAAGATGGGAGAGCATTGATAAGCTGGACGAGGATGCGGTGATGAAATATGAAAGAATGAACAATCAACCAGATTTAGCAGCATTTAGTTTAATGTTTTGTATTAATAAATAAATAAATAATTTCAATTCTATTTTCTTCGTGGCGAAACTACTATTTTATAAATCCTTGTTGAACAGATCCGCTGCCTAGGACAACGCTAGGAATAGAAAAACGTCTTACTTGGAATCCACAAATAGCATTGAAACGACAAGACAAACGCTTTAAGATTCATATATATATTAAAAAGACCCATCTACATGATTATAATAAGGCCTATTTTTACATTTGGAGTAGAGATTTGGGGCTCTAACAAACCTTCACAGAAGTTATCGAAGCCGACGAAGGTAGTGTCAAAAGAACATATAAGGGACTGGCTAATAAATGCAGGGATCAAAAATTATAAAACTACATTTACCGTTTTGCTATATAATCAGCCTACCCCAGGTCTAGATAGCAATTAGAAGCCCTTCCATTTTGCCCTTTCATTATTTTTATTTATTTATTTGTAAGCAGGGCCATGTCCTATACAAAGGAGTTCGGTTATTTATTATGTACAATGAAATAAATTACAAATATAAATACAACTATAAATAATGTATACATTATAATACTAAACAGATAATAATTCAAATAATATACCAAAGAACTTTAAATATTACTATGAATTAAATACAAAGAATAAGAACTAAATAAATGTTTTTCAATCTAAATAATAAGAAATACCTAATAAAAGAATTTACACTTTTTTTATGTCACTTATAAACCTTTAAACTTTATCAAAGATCAAATTAGACTTTCCCCACTTTCAAATATATATATGTCATATCTCAGGCAAATATGTAAATACATGGTACAGATATTTTACAGTTAAAAGTACTATATCTCAATATAACAAATTTCTGATTTTAATTATATTCATAATAAAATATGCCAGTTTTTTTGTTTCTATTTCATTTTGTAGAATAAGTATTTGAATCTGTCATTTGAACAAATGCCAGGGTAATAAGTGTCACGCAGGCCGTTATAAATTGGGCAAGTGTAAAGAATATGTCCGAGGTCTTCATTAGTTTTCATATTACAAACCATACAAATTTCCTCAGGATTAAATTTTGTGATCTTATCTGGAGTGGTAATTTTTCCTATATGTTTTTCTAATTATTATCTGTGCAACAATTCTAATAAAAATAATATTTAGCTGTATAATTATGTAAACAGGGATAGAACCTGTTGGATTAATGCTATTGAAGAATGTGCTAAAATTCGACTGCTGGCTAGGAATAGATCCAAACTAAATTAATAAATTTTTCTAAGCCAACGGTTGCGAATGGAGGAGTTTTGGCCAGAACACTCGCTCAACCGCCCGGTTTTTTCCCCATTTAAGGGTACCCACTTTATAGAGGCTGAGTGTGCCCCAGGAGGGTCTCCCGAGCTCGAACTTGGGTCCGGGAGTTGGTAGTTTTACATTTTTAAATTTATACTTATATTCTGTGAACCGAAGTGCTCAAGTTTGAAATATTTTGTATGCTTTTGGAACTGTTGTTTAACATTCGAAACTAGTAGTATTCGAACGAAAATTCCAATATAAGTTGCAAATTCTTCTTTTTCTTCTTTCACTTTTCCCCTGTCTGGAAATCTATTATCATTCATATTATATTCATATTAGGTTCAAGAATTAACTTAAATTTGTTGCTATAAATTATGATATAAATAGATACTTCGTTTATTTATGATTGCAGGGAGCAGAAGATGGGCCAGTAAATGAAGTGAGAGGTATAGGAATCTAGACAGGACTGTAGATGTTAAGGTCATACGAAAGTAATGCAACGAGCAGCATCCTCCCCGAAGAAATTAACCCGAGCACGTTCGTAATGAAGATTCAACCGCAACCGAAGAAGTGTATGCGGAGCTTGAGAAACAGGAAATCCAGAAGCGATTCTTTAAGAGGTTGATACGGGGTGTATGTAATATACCAAAGCAATTTCAGGGTTATCCGAACCGAAATATACTAATTTGTGAATACTAAAAGTGTGATAAAATTTTAAATATTTTCAAATCTTCAAGGTCTTGAAAACATGCTGTTGTATGTTTAGTTTAGTTCAATTTCTCCATCTGTCCTGAAGGTGGCCACCAAAGCAATGGTCGCAACGTATCAAACAATAATGAATTGTTAATTTTAACAATCTTATAAATTATCCCCTTGACTGATCTCTCTGAATAACCTGCAAGATTTATTGATCCAATCACCAAACTCACCCTTAAATTTTAAATATTTTTTTCTTTTAATGCTTTGTTATATGACCTTGTTAAATCAAGAATATTATCCAATTTATGCCTATTTCTATCTTTAGCTATATATTCGTCACATAATTGTAACTTTATTTAAGCTTAGGTTTGTGTGTATGTTTGTGTGTGTGTGTGTGTGTGTGTGTGTGTGTGTGAGAGAGAGAGAGAGAGAGAGAGAGAGAGAGAGAGAGAGAGAGAGAGAGAGAGAGAGAGAGAGAGAGAGAGAGAGAGAGAGAGAGAGAGAGAGAGAGAGAGAGAGAGAGAGAGAGAGAGAGAGAGAGAGAGAGAGAGAGAGAGAGAGAGAGAGAGAGAGAGAGAGAGAGAGAGAGAGAGAGAGAGAGAGAGAGAGAGAGAGAGAGAGAGAGAGAGAGAGAGAGAGAGAGAGAGAGAGAGAGAGAGAGAGAGAGAGAGAGAGAAGGGAGAGAGAGTGAGAGAGTTGTTGCCTATAACAAGCTCTTTTTTTTATTCATTATTATTTATTTATTAATTTATTAATTCATTATTGAAGTTTATTGATTCATTTTTATAAAACAAGAGAAAATACTAAAACAAAAAGAAATGAAAAAAGAAATTCATAGAGAAATAAACTGAAAGGAATTATGACTGTTGTTTGTTGATGCTTAATGTTCCTATCTACTCCAAGAAGGGTAGGAAAGACGGATTATCAAACAGGTTACCAACCTATTCTAGTTATTGCTAGAACATAGGCATTGGGATCGCGTGGAAATCAACATCAACTCACCAAAGAATCCACTATTTTTAGCATCGGACCTACTAGACCCTCAATCTGACACATTCGGCTATCACGGTCCTAGAAAACATTTATAAAAAAATAAAATCACACTAAGTTTTACTTTAGTTTTAACTAGCTGGGGTATTCAAATAGTTCTTTCGTTTTGTTTTACACTTCTTGATGTTGAGGTCATTTGCCCAATAGTACAGGAGAAGATTTCACAGCACAATGTCTTTCGTCTTCGTACAAGAAACAGCCATTTGAAAGATAAGAACGTTTGTGGAGTTGCTCCATCACACTTACAAGCGTCTGAGTATTGTAGATGAAATCGCTTCAGGTAATGATTAGTTAATTGCTCCGTTTTCTGTAAGTCGAACTAGTCGAATGACCAGTTTCGGGCATGTTGTAGTTTTGTGGATTTACTAGTACAATGGTGGTACTTAATTTGATTTGTGCCAATATCTGTTCTAGTCATCGATATAATCATTGGAAAAGAAAAAACAGCTCAATTATATTTATTCATGTTTATTTATTATTTATTTATTTATGTAATCATATTTATTTGTTCATTACTTAATTTTAATTTGGAGAAGTAGTGTTATAAAATAACTGGTTGTGAGACTTTCTCTCATTCAAGGACTTAATTAATAATGGCTTTGAGAATGAGTGCCTTTCGATATCTTACTCGTACTATGGTAAGCATTATCCAATCATTTCTTGTCCCCTTAGTTAACCTTTTTTGTAATTTATTAATTGAAATAGAAATTATCATTCTAATGACATACCAACATGAATCTATGACTTACCGAGAAAGTACCCATCAAATCAAAGATAATTCTAGATAAAGAGGTACGGAAGCCATCTCCTAACCAAGGCTTGGTTCTATAAGGGTGTGAAATGGCTATTTATTGAAAGAATAGTGTTGACCCTAAGTAGAAACTTACAGGATATTAGGCACATCAAGAACATTATTAAAAAAATATATAAATTGTTATAATTTTATTGATTATTACTATTTTAGTAATTCATGGCTATGATCAGAAACAGTTAGTATTAATGTAAAATACTGTAAATTCTGAGTTGCTTAGACTCTTTAGATGTATGTTGAATTCAGAACAAACACAAATAAGTAACAGATATTTTTAACATAATACATTTATGATTGTGTTTATAATAAGTGTGAACTAAGTTAAAAAGAACTGTCCTATTATCTAATGATTTTTTTTTTTTTAATATAAATTTATTGAAATTTACAACTGTACAGAATATATACATCAAGTAAATGTATTGACAACGGTTACAATAACATGTTAAAACTTAGAAAGAACTACTCATCAGTAGCACTTTATTAAAACTTCTACTCTAGAAGGTCTCTAGGTCATCTTTGTTTCAGACGCCTCGGAGGATTATCAGGAAAGGAGTGGGAAGCAAGTTGAGAAACTAACGGATTTGAGTGATTATGGAGCTTACTATGAAAGGATAGGTATCTGGTGTGGGCTAAATCAGCAACATATGGAAGATTAAGATCTTTATGGACAAGTTTATTGGTGACAAAGTAAGGAGCATTGAGGATTTTACGAAGGATTTTGGATTGTAAGGATTGAATACGAGATGAATTGGATGGTTTAGTGGAGCCTCAAAGCTCAACTCCGTACGTCCAAATAGGTCTAATCACAGTCATGTTTATGAGTCTTTTGTAATTAATTGGGAGCTTTGAACGTTTATCTAGTAAATGTTGAAGTAGTCTTAAACGACGGGCAGTTTCTTGTCGTTTTAGTCTTGTATGTGGATTCCAACTTAGCCGTTTGTCCAAGTGGAGTCCTAGGTAGCGTATCTGTTCAACAGGGATTAGTGGAATATCATTAAAGGATACTGTGGGACAGGAGGTCGTAGGTTTACGATGAAGGTATAAAGGTTATTTGGTGGGATTTGTTTGAATTAATTTTGATTCTCCATTTTTGACAACATTCTTGAAGGTTTAGGATATGGGATTGGAGTGTTTGAGATGCAATAAAGGGATCATTATTTACTGATAACACACATGTGTCATCAAGTAGTGAGTACAGTGGATCTAATGATTTAAATAATTTATTAGAAAAAAAATAGTTGACTGTTAAGTATAATATAAGAAAAAGATGACATGGGAGAGAGGCTGGAAGAAATAAACAAATTCAAGTAAAAAAACTATTTCTGGATTGCGAACGTTTCGACCTACCTTGCTGGTCTTCTTGGGGCCACCAAACCACACAGGAGAGAAGCGATGTAATGGCAGGTCGAAACGTTGGCACTCTATAAATAGTTTTTTATATGGACGTGTTTATTTCAACCTGATTGCATCCCTGCTCATCTTCTTTTGATATTAAATAACATTTGTATTGGTGTTTAATTTTACATCTTCTGGGTCCAGCTAACTCCCTCCCTATTTAAGATGGTGATATAGAAACCTTTAAAAAAAAAATTAAATAGTATAGTTAGTATTATGGAATTTATTGCGGAATTTATCATGGAAAAGGTTTAAGTAAGGTCAGTGTTCATGTATTGCAAGGGAAGGAAAAATAAACGAAAAGCAATAATAATAACCATATAAATTTATTTTCTTTAAATATAAACAAAAGATTAATCCCTCATCGAATCCTTACAAAATCCAAAATCCTTCGAAAAATCCTTAATGCTCCTTACTTTGTCACCAATAAAATTGTCCATAAAGATCTTAATGTTCCATATGTTGCTGATTTAGCCCAAACCAGGTACCAATCCTTTCATAGTAAGCTCTATGATATGACATGCCCATACAAAGGAGTTCTGTTACTTATTAAATCAATGCCATGATAATAAGTGTCATGCAGGCTATTAGAAATTGGGCATGTATAAAGATTATGTCCGAGGTCTTCATTAGTTTTCATATTGCAAACCATACAGATTTCCTGTGGATTAATTTGTGTCATTTTCATCTGGAGTGGTTATTTTTATTACATGTTTTCCTGTAGTTCTTAACTGTGCTACAATTCTAGTGAAAATAATATTTAAACGGTAAGGAATAGAAAAGTGTCTATTTTTCTTTTTCTCCAAAACTCTCAAAACTTATGATTTTTATTTACCTTAATCAGAATATTTCTATAGGATTTTCATTCATGGTATTTGCTGATTCATTTCCAGTTTTCAGATCACTTAAAAATACCCCCAAAAATGTAATAACTTAAGCCTATATTGATACGCAATTTCAGAACGAAACGAATTACTTGATATATTTAATCATTTTTCGTAGGAAATCATGTGAAAATAATATTTTTATTTCTTAACCGTTTCTCTATTTATAGTAATATACACTTTTCACTATTAGGTCTCGCTAATTTGTTCCCAGAAATTATAGTTAAAGTTTGGTGAAAAGGGTGGAAAACTTTTGTATAATTCAGTCTTTTAAAAATTAATAAAAAAATTAACGAAAATCTGAATCATAGTCAGTGTGCGTGTACAGGAATGAACAAATATGAAAATTGGATGAGGTTTGCAGCGATTTACCACACAACGATTTGACAAAGGTTTTTTTCAGATACAAATGCCTTTGGGCTTATATCTAAAATCCCAATTTCAATGTCTGAACAGTTTTTCTTCTCCGGCCTATAGTCAAGGATTTGACCGCATAAATCGTATTTATCTAGTCTTTGATCAAACTCTTAGATCTTTCTTCTTATAGCAGTTCGTTTAATAAAACACGTCAGTCAATTTCCAAACATCAGAGCTTATCAATCTATTTATCTCCAAGTCATTTCTGTTTCTGTTTTAGAAATGTACTAGTGTAAACTCCATGTCAGAATCAAACCAGACAGTAAGCTAGCAGTTACTGCTGACAGTAACTGCTAACATGATGCTAATGTGCTCTGACTCAAGTTCAACAATTTCGTATACCGTTGGCTTTGAAACGGACCCTGAACCTTGCCCTCGGGTATTTATTCACAGCATTGACAGCCCCAGGAGGCTGGAATATGTCGACGCCCACTGTGCAGCTGTTGCAAAGCTACGGAAAAAAGTAAAAATATTCGTTCTGAAGTGCCCAACCCGTCCCTGTTCCATTCTGCTACTTGTGCGGAACGGGTTACAGGTGCCATGTCCTTGCCAGCCAACAATGGAGACAGCTCTCGAATGTTTGCATTTCCCTGATGGCTAAGGTTAACTCGGGTGTTCTTTCGGGTTCGTTCAACAGTTCCGGCACACCCAGATACTCTGATAGTTCTTCGCCGCTCCGTCTTTTCGCCCACCTTGACATTGCCAGTCTATTAGACCTAGTCGGAATTTTCCGTTAATCATATAACACAATTAAAATAATCGTATTAGTATTAATTTAAAATACTTTAAAAGTGTGTGCCATAGTCATTACATTACATCACAAAAAACAAAAGAACGTAAATTACATTTATGTATTTGTATTTACGTTAAATTCTAGTTACAAATTCTGTTTTTAGTAATAGTATAGACTTATTATTAATAAATAATATTTGGACCTACAATCATTTACTAAATGGCATATATTAGGAGTTGCATAAACAGATAATTGTTTGCTTTCAATCGAAAAGCAAAGAATATTATATCAATAAGGTATAGTTGAAAGTTGAGTATTTAGAGAAGTAGATTGTTAGGGTATGCAGTCATAATAGATACACAGCAATAAAAAAATAAATTTTTTAATTTGTAATGCAAGTTGAAACGTTGGTATTACAAATTAAAAAACGTATTTTTTAATTGCTGTGCATCTATTATGACTGCATACCCTAACAATCAACTTCTCTAAATACTTAACAGTCAACTATACTTTATAAATATAGAAACACCGTTTCTGTTTACATCTGTCTCTGAAACCCTGATGAAGGCTTGCAATACAAGTTGCATCTATTATGACTATTGTGACATACCCCAACAATCTACTTCTCCAAAGAATGTTATCTAAGAATTATCTTTTGTATGTTAAATATTAAAAACAAGAAAGGATTAGTTTTCTTAATCATTTCCAGATATAAATAAAAAATATTTTTCTACCAAAAGCAGTATTTAAAAAAACAAACTTACAAGAGATTTTAAATTAGCATGATTTATTACAAGATATACATAGGCAGAATAATTGAATGAAATAGATTTAAAAGAAGAGAATTAATTTTTCATACAATTTTTGTTGCTTTTGTGCTTATGATATTTTTAAATATCCCAAAACATTTGCTCCCATCTGCTCTCTTATATTCGATTATGGCCAATCTACCAATCTACAATAAAAATGTTAAATTGTTCTGATTTTTCTATACTTCTCAATAATTTATATCTTTTGAATAAACATCTGTAACGTGAAAAAATGTAACTAATATTTCTTCTATTCGTAGATACTGACCATAAATAAAAGGACTAAACTAATCTAAGACAAACTTTGGCTTTTAAACTTTGAATTTCGTACTACTGAATACATCCTTGATGATTTCAGAATATATCATTTTAGACCAATTGACACCGAGTTCTCTCTTTCCTTGGGCTCGTCAATGAGGGCTCCTAGATAGAGGTTTTTTTTTTCCATTAACTGTTATCATTATGTTCTCAAATGTAATAAAGAATGATATATATTCTATATATAAATATTGTAATATGTAGAGAAAGTATAATTTTGTTTTTCCGTGCAGAGTTAGGGTGCTTTCTTTGTGGCCTACTAAGTGGCCCGCGAGAAGGGAACGAGTAAATAATAACTGATGAATGGAAATTTTTTATTTACTGTTTATTACAATGTGTAACAAAGTTCGCAACTGTACTAATATCTACACTGCCTAATTATGTAGCTGCAATCCTCTCACGTTACACTATATTTTTCCTTGTTCGTGCAAACTAAAGGCTGGACTTGGGGTACATAAACTAACAGTTTCGAAATCGCAGTAAATATATATTGTGATTAACTGCGCCTACATTTTAACAATCGTGTGCTATCCAGTTTGCTAAAGGAGCTCGTATTACACGCTATACCCTCATAAATAATTAACAGTGCGCAAATGTCCTTATTTGAATTATTTCCAAAGCGTAAAGTGCGTGCTACGGACTCTCTTCAACCTTTCTCTTAATAGTCGCCCTAAATGAAAGGTTTAACACTATGAGCAAGAATAATTATTATTTGTTTTTATTGAAACGAGTATTATTTTTTTTTTAGCCGTCTATCCTTTTCTAAAATTCAATATAGTATGTTTCAAAATATTATATAATAACGATATAGAAAAAAAGAGAAATTTTAGAGAGAGTGAGGTATCCTTTTAAATTTCTTGCAGACCAATCCATCCCTGATCACTCTTGACAATTCTTAACAATCATTCATAAATTTACTTAAGGTATCAATTCTGATCTCTTACAAACCTAAACAAACATTTATGAAATTATTATTACAGAAATATTATAAACACACCTAACCATTTTTAACCATACATTGTTACCTAAATATTTATCGTATTATACATTTTCATACATACACAAATATATATATGTATATAATGATTCCTAAGTGTTGAAAATTCCTGTCAATTCATACCCATCTCATGACAATCCTATGATAAATAACACTTTCTAACCATCTCTGACCGTTTCTTCCCAAATCAGATCACCCTTAAGAATTTCTTTAAAAAACTTTTTAAAAAAAAAAGAATTTCTTGACCAGCCCTTGTAAACTTTATTTAATAAATATTCGTCTTATTATGTATATTTTTAAATAGTTTGAACCATTTTTAGCGAAACAACAATGATTCCTAGATTCATTCTAACCATATTTTACCATTCGTGACCAACCTTTTAAAAACTATATTGAATAACTATTTATCGTATTATGCACACATATAGGATACTTTAAATCTTCACTAACCATCACTTACAATTGCTATACATTTTTAACTCTTTCTTCAAATTATTAAATAAAATTTAATTGTATTGTTATTATTTTTTTTAAAACTATTGAAATTTACAACTTTATACAATATAGAAATAAAATATATCAAGTAATTGTGATGATAATGCTCAAAATGACATGCCAATAGCTTGTAAAGAACTACCCATTGGTAGCAATTTTTATGAAATAATGATTATATATTAGAAGGTCTCGAGGCCATCTTTTTTTCAGGCACAGAAACGTGAAGCAAGTTGTGATACTAACGGATTTAAATAGGTAATGAAGTTTGCTATGGAAGGTTACGTATCTGTTTTGGGCTAAATCAATATTTGATACATTAAGGTCTAGTTGATGATTAAGTTTGTTAGTGACAATGTAAGGAGCATTGAGGATTTTTCGAAGTATTTCGGATTGAAAGGATTAGATACGAGATAAATTGGATGGTCTAGTGGAGCCTCAAAGGTCTACTCCGTATGTCCAAATAAGTCTAACTACTGTTAAGTAAATGAGTCTCTTCTAATTGATTGGAAGATCTGAACATCTGAAGAAGTCGAAATCGACGAGCCGCATCTTGTATACGGGTTCTTAGTAAGTCGTTTGTCCAGATGGAGTCCTAGGTAGTGGATCTGTTCAACTAGGATTAGTGGAATATCATTAAATGATAATGTAGGACTAGAAGTTGTAGGTTTACTACGAAGGGCAAATTTTATTTGATGTGATTTGTTTGTCTTTATTTTGGTTTTCCGATTTAGACACCATTCTGGAAGGTTTTTGATATGGAATTGGAGTGTTCAGGAGGCAATGAAGAAATCATTGTTTAGTGATAACACAAAAGTGTCATAAGGATACGTGGTGAGAACGAGCTTAGGTTTAGTTAGAATGTCAGATGTATACATCGTGTAAGGGATAGGACCAGGGATACTTCCTTGAGGAAAACCGGGAGATTTGGTAAAGAGGGAAGCAATAGAAAAGTTATAACCACTGCACGATTATATTGTCGAATGTAATGTTCGGAATCTGAACTGGTGATCCGAAATCATGTGGTTGGAACCTAGAATGGGATACAAGCGTTTTAGAACAACAAATAAGATTTTTTCTAGGATTTTACCTATGATTGGCAAAAGGGAAATAGGACGGTATGAGGAAGGGGTACCGGTGGCTTTTTGTGCTTGGTAATCATCTTTACTATAGATAATTTCCAAGGATCAGAAAATATGTGTTTCTGGTATTTCATTTGGGCCAAATCAGCAACATATGTAACATTAAGATCTTTATGGATAAGTTTATTTGTGACATAATAAGGGATTTGAGGATTTTACAAAGGATTTTGGATTATAAGGAGTGGATACGAGAAGAGTTGGAAGGTTTAGTGGAGTCCCAAAGCTCAACACCGTATGTCCAAATAGGTCAAATTACTGTCATGTAAATAAGTTAAGTAATTAATCAGGAGCTTTGAACGCGTGTATAGTAAATGTTTGAGTAGCCGTTCAAGGTTTTTAATTCTCAATAAAAAATATTTTAAATAAAAAAAATTGAGAGCCATTCCTTGGTATATTATCTCTTCTTAATTTATTTAATTATAAAGTTACCAAATATTAACTCAGTTGTAAAGGTTATCATATAAATTACTAGAATTTTTTTTTATTTTGTATGTATACATTAAAGATTTAGTTAATTGCTATGCAAATGTAGCTGCTAATATTAAATATCAATAATATTAAATATTTAAATGTGTTTGCATGTCGAATATTAAAATAAACATCATAACTCCTTCTATACTAACCTCGGCATACCTACCAAGGCCCCTAAGATCGAAAGGAGCAGCCGAATATAAGATATTACGTAAGCTCTACCCTGACCAGCCTAACGTCCACGAGCAAGGTCTACGCTCAGCTGTTATTTTAAATAAATGTTTCAAAATAGATTTTAGTTTGATATATTTAGTTCTTATAATATCAACATAATTTAATAATTAGTGTAGCAAATAATTTTGTTTGTGTATTCAATATGGTTTAATAATTTATTGGCTAGGATTTTTTTTTTTTTTAGTTTTTTTTTTTGTTGACGTAAAACTGTTTGAGTTATTATTGAGTTATCCTGCATCTGTCAATACTTCTTTTTTATTCAATTTTAATTCTTATTTATTTTATACCAGACTTAAATGAAAAGAAATTTTTCGTCGTTTCTGACTTCTCCAAAATTTACTAGATAAGCGTTCAAAGCTACCAATAAATTACAAAAATTACTTATTTACATGACAGTAATTTGACCCATTTGGACATACAGAGTTGAGCTTTGGGGCTCCACTAAACCTTTCAATACTTCTCGTACCCAATCCTTATTATCCAAAATCCTCAATATCTCCTTATTGTGCCACAAGCAAATTTATACATACAAATCTTAATTTTTATATGTTGCTGATTTGGCCTTAAACAGGTACCTATCCTTTCATAGTAAACTCCATATCCATTCGAATCTACTAGTCTCCTTACTAGCATTACACTGAATTGACGATCATTCTCCACGGCGTCTGAAAAGAAGATGGCCAAGAGACCTTCTAATGTAGAACTTTTATTGATGTGCTACTAGTGAGTAGTTCTAGACATGTCATTGTGATCATTTTCCACAAATTTACTTGTTTTATACAATGTATACAGCTGTAAATATCAATAAATAGATTTAAAAAAAAAAAATGAACATTTGTTTTTTCTTGTAGCTATCAATATCAGTTATTTATCTGCAAACAAATTGTTTGATTTGAAAAAAAAAAAAAAAATGAACACTGAAACTATAGCTGCAGGATTTCATCCAAAACTATTTAGTTATGAAGGAAAAAATAGGAATTCATGGAAAATATGGCTTATTATTGTCAAGATATGATGGCATGAGTTAATCAAAGTCACTTTTTAAACAGGTTTTGTAATTAAATCGTTAATGTTTATATGTTATTTTTTAATTACTAGGAAGTAACAAAAGTCCTTGTTCATGAACATTAATAAGAATGCTCCTTTTGCTCCTACTATTTATGTCAATAGTATAGTTATGTCTACATGTTTACATTTTACTTCAACGATTAACATCCTTTAACTTCTCTCCTTTATTTGAAACAGGGGCTTGAAAATAAGGAATTTAAAAGGTTTTAAATAATTCGCATGACAAATGTTGAGTGGGAGAGAATTCCAAAGCTCTGACGAGATAATTAGGAAGGATTTATCATATGCTGCTGTTCTGTGGGAAGCGAAATATAGTTGATTGGATATAATTAATTTAAGTTGTAGAAGATTGCTCTCATGACTTTATTATGTATATATATATATATATATATATATATATATATATATATATATATATATATATATATATATATATATATATATATATATATATATATATATATAAACATAATGTGTGTACATCCCAATAGGGCCAGTCACCCCGGGAAGTGCTGACTATTACTCCCGAAAGGGAAGGCCTATGCATGGAAGAAAGGAAAGAACATGTATATGATTTATATTTATAGAACAAATGCTCTAAACAAAAAGTCAATATTTTTATTTTATATTTTTTCTTTTCTCCTGTTTATATTCTGAATATTTATTGTTGAATCTGTATACAATTTCTTTTGCATAAATAAAAGGCTATTTTCATTCATCATTCATATACGAGTATATATATATATATATATATATATATATATATATATATATATATATTTATTTATATTAAATATTGTAAGATGTCAAATTTGGATTGATTAAGTATGCTGTGTTTTTAGTAACCCATTTAAAATGGGCAGCACCATTTTTATATCATATTTATATATATATTTTATATATTTTACACATTTTATATATTACATTATATTATATATTATAATATATATTAATAAAGTGTTTCTCTCTCAGTGATCTGTCGGTGCCAATTTTTTCAGATTCTGTTATCACGGGTTCTGAAAAATGCGGCCAAACCTCATCTGGCCTTGCGTACGTGGCTGCAAGATTGTTTCGTGTGAGTAATACATTTATTATCAATTTACTAAGCAATTTTTTTTATTTTGTTTGAAGTTTCTAACTCATTTCTTCAATTTTATATCTTTCCTTAGGTAAAAAACTACAACTTATAGGGGTTACTTCGAACAAAGTTGTTGACACCTGGTAGAAGACTACTTTGATGAAGATTTTTTCTGTGATTTTCAGCGTTAAGGATCGATGTTTCTAGTATAAATAACATCAAATTGATGTTACCTAATTAATTGATAATTTTAAGTTATCTACGCACTTTCGTTTCTTTGTATACATCAAGTAAGCTGTATTGTTATAGCCTAAAATTAAATATTTATAAATCATTAGAAACAATAAAATCGTTCTAAACCAATCTAGATTTTTGTTTAAATGACTTTAAACGATTTTTTTCTAATAGGAACGGAAAACCAAAAAAAAAAAAACCCTAAATAAAATAAAAATGTAACCTACCTGGCCCTTCCCCCTCCACTCTTGATATATATCAGAAGTCCGTTTGACCTCCTCAGGTAAGTAGCAATATATTTGATTTCTTGTCTTTACTTTAGTATATATAATCCATGAAATATAGTGCTGATGTTTTGAAAATGTATGTTAAGAACTGATGATGAATGTTTAACATTCGAAATTAGTTTTCAAATAAAATAATTGGAAATTAATTCATTAATCCTAATTGTATTGAGAATTTTATAACCTCATGCGTACTTCAAGTGTTTTTTATTTTTTGTTTTCTCAACAAATCTGGTTAACCGCATTGGAGGATTTATAGTTGAATTTTGCTCAGAAGTGATTTTTTTTTTCTAGGTATTTCGACTTAAAACTTAAAAGAAGAATACTAAAAACAGGAAATAATTTTTTTTTTTTAAACTAAAATTATTAATGAAAGTGGTTACTTTAAAAAAAAAAAAAAAATGAACCCGATCGCGCTGCAGCCCATGTGCAAAACCTGTATCGAAGCAACCCCCGTTTACGGTAATGTAATATTTCAATTATTTTAGTAAGTCAGTGAATCATTAGTTCACCGTTGTTATTTATCTTCAGAAGAGTTAACACTATACTTGAATACTATATACTATATTTTAACTACATTATTTTCATAGTTCTAGGAAGGTTAAATGATTATAAAATTTACAAATATAAAGATTTAAATGTACAATGTTGAATCACACTATCATATACTTTTATGTTTAGAAATTAAAATCCAACCAGTTGAAATCAATAAAATTATTTCAGCCGAACAAAAATTATGACCAAATAAAAATGTCGATTCTTTGCTTTCTGATATGTGTAGAAATATGATTGATGAGCCTTTGGTTCCAAGCACGGATAATGCAGTGCATCATCTTAATAGTGTCGGTCCATCTGGATTATCAACTCATACATTAAAGTTTAAGAAATTACTGCTATGTGTGGAAATATCATTGCACAAATCAAGCTCATTGCATAGTTGAATACAAGATTTTTGTCGATAAACAAACGAAACTTCAATTATTCGTTAAAGTTCTTTAAGAATAACTCATAAGCTAAAGTTTATGAGAGCGGGTGTAGCTGCGACGGGGGTTCATAGTTATTCAATATATTGCAAAACTAACATACCTTCTGATTTGGAAAATAAAAAAAAATAATGAAATGGCCAACTTCCTGAGCTGAAGGTTTGCAAAAATTACGAAATATATTTATTGTTGGAAGTAGCGTCAGTAATATTACACCACTTTGAAGCCGATGGTTATCCTATGGATGGATACCATCTAATGGATGGACAGTATCCTCCTGGGGCGAGATAGGCTGCGGATCCCCCCCCCCACCTGGGGCACCTTGCAACACAGCCAGCCCAGAAACCTTGGGGATGTGGCCTTAAACCTCTTTGCCGATCATTGTTGCTTTCAGCCACTGTTTTACTTAAAATATTCCACAGTCGTTACGTTATTAAATACTAGGCGTTCGATATAGGATTAGTTTTTGAATTCCATAGGAAATGTGAATTAATGCGTTAGAAATGAATTTGTCGATAATTCGAGCAAAGTTTAGGTAAAATTTGAATAATTGTCAAAAACCAATATGGGAGAAATAATTATAACGATTTAGAATAGGACAGAATAGAATAGAAAAATAATTTTATTCTGGGGCAAAGTCCCTTAAGAATAACAGATAAGTACAGGTATAAATAAATTAAATCTGGTCAAAGACATTATGAGATAAAAAAAATAAAGAAAAACACTAATACAATAATGATACTATGCACATAGATAATAGTTAAATATATTGAAAAGAAAATTAGATAACATTCAACAAATGAGAGAAAATAAAAAATAAAATAAAAAAAAATCTTTTAGTACAATGATTAGATTTGTATGTACAATAGAAGTACCTTAATGTTATAGTAATGTTATAATCATAAAAAGTGAAATTTGTATTAAATGGAATCTAAATTATGTAAGAACTGAATCTGAGTCTGAATCCAGCAATGCCATAACAATTTTTGACTAAGTAGGTAGATAGTTCTATAGGTTTATATGGGTGAAATATTAATAATGTTGCGTTGAAATTTATTTTCCTTCAGGAAAATAATTTTAAGAATTTTTTTTTTTTATTATCTATTTATTGAAATTTACAACTATATGAAAAAACAAAAAAAAAAAAAAAAAAAAAAAAAACACTATCTAGTAAATGTGATTACATCAATCATAAGAACATATCAATTCCACAATCCCTATCCAGTTCCACAAACACCTTTGTTTGTGTTTGGAAACTCAATGAGAATATAACGAATCAATTAGGCGGATTGGTTTTAATTTTATATATTTTTGTGAATTGAGTTCTGGGACTCCACTAAACCATCTAATTCATCACGTTTCTAATCCTTACAATCCAAAATCCCTCGAAAAATCCTTAAAGCTCCTTAATTAGTCACAAATGGAATAATCCATAATGACCTAAACGTTCCAAATGTTGTTGATTTAGCCCAAAGTAGACAACTATCCATCCACAGTAAACTCCATAACCATTCAAATCCTCTAGACTCTCAACTTGCTTCCCATTCTAAATCAATCAACAACCCTCCGAGGCGTCTGAAAAGAGGATGGCCTCGGGACCTTCTGTGGCACTTGTGAATAGTCTTTTAAATGCACATAATGTGCTCAGTTAAGCTAGGTTTGTGGGTATCAAAAGAAGCTATTTTGATAGTTGTATACATAATGGCATGTCTGTAAATAAATGTACTTGACCCGATAATAAATTTTCAGCATGGGTCAAAAATATTGTTTATTTTAAATATTAAGCCTGTTTCCGTGTCCCACCACTCAAATGGTCTGTGATTGATATATTACGCTTATAGTTATGATAGAATACAATTTGTGTTATTTCATGCTGGGTCAATTATGTTTTTATCACAAATATTTTACCTTACTTTTACCATTATCTATACTTCTATCGAAAACGAAACTTCTGAGCTATAAGACAAGATGGGTCAAATCCGTGCTCTAAATGTGTCCCCAACTCTCCGACTATATTCATAGGTGTTACAGCTATAACAGAGTACACATATTATTGAAGTAAGGCCGGAACATGAATTTTTGAATTGTAAATAAGTAAATAATACATTATTACTATTATTTATTCAAAGCTCCCAATTCATTGCAAAAGACTCATTTACATGGCAGTGATTAGACCAACATGGACTTACGGAGTTGAGCTTTGGGGCTCTACTAAACCATCCAATCATTACAACAATCCAAAATCCTTCGAAAAACCCTTAATGCTCCTTACTTTGTCACCAATAAACTTATCCATAAAGATCTTAATGTTTCATATGTTGCTGATTTAGCCCAAACCAGATACCAATCCTTTCATAGCAAGCTCAATAACCACTCTAACCCTCTAGTTTCTCAACTTTCTTCCCTCTCTATTCCCAATAATCCTCTGAGGCGTCTGAAAAGAAGGTGGCCTAGAGATCTTCTTGTGTTTATTTTTACAGCACATTTACTTAATGTATATCTGTACAGTTGTAAATTTGAATAAATTGTAAATAAAAAAAAAAAACTATTATTTATTAAAGTGCTGCCAGTGAGTAGTTGCTTCACAAGTAAATTACATGCTATTATGAACGTTGAAACCACATTTACTAGATGTATGTTTTTTTTTTTTTTTTTTTTTTTTTTTTTTTTTTTTTTTTTTTTTTTTTTTTTTTTTACAGTTGTACATGTTAATAAATAAATAATAAAAGTATATTTATATATATATATATATATATTTTTTTATTTAAATTATCTAAATTTTCATCGTGGGCCAAAAATATTATTTTTCATTCCTTAAAAAATATTTTTCCTTAAAAAAGATAAGTTAAATTAGATTAGGTTTCCTTAAAAAAAAATTACATTTTTTGACTTTTACTTGGTTCGTTGATATGAGAATATCTTCGAAGCTATGTAATATTTGTTTATTGTTTTGTTACATTAGATAACCGATATCGATGGATTATTTAATGTAAAAAACAAACTATTTAAATTCAGGATAAAGCTAGGTGCATAGAGTAGACTAAATATAGGCAGTGCAGTGACCCTCCATGCACCGGGTGGTGCAACTGCAGTGGAAAGGGAACCGCGATATTTCTGAGCGCTCTAATCCAGGGCAAGGACGGCCGCGTGTACTCCGGGTCCTCGTTTCTTCTCTCGGCGGTTAGTGGATAGTGGTTAGCCGCTGGGGGGAACCTAGGCATCTTTATTCCATTGTCTAGGAAAATAATAGCAAACAAAAGATTTAAAATAGGGGAACGGAATAAACAACTCTGAGTATTTAAAATTTTCTTTTATTTCTATATTCACACTGCTCATTCACCAGTTATAAATATAACTATTTATATTCACACAGTGAATGAGCTGATAATGTATATAGTACCTTGTAGCTTTGAGGAACAGTATCACTCAATAATATACCCAACACTTGGCGTGGATCAAAATACAGTGTCTTACTCGATATAACGAATCTCAAGGAGAACGAGAAAACTTCGAGCTATCGAGGATTTCGATATATCGAGTTTCGATTTATTGAGATGATTTCTGACTGACTTCGATATATACAGGTTAGAGGTTTATAATAAAGTACTCAATGTAACTATAGAAAATATGTACGTACATATTTTATTGAAATAATAATGATTAATCATAATCCTCTAATTCGTCTCTTATTCAATCCTTACTGTCCAAAATCCTTCAAAAAATATTCACTGCTCCTCCTTAATCCTTTTATACTAAACTACATAACCATTCAAATCCACTAGCCCATCAAATTGATTCCCATTCTATTCCCACCAAGCCTCCTAGTTCTCTAAAAAGAAAATAACCTCGGGACCTTCTCATTTAGAATTTTTATTAAAGTGCCTACCAGTTGGTAGTTGCTTTACAAGCAATTGACATGTAAATACGAGCATTTTCTTCAAATTTACTAGTATTTTTTTAACCGAAAATTCAACCAAATATGTCCTTTTCTTTTGTCTGTTTTATTTTATATGATTTAGTCTTTTTAAACCTTTCGCATACTTTTCCTGCTTACAAATTAAGATAAAACTTTTTTTTTATAACGGTTGAAATCGAATATATTAAAAATAAATAAATAAACAAATGAATAAAAATCATTTATACTACAGTAACTTAAAAAACGTTTTTTTTTTTGTTTTTTTTCGTATTCAAGTTCTTAGTTAGCAATGGAATCTTAAACATTCCAACTGAAAACTCAATTTCGGTTTGAACCCCGACCCCGTTTCAATTGAACTTTCACTTCTAATTGTCTTGCAGAGGAAAGCGAAATTTGAAAATTAGATTCCTTTCTAGAAAGGAAAAATAAAGAAGATATGAACAATAATATGAAGCAGTAACTTGACGAAGAATCAAAAGGAAATTGATGTCATTTATTATCATGTCAACAAACCTATTCTATTTTCCTTCTATCCTTTATCTAGCTATTCCAGATATGACGGGAAATAAGGTCATCTATTACACCAGGCCTACTTTGCTCGAGTATTATATAGTTTAAGTCACTATCGAATTGACCTTAGATATAACTATCGCGTATCAAACACGTTTTATCACTGACGTCTAAGTCAAAACATAATTTGGTTCATTAGATTTGAAGCTTCTTAGCTCGGATCCTAGAACAGAAGTTAGAAATAATCCCATTAAACACTATCTATCAATATATATATACACATATAAACACGAGGGTCGTATATATATATATATATATACAGAGGTGTTATGTCGGAGATCGTCGATCGCAACAGACAAGAACTCGATAAGTCCAATTAACTAGATTTGTGAAAAATGGGTTAAGTTTTGCTTCTTAATGAGACCTAAAGTGTATATTTTAAGGCAAATTGTGTTTTTAGAGTAATTTCACGATTTTAGAAAAATATTAAAAAATTGCCTATTGAAAAGTACACAAATTTAACTTATCGATTTCTTCACCAAAAGCCGAAATTTATTCTGGTTTTATTTAAACACAGTCAGCTTTTTTTCAATTCATCATACCTAGATACCAAGAGCTTATTACGAATTATGTGTTTTTCAAAATACGCGGGTATGGAACAAAATCGAATTGTCGAATTGATTGTCTTGTCAGACATGAGCCAGTTCACCCCCATTAGTGCCAACATCTGACTTCAATTTACTAAAAGATTTAAGAGATCTCTAAGCCAGGTCCTTTTCAGCTTTCTTTGAGTTTATCCAGAATAAACCATTATTTGTCGTCTGGGGTGTTAGTCATGAAAACTTTAGAAGTCTGGATATTGTCCTTTACAGTGGGTATGTTTAAGTATGTATGCGATATTTTTTTCAAAGAGGCACCTGGATCAGTTTGGTATGTTTGTTAATATTATTGACAGATTTTTTTTGTGATGACACATGTTTATTATCAGTAAACAATGATCCTTCCATTGCCTCCCAAACATTCCAATCCCATATCCTAAACATTCAAGAATGGTGTCAAAAATGGATAATCAAAATAAACCCAAAAAATCTCACCAAATACCCTTTACCCTTTGTCGTAAACTTACGACTTCCTGTCCTACAGTATCCTTCAAGGATAATCCACTAATTTCTGTTAAACAGATCCGCTACCTAGGGCTCCACTTGGACAAACGTCTTACTTGCAATCAACATACAGACTAAAGCGCAAGAAACTGCTCGTCGTTACAGACTACTTCAATATTTACTAGACAAACGATTAATGCTCCCAATTCATTACAAAAGACTTATTTACATGACTGTGATTAGACCTATTTGGAGGTACGGAATTGAGCTTTGGGGCACTACTAAACCATCTAATTCATCTCGTATCCAATCCTTACAATCCCAAATCCTTCGAAAAATCCTAAAAGACCTCAATGTTCCAAAGTTGCTGAGTTAGCCCAAACCAGATACCTATCCTTTCATCGTAAGCTCCATAACCACTCAAATCCATTAGTTTCTTATCTTGCTTCCCACTCCATTCCCAATAATCCTCCAAGGCGTCTGTAAAGAAGATGGCCTAGAGATCTTCTGGTGTATAATTTTTATTGAAGTGCTACTGATGAGTAATGCTTTTCAAGTTTTGACGTGTTATTATAATCGTTATCAGCTCATTTACTTAATGCATATATTTGCAACTTACAAGTAGTAAATTTCAATAAATTGACACATAGAAACCTATAGAAAGAGAAAGAGAAAGTTTTCTTTCAAATAGACGTGGTTATTAACTTATATTTATAAACTACAAAACGCTTAATTGGGCGTTGGTACAAAATTTACTATGGATTTCTGAGCAGGGAGAAATTCATTTTCATTTTCATAGGGACCAGCAGTATACTTCAATTGACGGAGATTTAAAATTTAACGGGATACGATGTATTACATATATATCAGTCGGAGTCACACTGATATTAATTCTATTGATGTGTAAGTAATATTATAATAGTAATAATAAGTTCTATATTTAGAGACCTTGAGTCCCTTGAATAAAAAATAATATACAGTAAGGGCCTTCAGATCCTTACAATGGAATAATATTTATAGAATAAAATAACAAATAATAATAATTAAATAAAGTACAGTGATTAATCTTTAGAGGCAGACTAAAACTTCACAAAAGTTTTCACCCTTCACGTGTTCCCCCCTTTTTGTCGTTCGTGTAGCTCTCATAGGCGAATTTTTCGATTAGCAGTTTTCAGTTATATTTAAGTAAAAAGTTCTTTAAAAATGATATTATTTTACTCAACAACACCAATAACCTGAAATGGCTAATTAGTTAGACATGAGTTCTTGAACGAATCTTTATGATATTTCGGAGAAGCTTTTAACTGATTTTACACCTTTCATCAAAATATGAAACCAAAATAAAATGCATAATTGAAGGGTTTAGTGGATGAAGGGGTTACGTCACATTTAAAAAAAATACAATTTTGTTCATTAGATGAAGAATTTATATGCAGCAGTGTTAGGTAGCAAAGTCTGAATATTTCATAACAACTAGAAAAAGATATATGAAGGAGATGAAGGGGCTATGTAACATTTTCTTTGTAACATTTTCTTGCAAAAGAAAAATGTAAAAAAAAAAAAATCTATAGCATAAATTACTTTAACCTGTGTTTTGTTTAATAACCTCTTCTTTCAACAAATCCTTCAATTATGAAGAACACAATTCAATGACCTAATAAACTCCAGACAGTTAACAATCTGTTGAAAACTACAGCTCAAGGTGAAAACATTCGTGCGTGAACTTTTTTCCATATTTCGGTCACGAAGACCCTACCGTAGAAATTAACCGAAAACAGCATCCGTCGTTTGGAAATAGTCTCGTGAGTACGCAACAAGGTAACTGAACCCATCCGCAACCCGATCTCACCCGCGATATCAACACTATACTAGGTTTTGGGTTCCCGGAGCTTCATGAAGATATGGAATCGTGAGGGAGGCTTTCGAAATGAAATTAACTAAGATTTTTTGGGATGATGTAATTATTATTCAAGCGAAACGAAATCGATCGCTGAAAATTCGGCATTTATCTTCTATTGGACATTTTTTCAATTGGCGGAATATTTAGAAAAAATGACGATACAAATTAGTCCAGAAATATGAGAATCCTAAGAAACGTTTTAGTAGGAGCCTGATTCTAAGATTATTAATTTTCTAACCACAACAACATGACTGAATTTTCTAAGACGTGAAAATTATCGATAAGGGATAATGACTTTCTTATTTTTTTTTATTTGGAGCCTAACTTATGCACTCCAACTAGGGTAGGTAGAAAGGGTTTTACTTCAGGTTACCAACCTATTCTAGCCATGGTGGGAAGATTAAGATTCATTTCGAGATTACAACACGGAAAAAACTTTAACCCACCTGGGTGGGATTCGAACACAAACTTCTGTACCTACCACGGTGAGACCCAAAAAATCATGTATGTAAAAATACCTGAGCAGATTTCTTCTTTAAATCTTACTACAGCTCAATTTTTTCAAACAATGCACTATGTGAAGATCCAAACAATCTGTTAGTGGTCAATGCTTTGGAGATTCTTGTGTTCGAGTTGGTACCTTTTTTTTTTTAGTGTAGAACCTGTATTTATTATACATTTTGAAGACCGTTACCTAATTTTAAATAGTTCTTTTACACGGAATAGAATCTTGAAGGCCCAATCCTAAATATACACCTCTATTAAGAATATAAATCTTCACTCCTTCAGCAATGCGCACAATGACCATCACTCCAAACCATTTTGGCAACTGAAAATAGCACTTAGATGGAATTTAATGTGTAATATTTTTTTATAGCTGTTCTGTTTTTAATACTCTTTTATTAACTTCACCTGTATGTAACGGAATCTTGCATTGTGATTTTCATCAATTTCCAGCAATCTGATCATATTGATTGTTTGCACACAATGAAAATACAATAATTGCACAACTTTGTTTTAATTTTCTGCCTTAGTCCAGTCGAAATACCCTCAAAAAGGGGGTTTTCCTTGTAAAAGGTGGAGTAGTAAATTTTATGACTCATTGTCAGTATGTTCCAGATGGATCCTGAGAATAAAATATCAAAAATTTGATTACATTTGATAAGCTGATTTTTTTTTTTTTTTTTTTTTTTTTGGGAGGGGGCAAAAAACATTTTTGAAAAAAACATATGCAAAATTTGATTAATGCGTTTAGCCAATCGACTGTTGAAAATCGACGAATTTCGCCAACTTTCTCAAAAAGTTAGTTTTGGTCATGTTTAAGAGTCTATAACACAAAAATGGCTAATCCAATCAAAAAATGTTATATACTAATAGTTGTAGATCATTAGATTTTGTCTAAAATAGGTTTATAATTATGAAATAATTAATTGTTGTTGATTAATATATTTTTTATTTTGAAGAGAAAAGATTTGCCCAGTCGGGATTCGAACCCGAGTCTCCACTTTTCATGGATGTTCAATGAACATTCATCCCCGATTTGTACTTCGCAACTGCGAGTGCCCGGGGGTATGGATCAGTGAAGAGAAAAGATTTCCCTGGTTCGGATACGAGCTCGGTAGCCTAGTGGATAAGGCACCACGCTAGAAAAGTGGAGACTCGGGTTCGAATCCCGACTGGGCAAATCTTTTCTCTTCAAAATAAAAAATAAAATAGGTTTAGTTCGGTTCACTATTAAAGCGTGTTTATTGATTATTTAATTTTTTAATTGAACCATTACATTTTCGTTTGAATGATTGTTAAAATCGACCATAGCCTATTAGAACTTCAAGACTGCTCGGCACATTTTCCATTTCAAAACAAATACTATTGTATTTATTTTCGTTAAAATTAATTTGAATATAGATGCACAGTAGCTCAGTTGGCAAGTCACGAAAATGCCAAGCTCCCGGCCTCAAGTTAGAAAAGTTATATTCTGTTATTTCAGAAGTGGATCGACTTCGAGAAAAAGAGAGCTTCTTAAGCCACACCCAATCACTATAAAGCGGTTTATTATAATAAAGCATTACATTGTCTACTCTACTTATTAACATTAAGTTTACAACTCGAAGTTTCGTAAGAAACTAATCATGTAAGGACCGTTGGTGCAATGAGAGATATTTCATTAGCGATATGTGGTGCGATCACGCGACTGTGAACCTTTTTTATCCGCCTCCCTTTAGATTTCAAGTATTCTGTATCGCGTACCTTATATCGTTAACGATATATCACTTATCCTATATCGCCTCAGTGTGAACGCGGACGTAGTGGTACAGGTTGTTTCTTTTTTAGTTGGAATAAAGTCTTCACTAGTTATGAATAATTAATACTCCATTTATTCATGTATCCATGTATTCAATACCTTGCTTCTCGTTAAACGGTTAGGTGAGTATCTTCTCAGCATGAAAATAGCTGCTGATAGAATCGTGCCCATTATTTGACAGCTCATATATTTCAAATCGTTGCTTCATTGATCTGGAATTCATTTCAGGATTTCCGAACAATCCCCAGACTTGGAATGCGGAACATCTGAGAGACGTCCTTGAAAGGTATTCGGCAAAATTGTTTCAATCTGCATTAATGCAGTAATGGCCGTATTTTGGAAATGGAAGAATAATTTAGAAAAAAAAAAACTGTTGTGGTTATTAGCTGACGAAAATACTACCTGTATTTTGCCAGTAATTGGCACTCGAAAAACCATTAGCCGCCGACGCTTAAGTATATCTATCGGCTGAGAAATAGGGAAAGAACTGTTATTATTTCTAGGGCGTCGGTGAAGTCTCTGTATAAAGATCGCTCGTTGGGTAGTCAAGTAATTGACTGTGCAATCTCTAAATTAATATTAATTTAAATAATTCGACATATCAGGTAAGTTGAAACTAGATGCATAAAGTCGATGATCAACCAAAAGAAATTACCATTACTCTAGAATAGGACTAGAGACCCAGAGACCAATTGTAAAATATGACAATGAAGCTCTCGTAATGCCTAGCTTCTATTTTTATACTTCGAATATCGTGCTATATTTGAAAATTGTACTTAGATTAGAACCTCAACAATCCGACCCCTATGGGACCAAGGGATAGTATGGAACGGCCAAAAGTTCATCATTAATTTCATGATTTAATTAATTAATTGATTTCATTAAAACATGTTTTTATAATAAAAAGTGTATTGTAATTATTTTAAAAGTTATATATTCTTAATATTTATAAAAAATAAAATTAAATGAAAAATAAACTTTGTTCTGGGACAGACTATCCACTAAGAATAATTAAACAACTCAGCACATCAGTATTAAAAATTAAATTATGAGAAAAAAAAGAGAAAAGAAGAGAGAAGAAACAAAAAAATTAAAATTAAAAAAATTAAAATTAAAAATTAAAGTTGAGTTAAAAAAAAAAAAATAATAAAAAAACAATCAACAGTAAAAATTTTAGCACACTTATGTACATTTACATTTTTGTGGAAGATTGAAGATCTAGGAGATGGATAAATAAAAGATGTTTAAAAGAAGTTAAGGAAGAGGCTTTGCGAATATGGATAGGTAAGGAATTCCAAAAAGAGGTAGCACGGATGACGAAGGAGTTTTAAATGAAGGCAGTTCTATGTTGTATGGTTCTAGGTTGGAAGGTTGGGATCTTGTATTCAGGTGGTGAATGGAGGAACGCATAGTAAGTAGGTCTATATATAGGAAGGTTTATTGATTTTTAATGACTGGAATAGGAAAGTGCCGAGGAAGTATTTCCGTCGAAAATCGGGTAAAAGCCACCCTAGCTCATTCTCCCGGCAAGATCCGTGATACCGTCTGTCGACCGCAAAGGTAAATCTTATGAAGCAATTCATTGAACTGAATAAATAAACTGAATTTGTTACGTGATCCTAGTTGGTCAATACGAAAGAAAAAATATAGAAGGAAATAAAAACATTTTTAGTGTACACGTTATATACACTAATATAATAATATGTTTGCATAGATATGTTTTAGCCAGCTAATTATTCATAGGAGCATTGACCGTAATAACTGTATGGTGCTTAGTTTATAGCAAACTAACTCCCTTTTAAAATCGTTCATAATTAAGTATGCTCTAAACGTCGTTTTTAAGGTTCTATAAAGCAAAACAGGAATAAAATTTCAGCCACTTTTTGATTGTATCCAGAAAATTTGAAAGCTTGTACCTCAGTTTCCGTTTAAACCACAGAGTTTATTTTCTGTTCAAATTGTATACAATTTAGTTTAGTTTAGTATAATTTAGAATATAAAAAGGTTTTCTTTAGAACCAACTATGCAGCAGACATTTGGGTATAACGTAGAAAAGTTTAACTAGTTGACTCTTTGATTTACCAATTAGCGAGCGGGGTGCGCTTCAAGGTCCAAAATAACAAATTTGATAATGATTTATGTAATGAATATGATTTTGGTATTTTCAGTATTCCACTGGCGATGCACATTCCTGCTGTTTTTTTGATTTAGGAGCTCGACGATACTCGGATTGTTCATCTAATCAATGAATGATTGAGGAAAAATGCCTGATTCCGATCAAGGTAAATATTAATGGTCCAATGACATTTTAAAAATAAAAGATAATCAAAAGAACCACAGAAATCCATCATTACAAATTCGGTAACAGTTACTATGTAATTACTATCTTCGCAATAACGGTTATATAAATTCGACTTATTCCCTAATTAAATGGCACAGAACATATTAAAATACCACTCACGGCGAGTAATATGCGACTAACCAATAATTATATCCGATAACAATCACGTGTTACGACCGCAGTATTTGTACTCGAGTCTCGACTGAGCAGGGAGGGAAACGTGCCATTATAAACGCATCGATTAGTTTATTTCTGAGGAATTAAATTCGTGAAATAAAAAAAATAAAGTAAGGTAGAATGCGTTTATTCGCTGACTACTCAAACACCAATCAGCTTCATTCTGTTTACTTTTATTTAATTAATTTTTTATTTTCCTTCGTTGCCTTCGTTTAAATACATTTATTGAAATTTACAACTGTACAAAATTTATACATCAAGTAAATGTATTGACAACGATTATAAAACCATGTTAAAACTTGAAAAGAACTACTCATCAAAAGCACTTTATAAAAAATTCTACACTAGAAGGTCTCTAGGCCATCTTCGTTTCAGACGCCTTGGAGGATTATCAGAAATGGAGTAGGAAGCAAGTTGAGAAACTAACGGATTTGAGTGGTTATGGAGCTTCCTATAAAGGTATCTGGTTTGGGCTAAATCAGCAACATATGGAACATTAAGATCTTTATGGATAAGTTTATTGGTAACAAAATAAGGATCATTGAGGATTTTCCGAAGGATTTTGGATTTTAAGGATAGAATACGAGATGAATTAGATGGTTTAGTGGAGCCCAAAGCTCAACTCTGTACGTCCATATCTATGTTATCACAGTCATGTATATGAGTCTTTTGTAATTAATTGGGAGCTTTGAACGTTTATCCAGTAAATGTTGGAGTTGTCTGTAACGACGGGCAGTTTCTTGTAGTTTTAGTCTTTAAAAAAATAAAAGTAAATTAAGTTTTGTTACAAAACCTTATAAAATTGGTTTAATAATTAATTTTTTCAATGAAACTTTTTCAATTGTATGTATGTTGGCTGGGAAAGATGCTTCTACTGTTTCCACTTCAGTGCCAACAGATTTATCCATAATTTTGTCACTGCTATATCGTGTTTCAAAAAATTGGAGGACAGAGCTCCACCGAGCTCAAAAAATTGGAGATTTAGTTCTTAATTCAAACTTTTGTTGGCAGAACTCCTAATTTATTTATTTAGCTTGCTACTAAATGTTTCGGAACTTTAGTCTCATCTTCAGGTTTCTCATTTACTGTGGTTTATGCACATTGTCCAATATCATAATATAGGCCCATATTAATACTAACACTTAGTCTACTGAGTCTACTAAGATAGTTAAGTAGACTAAGGCGCAGTGCACACTGGAGAAACTGATTTCTAGAAACATGAAACTGAAGTTGCTTGCAACAGATTAAAGTTAACGTTTCATGAAACGCTGTGTGCACCAAACTACGTTAATCATATCAGTTGCTTGCAACTTCAATTTCATGTTTCTAGAAACCAGTTTCTCCAGTATGCACTGCGCTTAAGTGTTAATATGGATCTATATTATGAGTGGACAATGTGCATAAACCAATAGTAGTAAGCTAAATAAATAAATTAGGAGTTGTGTCAAAAAAAGTTTGAATTAAGAACCAAATCTCCTTCTGTATAAATTGTAAAAAAAAATCGATATTTTTTTCGATACCCATTCTTAATTATTATAAGCCATAACCACTTCTAGTTCATTTGTCTATTTTTATAAGACGAGGACCCTTAAGATTCTTAGCATGCCATAACTAGTCACGGCCTCCTATATTCTTTTTTTTTTTTTTTTTTTTTGCGTCTTCTTTATGATTCTCTGTCCTCCCGATTGAATAGGGCTGACCTCCGAAAGCAGACATCTGTTAGTGGTTATTACCTTGTATTGTAGATAAATAAAGTCCTGAATAAAAGACATGGCAAACAAGGGCCTACCCAGAAGGTCGCTCCGTGCCCCACGATATCCAATTTAACCAAATTATACAAGCTAAATGTTTACAGTAAATAGTCGAAGCCAAGGCCAGGCTAGATGTGGGTCAGAAGGAATGGTACCTGCATAGCCGCTGTATCAAATGTCAGTTTCGTTGCTCAACTCGCTCGCATTAAGGCCGTTTTCGCCAACAATGGATATATGACTTGATATAATACTTTCTAGTCTGAGGTGGGCGGTCGGTCAGTTCTCTCGTTCTTTGTTTCGGTTATAAATAAAAGGCAATACCTCTTTCTATTTGGGTGCAGCTGAAGGTTTCGTAGCCTCTGGCTTCACTATCGGAAATCGAAATATATAATGTTTCATAGTTTAATACAACATGTATATGTATTTATTTTTTATACTTTTACAGATACTGTATAAAACATAGTTCTAAGTAATACACATTTATGTAAGATGTCATGGAGGTCTATCAAGATCAATGAGAAATTTACATAAAACCAATATGAAATATTATGTATGATAAACATCATTTCAATAATTGTTTATAGGTAAACACATAACGTATTAAAGAAATAATAATTAAAGGTTGAGCCTATCGGATAAAGAAAGAACAACATGGAACATGTTTTAGGGGTTGTCTCCTTGTCCGTCAATGCTCATATGTTCTTTATTTTTTACCTCTTACCTGTATGATTTTAAATTATTAAAACTTTTTTTTTTTAATAATTTATTGAAATTTACAACTGTAAAAAATTTACACATCAAGTAAATTAACAAACATATTAAAAATCAACACGTGCATGCTGTGACCGCCATCATGGAAAATTGCGGCGGATTTTAGCACTATTTTAATTGTGTCGCTTATATCTCATATAATATGTAAATTTGCTTGATAGAGTATATTTGCACTATTAAAGAGTACTAAATAAGTGACAATTTAAACCTAATCGAAGCTTTGTAGATCAATTGGTTGCTGAGATACAGCTCTCCTAAAAAGTTGTGATTTCGGCTAAGTAGGTCGCAATGCTCCGTGAAAACACGTTTGTCGGTCCTCTTTTGGCTGTAGCTCCGAAACTGTTTTTCCCATCCAAAATTTATTTTTCTCATCTGAAAGCTAGTTAAATTTACTATCAGACACTACATATGAAATTTTGATCAGTCCCGTAAAATCACCTATACAAGCACGCTGAGAATCCGGTACTGTTGTGAAAACAACTCATGAAATGTTGTGAAGTCATATTTGAAACCCTTACATAGTTCTACACATATGCAAAGTTTCCCATTTTACATATACCTGGATAGGTAGAAATACCTTCCCCTGTAAAAACAGACTCATCTATCCATAAATTCACCTCAAAAAGTTGTATTCTTCAATATCATCTTCATTCAGAAGCTAACTACAAAATTGAGATCTATGTTCATTATCATTGGGTTTTAAATCTTACATTGTAATAAAGCAAATCCTAAATAATAATAATAATAAAACAAATGTAATAACATAAGATCCATTGATCTGGTGTAGCTTTTTTGACATTTTTCCTTTACTTTCAATTTAACAATAATTTTTTTCTTTACTTTTTATTCCAATGAAGAGTTTATTATGTTTAAAATGAACCTTCCCATTAAGGGTTTATGATAATGTTTTATTTACACAAGTAACTGATTTGTATGCGGAATGAGAAAACCATGTTTTTTCGGTTTAAAAAGTCGAAACAGAATCATTACTTTTAACATATCATTCGAAAGCTAATTAAGTTTTCAAGCTTTTGTGCGATTTTCAGTTTTGAGGATAGTTTCTTCGAAAAACGGTAAGCGTTGAAGTAATTTAAGACATTGCAACTCCCCTAAATAAGGTGAAACTCAAGCTGTTATTTAGGTCACAAGTTTGTAAAATTCAAGATCACATGTACTCTGCTCTTATAGAAAATTTAATGCTAAATCCGAAAATGTGGTCAAAGTTTGAAAAATATTTAAACAAAATGGAGATATTACAGCTTTTATGGTAAAAAACCTGGTTTCCTCAAAAAAGTCTTTGATTTATCGTACATCTGCAACGGAAAAAGAGAGGTGAGGTCTGCGGTATTTTTCTACATTTTTGATCTAGTCTCACCCATTTTTTGATTTTGTTTTTTTTTACACAAAGAGGTACTCACCCTGTATACTATTTTTGGTAATCCGGCACTTCACTGATGCCAAAAGGGGTGGAATTTCGAGGCTGTATCGTGTAAAGTATATTATTCACATGAAAAATAAAACCATTTGTTGTCATAATTTCTTTTATTATGATCTGGGACAATATTATATCTGATTATGAAACCGATTTAACTTGCTAATCAATTAGATTAATTAAGAAGCAGTGAGGCGGCAATCACAACTGCTGATATGCAAAGAGCAAACGGTAAGGTGCCATTTGTGACGATTGCGCTATGCTGGAGGACGCGAAGACTCATCTTGGTCATACTTGGACAATGGCTCATTAACTGAAGTGTCCTAATTCTTCTTTTAGATGACCATGGCTTCCTTGCCGTCCGATCCGCTGTGGAAATACCAATCGTTAGGATTTCCCAGGGTTGGGTTTAGCATCCCTAGGCGGACCCAACCCTGACGTAGGTGTTACTATGACAAGAAAAAAAGACTTTGTGAAAAAAAAAAAAAATTATAAACTGAAAAAATGATTTCTGATAATAAACCGATGTTTTAAACAGCATTTTACAGAAAATAACTAATTTTAATTTTTTTTTATCGACATTAAACCTATCAAACAATCGAAATTCATTACAGTCCATTTAATATTTTCTGGCGTTCTTTTAAGCGTGCGCACTTATAACCGGTGGTTCAAAACGAAGACAATTTTTAAGTGTATAAGTTTCAAATTTATGTAAAAAAAAAAAAAAAAAAAATCCATATTGTAAGTATCTATAACAAATAAAATAAAATTTACTTGGTCTCAGAAAGACTAAAGCAACAAGAAACTACTCGTCGTTACAGACTACTTCAACATTTACTTGACAAACGACCAAACCTCCATTGCAATTCATTGCAAAAGACTTATTTATATGACTGTTATCAGACCTATTTGGACGTACGGAGTTGTGCTTTGGGGCTCTAAACCATCCAATTCATCTCATATCCAATCCTTACAATCCAAAATCCTTCGAAAAATCCTAAATGCCCCTTACTTTGTCACCAATAAACTTATCCATAAAGATCTTAATCCTAAGATAATCCGCCGAGGCGTCTGAAAAGAAGATGGCCTAGAGATGTTCTAGTGTCGAATTTTATTGAAGTGCTACTGATGAGTAGTTCTTTTCAAGTTTTTACATATCATTGTAATCGTTATCAGCTCATTTACTTGATGTACATATTTGTGTAGTTGTAAATTTCAATAAATTGATATATATATATATATATATATATTTATATATATATATATATATATATATATATATATATATATATATATATTGGTCTCAGATAGTAAACAATTTCGAACACAGTTTTGGATTTAATATTAAATTTCCTATAAGACCAGGGTTTACGTAACCTTGAATTTACAAACTTGGGGCCTAAAGAACAGCTTGATCTTCACCTTATTTAGTAAACTTACAATTTTTTATCGTGCTTCAACGCTCACCGTTTTGCGAAAAAAAAAACAATCCACAAAACTGCAAATAATACAAAAACTTGCAAATTTAATCTCCTTTCGAATGGTATGATTATGATGATTCCTTATCGTTTTTATTGCCGGAAAAACATGGAGTTTTCATTTGGCATACAAATCAGGTACATGGGTAAATGAGACTTGTTGACCAGATAATCGGTTATATGAAAATTGATATTTCAAAAAAAATAATGAAGAGTTAGTTTATTTTGTTTAAAATGCCGATTTTTTTAAAAATAGCTGTTCGTTAGGTCACAATTTTGTAAAATTCAAGGTTACCTAAATTCTGGTCTTGTGGAAAATTTAATGCTAAATCTGAAAACGAGATCAAAATAAACAAATGTTTGAGCAAAGAGGAGGTATTACAGTTATGGCAAAAAAGTGGTTTCCTCAAAAAAGTCTTTGAATTATCATATATCAACAACGCATTGGAATAGAAAGGTACGGTCAGTGGATTTTTTATTCATTTTTGGTCTAGTTTTACTAATTTTTTTTTTTTTTTTTTTTTTTTTTTTACATTAGGAGGGAATCACCTTGTGTATATGTGTGTAATAAATTATAGCATTACTGATTCCTTTATTTTATTATTTATCATAAAAATATGTAACTGTTCTCAAATATATCAATAATACAACAGATAGACCAGTAATTAAATATGATTTTAGTGTAGTAAATTTCGTTTTAAGGATAGTAAAAAGAAGATGGCCTGGAATGCAGTCTGGAGAATGAAAAATACGTTTGAGCTCAGAAAAAAATTTTATAGAGTGCCATCGTTTCGACCTCCCTTTTAGGTCTTCTTCAGGTCTAAAATTAAAAAAACAAAACTGACAGACAATCTAAATTACAAATGGAAATCAAAGGAGGTAATCGCATAAAGAATAATGGCATAAATATCATGATATACTTGAAAAATAAAATAATAGAGTAATAACAGCAACTAAAGTAAACAAACATATGATAAACAGAAACACGATACAAAGAAGTACGGTAAAGACGAGGACAGAGTAGGATAAGAAGGTAAAAAGATCTGATAATAATAATGTTAAAAGTTTAAAATAATTAAATAAAAATAAAATACTTTAAAATACTTTACTCACAGTATCCCAAATCATTTTCTTTATAAATTTCATTTCATTGGTTGTTTTTTTTTTTTAAATTATTATTTATAAAATATAACCATTGATATTTTTTTTTTTAAATTTTAGTCTGTGTGGTTCCTTTTCCAGCACCTTTTCAGCCTTCAAACGAACACTTAAAATTTTTATTTTTTTATTTTAAGCTTATACAGTAAGTATTATCGTAGTTTGCTAGGATAGCTAAAGGAGTGCGGCTGTTAAAAGAACGCCAGATATGAGAGAACTTATAGTATATAATTGTAACTAACATAGTAATTTAATATGTGACCTAACATATTTGAATTACAATGAGTTGTTCTTCCAAGGTTGCTCAAGGAGAATTCCTCAGATCTTCAACATGATTCAACTCACGACTTGGTGATAATATAAGTGGTAATAACATGTTTCTAAGGTAGTACAAACTTTATATCTTATTTATTTATTTTAATGCTGTCATCATTCATTATTTTAATTTTATTTTTCGTTCATTTATTTTTATATTGAAAAAAAAATAAAAAAATAATAATAGAACTGCAGCCTTCTCGGTAATGTACAAAATCAGATAATGTCTTGAATAATGAAGAAGACAATTGGAAATCAATCGGGAATGGAGGGAATAGTGTATAGCAGTAGCCTCGTATGGAATGCAGAGTCACCACCTTTTAGCTACTGCCAATAGGATTACAAACCATTGTTCTGATATGTTTGTCATTCACGTCCTCAGTTGTGGATCCTTACTCAATATTGTTTCGTCACCTGAGTACATGATACCCTTGTGGCTGGCGAACCTATAGAGGTCATCATTAAAGGTGACATAACGAAGAGCAAAATGCTTAACGGTATTTAACGTAAAATAGAAAGGTATTTTTACAATTATACCAACTACTGGTGGCATGGATAGCTTGTGTGGCCGTAAAAAGCTTGGTTATCAGCCACTGGTGAAAATGGAGGCTAAATCAACAACATTAAAAATATCTATTTAGAGAAAATTATTAATTTTTAAAATGAATACAGAAAAATTCTTTGATCAAAGTTATTTACCTCTATGTGTTTTAGTGAGAAATAGATGTAATACCAGAAATGATCTTATTTCGGCCTAATACAGTGATATACATATTAGATATTATTATAATATATTTTTAAAATAAATTCTGTTCTCCTTATTACTATAATAAGCCTATTATAATAATCAAAGAAGAAAAGGACCACCACGAATCTTCGGCATTGATATCTATCACTTGCTATTATGTTCTTCTTATCGTCCATTGTCGTCCAAACCGGTTCACCTCACACTCATTACAGATCTTTGCGATGTCCTAGATTTAGGTGCACTTGCATGTTTATATATATATATATATATATATATATATATATATATATATATATATATATATATATATATATATATATATAGAGAGAGAGAGAGAGAGAGAGAAATCTTGTATTTAAATATGCAATTCAGCATTATTTATTCAATGACATTTCTAAACATGGCAGTAATAGTAAACCTGGTACCATTGCACAGATTAGGTTCACGTAAAAACATAATGGGACATCCGATTTTTAATTTTAATGCATGAGAAATAATTTTAATGATTTAAACTTGATGGATTTAAATTTTCGACCACGAATCAAATATGGTAGTTTGGAAAACTTTGTTTCTGCCACTAAACATTGTACATTCAAATTTTTATTCTTGTAAAATTTATTATTACACATGCTTCACCCAAAATTTAAATCCTTTTAATAATTTAATTGAAGATAAGTAAACTTCATTATCAATTTCAAGTTCTATTTAACACCGTACCTTTGTAACCTATCGTTTAGAATGGCGCTTGCCACGTCTCGGTCAATATTCGAACTTCACTGTTATCCACATATTTTCGCTTTTTTAATAACCTATTACTTGAAAATCAGTAGATATAACGCAAATTTAAAATTAAATATATCTGTTTTTGTTTGTCTGGGGTTTTGAGTTACAGTAACATCTTTGATTTAAAACTTTTTTTTTTATTAAGATTTAATTTCAATAGTTATAAAAACAGCTTATCTTAATGTCTAAACAAATAAAATAAATTTGGTTTAATACCAATCAAAAATTTAATAAATAAATAAATAAAAGTAAACAATAAGAAGAATTTATCCTTCAAAGGTCAGACATTATAATACAGTAATTAAGCCCGTGATACTCTATGGGACCGAGACATCTTACCTCCCTAGCATGGAAAAGCTGTTGAAGGTAGAAAGAAAGATAAATCTACGGACCAAGAAAGACACCAGAAGGTTACAGACTAAGGTCCAACAGAGAAATCTATAATAACAACAAGAGTCTAGAAACCGATATCAAAATAAGAAGACTGAGATTCTACGGGCGTATGATGAGGATGAGTTCTGAAAGATTGAACGGGAAAATCTTCCGACATTTGCAACAGCAAAAGAACTCATCTGGGTTTTTTAGACAAATTAAAGATGACATGAATTCAATGGGAATAAAGGATACAGACTGCCAAGATAGGAAAACATATAGAAAATCATTAAGGTCTTCGTGGAAGGGAAAGAATAAGGAGGAGTGGGGCTTGGACGGAGGAAAGAAAAGCCAAACATGCAGAACGAATGAGGAAGTTTTGGGAAATGAAGAAGAATCCCAAATCATGATATTCGCGTGGTCTATTAGGCCTTTTCGCGCCCAAAAAAAAAAAAAAAAAAAAAAAGTAAACAAGAAAAAATAAATTTAGTAGACGATTGGTTATTATAATCTGAAATTGTTGGAAATTTTCATACCAAGAGCCTCTTATTGGTCCCGAAACAATTTTCTTTTGAGACAACTCCGAAGAATATAAGGTATTAAGTTGAAATACTCGGTTTGAGTGACTATGGATTTATAATTCTTTGTTGGATTTAAACGTATTCCGTCATGGGGAGGAAGGCGGGTTATCCTACATGTCACCCACATATTCTGGCCAGAGTGGTCGGAAATAATTCTTTAAGTCAGCCATAAGATAGATGTGAACCCGCCTAGCTTGGATTTGACTTGCGCCACAGAAATTAAATAAATGGAAAATAAAATTACCAAGGAAGACGTGGATGGGCCGAATGGACCAGATAGAAGAGAAGAGGGGAAGATGGCTAAAATCCATGAAGGTGTTGGTGAGAGACCGTGATGCTTGTTCAGTTTGGGTCGAGGGACCTCCACGCTGAGAGGCACAAAGGAGGTCGTAAAAGAAAAGAAGAAAACAAAATTTTTAGTAGAAGTTTTTCCGTTATTAGAATATAAAAAAAAGTGAAAATTTCAGGTATTATGATCTTTTTGGTCCCGCAGGTTCTTCTTTTCAGACAATGCCAATAACTACAAGGTATCGAGTTAATATGCTTGGTTAGAGTTAGTACGAAATTATAGTAATTCTTTCCTGCGCTTAACTCCGTATGTTCTCTATCTTTGGAATGACAAGTTATCCTATATATTACCAACCAATTCTAGCGAGAATAGTCGAGCTTAATTCCTATAATTAGACATGAGCTATACGTCAACCAGTCCAGGCCGGATTTGAACTGCGCCACAGATTTTTCTTGAATGTTCAACTGCTTTATATAGTTGGATGAATAAAGGTTTGTCATAACTAATAATAATTATTTATTGGTATTGTCACTTATTTTGAGTGCAAATGGACTAAACGCCTATAAAACAAATAATGTTGAATGAACCAAGAAGCAGCGACTTATCAACTCACCTATTACCGTAACGCCTTACCTGTTCACTGGGTGACGGTAGCCGTTCGAAAGTAACTGACCATGCTGACTCATTCAGAAGCTTGCAACGTGAAAACATAGACTGGTATAAATATGGCCGAGTGTTATATCTTTTTTTTTTTTTTATCTCATAAAAAGTTGTAATAGAGGCCAGTTCAGGATTATTGTAAAATGAATATTACTTCAAATTTATTGTAGTTTTATTACTTTTATTATTAGTTACTATAAATCGGGCTGTATGGCCATATAAGTTATTGCGTAACCTGAGAGAAGTTTCCTTATACGAAGGGTCGCCTTCTCACAAAGACCTGCAATAAATTGCCAGGAATCCTGATTTTTCGCCATTGCTTTGACCTTGCTCCGGCCTTGGACTTGGGCTCATCCTCTGCCTAGTAAATTACCCGATGAGATCACTGATCCAAGAGCCTCTTCAGTATTCCCCTTACAATCTCACGCTTCGCTAATAACACTTAATAAACAGTCCATCAACCGCACCTCTAAGTTTTTTGTTCGACAGCAGTTTACTTTGAAAGAAGAAGACAGCTGGAGATGAAGAGGATTAGCACATACACGTGGATCATGATCCTGGAGGCCGTACTTATTTCTTCTGTCCACCTAGAATTAATAAACCCCTCTACCCCTATCAATTAATGTCCTAGATAATTTAACATGATTCGCTGAATTTTATCAATTCAATGAACTGTAAGCTTATCAGGTTCTAAATATACTTTTTAAAAATAATTTCAGTTTTAACTAATTCCTTTGCAGGGCATTAGGCTTCCTCCACAAACCTACACCACTCTCCCTATCCTGGGTGAGCCTCCTCTATCTTCCGACTCCCATTTTTCCACTCAACTTTTCCAAACCATCCCCCATCTCAAGCACTTATTCCCAGTTCCCACTCACACGACAGGGACATATATTTTTCTTAACACTTTTCTTATCCCTACTTTTAAAATTTTTCCACAATCTTTTGCAATTGCTCAACTCTCGCTTCCAAGAGTCATAACCGGCCAACTTTAACAGTTTGTGGCAAGCAAAAAAACAACTTTTATCGGCCGCTACTCCTGCCTTAATTTCTTTTTGATGGAATTTAATCGATAGGAGTGACAATGATTCTCGAGTACTTAAATTGCTATTGCTGTCTTAAAAGTGTGGGTTCCCAATCAGATTTGTTCTCAATTATCTACGTGACTTTTGCGAGGAGAATTCAGTAATTCCGTTTGAACAGACGGGTTTCCAAGCACGTCTCAGTACTGAACACAACCTGATGAAGCTGCAAACTGAGGCATGCACAAACTTCAACAGGAACACTGCAACAGCGCTTATATCCATAGACTGCACGAAGGCGTTTGATTCGGTATCTCACGGGATCCTTTGCAGAAAATTGGAAGATCTTGAATGCCCTGAGCAGCTATACGGAGTCATTGTCTCCTTTCTCAGTGAGAGAAGTCTCGCTGTGAGGATTCGTGATGTCTGTTCAAAGTCAGTACCCCTCACTTGCGGTGTGCCAAAAGGAGCAGTATTATCTCCGGTGTTGTTCAACATCTACACTGCTGACGTAGTTGGTAAAAACTATGATAGGGCAACAGTAGCGGCTTTTGCCGATGATATTGCCATTACCAGCAGCAGCATGAACCCCACAAGAGCACTACGCCAAGCCGAAACTGCCTGCACAGAGATTACTCAACGGCTGAACTCACTTAACATCCAACGTAAACCCAGACTGGGTTAACGTGGGAAAAAGACCGCACTGCTGCGAGTACACACCAGTGCCCCCTTCTGTATCACTTGGGTGTCACTTTGGATAGAGGGCTGAGTAAACCCAGCTAAAACGGACTGCGTAGTATTCTCACACCAGCGTGGGAAAAAGACCGCACTTCCGAAGACACTGCGAGTGGCAGACACCACCATTGCCCCCCTCTAACTGTATCGTTTACTTGGGTGTCACTTGGGATAGAGGGCTGAAATTCTCAGCTCACTGTTACAGGGCGCACCGCAAGGTGAGGAAAAGATCTTACCGTCTCCACCACCTCCTCTCCTCTCCAGCACTTTCCCTGCGACTGAAGTTGTGCATCTACAAAAGCATGTTGAGGCCTGCACTCCTGTATGGTGCCCCTCTTCTCACCCGCCTTTCTGACGGAACTAGACGGCATCTGCAGCGATTCCAGGACTCAATGCTTAAGAAGATTGTAAAAACGACTTCCTTGAAGAAAAAGAAGCCAGAAGACTTACACGAGATCTTCAACCTCCCGACGGTCCCGGAATTCATCCAGCGCCGGCATGTCAAGTTTCTGGACTCTCTTCAGTTTCTGACGAACCCCCTGTTCAGAACCTTGACACCAGCGCCACCACCGGTCCGCTGGCAACTAACAACCGGACCGTAACCAAGACATACCAACGGGCAAATCAGAACCCACTGGCCACTGGTCAAAAATGTGACAATAAAGACACTTTCTCTTTTAAGTCGTAAGTGTAAATAGTTTTTAAGTTTTCTTTACTACATGATTTAGGTGAGCCCCATCACCTAAACATACTCTTTCTGAAACCCACAGATCAAGATATCATCACAAACTTCCTGTTGGCCTTACAGTGTACCCAGTACAGAAAAAGGCCAAACATCCCTAGAAATTCCTAAATTCCATCCAACTCAAGAAATCATCCAACAGGAGCTAGGGGAAAAAAAAAAAAAAAAAAAAAAAAAAAAAAAAAAAAAAAAAAAAAAAAAAAAAAAAAAAAAAAAAAAAAAAAAAAAAAAAAAAAAAGATTGCACCTTCCATATTTTCTGGCAGATTTTTTGTTTTGAAGATGGAGAGTCTTCTAATCATTAATTTGCAGTTCCAATTTTTATGCAGCCTTTTCAAATTCTTCAAAGGCCTGTAATAGTGCAGTTCTTGTCCTTGCAGATATCACAATCTTAGGCTTAGCTTTTTCTATTTCATAAGGCCTCAATCCTCCTAATCATATTATTCTAAGCTATTTATATCTTAAATCATCATGTTCTTATTTTCAAACTGGTGCTGTGAAGTATGAATCAATATCGTCTGTCTCATATGAATTACTTTTATTTATTTATTTTTTAAATTTTAATTTTTAATTTTTTTTTTTTGGATATTAAGTCCTATTTTTTCAATTCTACGTCCTTATTTGACGTCTGTATACAATAATATATATGTCTGCGTACAACACAGCAGAACCCTATATGGAGTAAGGATGTTTCTCAAACTACAGGCAAATTTGTGTCACCAGCCCATTAAAATTCAATGAAGTAAACTTCGTTAAAAATATTGTTTCCAAATTATGTTATGTAAATTAATGATATTAATTGAATTTATTTGGGATTTTAGTATTTTAAGGTAACATTTTTAGGTCAACCTACGTCGATGCACATTGTCGTGGCTTGTCCCTATGCTTGGATTTATAGTTATGAAAATAATTATTACTTGGTAGGGCGAAACTAACTCGGCTAATGGGTAGTAATATTAAAATATAATGGTGGAAGAAAGTGAAAATTTGTTTTTCAGGATTATAATGCCCAAGTAACCAGTCCCCGAGTTATTTTATTCTTGTCCCCGTGATTTCTTAACATTGGCATGCCATTGTTATAAAAATTATGAAAACGAATTAGGAAGGAATTTTTGGGATTTTCTAGGGTTTTTTGCATTGGCAGGTAGCTGTTTTTTGTGAACGCACCAGTTCGTAACCACGCAACCTCGTCGGAATATCCTAGTGTATATATCACCTTTGACTGTTAGTACATTAATGGTTCACATTATCATGTCCTATATAAATCAGTTGAACCAAATATTTATTTGTAACGGACCTCATACGTTCTAATACTAGGCTACGGCACTCATAATCTACTCCGGAGAAAATACGAAATAAATGAATAGCGTTTCGACGGTAATATTTTTAACCTTATTTTCACATTGTCATGGCCATTATTATTTAACATTGTCGTGGCATCTTTATATTCCAAGCAACTGTTAAGATACCAGGACAATGTTAAAAAATTCATTTTAAAATAATTTTAGGAATACTGTGGCCGAGATTGAGTGTGAAATTGATATTGAAAGTGAATTGATGTGATATTTGCAGTGATATTATTTAAATTATGTGATGAAAAAATATTTTAACTTTAAATAAAGACTGTTATTCGTTATATCGAAGCAGGAATGTTTATTTTTTACTATGGAACCTAAAACTGCTAAGATCCCTTGTTCACATTGTCATGTATAAAGTCACATTGATATGGAGGCATTCACATTTTCATGGGTTTAAATGACTGATATAAAAAAAAAGTAAAGTGATTTATGTGTTGCTGCACAACCTATAATCCTCACAGGTAGCCTCCAGGAAGTATCAATTGTTTGCAGCAAGATTTATCAACATTTAAATTTAGAATTTTGGTAGCTATAAATTTGCCTTTAGTTTGAAAATCACCCGTAATAGATGTTTTAGCTGTTTGTTGTTTAACAAAGAATTAGAAGTTGTTTTCTAGGTCAGAAGAACAATCAGCATTATAGAAGGTTCGAATATAATCGTTTTTACAGAAGTTTGGAGTATTTTTCATGGACCTAATAAGACGTTCTAATATAAAATATTATAAAAAAGATATATAGAATTTGTGTTTGAACTAAAACTAGGATTGGAAGAACGGGTAATCAGATTGCCTACTGATTGCTAAATGATTTTAATTCTGTTAGGCAGAAGTATTATTTGAAATTTGTATATTTAGAAAATATTTTATATTTTTTATGTACATATTGTATGAGTGGAATCATTATCTTTATAATTTCTTGCCCTTATGATTTCCAAATAAATCAGTTTCTCTGATTAAAAATATATATTGTTATAAAAATGGTTGAGAAGTTTAGAAGAATAAGAGGCTAAGTAAGAATAAGTCAGAAAAAACAACAACACATTTAACCATGCTTCCGCTACCTTAGGTACTTAAGAAAGTACGAGGAAGTAGTTAGCATTGATTTTCTTGATCTGTTTTTAAATGTTTTTTTTCTTGGATGGATCAACTGGAACCTTGTGAAGTTCCAAGTGCACTTGCCAAAGGATTATATCAAATGATCAAATAAAGAAGAAAGATAAGAAAACAAGTGTTGGAGGAAAATACTGCTGATTGTATATTGAAACAGAAACCGTGATGGGAGTGAGGACTACTTCCTAGGAAGAGGCACCCGTGGGCCGTGAGTAATGGACATTTCATTAAGTGCACAAGAAAATAGCAGCCTTCTTCGAATTGCTGAACATCCTGGAAACGAATCAACGAGTCAGGGGGTTACATCAACTAAGTGTACTCCAATGGATAATTGTTGAGGCAGGATCAGGAATACAAAGAAACGTATTTAATGGCTTATATAAAATATATACTTAACATTCAAAATGAAAGAAAGTAAAAAAAAATAATTCAGAGTAGTAATGGAAATATATTACATTCTACAGGAGGGCAAAAAAACCCTGTAAATTTTGAGAACTCTAACAATGAGGAAACATTCATTGGTTAAAAGAAGTCGAGAACTTGTTAAAATTTATAAAACATTAATTTAGAGTAATTTCAATAAACGTTCAAAAAAATTGAAATTTCAACTTTGATTTGAATTGTTTCTTCACTCAATAAAATCAATTTTGGAGTAGAAAATCTTCACGCATTCAAGAAATTGAGTTTACTATCTGAATAAAAACAATAATAGCATAATAAAACTTGATGGAAGCAATATTATTCATTAAAAAAAATCTGTAATAAGAAAAAAAAAAAAAAAAAAAAATTGAAATAAATCGTCCTCGATTTCCGCAGCAGCCTTGTTCTGCTCGGTTATAGGATAGTTGAAAATATTTCTGTAGAACACTTCTTGAAACTCTGGAGGAATGTAGATTTCAAGTTTCTTAATGTCTCCCATTTTTTCAACATTAGCCTCAACCTGGGTACCTGGGTACAGTGATCACTCGGTACGAAATTCTTGGATTCAAAATTATGCTTCACAAGGTATCCAATGAATTCGTATCACAATTTGTAATACGACCCATATCAGTTATCGCCAAACAGAATCTCATTTTAGATTGGTTGTGGTGTTGGCCTGTGCAACCATAAGAAAATAAATGCAGCTTACGAACCAATGTAGGGACAAAGAAATTGAAACAATGTAACACCGCCTGAGACCAGAAACAAAACTTGTCACTGACTTGAGTTCTTTCTCCAATCACCCCAGAACTCCCGACCCTAATAACGCCCATTATATTTGTCTGACATGTGTGTTTTTCCCTCAATGTGTGTCCTATACTAATCTATTTTTGCATAAAATGAAAAGGAAGATAAAATTATGACTAATGTTGTTTCTCAAATCACCCATTCAATTATTACAAAATCAAAATGTCGATTCTTTGCTTTTTGGTATTGTATGTAAAAATATGATTCATTGGCTCTTAACAAAGGTTATACGTCGCACATATGTATAGTTGTAAGAACTGATAATCCCCAAGAGTTTCTTAATACTCTCTGTCCATCTGGATTACCAATTCGTACATTAAAATTAAAAATGTTCAATTATGCTTTTATTTAATCTTCAAACACCTAATATGTGCAATGGTACCAGGTTAAAGATTACTGGTATGAAAATACCACAAATAAAATAATAAATAGATTCTTTTGGTACAATGCTTAATGTTGTAAGAAACTAAATGTTATATTCAGAGTAAGAAAAATATATATTAATTATATTAATGAAAATAATTATCAATAGGATTTCGAAAATTCTAATGCATGATATAATTGAATTGAGTTCATAGATACTCAGAACATATTCGCAAAAAATATACCAAAAAAGACCGTTAAGCAGTTGGTTCAAGCATCTTCTCGTATTTTTTTCTTTTTAGTTCATATTAGGTGTGCCTGACTTGCCAAATACACTCTAATGAGATGGTGTTACTAGTTACGGGCTGATTGTACTGAAGTGCGATTAAAGATTAAAAATATAGAAATTTCGTTTTCACGATATTGCAAACAACGTTTCAACAGCTACGGATGCTTTCTTATTTAATTGAGTGTAATTGGTTTTAAGATTATAAAACGCTAAACAGAGATAATTTTTCACCGAAGCCGCAGATGAAGAATTATGCGAATGTGTGCCGAACCAATTTAGCAGTTAGCCAGTCATCGTTAGAGGCAGCTGCAACAGCCAATACCGCACCTGTGACGAAAGGTGTGTAAGACTGCAGGAATAATTGGTTCGATTATGAAAATAGCTTCTTAGGTTCAGAAGTAATGACAATTGCAAACTTTATTTAAAATATCTCTCACAAATATTCAGAGTGCAGACAAAATCAATGATCATTTTGTCTGCTCTTAGATCGCTTCGATTCTGTTGACAAATTTTTTTTTAAAATAATGTTTTAATGTAAATGTTCATTGCACCATATTCATTTTAACTGGTACTATAACCTGCATGATTGTTCACCACATCAAGAAACTACCTTTATCTCTCTCTGTCTTGTAAAGCTCTGGTGTTCGGGACCCTATGTGTATCGGTCTCTGTCTCGACCGCCCAACTCTGTTGTGACCGTCCAGTCTTTCTCTTTCCATCCTCTTACGTACAATAGTTTTTCGATTGTCGAGTAACCATCCATTTACGAAGACATACAAATGTCTCGAAAACCTTATACAAATTGCACCATTTACGATTCCTGATATATCAGGTCTTAATAGTGTCTCAACCTATAATGGTGGCAGTCTTTTACGTGTTCAAACATTCTTATCAGAATTCTTTTCCAGAATGCCTGCCAGCTACTGGCATCTAGCAATGATAAGTCGGGGACACATATACCAGTAACTCGCACAGTTTCATGCTAGAACCTACTTCGTGCCAGCTACTATCCTTTCGCTGGCATGTAAGTACGGTAAATGGCGTGCCATTAGGTTGTTCAACATTTGATTTTGTGTGACGGTTGATGTGCAAGTGATGAACTGCGCATGCATGGATAGTCCCATCCTATTGAAATGGCGTGTGTGCCTGCACGCTACAATTACTGGCATGCCAGTACGCAGGCAAGATCCTATAAAGACGTTTTGAGAAGCATTTTACTTATTTCACTAAAAACCGTTGGAACAAACTGTTAAATGGTAGATTTTTCCAATCTAAACAATGCCTCGAGCGATTTATATGAATCACTGGCTGCTAAAAATCGTAGTTTTTAGCTCTGACTGGGAATCAACATTGATTAAATAAAGAAAACACTAAAAAATCGACATTTTTTTCGGAACGTTCAAGCTTTTTGAGATGGCAAAGTTGAAAGTTGAATTTCTTTAAACTTCTTTATTTAATAAATGCTGAAGAAACACTCGATATTTATAAAAATAGTAATATTATATATCTAAATTATGATTGGATAATTAAAATGGCTGTAGAAGAAGCACTGAGGCCTTACGTAAAAATGATATATGGCATAAACAGTTTTATATGGAGTAGGTTACAGATATCCATATTGAATGTAAATATTTATAAATGTGATGTATCAAATCTCCATTTTAATTATTATTTATATTTATTTATTTATTTTCATATTATCATTTTTATATGTATCATTACTTTTTTTAAATTTTTCTATATATGTTTAATTTTTGTTTATTTCTCGTATATAAGATATGAATGTATGCAACTTAATACTATTATTTAATCCTCATAAATGCTAGACAGTAATATTTTAAATAAAAAAGAAGCATTGTATTGAAAATGACCGTTTCGATAATAAGGTCAAAAATAGAAGATACAGAATCTATAAAAAAAATTCTTTTTTCTTCAGTTGGTATATGAAATATCTGAGGGATAATTTACGAACAAATTACATACATAAACTAGCATTCCCGTCGCGGCTTCGCCCGCCCTCATAACTAAAGATAATTTCAACTAAAAATTAAAGTTTTATTTGTTTATCGATAAGATTCTTGTATTTTAGCATGTGGTTGAGCATTATTTCTTCAATGATTTTTTAGCAGTAATATTAATCTAGTTATAATTGCACTGATTAGGTGGTTGAAGATTACATATAAGCACCATTAGGCATAAAATTTTTAACTTTAATGTATGAATTGGTAATCAAGATGGATAAAGACTATTAAGAAACTCTTGCGGAAAATAAACTGCATTATCAGTGCTTACGAAAAAAGGCCCGTGAATCATATTTTTACACACGATATAAAAAAGCAAAGGATCGACATTTTGATTTAGTAATAATTTGTATTCGACAAAAAAAAAAAAACTTTATTGATTTGATCTGGTTGGATGTTGATTTCGAACTATAAAAGTATATGACAGTGTGGCAAACCTCGGTCCTGCCTCTCAAAATTGTACATTTAAATTTTAGTTATTCTAAATTTTACCATTGCAAAACCTTCCTAGAATTATAAAAATTATTTATTTAGATGTCGGTACAGATAGGTTCAGTTTACCATTGTTAACTCTATTGTGGAATCGCTCTATACACAATCGGTCGATTTTCAAGCTTCACTGGGATCCACATATCGCACACCATATTTAAATATTTTTTAATAATTTTCTTGATAGTTTAATAAGTAAATTTTATCATCAATTTCACGCTGTTTTGTAACCTCTCGTGTAGAATAGCACTCCCCACCTATCGGTCAATTTTCATACTGCACTGTTTTCCACATATTAACCTTTTTTAATAAAATATAAATTATAAATCAGTAGATTTTAATATTGCTAAACCTTCTTAGAACTATGAAAATGATGTAGTTAATATTTAGTACAGATTGGTTCAGTAATATTCGCGGTTAGTGATCACAAACGAAAAATGGCTTGTCCTTTTATATAATAATATAAGTTATTACTATAGTAAATTTTCTAATTGTAAATCTTTCAAGAACTATGAAGATGATGTTGTTAAAATTTGGTTCATATAGGTTCATTAGTTTTACTAAAATGCTATTGTCGCTTGCCACATATTCGATTTTTAAATTTCACTGGAATCCACACGTCACACCACATATTTATAGCTTTTTGGATAACAAATTAATTTAATTTAGTAATTTTATTATCAATTTCTAGCTATAATTAACACTGGATCATAGTAACCTCTCTTGAATGGCGCTCGCTTTACTACACACTACATATTTATCGCTTTATAAACAGTAATTTAAGAGAAAATATGTAAATTTTATTATTGCTAAACCTTCCTTGAACTATGAAGATGATGTAGTTATATTTGGTACAGAATAGTTCTATAGTTTTCGCGGTTAGTGATCACAAACGGAAACGGTTTGTCCTTCTATATATAACTTCATCATCCCCCGTCGAGGAATTTTAACTAATAATTGATTTTTTGTTTATTGATAAAAATCTTGTATTAAAGTGAACAATTGAAAATTATATTTTTGATAATATTTTCACGCATAGCAGCCATTATTAACTTGGTTAAATTTAGATTGATTAGGTATTTGAAGATAACATAAAGCATAATTAGACATCCAATTTTCAATTTTAATATATGAGTTGGTAATCCAGATGGACAGAGACTATTAAGAAACTGCATTATCAGTGCTCACAACTAAAGGTTCAAAGTTGATATTTTTACACACAATATTAAACAGCTGAGGATCGGCATTTTGATTTTTAATAATTTTCATTCGACAGAAATAGTTTTATTGATTTGATCTGGTTTGGTTCTGAAAAGTCTGGATTGTACTCATATGATATAAGCACCGTGGAGGAGATATGTTTATAAATTTGCAACTTAATACTATTATTTAATCCTCATAAAGGTGCTAGGTAGTCATATTTTACAATAAAGACGAAGAAACTTGTGGAAGTTGCCCTCTCATAGCAAATGACCGTTTCGATAATAGAAGATCAAAAATAGAAGATACTGTATCTATAAAAAAAAACGGGAAACCTCATTTTTGGCTAAACTTCAGTTGGTATATGAAATATATTGAGGGATAATTTACGAACAACAGATAATTACATACATAAATAATAATTTAAAAAACTTTATACCAAAAAATATTCCAAATATTTTCATCACCTTTATAACCATATCCCAGACTCCAAGTGATTCTTCCTCTCAAAAAATTCGCCTCCACTCCCGTAACTGCCTTCTTGATTACCACTAACTCTAATGTCAGATTGCTGCTTGCATTTAATAAAATATATAATATTTTTAAATATTTTTCTGATTATTGTATTACATTTTCTTCAAATTTAAATAATTGTTTATTGAAACATTTTTAAAATTTATCTATTAATAATGTGAACAGCATTTATTGATCAAAAACATTGCAATATTCTAACCACAACACTGCCTGTTCAAGTAATGTTAGTAGTAAAATTTGGAGCAAAACAAATTTTATGAAGATTTTAATTAATTTTTAGTATTCCTAAAGTTATAAAATTTATTAATTTAAAAATTAAATAATGTAACTGCATCGATCAGTTCCAATATCATTGATAACTCTAATAAAACAATTGATCTATTAAAATAAAATTATTTTAAAACAATAAAATTAAAACGTAATATTATGAAATGGTTGATCATAGCAGAACTTTCATCTTTAATTAGCATAATTCATAGTCCTTGGGATATGGGAAAGTTTTCGAAAGGTGAAGCAACAGGTGCACGTTCACACAGCCCTGTTCACGTCGAACCAAGGATTGTTAATGGTATTTATCATTCATAGCATGATTCATATATTGTTGTGTTGGTAATGGAATGGAAGCTCATTTTTAAAAGAATTAATTCTACCAGAAAAAAAAAAAAATATATATATATTGATCAGAGGCAAAACACCATGAAACAAGTTCCATTTTGGAAAAGGAAAGTTGCTGGTGGCTACAAATCCGTTTTTAAAATACGATCTTGTACTCCTAATCCAACAAGTCCTACCCTTGAAAAGAATAACTGGATATGGAAATCTGGCAGCCATCGTAGGGATAGGACCTGGCGCCGTTCGATCGCACTTGTTCCAGCAATGGCCCACTTTTCGCAAGGTCTGCTATTCAGATCAGAGCATTACTTATGGGTTTCCGATTCCAGTATTCAAAGATGCTTTATTGCAATGGGTATACTAGAAACGGAGATTGGGTTTAACAACATCTTGCTACCTACGCTTTAAGTCTTCAATTTACAATAATTACCTATTACATTTGTTCGTTTTCGAACTAAAACCATATATAAATTTTTGATCTTCACTATACGAAATTTCTCTCTCTCTTTTTTTCCCACAGGTATTTCTCTGTTCGAATAAGCTCGGATATCTCTTCTATCCAACCAATAAGGCATGGAATACTGCAGGGATCGATTCTTGTACCTTTGCTCTACATCATTTACACACGCGACATACCAACTCACCCTGACACAACAGCAACATACGCTGACGATACTGCAATTCTGACTAGACACTCAGACATGAATCAGGCTTTAATGGCTTTCTAACATTACTTGCAACAATGTTATCACTGTTGCTGATTTAAAAAATAAAAAAATAAAATCAACAACGACATCAGCTTCTACTTAATACCTGTCTCCTAGTTTACATTAACAATGTTCCCATTAAACAGATAACCATATTAAATATTTAAGACAGATTTTCGACAGGATGATGACGTCGGAAGATACGCCTAAGTATAATAAAAAGACTGAGACTTCTATACCCACTTCAACAAAAACGATCAATATTGAAAATAATGGAAAGACTATTTTTATTTGATAAAGCTACTATGGACGTACGCCTCACAAATTTGTTGATATGATGATGCTAAAGAGATACACACAAAAAAAAAAAAAAAAAAAAAAAATACGACTTCAAGACAAAAACTTTAAGACTCATTACACAATGCCCCTGTACGTCAATAAAAAAATATTACACACAAACTAACGCATACCTACGGAACAAGATCACATTTATACTTCGTACATGAGCCTTTGGACATATCAATAATCTAATAAAAACCATGATGGTCTGGAGAAACATACCTGAGAATACCTGATCTGCATTTTGTCACGGGATCAGTGAAAGATTAATAAGGAAAAATAATTTTTTTTTTTTTTTTTGATAAAGAATCATATCAGATAGTGTTTTATTTCAAAATTCTTGTTATTTTTTAATATAATTTTTGTTGCTTTAATAGACTGAAATCACTAGACAGTTATAACCCTGATGTGGAGTATAATTGGGTATCTCAAGTTAAGGCGATAGCTGAGCTTAGTCACTTTACAGAGGAGCTCTCTGCCCATCCTTCCAACGGCCTTATCAGATACGAAGATGTTATCTTAGAAAAAGCACAGAACTTCTATATCTCAATGGACATTCAAAGAGTTCTCAGGTCAACCAACTTCTCACTGTACCGATTACTCCGCAACTACAATATCTTATTTCCCGAAACGTACCTAACATACAAAGTACACATAAAAAAGTTGAGGTGTGTCAGTCAATTAAGAGTCACTAACCAAGAACAAATTAAATAATATACTAAAAAAAAAATTTTGTTATTCAAATCAAAGGAAACTTGCATATCATGCAGTCAATATATCTCCAATAGCTTATACCACATCCTTCTCTATTGCCCAACGTTCAAGGAATATAGACAACAGTTTCTTCAGCCATACATCACAATGTCCTCTGATAATCACAATATTGAGGCTATATTAAATATTGACGGTGTAGAAAAATTAAATAAAGTATATTTCTTCATGATAAATGTATATAAGGTGTTAATGTATTTATGTGATCAATAACTAATTAAAAAAAAATGAATCAATATAAGGTAGTTGTTTAAATTATGTTAGTGATAACATGGAGATATGTCTTGAGTATGTTTATATTTATATTTGATGTTATTTTATATATTGCATTTATTTATACAATGCGTTTGTGTGGATATATGCATATGTATGTAGGTGTGTTTGTGTGTGTGTGTGTGTGTGTGTGTGTGTGTGTGTGTGTGTGTGTGTGTGTGTGTGTGTGTGTGTGTGTGTGTGTGTGTGTGTGTGTGTGTGTGTGTGTGTGTGTGTGTGTGTGTGAGTGTGTGTGTGTATACATATATTTATTTATTTAATTATGTAATTAATTATTAAAATTAATTTTATGAACAGGTATATTGTGTATTGTTGTGGATGGACGAAGGTGTGTGTTTGTGTGTAGATGATAAGTGCATATGTAAATATCTATTATGTAAAACGTTGATATCTGTTATAAAGATAAAGGATTTAGATTATATATTTTTGTTATAATAACGATTTGTTTAAGAGCAGTAGACTCGTGCGATCTATTGTATATTATTAATAATATTATTATTTGAACAAGACTCTGTCTTTAACAAATAAAGAGCATTCATTCATTTATTCAATTTAAATCTTTTTTTTTTTCTTTAAAATCAAAAACCCCGTAAAAGCACAAATGTTTCTAATTTATGAAAACAATTATTAATTTTAGTCCAGTCTTCTTCAAGTGTTCCAAATTCCTTTTCTCTCAATTTCGATCAATAAGTACAAACTTAGTTCAGAAGTTAGTGAAGTTGATAGAAAGAGGTATATGTTCCGTATTCAGGAAGAATGCTCTCTCTAGCAGAAGATAATATTATGATTTTGAAAATTTCTTGCTGCCTATGAGCTCTTAAAGAATAAGCTTTTGCTAACCAGCAAATATTTTTTTTATGGACGGTATTTAAGATTTGCCTATCTACATGTTCGGATCACGTTGGGAGACGATTATTGATTATAACGGGTATATTTTGATGAATAAGAGTGTTTATTCCAATTACATATTTTTATTAATTTCCTTTAAAAAAACAATAAAGAAAGAAAAAAAAATAGGGCTTTTTGAGTGACCTGGTACTTTGTAATTCCATAAGTGGTAATGGCGGCCAAGCATGTTAGAGTAATTGTATCTTTTATATTTGAGGTCTGCTTCAGAAATTGTTATCCTAAAACATAATAGGCACTTCAATCCTGATGAATAAATGTAACTATATTTAAAATATTTATCTCTCTATATTTATACTCGGCAAAAAGAGTCTGGAAACACTTGCCAAAATCTTACGCTTATGCTCCTCCTGTCTAAAATAGGCAATTTCCCATTGTGAAACTACTCTTATTTTATACAAAAAACATTAATCTTTAATTTGAACATAATATCTCATTGCATGCATATCAACAGCAGTCAACAGAAAACTTTGAAGTAAAAAAAAATTATCCTTATAGCAAAAAAAATCAGGAAACACTTATGTAATGAAAGAAAACATTTCAACAATAACAACAGATTATACTCGCTATGGGCTTTAAGGACAAAAGCCATGATGACTTATGATTAGAAATCCACGAGCCATTGACGAGTTAGTTTCCCTGCGAAATCAAGGCAATCCAGTGAAATTAGGAGGGCTGTTAGAAAAAAAGTGGGTACAGTATCTAAAATTATATAAAGAATTAGGTTGCGTATATACCAGACCACGGAACGGGCGTCTACCAAAAATAAATAAATTGCTCAAGCAGTAAATTTTAAAAACAGTCCATGACGAACCGTGCACTAACGCTTCTAAAATTGCCACAAACTTGTTTCGCGGCTATGGTGAATAAGTTACGGAAAAATGGTTTATTTGGTCAAATCGCCAGGAAGAAACCATTCATTAGCAAGTTAAATCGTTAGCGACATTTGGAAATTGTTGAAGAGTATGTACAAAAGCCTCCATCACTTTGGATATCTGTTATTTTCTCAGACGGTAGTCGATTTAACATATTTGGCTAATATGGCCGTCAATAAGTATAGCGAAAAAAAATATTGGAAACCAAAAAACAGAAGAACATAAGTGTAAAACTTTGGTAAGTGTGTCCATATTTTTTAGTCCAGTGTATGTAGTTGTGTAGTGACAACGATAAAACGAAATGTTACTAAAACTGGTATTTTTGATTCTAACAGAATCCATTAAGAAACTAAATTAAGTTTGAAAAAAAAAACCTAATCAATGAACGTATTGTTCACATGCCGTTCATTCTTCCTTGCACATCGCAAGGATCATAGTTCATTGAACTAGGATTGATTCGTGACTGGGTCGCTAAATGTCATGGGAACCATCCGATATGGACCATCACTATTTGCGAACATAAACTATAACTCCATTACAAAGTGGATTATTTAACATAAATAAATAAGAATTATGTTAAACTTTGATAAATGAGTGAAAGAAAATGGATTTACTTTAAATTAATTTTGGTAAGTCTATTTAATTTTTTGAGCTAACCTAACGCAGTTTTTATAAACATTTATGAATTCTAAATGATACAAATTACCATTCTAATGCTTGAAAAATTAAGTTTTATTTATTCTGTAATTTCTATGTAAATAGTGAAACTATGTACATAAAATATGAATTTCTGGAATAATAATAATAAAAAAAAAAAAAAAAAAAAAGGAGTACGTTTTTTCTCGGAGATACAAAAAATAAAGTAAAATATATTTTTAAAAAATGAAAAAATACTTTAATATTAATATTGAGATAAACTCTTGTTATCAATTTTCAATTAATTGTGTATTGACCTAATTTAACGCGACCATGAGAAATTTTTCCATAACACTGTACGTTGGAATAAAACGATTAATACTCAAAAATATTTAATATGATACGAGAAATAAAATTGCTTTAAATAAATGAAGGATGTGCGTAAGAAGAATATAAAAAAATTAGATGAAAGTGGTTACTTTAGAAGATGGAGTGAAAAAGAGGGTTATTGCAAAGGAAAGAAGAGAGCTTACAGGTTCTACAGGTTAATTAAGAGAAGTTAAATGAGAATAAGGTGTTCACAAAAAATGAATATTATTTAAAGGAGAACAAATAAATGCTTAAAAGGGAAGGAAATGTGCTTGAAGGAGGAGAGGGTAATCTTAAGTGCTCAATGGAGAATAAGGAGTTCTTCAATGAGAAGAGATGTTTAATGAAGGAGGAGGGAATTAAAAGAGAAAAAAGAATGTTCTTTAAAGAAGGAAGAGAGAAAGGGTATCAATATGAGTAGAGCTTAAAGAAGAAGAAGGAATACTTAAAAAGAGAGCAGTTTAGCTTAAAAGGGGAGGGGGTGATAATAAAAGGAGTAGTGATCGAAAAAGTATGAGGTGTGCTTAAAATGATGAGGTGCTTAAGGGAGGAGATTATAGGATTAGGAGAGGTGAAAAAGATGGAGGGGAATCAGATGTGCTTACATGAAGAGATGGTAATTTAATAAATACCAAAAAAAGAAGGTTAAAAAAAAAAATTAATAAAAGGGGAAAGAGAAATACAGAGTTATAAGAAGAGAAAACGGTGACTAAAAGAAAAGAAGGGATATTTAAAAGTGAAACAAATATGCTTAAAAAGGGGGAAAATTATTGCAGGAGTATTAAGTGTGCTTTTTTTTTTTTTTTTTTTTTTTTTTATTCTTTTATTAATAGAAATTTACTACTGTATTACAAAATACATCTAGTAAATATGCTGTATATATGAGATATAATGACATGAATAAAACTTGAAGAGGAACTACCCATTGGTAGTACTCTAATGAATATTTACAAAAGAGGATCACGAGGCCATCTTCTTTTCAGACGCCTCGGAGGATGTGTGCTTAAATGAGAAGAAACTGTTAATAGGAGGAGGAAATGGAATTTTAATAAGAAGAGGAAGAGAATAAAGAAGAAAAGTGGTGCATTAAAGAGAAGAAAGAATATTTAAAAGTAAAATAAATTAGTTTAAAAAGGGAAGGGCGATTATAGGAGGAGTAGTGGACAAAGGAGGGTTAGGTGTGCTTAAAATTAGAAGGAAGTGATTAGAGGAGGAAATTACAGGAGTTGCGGGATCATAGGGGAATCAGATGTGTTAAAAAAATAAGAGGGTATTAAGGAGAAAAGTGAGTTTAGAAGGAAGATAAGGAATGCTTGGAAAGAAATGGAACTGTAATTAAATTAGACAGAGTTAGAGGAACTTAAAGGAGAATAAGGAAGTGCTTAGAGGAAAAGGAGGAGAGGTTAAATAACAGAAATGGCAACAAAAGAGAATTTTTTCTAAAAAAAAAAAAAAAATATTTTTATGGAGAGTGAATGCTAATTCGTATAAGCTAAATAATGTTTACAGTGTTGTAATAAAATATATTGTTGTACAATATTGTTTTGTTGGATTTACATTACCGGCTACGTTAAAGGGATCCCTAATGTTAAATATTATCTTGAATATCTATAATGGAAGTTTTGATTCCTAAGATTGTAAGTATATTTACGAGTATGAAACGAGAATCTCTGTTGCTTACATAAGAAATGGAGAGAGGTAGCTGACAGATGTTGAGGAGGCCAAGGGCAACTTAAAGCATCTAGTGCGAGTAGAAGATATTGTAGGTAGCAATCAATGTTTCTTATGTCCTGTTAAATTTGTTATTCCACATACACTTACTTAAGATTGAAAAAAAAGAAGTTATTTTATTAGGTCCTAGCACCAAATGTTGTATAAAAAATAATGTTTAGATACCATTAAATTTATGATGAGGTAAATTTTTGATCCGAGCAACACCAAAAAAGCTACAGCGTGTTCAAACGTTACATTTTTCAAGAGTAAAAAAAAGATAAGTTAAAAAACAAAAAAGTAGCTATCCCAGATTTTTCAAGAGAATAGTTTTATATTATGCGCCGAACAGAGTCAATTCAGCACACGAAACATTGATTCTTTATTAAAGATAAAATCATAACTTTTATAACAGTTTTTTATTATTGTTATTTTTTTTTTTTTTATCATTAGGTAGACGAATCGATGTATAATAATTAAATAATTAGATAAAACAAAACTAAGGTAAATAAATGTCAGCAATATCATTCGGTTCCTAAGAATCGATTCACTATACCACTACTTATCTCTAGAATCGATATTTGGGATCGAAAAATCCCTAATAATGAATTTAGTCATCTTATAATATTACGAAGCAATCGTTTGTGAATGAAGTAAGAAAGAAACAAGATTTTAGGAATGGTTTTGAGACAGATTACCTTTGTCGTTTCATCAACGTTATTTATTAGGCATGACCCCATATGAACTTCGAATATTGCCTAGAAGAGCCGGTTATCTATCCGAAAGGTTACCAGCCAGAGATGGAACGTCGAGAATAATTCTATGAATCCACTATGATTTTTTAACTGCTTTATTGAATAAATAGAAGCAGCCTCACTTAAGGGTAATATGTAATATAGATGACAATGAATCCATTCTTACAATATTTACAACGAAAATCGATAAAATATATATGAAAACCTCTTACTGTCCAAGATATAAAAAAAAAAATGTAATAAATAATACTACAAAATAAATTAGAATAATAGTAATCGAAGGAAATAATCTTCCTAAAATAAAAATCCAGCGGAACCCTGAACCTAGCTTGTCCCCCCCCCCCCCACAATAATGGGAGGACAAGACCGACACCAGATATCCCAGTGCTGCTCTCTCAGCTGCGTCATTATTATATTGTAGAAAATTCTTTTAATTTCATATCTGCTTCTAATTCAATAAACCAACTATTCAAAAATAAATTAAATGGTATCAAATCTTGTTTTATTCATTAATGATTAAAAAAAGGTTTTTTTAATTGGACTTACCAAAAACCAGCCAAAATCTGTAAAAAAAAAAAAAAAATTGATAAGTTTTAATTGTAATGAAAAAAAAATGTTATCGTTAGACATATCATAATTAATGTCCACCACAAAATCATTTGATAATGTTTTGTCTATCATTGAAATAATTTTCATTTTTATTCTTTTTTCATCATTTTATTTTCTTCATCCGTTACTAGATTCAACATCAGAAATATATTGTTTAATCAATTTCTTATATAATATTTTTTCTTTTACTGATTGTAAATATAGTTTATGTATGTATGTAGCGTGTATGTGTTTATATATGCGTATAGATTTTTGTTTCATTTTATTACTTATTCTATTGTAAAATTGTGTTTACTTTTAATTATTTTATTTTATTATCTAATTTATAATCTCTAGGCCAGATATAACTTAAGTTGTCATGTAACTATTATTCTTAAGGGACTTTGTCCCAGAATAAAATTTGCTTTTCTATTCTAGTCTATTATTGATAAAATATAATACAGTGACATGCCATTATATAATATTCAAACATTATTGTAATATACCAAATTCCTTAATAGATATTATAATATGACAGATAAAACCTTTTTTCATCCTCAACAAAAATGTAACATTTTGAGAAGGAGGAATGAAATCTAATCTCCATCTTAATGGAGGAGGAGGGAATTAAAAGAGAAAAAAGGAGGTTCTTTAAAGTAGGAACAGAGAAAGGGTATGAATAAGAGTAGTGCTTAAAGGAGGAAAAGGAATGCTTAAAAGAGAGGAGATAAGCTTGAATAGGGAGGGGGTGATTATACCGGGAGTAGTGATCGAAGAAGTATGAGGTGTGCTTAAAATGATGAGGTGCTTGAGGGGAATCAGATTTGCTTAAATAAGGAATGAGTAATTTAATAAATAACAAAAAAAGAAGATTCAAAAAATGAATAAGAGGGGATAGAGAGAGAGAGAGAGTTATAAGAAGCGAAAATAGTGATTAAAAGAGAAGAAGGAATATTTAAAAGTGAGATAAATACGCTTAAGAATGAGGGGGGATGATTATGGCTGAAGGGGTGTTAGTTGTGCTTAAATGAGAAGAAAGTGTTTAAAGGATTTTTTTTGGCTGGGATTCTATACTTTTTGGTGTAACATTTTTTTCATCCTCAACAAAACTGTAATATTTTTTCATGCTATAACTCTGCTGGTAGAGCTCATATCGAAAATTTGATAACAGTTTCCTTATAAGAAATTAATTGGAGAATATTTTTTGTTATATAACATTTGTCGCTACTTGGTTTATTTAAAAAAATAATAATTTGTTAATTTAATGCAATCATAAATTGAAGTAATGTGATCTTTGTTATTGTAAAATATAAATTGGGCAAAACAGTATATTATAGATAAATATGTCCATGATCTATTGCTTTTCCTAATCAGGGAGGCATTGAGTTAGTTTTTATATTGGACCTTTAAATGTATTTATAGATAATTGAATCAAAAGGTTAAAATATTAATATCGTTTTCTTTTCTTTCATTAACCATGAACTATTAGCATCATAAATGATTTCTAAAAAATAAACTGATTCGAACAAGACTTAAACCACCATTAACTGCCGAAGGATCATTGTTATTTACCCTTAACCTCGAAGGAAAAATGTCTAACCTACTGAACCACAATGTTATTTTGATATAATTTTATAATGATTGTTGCCAATAGAATCAAGCTATTATTGCCCTTATTCTGAGCTTCTGACATAATAAATAATACAAATAATTTCGGTAGAAGGCCAAGAAATTTACAAAAAACCCTGTAGCAAAGGCTCAAAGATCAAGCAGAATCCTCCAGCGGAATGAGGCCGAGTTCTTGACCGCAGTAGAACGAAGCGATTTCCTGCCCAATTACCATCACAATGCCTTCAAATATATGTACTCAGCGATATAATGTTTATTACGTAACGACTTGGGGAAGAATGTTCGCTCCCTTGTGTTTGTGATGCAACATAACTCACGACTTAGTACAGTAGGCTCCCTCTTATCCGCAGTTACCAGGGCTAAGTCTGCGTCGGATAATGGAAAACGCCGGGTAAAGAAATTCGTCAATTGTAATTAGAAAAACATATCGACAGTGAAAAAACAAAAAAAAAATAGTATTGGTTTACTATTTTTGGCTATAACTGATTAAATATTATATGATGTCTTTAATTATTAACAATATTTTCATTGGCAAAAAAATTTGGATAACTAATTTATAATAGACATTTTAACCAACTAAATGAGTATAAATTTTGCGTAACAAAAATAAAAAACTGTGCGGTTTTTTATATAAACGACAATTTCAATTTCTTGTTCCAACATTTCGGCTTCAAGTGCTTAAAACCTGTTCGACGAACTTTTGAAATAACACCAAATATCTTAATCCTTATCCAATGATCCTCGACCAATTACGACGTTATTAAGTTGATATATTTAATATCCAGGAAACGAATCTTATAAGTTTCTAATATACAAGAAAATATTTCAACCTAGACTTTAGTGATTTTTGGAGTCGGTACCAACACAAACAGAATTCGACAAAAAAAGAAAAAGAAAAAGATAATTGAAAAGATCCCCCTACTATTTCATTACCGCCATACCGTTGTCTCGTGCTAATCGGTTTGTTGCAAAGGCAGGATTAAACTGCCATTCTATATTGTTTATTGTTATTAATTAAAAACATTAATATTGTTATTAATTAAAAACATCGTTAAATATTTAAACAGTTATAGCCATAAATAGTAAAGTGCCAATAGTAAACCAATAGTTTTTTTTTTTGTTTTTTTTTTCACTATCGATATGTTTTTCTAATTACAATTGATGAATTTCTTCTACAAAAATAACTGATCATAAATTTATGAATAGGTATATAAATATCGATAATTTCATGGCTGTGCTTTAATGTTTGTTTCGAAGTAATTAAAATATTATTTTTTACTATTAAATTCAAGTTTGTACATATTACAAACTCCGTAAATTCCTTCCTCCAACATACTTCCGTATTATGCAATCCTATTCAGAGTAAGTCACAATCCTGCCCATTCATCACTCTTTACTCAGTCTGCCGGAGTTCCTCAAGGAAGTATCCTAGCTCCCATCCTCTACACAGCTGACATCTCAACCCATCCTAGCACTGTCCTTACCACTTACGCTGATGACACATGTTTGTTATCAGTAAATAATGATCCCTTCATTGCATCCCAGGCACTCCAATCCCACATCATAAACCTTCAAGAATGGTGTAAAAAATGGAGAATTAAAATAAATCCCAACAAATGCCATCAAATAACCTTTACATTTCGTCGTAAGCCTATTACTTCTTGTTCTACAGTCTCCTTTAACAATATTCCATCAATCCCGGTTGAACAGATTCGCTACCTAGGACTCCATTTGGACAAACTTCATAATTGGAATCCACATACAAGACTAAAACGACAAGAAACTGCACGTCATTACAGATTACTTCAACATTTACTTGACAAACGTTCAAACCTCCCAATTAATTACAAAAGACTCATTTACATGATGGTGATTAGATCTGTTTGGACGTACGGAGTTGAGCTTTGGGGCTCTACTAAGCCATTCAGTCCATCTCGTATCCAATCCTTACAATCCAAAATCCTTCGAAAAATCCTCAGTGCTCCTTACTTTGTCACTAATAAACTTATCCATAAAGACCTCAATGTTCCATATGTTGCTGATTTAGACCAAACTAGATATCCTATCCTTTCCTAGTAAACTACATAACCATTCAAATCCACTAGTTTCTTCCCACTCCATTCCCGATAATCCTCCAAGGCGTCAGAAAAGAACAGACCTCGAGACCTTGTAGTGTAGAATTTTTGCTTGTAGTGCTACTGATGAGTATTTTTCATGTTCTGACATATTATTGTGATCATTACCAACACATTTACTTGATGCATATATTTTGTACAGTTGTAAATTTCAATAAATGGTAAAAAAAATTTATAACAATAAATAATTACATAAATAACATTAAATATACAAATTAAATCTTAATTCGTAATTAAGACACTAAGAAATTTATAAATTTAATGTTTCGTTATTGTTATGTATTCAATAAAAGAAAATACTACAGTACACAAAATAACAATTATATTATAACATTAACACTTTCGTAATGTGGTACAAAATTATATCATGTGTAGTAAAAACATAACCTTCCTCAGGTGTTTTTCCTGTATCGACAGTAAGTATTTTTACATCGATGTATCGACATTAAGTATTCTTACATCGATGTATCGACAGTAAGTATTCCTACATCGATGTATCGACAGTAAGTATTTTTACATCGATGTATCGACAGTAAGTATTCTTACATCGATGTATCGACAGTAAGTATTCTTACATTGATGTATCGACAGTAAGTATTCTTACATCGATTTATCGACAGTAAGTATTCTTACATCGATACATAACACTCCTCCCCCCTAAGCAACAGCGTACTGATGAAGATGTGTTGGGCAGCGATTGCGGGGTGGTCGTTGCATCACTGCTTGGCTCAGTTGTGTTTGGACGTTTCCTTCGGAATCGCTGGAGTGGATTTCTTCTGGTCTAGGTTGGTTTTCATGTGCAGTTTCTGAAGGCAGACCATTAGAACTTTGAAAGATCGGTTTTAACTGATCATAATGTCTCTTCCACAGTCTGCTGTCAACGACAATGGTGTAGTGTGAGGGTCCATCTTTGCTGACTACTTTTCCTATTCGCCACCGCTTATTTGGCTGATTGTAGTTCATCGCTGCTACAGTTTGTCCTTCAAAATAACTTGCTGCAGTACAACTGATGTGCTCTTTTTGTTTCTGTCTCACGCGCTCCCCTAAGTTGGGTTTAAGGAGGTCCAAACAGGATCGAATTTCCCGCTTGAGAAACAGCGATGCCGGGGAGTTGTTTGTTGTTGTGTTTGGGACTCTTCTATATGTTAAAAGGAAATGGTTTAACTCTAGTTCAAGTTTACTACCCGTTCCAGACAATTTCTTAAGTGCGGTTTTCATGGTGTAAACGAAACGTTCTGCTTGTCCATTAGACGCTGCATGAAACGGAGCAATTGTAATATGTTTTACACCTCTAGACTGCAGATATTCTTGAAGTTCGCTGGATATGAATGAGGTTTGATTGTCACTTACTAAAACATTAGGGTACCCATAGCGGCAAAAAGCATCATCCAATTTATCTTTAACTGTAGTTGTGGTCATTGAATTAGTGATGTATATTTCCGGCCATTTCGAATATGCGTCTACTAGGAGCAGGAAGTATTTTCCTTTGAAGGGGCCTGCGAAGTCAATGTGTATTCTTTCCCACGGCTGCAATGGAAATTCCCAATGGTGTGAATTATGCTTGGTTGTTTCTCGCTGGTTTAATGTGCATTCCATACAAAAATGAATAATGAAATTGAAGAAATGGCCAAACATTTCTTCAATTTCATTATTCATTTTTGGCCAATAAACATAGGATCGGGCATGGCCCTTCATTTTTACTATACCCATGTGACCACTATGTAATTCTTCTAATATCTGGGTTCGATAATTTCGAGGGATGTAAACTTGGGCTCCCTTCATAATGCAGTTATCTTGTAGGTCGAATATCCCATCTTTTCCTTTTAGTGACTCTCCTTTTCGCAGTAGTTCCAACAGTTGTCTTAATTCAGGATCCTCTCTCGTTTCGCGGCTTATATCCTTGGATGAAATTGGCAGTTGTTCTAGCTGTTGAATTTGATACATACGTGTGAAGTTGGTCTGAAGACTGAGGCAGACGAGATAAACTATCAGCATTACCGTGGTCCCCCGTAGCTCTATATTTAATTGTGAACCTGAAATTCTGAAGGAACAATGCATGATGAATGAGTCGAGTGGCAGCTATGCAAGGTAATTTTGATTTCTTTCCAAAGATGTGTACTAACGGTTGGTTATCTGTATATAATATAAATTCTACACCAAACAAGTAGTAAAAAAACTTCTGTACTCCCTATTTTATGGCCAGAGCCTCCTTACAAATTTGAGAGTAATTTTTCTCAGAAGCTGATAGCGTTCGGCTAGCAAATGCTATAGGTCTTTCAGAATTATCAGGGTATTGGTGAGACAATACTGCACCCAGACCAACAGATGATGCATCAACAGCCAAGATAAGAGGAAGTTGAGGGTCATAGTGAGCGAGAATTCTTTCTGATGTAATCTCTTCTTTTATTTGGTTAAAACTATTCCGGCATTCCTGACTGAAAAAATATTTGGTGGTCTTCCCTGTTAAACTGTATAACGGTTGTGCGATAGTTGCAAGGTTCGGAAAAAATTTAGCATAAAAGGTAAATTATACCTACCTAAAAACGATTTTAGTTCTGTTGTATTGTTCGGTTCTTTGAAATCTAAAATTGCTTGAATGTGGTCTGTTGTTTTATGTAAGCCTTCTGATGTAATTTTGTGCCCCAGATATTTGACTTCCTTAACAAAAAATTTACATTTTTCTTTGTTGAGTCTAAGGTCATGTTCTTCCAGCTTGTTAAACACTTCCTTGAGGCGATTCATCATTTCCTCTTCGCTATTGGCTACTATTAAGATGTCATCATAGAAAACTGAAATTCCTCTGAGAACCTGTACAACCATTTCAATGAATCTCTGCCATATTGCTGGGGCAGCGCTCACTCCATACATGAGTCTATGACACTGGTATAACCCCTTATGTGTGTTAATTGTTTATAATGATGCCGACTCGGTATCTACTTTTAAATGTAAGTAGGCCGATTTCACGTCCAAAATACTATAAATTTTTGAGCCAGCTAATCCTGCGAAGAGCTCTTCTGATGAAGGCAAGGTGTATGTGGGCACTTGAATCTTGGTATTTATATTTTTTGAGTAATCCGCACAAAGACGAATATAACCATTGGGATTGACCACAGGCACTATAGGGGTAGCCCATTCTGAGAATTTTACTCTTGAGATTATACCTTCCATCTCAAGCCGATCTAATTCATTTTCAACACGTTCTTTTAAGGCATATGGTACTGTACGATGTTTCATAAAAATAGGTTGTACTCCCTCCTTCAGATCTAAGTGTACTTCAAATTTTTTAACTGTTCCAGTTCCTGGTGTGAACAATTTATCATTAGTTGAAAAAAGGTTATTCAGTTTTTCTTTAGATGTTCTAAAATTTGTTATATTGCACTGTTGTATGTCCTTGTTGTATTCAGGAAAGAATTCGCACAACCAGTCTCTCCCAAGTATCGCTTTAACCTTTTCTCTCACCAAAAAAAGTGGCAGTTCTTTTGTTGCGCTTTTATGACTAGCTGAGACCCTAACTTGTCCAAGTGGTCTTATTATACCATTACCAAAATTTCTGAACCTTACTCTAGTTTCTTCTAATGGTTTTACTCTAATTTTCTCGTATTCTTCTTTTACTCATAACAGTCACTGCACTTCCCGTGTCTAATTCCATCTTTATAGGAACGTTATTTATTTAAACAGTGACGTAAATAGGTCCTGGTGTAAGTTTTTGTTTTCCTCTATTTAGCTGATGTATATCTAGAAAATCTAGTGTAACCTCTTCAATTTTATTGTATTCTTCTTCGTATCCTTCCTCTTGAACCGCCCTAACTGGCTTCTCTGTACGTCTTTGACGAAAGCACACATTCTTATCATGACCCGTTTTCCGGCAATATGTACAATATAAATTTTTTTCCATACATTCACGCGCGAAGTGATTCTTTTTACCACATCTGAAACAAAGGTAACCTGCTTCATCGTTATTAATTGGTGTCGCATTTCTCGCGGTCTGAGTTTTTTGAATTTTAAATCTCCGGCTCTGTTGTAATTAATGGATTTCTGGTTTTTCTCCATATGAATTTAGTATAACTTTGGAGCTGCTCTCAGCGGACTCAATAGCTTGTACTATCTGAACAGTTTTATCAAGGTTGGGGTCGTCTTCCTCAAATAACCTATCTAGAATCGTTTTAGAACGTAACCCACTAACGAAAACGTCTCTGAGTATTGTGCTAAACATGCTCTCACGATATTTGCATGGCATAGCTAATTTTCGTAGTTGGGCCATATACTGAGAAATGTTTTCACCTTGGTGTAGTTTCCTATTCAGAAAAACATGCCTACTTGGTATAATCAATGGCCTCGGCTTTAAGTGTTCGTGTAAAATTTTTACTAATTCGTCGTAACTTTTTTTTTGTACATTTATCGGGATATACCAGGCTTTTTAATAGAGAGAATAATTTTGCTGGCAATAATGTAATGAATGAATTAACTTTATTTTGTTCCGAAATGTTTTGAAGGTCTAAAAAAGCAGTTAGTCTGTCAATATAATCTTCGAAATCTTCATCTATATTATAATTTTCAAAAGTAATTCCACTAACCTTAAAATTTTCTGTAGCCTGAGATTTATTTTCAAGTTGTTGGGTGGGGGGAAACGGAGTAAATTTTGCTGCTATATGTTAGAATTGGCAGCACTGTACCGAAAATCTTAGTAGCGTTGAAGGAGATGAATTATAAGTAGCATTTAGTCAGGAATTCCTAAGCTTTAATAATCTGTAAGTCAAGGTACTATTAAAACTAAATTAGGCAAGAGATATTGTTTATGCAAATAATTTTTTTTTTCCTTTTTATTTTTCATTATAAAACACGTCTTAAAACAAAAGAGATGGGAGGTTATTAAGAGGTTTCGAGAGGTTTGATGAGGTAGTGATTTTTTAAATACCTCCGAAGCGAGAACCGATAGATTAGGAATTCATAGACTTCATTAAGATGCCTCTTTTAATTACTAGAATGTGATTTAATGGGTTTCCCCAGTCAGTTGTGCAGTAAGCTCATTGTCTTTAGTTCTCCGAGGCAGACCTTGGCTTCAATGCTTCCTACAGTCTTTGTGGGCCCCGGAGGGACCTGTGGAAATCCCCAGGCCCTTTGATAAATCATAAATGCATGATGAGAGACGTTCACTCGGGTTTTCTTCTTTTTTTTTCATCTGACCTTGTTACGTCGAGGTACCAATTTTCAATCGTGATAATGATGGCTGTGTCTTTAGAAAGGAATATATTAGGGCAGCGTTGAGCAACTCGGCTCCCGCTTTAAAAAGGTATTAAGGTGATACCTGTCTGAATATTCAAGTGATAAAGGTCAACTATCCAATGCATACAGATGAAACTATTAACCACAGAAAAGAGAAATAATATGCTTTTATCATTATTTTAAATTTCAATTTCCTTAACATATAACCATAGAACAGTAGTATAAAATAGAATCATACTGTTCGATGAGAAATTTAATGTTTTGAAAGTGACGGAAAATATAATTAACGAACCTCAAAAGACTAACGCACATATTACAATACATACAGACATTAAAATTTTAATAGACTCAATTAATAATACAGACATTCATGACTATTTGACTGACCTAATCAGATGAAATTTAATAATCATTAAAAACAAAAGGAAAATGGTCTCTATATCTCTTGCAATGTTAAAAGTAATATTAAAATGTTATGTTAAACTGTTAAAACCAGCAGTGATGGCTACAAGCCATCCCTGCAAAACCCGTGTAGCCGAGAGGCAAGGAAGGGAAATAAATAAAAAAAAAAAAAGGTCTCTATAAAGTGGGTTGAGGCACGTTCTGGAATTGACGGTAACGAAAAGGCTAAAAGTGATTTGTTACCTTCGTATAACAAAGTTCTCTTATCTCATATTAAGCGGAAAAATGGTCAGATATGGTTGAAAAATGGGACCAATTGTGGGTGATCTCATCAAAGTCACCAAGTTTAAACAGATTTATACCTCGCATTACACACAACAATTTCAAACACATTCAAAGTAACAACTACAAACTAACACTATTAATGACAGAACACGGTAACTCTAAACAATTTCTAAATCGATTTAACATAATACCATCTGACATATGTAATGAAGACGGACAGATTTAAAATTTTAGACATGTATTTTACGATTGTAAATTATTTGAAAGACAAATATTTGATCTAATAAAAAGTATTATTCTCAAACATGGAACAAGGCCAAAGACAGAACAAAATTTGTTTTCTAAATTTAATACTGACTTACATTTATACGAAAGATCGACTTTGACAAACTAACTAATGGTTGGCAGCAGAGGTAGTTTCTTGTTGGCTGCTAGACGATATCTTTTTTTTCTTTTTTCTAATTTTTTTCTTTATTTTTTCTTACTTTTGTTATCTTATTACTTTATGTTTAAATAACTGATCGTGCTAAACTTTGTACTTTCATATTCATACATGTAGTATGCCTATAAGGCATGGAACATGTAAATAGATAAATAAACAGTTCTTATACGGGTGTGCCATACAAAGGGAAGAATTAAATATATATATATCCTTAACATAATTGAAGGGTTTGGTAGATAAAAGGGTTATTTCACATTTTTTAAAACTACATTCTAGTAGATGAAGGATTTATGTGCAAAAGTGTTAGGTAGCAAAATAATTCAAAACTAGAAAAACAGACATGATGAAGATGAATGTGCTATCTAACATTTTTCTGCTAATATAAAATAAAAACAAATAAATAAAAAAAACTTTAAACATAAATTACTCAAAATTGTGTTTTGTCACACAACCCTTTCATCCACCAACCCTGAAATTCACTTTAATTTTTTTATCCTCACCTGTTACTAAAGTAGCAATAAGTGAACTTGCCGAACATGTAACAGTACAGACCTTATGGACATCAGGTCTCAACAGTACCTCCTTCGTGCATAGATCAGAAAAGGATTTATTTAAGCAGATCTCACATCCAGCTTCTTTTTTATCCCTCTGACAGTATTTCCGGGTATATAATTAATACGTATACTATTATCTCCAAGGAGACTATCATAAAATCGTTTATAAATATTATATATATTTTCTTATACTGTGGGTACATGCAAATCTGAGTATACTGTGTTGTACCAAGGTGATTTTTGATTGAAATTTGTATTTTTCGCAATCCCGTATATGTGTAAGGCGTATGTCAATACGGGTTTGAGTAAATAAGCTTATGTGTTAAGTCAATATCACAGTTTTAATGTCGACCGTTTTCGTAGGATTAGATATAAGAGCTTTAGTCTCTTGTTACACTCGCGTACTTATTCTGAAATATAAAGTCGCGTGGAGTAAAATTGTACTCCAATGTTTTTTACATTTATGGTTTGTCAACATGAGATGACTACTGGCTCTGATTTATAAATTATTGCTATAATAAAAGATTAAAAAAACAATAAAAATTATTTTTACTGTTCCCTTCCCACTTTCCTGAATCGGGGTACTTGCTAAAAATTTAAATAGCCTTATAAGTTATACCAAACACAAAGAATCACTTTCCCCCTAACTGATTAAACGTGAGGCAGTACTTCTTCGGTGGATATTTTCTTCTTTATTTTTTTAATCTGACATTGAATGTGGGTTTTTAATATGCAAATGAACCCATAAAACCAACTCAAGGATCAAGGAATGGAAGGATTAGATAATGTGAACATTAGTATAAATATAAACACGAGTGTGTTACTAATTTTAAGATTTTTTTTTTTTGGGGGGGGGGGGTAATGTTAGGATTTTTAATAAATATTAAAGTATTTTACAATAAATTAAATTTTATCCATTTACAAGATTTTACTCTTACCTCGGATATGAATATGAGAATGAATTCAAATGGCAGTTTTATTAAGAAATATTCTCCTGAATTCCCTTTAAATTTTAAATTATATAATTGTGAGGTATTTTTGAATTTAATTTAGTATTATGTCTTCATGGAATTTTTTTTTTGTTTTGTTACTATCACATTCATTAGTAGTAAACCCTTCACATTACATTAAGTAAAGAAAAAAAATTAGTCCTGGAACGAGTATGTGCGAACAGTATCAGATTTGGATAAAATTCAATCATAACTAATCATTTGACAGCTAATCCTGAAAACTTTTAATTTATCATGATTAAGTTAGGTGATTGATTCAAGAAAATCTGTCGTCAAATAATTAGTTATGATTGAATTTTAAACAACTCTGTACAGTATGGATAGAAGATTTGCAGTATCAGATTTGGATAGTCATAATTAATTGTATGACAGCTAAATTCCTAGAAATAATTTATAATCATGATTAAATTAGGTGATTGATTCCAGAAAATTTGTTGTCAAATATTAGTTATGATCAAATTTTGCATAATGCTCTGTACAGTATGGATAGAAGATTTGCAGTATCAGATTTTGATAAAATTTAATCATAATTAATTGTAATACAGCTAATTTCCTAGAAATTATTTAATTAATCATGATTAAATTAGGTGATTGATTCCAGGAAAACGGTTGTCAAATAATTAGTTATGATTGAATTTTAAACAACTCTTTACAGTATGGATAGAAGATTTGCTTTCACGTACCAGTCACCTATTATTTTTTGTAAACTAAGAATACACAGCAAACCATAGTCTTCCAATTATATTTGTTTAATCTATTTACAAACAATATCTATAATTATATTGTTATGTAATTGATTGAAAAATTAATATAATAATCCATGCTGTTTCACGGCAAAACAATGAATCACCTTTTAAAATACAATATTATCAAACGAACTAACCTACTTTAGAGGAAATATATACAAGTTTACGGAGTCCAAATCGGTATTTAAATTTTGTGATGCCTGATAGATCACGTTGCTCTTTTGAATGTAATCGGCGGTGTCAAAACAATGCCCTTTATCGCTCTTCCGTAAAAATTAGGAAATTATAATGTTTTCCGAATTTGTAATTTTACGTTTAAACAATTATAAAACTGTTTATAAAAATATAACTTAACTAGCTTAACTTAACTTACCCCGCTCTCATAAATAAAGAACTTTGTTAGATTATTTTAACTAATAATTGAATTTCATTTGTTTATCGATAAAAATTTTATAGTGAAGTATGAAAATTAGCATTATTTCTTCTATGATATTTTCACGCATTTGCAGTAATTAACCTGGTCAAAATTGCATTGATTAAGTGTTTAAAGAGTACATAAAAGCATAACTAGATATCCGATTTTTTAAATAATTTTATCGATCTATCTGGTTGGATTTTAATTTCTAATCATAAAAGTATATGAAAATTTAGCAAACCTCGTTTATGGCACTCAAGGCTAAAGATTTTAATTATTATTATTATAGCAAAATTTATTATTGTAAACCTTCCCAGAACTACGAGGATGTAGTTAAAATTTGGTACAGTAGGGTTTAATGGTTTAACCATTGCAAACTCTGTTGCAGAATGGCCACACATTGGTCGATTTTTAAACTGCATTGGAATGCACATGTCGCTCAATATATTTATAGTTTTTTTTTCAATAGCAATTGATTGGAAAATTAGTAAATTTTATTATAAATTTCCAGCTCTATATAACACCGTACATTTGTAACCTGTCTCGAATGGTGCTTCCCACCTATCGGTCGATTATCAAACTTCAATGCAACACCACATATTTATCGCTTTTTTTATGGCAATATGATTGAAAATCTTTAAAATTTAATACTGCTGAACCTTCCTTGAACTATGAAGATGTTGTGGTTAAAATTTCGTATAGATTGGTTCAGTAGTTTTAGCGGGTAGTGATCACAAACGAAAAATGTTTTTGTCCTTTTGTATAAGAGTATAGATAAAATAAATCATCCCTCTCAATACATTACTCCCAACGTGTAGGCTCTACTGAATAGAGATTTGATTTCTGATTTCTATTGAATAGTTTAAATAAATCTACTATTTATTCAGAAGGTGGGTGAGAGATTTACTGAAATAAATCCATTTTTTATTTTATTAATTCATGCCAAGAGGAGGTACTGTTCAGTGCTACGCTACCTCACGTCTAAAATGCCTGCATTATTACATTATAACCATATTCACATATTGTTACTTCAAAATAGATGTGAATAAAAAAATTGGAAGAGAAAAAAATAATTATTTTATCGTTTAAAAAGTGGTCCATGGCCATAAAAAAAGCGTTAGTTAGTAGGTTAGAGGTGTTAAGAGAAAGAGAAGAGCTGTTGATGCAGAAAATCATTGCTAAGCTCCAACAATATCACAACCTTTTATAAATATGATTTTTAAAGTTTATTATTGTTAAACGTTCCTTGAACTATGAAGATGATGTGGTTAAAATTTGGTACAGATTGTTTCAGTAGTTTTCTCGGTTAGTGATAACAAACAAAAAATGGCTTTTCCCTTTACATAGTAGTATAGATATTGATTTTAGTAGATTAGAAAACCAAATTTAGTAAGTCTTTAAAACTAAAAGTTTAAATACTGGTACAATTTTTCTTATAGGGGCTAACGTCCTTATATACTCCAACTATGACAGGAAGGATTGTTTATCCAATAGGTTACCAATCTATTCTAGGATATCCACAATGAAACAAGTGTCGACCCATCCAAACCGGATAAGAAATGCAGCCACAAAGGTTGCTATAGTGTTCTGACACTCTGACCCGTTCGGACGCCGCGGCCTCTAATCTCGGAACGTAATTAGGTAATCGCTATTTTGGATGTTCCCATGAACAAAGAACGTTCGCGTTTCAATTCGATGGCCTTATTTGACAGTTAACTTGCTCAGACGCGATCTTGAAAATATCACGATTTACACCGGACCAGCCAAGGCGTTTCATGACAAATGAGACAGAAGGTCAATCCGCTACGATCCTAATAATACGACATTAAATATCTGCCCAAGGAGACCTAATGGGATGCTCTGGCTGATCGGCGGCCATGGGACTATCGGAACTGAAAGGAACTGGAGGGCCGTTGATTATCACAGGTAAATAATTGAACGACCTGTTTTAAATCGGTTCATACCGAGAAATTTCGCGAAGGCGTCGAAGTCCGTTATGAGGTGGGTGTGGTTCAATGAACTCCCAGTTGAACCTATTTAGTACTCGATCCTATCCGATATGGAAATACAACTTTACCTTAATTTAATCGGTGTTCTACAGCCATCTTGATCTCTGGTGTGGGTAATTCTCTGTTACGAATAATTTAGAAAAGTAATCAAAAGAATGCTTGTTAGCACACTCCAATTACTTTTAGACAGCAATAAACTAATAACAGCAATAACTAATAATATTAATAATAGTAATGTTAAATAGATGATTCGGTATTGTATTTGTATAAGTACATAGGGATACAAAAAAACATTTATATCAAATTTGTTTAGTATATCTATTTGATTGATAATTACTAGAATTTTAGATTTTAAAACTTTAAGTCGCATCATTTATCTACATTCTCATGCTGCAATCCCGAAGGACATACATTGAGGAATCACGGAATTTGCACACAAATTATTTATTTGGCAGAAGAATCTGGCACACTAAACGGTAATTTCCAGTAGATTATGCACAAACCGTTGAGCACTACCTTCACCTAGTGGTGGTCTACCATTGACCAAACACATAGTAGATTGTCAATTATCCTATTGAACTGTTAACACTAAGATGGAAAATAAGTTGGCATAATACAAGATATTGCAAAATAAAATATTATTGCGGGCCTTGCACATTGTATATTTGCATAAATTTATGTAAAAGCATTACCATTTATTGAGAATTTATTTTAGGCTGGCAGCAATTGGTGGCATAGGAATCGAACTTTCGGGTTGGCTGAGTATGTTTTCTGTTTATTTTTCAAATCAGTCGCCCCCAATAAATGAATCTTGACTTTCCTAATTAAGTATAATGTGGATGGCCGATCACTAATTAAGTAAGGGTCTACTACTATTTAGATATTTATACAGGGTGAGTACCTCTTAGTGTAAAAAAAATAAATAAAAAATAAAATGGATAAAATTTGATTAAAAATGAAGAAAATTGCTGCAGACCTTACCTTTCTAATCCAATCCGTTGCAGATATACGATAATTTAAAATCTTGTTTGGGGAAACCACGTTTTTTGCCATTAAAGCTGTAGTATCTCCACTTCGTTTGAACATTTTGCCATTTTGACCACACTTGGATTTACCATTAAATTTCCAATAAGTGCAAACTTCATGTAACCTTGAATTTTACAAACTTAGGACCTAAAGAACAGCTTGATCTTCACTTTATTTGGGAAAGTTACAATTTCCTATAATAATTCGATGCTCACCGTTTTTCGAAAAAAAACTATTCACAAAACTGCAAATCTCACAAAAACTTGAAAATTTAACCAGCTTTCTATATGGTAAGATCAAATTAATGATCGATTTCACGGAAAAATTTATATTTAAAACCGGAAAAACATGGTGTTTTAATTTGGCATATAAATCAGGTACTTAGGTATACATACAATCAGGAATGGAAAGATAGGAATAGGTCTGCGGCATGTTTCTACATTTTTGATCTAGTTTCCCCCATTTTTTTTTTTTTTTTTTACACCAAGAGGTACTTACTCTGTATACTTAGAAAATGACAGGAACGTTCTTCAAAATAATTTACTTTCCCATGAGTCAAACCGAAGAAATATTAAATACAGCCAAAATTTTAACTTCGTCGGGTAATAATTTAGTCCAGTTCCGTAACCTTGTCAAGGTGTTTATCCTGTTTATGTTTACTTGGCACTATAATGCCTGCGCGTACAATCACTTCTACAACTAATTCAACTCTATTTAAAGTAAGAACCGATAACCCTGTGGTATATCGGGTTATCCGGCGGGTCACCGGACGAAGAATGACGGATAAAGGTCGTGTTCACGTATACGTTGGCCGAAGATCCTTGGTGAATCCTGCGGGCTGCTTGCGAAACTTCGAGGCCGTGGCAAGGATGAGACACTGGCATTGCCCACTTTCCTGACTTGACCCATTCTTGGGGACCTTGCATCTTCTATTCAACATGCTTCAAATTCTGGTGACTTAGGATGAGAAATATTCAAGGAAAAATATGGTTTTCACCATTTTTTTTTTACTTTTTTTTTTTGGATATTAATGTAATCGTCCTCTGAGATGAAGCCCCTAAAATGCTAGGCTGTTTTGAAATTAACCCGTCCCGCACACTTCTCTAATTTTATGGATATACTTTAAATAATGAAATATTAAAAGTTAGTAATAATTTGAATAATAATAAAATACGTGGACAAAAGACAAAAATAAGCAGGCCAGTGATCGCATGAAAGAGTACTGGAGACAAAGGAAACTAAAGACAATGGAAAAGAATAAGAGGAACTTAAGTTGTAGCCTGATCCTAAGAGGTCAATTCACGTGTAATAAAAAGAGAGAAAAACCTACATAAAAATAATCTTAAATACATAATAACTGCCTAAAAGAACTATTGTAATAGAATTAATGGCATTTATTAAGGATTATAGAAGGAGATCTCTCATCCTGTTCCTCTTCAATCTGTGTTGAGTGATGCCTCGACTTAGTGATGTATATTTGGTTGTTGGTCAATGGGTTTTAACAAGTAACTAGAAATGTTTAATTTCAGTTTTAAAGGTACTTCTGAGCGTCTAATATATATACTATTATATAAAAGGACAAGCCATTTCTCCTTTGCGATCACTAACCGCGAAAATTACACAACCAATCAGTACTAAATTTTAACTATAGTTCATAGTTCAAGGAAGAAAATCGACCGGTAGTTAGCGTCATTCTGCCAGAGAGGTAACAATTGTATTGTACTTACAGTGTTATATAGAACTTTAAATTAATAATAATATTTACTTTTCAATTAAATATAAATATATGGTAAGAAATGTTAATCGCAATGAAGTTTGAAAATCAACCGTTATATCGATAATAATATAGGAATATGGATCATCAACTCATACATTAAAATTAAAAATAGGATCTGTGGAATGGTATGAGGTTAAGAATGACAGCTATGCGTGTAAATATCGTTGCGACTATAATTGTCATTGGAACAGTGACTGGAGAAATTTATTATTCCTATTATCCCAGTAATTCTTACCAATCTACCATTTCAATCCAAACGATTAAAATTAAATTAAATATTCTTTTGCTATTACAATTATCACATTACAAGGCCAGACCAGGTGTAGTGGAGTAGTGGATCTTCGGATTGTCTCTTATGGTCAATAATATCTAAGGCTTTCTAGAACTGGAAACGTGAACAATCAAAATTTGATTATTTCATTTTCATTTTAGTGCGAGATAAACCTGAAAATGTAGTTTATTCGGATGTCTTATGAATTAATGTTGTATTTTTTCCATGATTTTTACTACAATAAAAGATTTTTAATGCATGTAAATATCATTGATACATAAATAAAACTTCATTTATTAGTTAAAATTATCGAACTTCTTTACTTGTGAGAGCAATTCGTGACTGGGAATGCTAGTCTTATATAAAAAGACTAATATAGCGCGAGTTAGTTCCAAGAAAACTATAAAATCGTAAGAGATGGTAATTACGAATAACATACGGGAAAACATAGTTTAAGAATAATGGTTGAACTACTGGGAAAGGACAGTATTATGGTGAAGATATTAAGAAATATCTGAGAGGGAGGGAAAGCCAGGGCGGGAGCTGAGTGCAGGAGCCAAGGCCGGCTGGGGTGTACCTGGATCTGGTCACGGCTGCACCTCCGCTAGGTGTACTCTACGGTGGCTGCACCAGTGCTCCAAAGGCGTTCCTCTACAACCAGCTACCTCTTCGATAGAAATCATATCCCCTATTGATGGAAGATAAGAAATATTTACTGTGTCACTAGCAGGCGCAATGAATCCAGGTTTTTACCTGTATATCGTCTGCTTACAGATTAAAATCACTAAGTACAATTTTTTCCAAATTCAACAAAACGTCATTTTGTGTTGATATTATCATTTCCCATAAGTATAAAAAGTCATCAAGTGAATATAACTGCTACATATGCACATTAGAGAATTAGAAAATTCACTATATAACTAACTATCTGAGAAATGTTTAATGAGCATATTCTCGGTTGAATACTTAAACGAAAAAAAAATATTTTGTTACTTAATGACTTTTACCTCAAAGCAGATGATATATTTTTTGGCTAGGGGTCTATACTTTCACATTCAAAAATGTACTATTCTTACACACTCTAGCTCTGCTCGTATCTGAAGGATGAGGAACAAACTGGTATCAAAGGACAGAAATTTCATTATTTAACTTTTATTTTCCACTCGATTTATTCAATAATTCATCAATTTTGTATTAACTTAATCTGGTATATATATTTTTTAGATAACTTATATCATTTGAACTATTAATACCCCACATCCCTCTGTAATGTTAAACTCATTAAATATATATTATTGTTATTTATGGTGATAATGGATATAATTTTTATCTTAAATTGTTTTAGTATTTCCACATCAAATATGCTATTTCAATAGTTTCATATTTTTGACATGGATATGCCTTTTGACTTGGAGTCTATACTTTTTGGCTGCAAAATTTTTTTCATCTTCAAAAATGTAACATTTTGAAACGCTCTAGCTCCTTTGGTGTTGCTTTGATTGAAAATATGATGACAGTTTCCTAGTCATAAATTTAATGGAAAATATTTTTTTGTTTTATAACATTTGTCGCTAGGACACACCTTTTAGGAGCTATATTGGTTTGAATGAAAAAAGTCCCGTTTGAAACTCCATCTTTCTCTCAGCTTGGTTCATTTCGAATAATCATTAATTGTTAACACGTTGACTGCCAACAACGAGATAACTGGTAGATCGTATTCTTTTCTAGGACGCCAACTACAAGTTATCTCGTCCTGTCTTTACTTGCCATTTTTGTGCAGCTACGATTAAACTCGAAGTATATCAGTGGTAATATTGATAGGTGGCTTCTGGAAAAAAAAAAATAAAAAATCAATAATGACTTGCATTAACAGAAAGTTTATTTTAAAAACAACAAAAATATAAACATAAAAATTCTTAAAACCTTTTTTTCTTTCTTTTTTTTTGTAAAAAACACATTTTTTTTACTTTTTAATGATAAGTACGCACTAGAATTAGAGTTTTTAATAATATAATGAGATTAAATCAAATAGTCATTTTTGGCTAGATTTCTGAAAGAATTAACTGTCTGTATTTTTTTTTTTTCGTTATAACAACCAATAAAATTTACTAATTCAAAATATTTTTGCGACTAATCAATGAGCTGTAGGAACCACAAAATAATGTAATGAAGACAGAGAGGGATATCAACATCGAAGCCCCGCTATTAAATCGGCTATGCACAACGAGATCAATTCCGACACTTCACTTAAATAGTCCAGTCAATGAATGCGGAAATGAGGGGTGTAGAGTGCATGGAATGTGCGATATTTTTTGACTTCACAGCTTCGTTAGGAATAGTTAGAAGGTAAGCATACTAAAAGTCCCTGCCCCTGGGGGGTCAGCTAACGGTGGGGAGAGGGGAGAAGTTCAATTTTTTTGTTTTTTCGATAATAACTCGAAAACGGTTGACTCTAGAAAAATATGTTTAAAATAAACATAAAAGCTAATTAAATTTCATGTATAATTAATAATATATAACTTTGTCGTAGTTCTAACCGTTTAAGAGATATTCGTTATTGAAAATGGGTGATTTTCGGAAAAAAAACAAATATTAACTCACTTGTCAAACTTTGGTTTCTAGTACCTTCCACAATCGTATCTCACAAAAAATTACAGAATCAAAATTGTAGAGTGTTAAATTTACTTTAATTTCATATATGCATTTTTGGTATTTGAAGCAAGTGTTTAGCAAAAAGTGAGGTAGACATTTTGTTTATTTCTAAAATTATCGATTTTTAATAACGTATATCTCGAAAACTGTTGGAGTTTCGATTAACATGTATGTAGATATTATCGAAAAACAAAATTGGGACGTTCTCCCCTCCCCCTAAAATTAGATCACCCCTCAGGGGCGGGGTCTTTTAATATGTTTACCTTCTAACTACTCCTAACAAAGCTGTGAAGTCAAAAATTATCGCATATTTCATGCACTCTGCAATGTGTTTGTTGACTGGACTATAAAGAGTTTCACATTTATCGAGACAGTTTCAACTTGGATTGCATTGTTTAGTGTGCATTGATAGTTCGTCTTCTCAAATGTAAGAAGGTGAAACAGAAGTTGACAAAATAAGTTTCAACATGGATTTAGTGTCTTATATATTGATGTTTTATTTCCACTTCTCATATATTATTTATTTATATAATATTATTCGACTATTATTAGCATAATATTATTAGTTTTTAATTAAATCATTCTCAGACCTTGCCACTTATTTATGACTTAAAAAGGCTTTTTACTACTGCCATTTTATTATAAGTTGTTGTTCGTTTCATTTAGGAACTGTATATAAAAATAATAAATTTAAACACTTTTATGATATTCTTTTCTGTATATTATTATTTCTACTTTTTGAATAAATCATTTTGAATGGCGCTAGAATGCGCACCAGATAAACCGTAACTGGTTACCGAAAAGTAACTGTTAAAAGGAGTATTCAGTATGATAGTAATGAAATAACATTAACTATACGTACCATCAAGATAACGGATAATGGAATTAGAATTTTTAAAATGATATTAGAATATTAGAATATAGGATTTATATATATATATATATATATATATATATCAAATATATATATAAAAAAAAAAATAAAAATAAAACCATACATTGCAGGTGATCAGTGACTGTAGTGTAGGCACTTAATTGGAATCTAGAAATGAACGACTTCCCCAATCCTGTAGTGAACTTCCTGATCACGTCGGGGGGGCAAGGCATGTGTCATGAATTTGAAACCTTTCCAAACAATGCCATTAACTTCCATTACATCCTGATTCCTTATAACAGTGACGCGAGAGAAACCAGCAGTGAATGACAGGCCGTTTCACGTTCAATGATTTAATGGAATCAAAAATATTTTAAATCGAAATTTGAAAAAAAAAAAGAACTGCTTTTGTTGTGATCCAAAAATATTGATGTTTCATAATTATTAAATATATTAAACTGGAATACATTATTTCATCATATATAGAATATATTTAAATTAATTCATAATCTTAAATAATTAAGAAAAGATCAGTAGTTGAAATAAGTTCTAAGAACGGATTCTTTAGTTATTATTGTTTACAAAAAAGGAAATACTTTAAACAGTTTGCTTTTCCTCCGTTTTTCACAATGGTGCAAATTGTACAATTTTCTGTTTCAATTTGAAGAGGAAATCAAATTTTGTCTATTTAAATAAAAAAAAATAAAAAAATAAAATAAATTAAGTAAATTTGTTTCATTAGAACTGAAAAAAAAAAAAAAATTAAAAATAGGTTTAAGAATGTCAGGTTTTAACCGGCAGCATATTTAAATTTCTTAATACCTAAAGAAATCAAATGATTTTCGAACTAGGTTTGTTTCGCTCATCTCACAGAGAGGTAAATGACAAGTCTAGCCGGCTAAATATGTTTTATCACTATTTTCTATTAATTTGGGCTGCTGATTTCGGAAAAATATTCTAAAAAATTTTTGTTCTCTAGTTTTTGAAATATGAGACTAATCTTGCCAATGATAACCAATTTCGTCAATTCTGTCCGGGTTTTTGCAACGCAAAGGAGTTAGTTAAATTATTTTACCAAAATTATATAGAGAGTTTTCTACATTTTGGAGGGGGGGGGGGATAGAATGATTCTTCTTTTTTACAATATACAAAATAAAATTAAAAAAAAAATGGGGCAAATTACAACACAATCTTAATTAATTAACTAATGATTCACGGCTGTCATCACTCTACAAATCCATGAGTATCTCAAAACGGCTTACTTATTTTTTTCAGTACTGGCCACAGACCAGATAAAATCAGTTCAGAACTTAAAAGCACTATATTCAAGGTATATATGTTACAAGATTGTCCTGAAAAATTTCAAAAGACATTTTCTCAGTTCAGGAATGCATACCCCAAGCCTCTGCAGCTTCTTCGGAAAGCTGTACAAAGTTATTCAGAATAATTGTCATGATTTACCATTTAATTTAAAAAAAAAAAAAAAAATTGAAACTGTGCAATTGTTGGCTCTCCTTAAGACCAAAAAGGTCTCTCATTATAAGAATTCTCACTCCAGATGATCTTAAAATAACATTTGCCCTTAAGTAATGAAAATAGTTAAATATTTATAAAATTATTTTTCAGAATTTCTGTAAAAATTTATTTCTTCTTTATGTAGATAAGCAAGAAAAAAAAAAAAAAAAAAATTACATATTATCCAAAGTGGCGGTTAGATTTAAAATTTATTTACGAGATAACTTGACCAACCAATTATGCTAAAAAAGTTAAAGGGATTCATCGAGAAGTATAACAAAATCTTTATTGAATGTTGAAATTCGCGATAGCAAAAATAAAAAAATAAAGAGTATCTTTCATAGTTGTTTTTATGGCCTTTTCATATATTTTAATTCTCTATGCTATAACATAAGTACATATCCTGTCTCTCATAATCCATAATGAGTTGGTTTGATATAAATTAGATCGGTAACAGGTATCACTGAACTCTGTCCTCACAAAGTTACTTTTGTTGTGAAACAAAATAAACATAGTACAACCTGCAAGTTCACGCTGGTTTTTCCTCCAAATCGATCAACCATGTAAACGATTTATGCCCATTACTTGAATCACTATTCAAATTAGCTATTGATAATAGGTTTTTTTCCACCTCCGTTGCATTTCGTAAAACAGATTTTTGGTTGGCTAGATTATAACTTTACCCCTCTGCATCTATCGAAAAACAAAAATGATACTAAAAACAACATAAAATGTATTTAGCGTCCGATATCCACTGACCCCATAAATTTTCTCTCACCCGGACTGCAAGTGAACGCTATTCAAGACACGTCTTAATGATATTTTAACTCATTAAATGGGTTGTTCGCAACAAAACGAGGTTACGATTATGTTGACCAAGAACTAAACATTATTATGGATTCTTATCTTTTCATAATTGAAAATATATATAACTAGCAATAGATTTCGCAAAGTTGAAAAAAAAAAAAAATGTTGAAATTCAGCATCTATATATATATATATTCACAAGTCAGAATTACAGTCTAATATTGTTTATGAAATACCAAGTGAAGATAGTTGTGGAAAGTCTTATTTCGGTACATTGGAACAATTTCTTAAACGACGTGAGTATCAACATAAATACAGTTGCACGTCTATAAATAAAAACCCGAGTAAACCTGACCAAACAGCTCCCACCACACATTACAGGCAAACAAAACACTCTTTTAGATTTGATTCCCCCAAAATTATTTACCATGAACAAAATAATTTTAAAAGAAATGAAAACCATAGAAATTTAAAAATCGCGCAATAAAAAAAAAAAAAAAAAAAACGTTCTAAATCTCAACACCTGTTATTCCAATTTAATATATTCAGACCAATAATATACATTTAAATTAATATACATCACATAAATCATTCATCCATTTATTAGTATATTACTCCGAAATATTTTTGTACCTACATCTTGGGAATACCATCCAGTCCTTTTAACTTAATTTTTCCTAGGGAATCCCCCAATAACCTTTGTAACTGTTTTTCAAAATTTCCCCAGGTCAGTTGTATACTAGAACTGTTAGAATTTAGTTAGTCAATATTATATCCACAAGTAACATTGTAAGTAGTTTCATACTATTCTGTATTCTGTAATTGGATATATTTTATGTTTGTAACATATATTGTTATATACTTGTATTGTAGCTAACTTTATGTTTTGAAATAACTTGTATAACTTATATGATTTTATTGTAACCTGTTTTTTCACTGTAGGTCATGATTATGAGAACAACATAGTCTCGAAGCGTCTCCAAAATTGTTTTTATTTATTGACTGAACCTCAAGAACTTTACTAAACATTAAATAAATAAGGCAAATAAATGAAACAATTAACAATATATGTATACGATTCATAGAATCTTCATCAACTGAAATTTCAATATAAATAATGGCACACGAAAACTGTTTTAAGAACAAAATTCGTTTCAGATAAGCAAACATTGGTGGCAAGGCTAACATTCTTAAAGAAAAAGTTTTAGATTCATTACAAAATCAGGCACTTGACACTGGGCACCTGTAAAGAAGTTTAGTAAGAACTGCGTTTTTTGAATACTTCAAAAGTGTTTTGATTCTAATTTCCATTGTATAAAACCCTATCCTAACAATAATGAAAATCGAAAAAAAAAAAAAAAAATGTTTTTGGTGAAAACGAATATATATATATATATATATTTTTTTCATAATGTGACATCGTCATAATTTATTAGAGTATAAGGTTACTGGTCTATGGTGTCCTGAATTAGTGAAATCTTGCCTCTGAAGAAGTTTTAGGTCCTCAACCGTTCCTTATTTTGAGAGATACGGAAGAGAGAATGCTCCAATAACCCATTGATCCAATCAAGCGGTAAGTGTTAAAGAGCTCACCAATCTTTTGTATCCAGAAAGTATGTAAAGGAGACTATTTTAAAAGACGTCGTTAAGTAGATATACTCAAGAGAAATATTCTTATTAATAACTAAGCGAAGCATAGATCTCCAAAGGTCCACAAACAATGGGGAGGCAGGTATTAGACAGAAAAGAAATTGACAGGAGACGAAGGCAGGATTAGTTTAATGATCCAAGAGGATTTTGGATCACTTTTTATACGATTATATCTTAAATTAGCGATGAAAATGGTAAAAAATTAAAAATTACAATATTTTTTTTAAACCTCTTATACAGACACTGAGACTCATGAAAAACTCTGGATATTCTAAAAATTTCCAGATCAACAAAAAAAGATAGTGTCGCAATTTTAAAGTAAGAAAACGTGTCGGTTCGTGGTATAGATGAAGAGAAGAGGAAGACGGGTTCTTGACGGGTTAGGTAACGAGGGAAGTGAGGAAGATATCTGAATCCTATCTGCATCTCTGATGTACTAAACCCCGTCTTTTAAGGAAGAGATATTTTAAGTATTCAGGAATCACTTTAAAACGATACTTTAAATGTATTTATTATTGGATGCAATGGAAACTTTGGAACACCAAATTAATAATAATAATAATAATAATATAAGGACTAGACATTATTATTATTATTATTAGTTATCCTAACTAAATAAAATTTAAATTTTTAAAATCAAACTGAAAAATAAATGACCAGAAAATATTTTAGTAAATCAAATTATGCTCCATTCCTCTCAATACATATCTGCGGAAGGCTCCTCTGAATAGAATTTGGATCCTTGTTATTAACTATTTATGATTTCTATTCAGTTTTGATAGTTTAAAAAGTGACCGAGGACAGGTAAAAAACAACAAAAAAAAACAAGGTAGTTGGTAGGATAGAGGTCTGAAGAGATGGACTGTTGTGGCAGAGATTCATAACTAAGCTTCAACAATTTCATAAGACTTCCTAACAATGACTGAAAGTGGTCAAAATCGTTCGATTTGCGACCTGTTTTATTCTCATTTATTATTTATTTATTAAATATTGACATCAATAGAAAACATTAATTTATTAAAATTGAATAGTTTATTACAAACAGGGGTAATTTAAAAAAACAGAAAAGCCCGTATTATTTTCCGGACAACCCAATATTTTACCTAATGCAAACGTTCAGATCAATACGATACTTGACATTTGCACTCAAGATGGTGGTAAGACGTTATACATTAATTGAAGGAATAAGATTTCTATATCCCCTCATTGTAATTTTGAACTAAATGAAAATAAAAAATGTACCACTGCAACCCATGAAGGGTGCTGGGTTCAATACGGTTACGGATTTTCCCCAATTAAGGGTACCCACTTTATAGAGGCTGGGTAGGCCCCAAGAGACCTCCAGACTCTAAAGTCGAACAAGAGCAAAAGAAACACTGAGCATAGCAGTCAGTGCCTTACCCACTGAGCTACCCCGCTCCCTTTTCATAAAAAAAATATACAAAATCAATTCTTTAAAATAATATATGCTTGATTTAAAAAAAAATTGTGACAATCAGGCACCTTGATACGACAGTACCGTGACTCGAAAAAAAAATCAATATAGATATTACAATAATGATTAAAGTATAGTTGACTGTTAAGATGAATGGAGAAGAAGATAATCAGAAATGCAGTCAAAGAGGAGCACCACGTCCAAGTAGAAATACATTAATGCGTGCCAACGTTTCGACCTGCCTTGCAGGTCTTTTTCAGGGCCACCGAACCATACTGGAGAGGAGACGAACAATGTCTCATCCTTGACCAGGACACATCGGTCGAAACGTTGGCACGCATTAAAGTATTTCTGCTTGGACGTGGTGCTCCTCTTTGACTACATTCCTCATCATCTCCAGATATTACAATAAGTTTTACAACAAATATGACCGGCAACATCCATAAATGATTGAAAAGGAGGAGGGAATGAAGGATCTTGGAAGCGAAGGATGTAAACGGATTTCCTTCTGTAACCAGAATTTATAATTACATCAAGAGTCCATCACAACTCCTCATGCAATATTCTGATTGTAATCTTTACACTCGTTCGCGAGTTGTCAGCTCATTAAAACATTAGTGAATATTAATGAGAAGAGGTTAACAAATCGACTGAATGCAGAGTAATGAATAATTTTTTAATTCATTTCGGTTGATATAGTTTCATGTGCACCTAAGCTAGTATTTAGGCCTGTGTTGCCAGGTGACATTAAGTATTTTCCCCAGTGTAGTGGGGTAAATTTCTCCACATTGATCAAAGTTTTTCCATGTTCTCCATCACCTTTTCTCCTGAAATGCCCCAGTCGAAATTCGCATGTGAAACAAACGTATATTAAGTAAAAATATTATTTTATTTATAGGAACTTCATTATACTAAAATCTCTGTCATGTAATGTATTCTTGAGTTAAATAAAAAGGCCAAACGTTGAGGTTTTTCGAATGAAAATTTAGGATCTTTTTCACACTAAGGCTGCCAGTTCTCAGCTCTCAGTCAAGATAGAGAAATAATATTTTCACGTAAAATTGTAGTTTTGTATGCTATCGCTTTCCTACTACCAAAACTCGTCCGGAAATTAATGCAGGATTTTATGTTTGAACCAAAAACCTAAAATTATTGTTAAAGAGATTATTTATCAGGTTTTGGTTGTGGTAAAGAGACAGCATACAAAACTAAAATTTTACGTGAAAAAATTATTTAACTATCTCTACTGAAAGATGAGAAAAAAAATAAAACGTGATTTTCATATATATTTTTTCTCTGTTTTCAATGCTTATTACCGGTTATAACTCAAGTTGTGCACTGTTATATGTCCCTACTACCCACACAAAAATCGGCATTGAAATCTGTGAGTTACAAGTCACAGCTGAGAACTGGCAGCCTTAATGTGAAAAAGACCCACAAGTTATCCATTATTATGCCTCAGAATAAAATATCAATAAACAAAAAAATACAAAATAAGCTTATACGTTTGGCGGGAGCTAGGTCAGTTAAAGCTAACTGCCTAACGCTCTCTGAGACATCGAATGGTCAAAACATCGATATATTAAACATTAGCCTTTAAACATCGAACTCTAGCGTGCACGATTTTATTTATTTTTATCAGTAAAACTGAAGACAAATTTAATAAAAATTATAAATAGCGTAGATATTTTATTATTAATTTCTATCGCAATGTTTTATCAAAATCCCCCAATTCTTTTTGGATTCCCCATTCTCCCACTAATTTTCAAAAGTGGGTAAAAAACCCCCACACCTGGCAACCCTGCCCTAGGCATTGGCATCCCTATACGCCCTTGTACTTCCTTCCTCGCCTCATCCTCCCATTGACGCCATTTTCTCCAGCCACCCGTCATCAGTTCCTGGAGCTGTCAGGCCGCTGGTCAACACTTTCCCTCTCGATGAACTTGACACCGGTGGCCCACTGACCCACTCAGCTCTGAGTCACAACATTCCTTTCATTGTTCACAATTAAATCTTTATAACGTGCTTTTCGCAACAGCGCTAGTTATTATTAGGACTGACCTAGAAACGTTTCTTGTTATCTTCTTTCTCTTATTCTTCAATACGTTGATGTAGTTCATTGAGGTTAGCAAAAAGTAAACAATTCTTAAAAATTAGACCATTGTTATGTTTGTATTACATTATCTTGGAATTTTCTTGGAATGATAGGGGTAACTGATCCAAGGGGTAACTGACTCCCTATTCTTATAAAAAAATAATAGAATTATGTAGTAAATATAAAATCTTTTTTAAGGTCCCATATACAACTTTTAAGAGACTGTTTCAGCTGTTGAGTTTTTCGTCAGTGCCAACTTGATAACGAATATGATAAAAATTTAAAATTGGTCTAAATAGCGTAGAGGTAAGCATCACTACAAAATATTTTATCAATTATAACTGTTTCTAAAAGAAATAAATAATAATAATTTATGTATTAATTAATCCAAATTAAATTAAAATACAAATTTATGTAATGAAAAGAATCGTATGCTGCTACCACTTAGCATTGTAATTACATAAATATATATGCAGAGGAGTAGATAATAGTATAGTTTAATAATTTTGAAAAAAAAAAAAAAAAAAAAAAAAAAAATTATGAATCCAAAACTTGATAGACTATATAAAACCTCCACCCTGGAACCTGTTTATGAATGGTGAATAATACTGTGATTGGTCGTATCGTTGACTTTTCTCAAAGATGTGTAAAGTGCAGACAATTTTACGGTATTCAAATTTGGAACTTTGAAGCTCCAATGATGGATATCGATTCTTTTTAGTAAACTCGTATTTTAAAAATCTGTGTTTACAATAGCATTTCAAACATGATTTTGGTGAATATAGGAAAGTATTTTTGCTAAAATTTTCCCTAAACACATCTATGAGCAAAGGCATCGATATACGTGTATTTGTACAAAAATAATAATAAAACATATCCTACTGATGTAGTAACAGTTTTAGATAAAAAAAAAAAACTAAAAAACATAACTGATTTTCACTTTGTCTCGTTGCACCACGTTTGTGGGATAGGTTCTGAAGTACCACACCAAAGTATATATTTTGTATAAATGCCATTATTAAATACTTGCTATGTTTGTTTTTTTTTTATCAATTAGTTTTAATTATTTTTATTACTCTATGTTGTACATATCATATATGATGTAAATAAAATCCCATTAGCACCATTTTTAATGTCCCAAGCAGCATATTGTAATGGTTTATTTAAATAAAACATATTTTAATTCAATAAAAACAACAATACGAAATATATGTATAACAATACGAAGGATTTGTTTGTTTGCACTACTACCCTTGAGGATCATGCGGTTTTATGTTATTGTATAAAGTTTAACCTCAGCCTATTATTTCAGTATGTGTGCCTGCAACTTGAATTCTATTCCGGAATACGGGCCAATTTTTTTTTTTAACCTTTTGAAAAAAAGAGTTCATGTCAGTCCATAGAGTGTGTCGCATCGACACCAAGCTGAATGTGTATAAATTCGGTAATGGTTGACCAATTGAAATAACTTTTGACTTGAGTGAAGTTCAGTGACTTAAAAAATCAGTCATGAAGTTTGGAAAAAAATCGGATGAGAGAAAGGAATTTTATAAGAAAATATATTTTCACAATATCAAGAAAATTAGGTATTATTTTTACAATATTTGGCGGAATTTAAATATAACCCCACCAGGGCAAGCTCCGCCCATCTCCCCATTAGCCCAGTCAATGAAAGCAAGAAATTAGCCTTTGTCGCAACTAATTAGAGGAAAGCTGAATTTTTGCAGGGTGTGAATACATAAAGTGTGCACTAAAAAAACACAAAGTCCTGACCCCCACCCCTCTTTCTTTCCCCCCCACCCCTTCAGCAACATTACAAGTATAGAACTCTGGTTATATGCCGACAGCTCGAAACCTAATTATGCTATCGGAGTGTTCTTTTTTTTATGTCACTCCTAATAATATTACAAACAAATTATGTTATATACATTTTTTATGTAGATAGCTTAGTTTCGCCGTAATACTTAATCATATATAGAAAACAGCCACTACAAAAAACAAAAACTTCAGCCTCCTGTAGAATGAGTTAACAAAGAATGAATATCCTTCCGCCATGTTAAAACAGTTAAATCGTCGAATATTTTTTAAAAAGTGTCCTTTTAAGGACCGCCATCTTAAAACCGTTAAATATTTTAAAACAGTATCCTGGAGGACAACAATGGAGGAAGTTATCCTTCGGATAACTTAAATAACCGTTAAAACAGCAATCCTTAAGGACGAAAAAGCTAATTATAATTGTGGATTCTAATTCATGGATGGAGAGAGTGGCCAAGAATGTCCTTCGGCCTCGAAAAAACGTCAGATCCTGGAAGATCTGTAAAACAGTGTCCTCATAAAAGTTCTAAAATTATGGGCATCACCATTCTAATAATTTTGAAACTGCCAAATATTAGATGGTTTTACTGTTGCAATAAATATCCACAAGAAAACTGGTACTATTTACTCGAGGTACGCATTTTGGTATAGAAGGATCAATACAAATAGGATCGATGAATTAATTACCACTTCTATTGACACTATTTTATGAGATTACTAGTTTCAAATGCTAAACATTCATCTTCAGTTCTAAAACATAAAAAATTTTCAACACATAAGTACTATGTTACATGGATTATATATACTAAAGTTTTAAAAAATGTAATACAAGAAATCAAATATTGGTACTCCTATCCTACCTGAGATCTAGCAGATATCTGAAATATATCCGTCGTGAAAAGGGAAAGGGGGCAGGTAGGTTAAATTTTTGTTGTTTACTATGGGATTTCCCTTATTTCTCATTATATTTTTCCGTTCCTACTGGAAACAAGTTTAAAATGGAGCTATTGGAAATGTTTATCTGGCCATTTAAACAAAAATATGGATCGGTTTTAAACGATTTTATTATTTCTAATGATCCATAAACTTTAATTTTAAGCTACTTTCTACTTGATGTATTATGTTTACTCCCGAGTCTTTATTAATTTTATGGTTATTTTTATTTAGATGGATAGTGAAATTGGTATTATTATTGTATGTTCTTATAAGTTCTTTTACGCAGTTTTTCCCGTGTATTTAGCTGCACAGAACTGAAGATGAATGTTTAGCATTCGAAACTAGTATTCTAATAAAATAACCCTAATAGTAGTGGCAATTAATTCATAAATCCTAACAGTACTATTCAAATCAAAGATAGCATGAAATAATTTATTCTGATAATCTGTTTATCGTTTGTAGTAAATTTTAAATTAATTTGGAAATCCGGACGAATGCAGTGTTGAAATGTAATTATGATGAACGATTATAGGTTAATATAATACAATTCGTAATATTAATAAAACTGAAACTTCAGAAGAGTCTAACAGTAAAGAGAATGATTGTTGAGTATTGTAAATTTGAAAGTACCAAAACAATCCCACACTCAGAGATTGGTGGCACGCTTATTTGACATGCCGCCAGAGAAGAGTTGCTTGTGCAACCCTTATTTTAAAGTGTGAAAATCCTGAAAGCCTCTTTAAGTTTAAGAATTTTAAAATGTTAGAGAATTCACCCTCTCTTGCCGTTGCCACACTGTTACGATATTGGCAATTCCACTATCAGCGTAGCCAGAATAGCAATGCTCTTATTCTGCAATTGACAAATTTGCAACATTTAGAAATAAATTCAAGATTTTTGTTTTATATTATATTTAATAATATAATCAATATTACAGATCAAAATAAATACATCGTTATGAAAAAAAAAAAAAATTAAATTCTTATATCTAATAAATTTTCATTGAATGAGCCCGCGTCTTTCTAAATAAGTACACCCAGCTTTAAAATGCTACCATCTCAAACAAGAGCCGCTCGTTTAGATAGTGAGGATTTTTCTCCAAGAGTGGGAACCAACTGGATGAAAGTGGCCAGGGGGAGGATTATCCAGAATGGAGTGTAAGGCAGTAGTCTCCCAGTGGGTTTGAGTGGGTATGAAGTTTACTAATGTATGAGCGCTGGCTGATGGCACTTAGGGAAATATGGAAGGAGGAAGGTATGGCTGGTCAGGGCCAATGAGAGTGGTGCAGAGTTGCCGGTTCTCTTCCTACCTGCCTGGAGAGGGTAATTACAGTTCTATCATATTGAGTTTTTGCTATTTATGTTTAAGTTTAAAGTTTGTGTTATAAAATATCAGGGGGAAGCAGCAAATGAAGGCTAACTGGAGTTAAAATTAAAAAAAAACATATTAAAAAAAAAAATAATTAAGAGAAAGATCTCAGCAAAAAAAAGGGCGGATCAGTGTGAGGGTTGAAGAGCTTTGGCATCATTGTTCCCCCTCTTCTCCCAAGCCAGGTGCCAACAGCCAGCACTCAAGATATAGTAAAGGACAGGTATCTAGTTAGAGCCAAATCAGCAACATATGGACATTAAGATCTTTATGTATATGTTTTTTTGCGAAATAATAAGCAGCATTGATTATTTTATGAAGGATTTTCGACTGTAAGGATTGGATACGAGAAGAGATGGAGCCCCAAAGCTCAATCTCTTATGTCCAAATGGGTCTAATTACTGTCATGTAAATAAGTATTTTTTTATTTATTTGGAGATTTGAACGCTTGTCTAGCAAATGTAGGAGTAGTCGGAAACTACAAAAGACTTTTAAGTCTGGTATGTCGATGTTAATTATTAATTTTGAACTTTTCATTTAAAGCGAGAGTTGTTTGAAAACTCTTAGGAAAAACGCTAAAGTTTTTTATTTTATTTTTTTATTTATTAGTTTTTCACATGGATATTACATTTTTTTTTCTCTCTCTTTCAGATTTTAATTCACACCTGTTATTAGGGTAACAATCAGTGAATGTGATGTGAAATTGAATACTACAGGCCTTGTATGCGTGTGGGAGACTAGCACTCGATAGTACCTCCTCCTGGCATGGGTTAAAGAGATTTATTTGAGCAAATCTCTCATCCAGCTTCTTTTAAGCCTTCTGAGAGTATTTCCAGGTATGTCAGTCGTGGCCATGTCATTAATGAGTATGTTGTTATGTCCATGAAGTCTGTCATGAAATCGTCTATAAAGGTCATGTATATGTTCCTTTACTGTGGGTATTTCTAAATCAATGTGAAGTGTGTGGTTTGAAACGTACCAAGGTGATTTCGTGATTAGTCTGAGTAATTTTGATTGGAATATTTTTATTTTTTTAAGGTGTGTATTTTTTGAAGTTCCGTATATTTGTGTGGCGTATGTCCATATGGATTTAAGTAAGTAAGTGTATGTATTCAGTCGTTGTCGGAGTTTTAATGTCGACCGTTTATGAAGCATTGGATACAGAAGTTTCAATCTCTTGGTTAGACTGAGACGTTTTTGTTTTACGTGTGGGCCCCAGGTCATTCTTCTATCAAATGTAAGTCCTAATTAATGAATTTCGTTTGTTTGTGGTATGGGTTGATTGTCGATGAAGACAGGTGGACTAGAGTCTTGTCTAAGTGTAAAGGTACTGTGATTTGGTGTAGTTTAGTTTTACTTTCCATTGTTTGAACCAGTCTTGTAGTATTGTTAAGTGGTGTTGAAGAGTTAATGATGCAATTGTGGGGTCTTCATGTCTAGTTAATATTGCTGTGTCATCAGCGTATGTTGCTGTCAATGTTTGAGGGCTAAGTGGCATATCGTGAGTGTAAAGAATATATAACAGTGGAGCTAGTATTGACCCCTATGGTACTCCGACTTTTACTGGATAAATAGAGGAGAGTTCTAAACCTTGTCGGACAGAAAAAAATCTATCAGAGAGAAAAGATTGAAGGATCAGATAATAGGTAAAAGGAAGAAGATTTTTCAATTTAAAAAGAAGTCCGTCATGCCAAACTCTGCCAAATGCTTGAGCTACATCTAGAAATGCCCCAGTAGCATATAGTCTTTTCTCGAGTGAGATTAATATGAAATCGTTACACGGTGTAGTTGATGAACTGTTGAGTGAAATGAACGGAATCCAAATTGATGTGTAGGCAGTACTTGTTTATCTGTCAGTATGTCTAGTATTCGTCGGTAAAATAATTTTTCAAAAACTTTAGAACACAAAGGAAGTAGGCTAATTGGTCGGTAGGAAGAAGGTGAATCGGTGTTTTTGTCTGGTTCATGTATCATGGTAATATAGGTAAGATGTAAGATATTACATTGAACATTTAAACTTCAATTAAATTTTCATAACACTTTAACACAACCTCATCGAGATTCAAACTTGGTGTAAGAAATGGAAAATAAAACATAATTATGACAAATCCCTTCATATTACATTTACACTATGACGCATGACCTGCCCGCCTGTTTACATTGACAACAAACCTTTACATCAAACTGAAAAATTGACATTCTTAGGACTTACGCTTGATAGAAGACTGACATGGGGCCCACACGTCAAGACAAAAAAAAACAGACGTTACAGTTAAGACTGCGACTTCTATACTCAGTACTTCACAGACGCTCAAAACTACCTTTAAAACAGAAACTTAATATTTACAGTTACTTGCTAAAACCCATCGGGACGTATGGCATCTCATATTTAAGGACCGGCCAAAAGAACACATATTCCGAAAATTCAAACATTTCAATCGAAATTCTTAAGACTGATAACAGACTCTCCTCCTTATGTGTCAAACGATAAGCTACATACAGACTTAAGTATTCCGACAGTTAAGACCCATATCCATAAACTTTATCGACAATTTCATGAAAAACTACGTGGACACACTAACAAATAGATACATAATATGGCAACAGTAAAAATTCCTAACATAACTCAACTGAGGCTGAAAAGGAGGTGGATGAGGAATCTCCTAGTCTAATCCCTAATAATTTAGTTTCACGCCTGGAGATCGTACCTCTGGGTGCTGATTCCCTCATGTCTGTTGTTTCAAAGTAACTTCGCATTCACTGGTTGTCCATTGTGTACAGTTGTAAATAAAGTTATTATGTTAAAAGAAAAAAAAAATTAAATTTTCATCGTTTGTGGCCCTAAGCTTTTTACCGGTAGTGAAGTATACCAAGGTGTATGAATATTTACGTCACGAAATGTATAATATGGTTATCTTTTATGTTCGATAGATTTCTATAAACAAAGCATGACATCTATATGATTGGTGAAATATGTTGTTCGCATTGGCAACACGCTGTATTTGGTATGGATCACTTAATAAAGTTGTTATGTTTCTCTATTGCTGTCATATAAATTATACTGCACTTCGCGGAAGATATAAAACATTTCGCAGCAGCAAGAAAAGAAAAAGAAAAAGTAATTTGAAAAAAAATATGCCCTAAGAAAGGCAGGAGAGACAAAGCCGATTTGAGAGGCGAAGTCACGAGCCCCGACTTGACCTCGGCCGCCTCAATAGTAACGACTAAATGATTAGCAGTAATAAAAAGTAACTATCCCTGAGGCAGTGGGACTGCCCTATCTTCCTTACTGCTACCTCAGTAACTCAGCTGATGAATTATTTACGGCTTCTTTTAAAATTTTAACCGACATGACACCACGCTGGGTTATGTGCCGTTGATGGCTTGTAGGTCGGAGGTCGGTTGCCCAAGGTCTCTTCTGTGATTTCAAATAGTTAATAATTATTGGAAGAAATGTATTTCATTCTATCCCAAGGCCTAGCCTTATGCAACTTGTTACACAGAGTGTAGGCAGCAATAGGAAACTTATAATAGAGATATCTAGTTGAAATTAAAATCCTCTTATTTAAGATCTTACTTGTATTTTATACCAAAACAGCCAATAATGATTGCTAAGTATTATTTGTTTAATAATATTATAGTTGTGATAGTATGGATTTATTGGTTATACTGAAACTGATCTACTAATAAGTCAGTATTTACTGTGATGATATAGGCTAACCAAAGGTTTTAAAATTAAAAATTTAAAAAAACAAAACAAAAAAACCTATATACATTTAATTGGAGGGGATATATAACTGATTAGAACAGTTAATTTTTTTTATTTGTTTGAATAAACTCAACTTTGCAACCTTGCAACTTTGCAACACCCATAATTATCGAGATTTTTCTTGTTTTTACCTTAATCCATACTTTCCTTTCATCCCATCCAGATCCCTTAATAGCTTACCCTAATCTCCAAACCCACTTTTCCCTGATTAAAGATTGGTGCAACATCTGGAGGATCAGAGTAAACGAAGCGAATTGTACCAACGTAACGTTTACACTCCGCCGCACATCCTGCCCTCCTGTTTATATAAATAATATTCCGCTACCCATAGCGAGACAGTACGGTATCTTGGCTTCTACTTAGACAAAAGACTTACCTGGAACCCACACAATAGACTTAAAGGGCAAGAACTTAATAGAAGCTTCAGCTAATTGTTTGACCTATGGACTTGAACTGTTGGGGACAGCTAAACAATCGGATATAAAACGCATTCAATCCTTTCAATCCAAAGTCCTTCGTACTATTGTAAATGCTCCATATTATGTCTCCAATAAAACCCTTCATAATGACCTCAATATACCTTTTGTCCATGACCTGATACCTCTTAAATTTCCCAAATTTCATCAAAACCTTTCCAACCATCCCAACCCTCTGGCACATTCATTATTCAACTCCACACATCCTTATAAACCTCCTCGCAGATTAAAACGGCAATAACCAGCTTCTCGACTCAAGTCCTGGGCGACTATGGCGCTCCCTCTTAGCTTCCACTAGATTTTAACACTGGTGATGCGGCTAAGAGAAGAGCGCTGGGATTACTGGGGGCCTGGCTTGCCCTCCCTTATGGGAGCATATAGGGTAACATAACTTATGTTGGCTTCGTCTTGGGTTTTCCAGGGATATTTGTTTAGATTGTATATATAGTGTGATTGTGCTTATTAATTTAATACGATTTATTTAATTATTTATTTTTTAAATATTAATATCTTATATTGTTAGAGGATTTTTATTTTTATTTTTATTTTATTTTATTGTACATAATGTATGAACATATTCTTTGTCATCCATATTATTCCTTGCCCTTTAAGAGCCTGCTCGTAATATTTATTCAATAAAACACATATTAAACTAAAAAAAAATCCATACTTGCTTTATATTCATATTAATATTATTCATTAGACGTGAGACATTAAGGATTAGACACATCAATGTTTTTCCCTGTTAATAACAAACGATGGAATTGTAGATTTTTTTTTTTTTTCAAATTTCCTTCAGTCCATGTTAATCATTCTTTTCGTTATTTACAAGTATACCAAGACTAGTGGAAGCAGTCATTCAAGCCAAACGAGGCAATATGTCTTATTAAATATAAATTTAAAATTGTAAAAAATGAAAATTTTAAAAATTAAGTTTTCTAACTTTTTTGTTTGTTGGAAGAAATATTGTAAATTATTTTTATAAAAATTGTCTATGTCTAGTTTAGTAATGTTTATTATAGACTTCAGAACCTTTCTTTATTATGAAAAAAATTACGTTTTTATTAAATTCAAATATTTCAAAGTGATGCGATACTTTTGACGGAGAGAATAGTTTGGTATAATTTGAGGAGATGGTCACATTTATAAAAAAAATCTATATCCCCAATCCTCAAACTAAATGGTTTATTATTTTATTAATTAAATTTGTTTAAAAGAGTGGAAAATTTTATTTTGTCGAAGAAGAGAAAATTTGCACTTAATTTTGAAATCAATTACTTTATTATTCAAACATCAATTTAAAAAGCAGTGGTATAGTTTAATTATTCAAATGCTTTGGTGAACTCGACTAATAACAAATACTGCCCACATCTTTCATATAATCATGAAAATGATTCTATAGATATTTAAATTTGTATTCAACTAAATATATATAACTCTTTATGTATTGTTAGGGAACAAAGTATATTATAAAAGATTTTGTACTTGATTAAAAATAAATAGTGATTTGATGGTGGTGGTCCTTCTTTGCATGAATGAAACAAATGAATCCTAGAATAGAAAAAAAAACAAACAGATTTTGACATCGCCTTGTATATCAATTAATAGGGATGATAAAGAAAAACATGAAAAATGCAGAAAGTGAATACTGTCGGAATAAAACGGAAACCTAAATAAATGGATGATGATGGTTAGGTGGATCCCTATAACTCTATACCTTAAGTCCAAATAGGCCTGATAATCGTCATATAAATAAGTTTTTTGTAGTGAATCGGGAGATTTGAACGTTTGTCAAGTAGGTGTTGTAGTAGTCAAAATTGACGTGCAGCTTCTTGCCTTTTCAAAAGCGTAGAAATATAAATGAATAAAAATGGCCTCAAGAAGTTCTCAATTTGATTTATAAGGAAGATTTTATTCTTCCTAAATAAATAAATAAATTTTATTTATTAAATAAATAAAAATCTTAAATAAATTTTATATGTTATTAAAACATTATTACTTAAAAACCGTAATTCCTGAAGAGTATCAATTTTCTCTGGAATACAATATACTGGATTTGTAATTCAATATCTTCCAATTGAATTGGACTGTTTCCAACAACAGAATATTGCAATAAAAAGGTCTTTCTGTTGACGTCTAAACTCTAATATGGTACATTTAACTCGGTCTATATGTACTCTGAGGCTATACGAAGCTATTTATATAACTTATAGGCGAGAAGTGAAAAAAGTGAGATTTAACTGAATCATAGGTTGCAAAACGATATATTTACTACCTCGAATAGTGAATTTCCACGCCGCTTACGTTGACAATGGCAACAAGAATGCGACAATGGCAAGTGAGCATTACACAGAGAACACAAAAGTAAAGAATTTAAACGATAAATCAACAGTGCTTTCATTGAATGAACTGCGCAGCTTGTAAACAAAATACAAACAGTATGTACCAATATCTTATAAGGTGAAATTATTGTTTACTATAAATAAATATACATATATATATATATATATATATATATATATATATATATATATATATATATATATATATATATATATATATACTATATATTTACTAATGTTGATTAGTGAAAAATGAATATTGAAATTTTTGGACCAATGATGTTATACCTGATGAACGACAGCCAAAATTAATTTAACATTTTTCCCTATTATTCAGCACCCTCAAAAACATTGAAAAACGTTTATTCAATAAAAACAAAAAATATCATTTTTTTTATTGAACTACGTTCAATATATTTTTTTCGCAAGAACCGACATCGGATTCGAATTCAGCATTAAAAAGAACCCTTAAGTACAAAATTTTATCCAAAAATAAAAATAAAAATTCGTAAGCTTCAAAATTTGCCTGACTAAATGGTAGGCAACTTTTGTTTAAATTGACAAAAAAATGAATTACGCTTAGACGGTTTAACGTATCAACTTCATTTTTTAATACAAAATATAGGGTGGTAATACTTTTGAAATGTCTTTGGTTTCATTTTCCTACCTGGTTTCAAACTCAAGTTTAAAATAAATATGTTTTTCGGATTTGAAAATTTTTTTTAATAGGTTTTTGTTGATCTAAATTTACATTGATATTCATCAAAAGAAAGCTGAGGCTCTCCTCTTTCTAGCGATACCAATGAATGAATTGCGTGACAATTTTAATGAAAGTAACCAATCATTTTAAAAATTTCTTCCCCTCAAAGAGGGTGAAAAATGATATTTTTTGTTTTTATTGAATAAACGTTTTTCAATGTTTTAGAAAGTGCTGAACTAGAATCTGACGTCTATTTTAGTGTTAAAAAATTTATAGTTTGCTTGAAAATCTAATCATTTTTTTAGAATTTAATTACTAACCCAAAATTCATGGAGCGGCTATATTTTTCTTAAATCCGCAATGAAAAATAAAAATCTTGGTGCAAGAATCATGTCGATATAATTTTTTTAACTCGAGATATAAAATTAATTAATTTAAAGCTATTTTATTTTTTTCCTCGGCTTTTAAGGCCCGTTGGTCGGAAAGGCAAAATACCTATCCAACCTTTTTTGACCAGAAACCTCAAAAAAAATTGCCACTAGATCCGTGAGAGACTCAGTGTGTCCTCCCCCTTGTAAGTGATTTTTCTAAATATCTAGATGTATCAAATTAGATTGGTAACTAAACAATTCTTAATTTTTCATGTTATGTGTGATAAATATAAAAGACCAACTTACTTAATGATTTAAATTAATGATAATTCCTTAATATTTACATTTTTCGTTTGATCTAATCTAAAATATAAACGTTTGAGTACAAGAACCAAGTGGATATTATTTTTCAAACACAAGATGTAAAATAAGCTATAAAACAAGAGTTTCCCAAATCTTTTTCAATTCCTAAGGAACGTTAAACAAAACACAAAAATAAAAATGAATTTTCAAGAGAATGGAATCATTTAGAAAGGTGGATGAAAATCGACGACAGGTAGTTGATTAATGCCCGGTTGCTAGAGCATTAGATATCTCATCAATAACTAACAGTCCGCTAAACTGTGAGAAGCGTTGCTAGAACACTAGCTAGCTAACTTATTGTTTAGCTAAATCGTTCGCTAACTTAGCGATTCGCTAAGTAGGTTCTTTAAAAATCCAACAGATAGAGCTGGTATAGTTGTTACATTTATGGAACCTCTTCTACGGTTATATCTTGTATCATATTATCGTATGATGCTTCTCTTAACAATATTTTAAAATATGAGCTTGAGTGTTGGAATTTATCATTAATTTATCATTGCTAGAACGTAAGGTATCTTATCAATATCCATAACCTATGAAATCGTCTGATAAAGTTATAGGATCGATAATTTATGAGATTTCTCTTAGCACCCGGTTCTAGACCATCAGATATCATAGCTAAATGTTGTAACAGTTCAACAAACCTTCTGTTTCGAAAACAAAAAGTATCAAAGCAAAAATAAAGTAATCATACTTCCGCTCTCAATGAGCTCCAAAACTACGAATTCTATATCTTGGTCGTTGCTATTTAAGAAAAATGGACTTCTAGAACCAATAGCTAACTGAGCAATATGTTTTTTGATTCGACAATGACATACGTATAACATGAAGATCGATACTATACATTCGTTAAGTGTAAATACAATAAAAAAACTTATGTATAAATCAAACAGATAGAATCATATTTAACGGTTTAATCATACAATTAATTTTTAAATAATCAAAAAAAAATAAATAAATCAATAAAATATCACAAAATAAAATATTAAATAAAAAAAATAATGATGGATTTCAACTTTAATATGCATTGCGCAATAAATTAATAGAACGCGTAGAAATATACTCACAATAAATTATTGCTCATAATATATTACATTTCTTTTACAAAAAATAAAATCTTTAAAAAAATAAACATAAATAAAAAAGTCAAGTAATAAGAGATAAAAGGGCGTAAAATAAATACATATAAAAAAATAAAGTTGGGCAAAGTTTAAATATTTATATATAATAAAATAAATACATTTAATCGGAAAAATAAGATAATTTTTTTTTACATGAATACGCCTTTAAGTTTGCTATTATATGGGGGCAATCCAAAAAACCTAATGATATCTAAATCGAGAGATACAGTTTAGAGTTGCAATTTCTAATCTATCATCTACATCAAAAATTAATTTATACCACTGGATAGCGAAAGGATCGAAGAATTCATTACGATAAGCGAGAACAGTGACGCATAGCACGCGGTGGAGAGAGGAGCGCCGCAATTTTAGGTTATTTTGCTGCGTTTAGATATTTGAAATTAGTATAACTTTTGACTCGGAGAAGCTACGGTGTTCGTTTAAGTTTTATTCATCAGCTGTCGTCAACATCTATCGATTGTATATAAAACACTAGTTTAAAGTAGTGTTAATGAATATAATAAGGTGTTAGAATAAAAAAATATTATTAATAAAATATAAAGTCGGCCTATACTCGTCGAAAACCAAAACCAAATATAGAGATCATATACGGTTGTAAAGGGCTTCTCAAGACCAATCGAATGGCAATAATAAAACAGTATATGACTGAGTCAAACAGGGTAGGGTACGTACATTTTGTGTAAGGGGAACGTACATTTTGAGATATTTGGCTGCGTATCGACATTTGCATTTAGTATAACATTTGAGTCGGAGAAGCGTTCGTTTAAGTTTTAATCACAGCTGTCGTCAAAATCTACCGATTGTATATATAACATTAGTTAAAAGTAGTGACAGTGAATATAATAAGGTGTTAGAATAAAAAAATATCGTGTTCCTGATAAGCAATCAGTTTTTTGGCAATCAGCGAAACTTGAATGGAAAATTCCATGCCAGTGAATATCCATAGCTTTGAACTAAGATCATATTGCAATACCGCTAAGAGCAGACAAATTGCAACTACACCATCGGTAGCTGTATCATCATCATCAAATCGCAGAGCTGGTGGAGTCACCATATATCACAACATCAATAGCTATACTGATTGTAATAGAGTTAACATTGATTTTTCAGGAAATTATTTGAAAATGAATGACGCTACACCTGATAATGTATGTCCAGTAAACGTAACGGCAAATGGCAACATGAAATTCGTACTCGGATGTGTGTGTATATCCACCCGTGCAAAGCGTTAGCAGAAATTAAACTCTTTATGTCACGGTCGTTGTTTAAATGTTCCAAAAACAGAGCTAAATTTATAACCGATTAAGAGTCTGCTCTTACTACATCAGTTATGATAGTTGGAAACTTTAGTGTTGATGTCTCAAAAAGCCGCTCATTGCCCGACTTCATGCTCAACGAGTTCAATTTGTCATATTTTGAACCTTCTCCAACATCAGGTAATACCTGTATTGATTTAACATTTATCAGAAAATCTCGATGTATCTTCGTATCACAAACCTGTAATTAATAAAGTTATATTGTAACACAATAATTATTAGTTTCTTTGTTTTTATCCTAAATACATAAATAAAAATATTGTATTCAGAAAATATAACCCGTTACATAAACGTATTCACGTACAACACGCGGCCGTGTCCATGACACAGCAACACACCAATTTATTTTTATTTTATCTAATTCATTTTTTTAATTTATTTTTATTAATTTTATTTTTTTAAATTAAATTCTCTTCTTCTTCTTTTACTACCTCCTTTGTGCCTCTCAGCGTGGAGGTGCCTCGACCCAAATCGATCAAGCATCACGGTCCCTTGCGAACACCTTCATGGCTTCCAGCCGTTTTCCCCTCTTCTCTCCCACCTGGTCCATTCGGTCCATCCATTTCTTCCGTGGTCTGCCTCTAGGTCTTTTGCCTGTTTTTATTTTATTTTCAATTAAATTAAATTTTTAATTTCATGTTTTTATTATTAATTCAGGTACTTTAATTTTTTTAATATTATTTTTTTAATTTAATTTTCTTTTCTTTTTTTAAATTGGATTTAATTATTCGATTTTCTTAATTAAATTATCCTTTTATTTTACATTTTAAATTTTATTTTACGTTTTTAAATATTTTTTTTATTTTTGATTAATTTATCCCTTTATATATACATTGTATAGTTAGATGTTCTTTTTCATTTTCATTTATTTCTTATTGTGCCTATTCTATGAATTTATTAATTAACATTTATATTACTTATTGCCCTCCATTAAGCAGATTGTATTATTTATTCAATGAAAGTTGATTACCAATAGTATCAAGGATGATATAAATCAAGCCTCTTTTATTCAGGATGAATATTATACTTATTTGTGAGCTTGAGGATCTTCAAACGGAGCATGAAAATAAAATTGTATTTGGCATTTATATATTGATAAATTAATTATGATTTATTTATTTCCTTTTTTTTTTTTTTTTTTTTTTTTTTATTCCACCCTGAGATCTCATGAGCATGAATGAAAACCGTAATACATAAAGGCGGTTGGAGTGACTCATTAGGAGATGAGGGTCTTATTCGGCTAGTCATCAATGAACTTTCATACCTATCGTACCCTTGAAAAAAAATACTCACTTTGACATGAGTCATGAAGGTTAATTGTCGAGTTCTCTGAAATTTCAAATTATTTGAACACCTACTTACATTCTTTGACATTTTTTTTTTTAAGTTGCTGTTTAAATTAAAAATTAATCGTAATTAAGTCACTAAAATTTTAATTTCTATTAAGATTGATGAATTAATTGTCATTTGTATTGGATTTTTTTTTTTATTTGAAAACTATTTTCGAATGCTAAAGATTCAACTTCATTTCTAAAATATACAAAACGGGCTACCCCGAAGAAATATATTTTGATACCATATAACGGCCCAATATCCACATCAGTTGGAGAGGAATTTAAAAATTAGATTTAAATCCTGCATTCAAAATAGATAAACCATTTACATCATATTTCTCTTCACCTAAAGACAAAATAGACCCTTTCCAACAAAGCGGTTTATACGGACTAAAATGTAATGACCGTGAAGCTAAATACACGGAAAAAAATGGACGATCGGTAGATTAAAGAGTAAAATAACATATAAGAGCATACAATAATAAAACCCGGAATTCCAATTTCGCTATCCATCTAAATGAAAAAAAAAAAGATAAATTCAATAAAGACTCTGCAGTAAAAATAATACATCAAGTAGAAAATAACCTAAAATTAAATACTTATGAATCATTAGAAATAATAAAAACATTTAAAACCGATCCAAATTTTTTTTCAAATAACCAGATAAACATTTCCAATAGCCCCATTTTAATTTTTTTTTCCAATAGGAACGGAAAAATCCAATGATTCATAGGGGAAATCCTTGTGCAAACCCCAAACATTTAAATCTATCCCCTTTCCCCTTCTACGATGGATATATTTCAGATATGTGTTAGATCTCCTCAGGTGAGTACCAATATTTGATTTTTAGTCTCACATGTTTGTAACATAGTGCTAATGTGTTGACAATTTTGTATGTTTTAGAACTGAAGATGAATGTTTATCATTCGAAACTAGTTTTTTAATATAATAATTCCAATAGAAGTGGTAATTAATGCATCAATTTTAATTATATTAATCCTTCTATACCATCAAGCGTTCCTCAGGTGATCTAGTTTTTATAACATAGAACGTCTAACTTTAATACAAAATAAAAAGCCTTCATTAATGTCATTCAAAATAGTTACGAAACCCAATTTCGTCATTAGATAGATACAGAAACCACTTTTTTTCTTTTTTTTTATACCTTTTAATTAAATATTATTTTAGAAAATAAATTAATAATTTAACGCTTAGTTATAATATTACTTGTTTTTCTTTCTACCTTTAAATTTCAGTCTACTTATCTTACGATAAGTATCTTGTTGCTATCACTATTAGATTATTATTTGCTTTTTACGTGACGATTTCGTGAAAACACTATTCTTCTAAAAATATATACAAGATAACAGTTTTATTTGTTTTTAAAACTAGTGACAAGTGTACAACGGATGTGTTACTCCGGCATTATAGTTCATTTTTTTTTTCTCCATGAACGGGTAATAATAGGTATTATACCATATTTTGACGAACAAACAGTGTGAAAAGGAATCTTAATTGCTGTGAAAATAGATTTATTGTCAAGTAGTTTGTGTGTGTATATATATATATATATATATATATATGTTTTGTTTTTTTTTGTCCTCATTCTGTTTCAGCTCTTCCATACAAAAAATATTCCATATTTTCATATTCTGAGAATGCTAGAGCTAAAGAATGCTATTTTTTTAAGGTTAGTTCCTTACAAGTGAAAAAAAAAACACGGATATTACGTTCTATTCATTTACTATTTTTTATTTTTGTTTAAAGGATTGTTAAGGCGCTACGTTACTTAGTCAAATCGTCTGCTTGTAAGTAAAATTGTATTTTTTTTCAAATTCGACAAAAAGTCATTGTGTTGATATTAACATTTACCATAAGTATAAAAAGTCACCAACTGAATGTAACTGCTAAATATGCACATTAGAGAATATGAAAATTCACTATATAGCTATCTGAGAAATTTTTAATGAGCATAAGATTTTTTAAATCCTAAATGTTTATGGATGATTAAAGCTTGTAAAAAAAAAAAGAATTGTTTTTGACAATTATCGATTTTCAATAGATTTTAATATCTCGAAAGCGGTTAGAAATTTGACAAATGTGTATAAAATTAATTTTATAGGAAATTCAATCAGATTTTTATTTGAAACATATTTTTCTGGAGTCGACCGCTTTCGGGATACAATCGAAAAACCAAAAAAAATTAATTTATTTTTAATTAGCTTACCTCCTAGGAGCGGGGACTTTTAGTATGTTACGAAAAGTTCATACGTTCATGTTCTGAAATCAAACATTTTCGCTTATTTCATGCACTCTACAATGTGTTTATTGCCTGGACTACAAGTGCATCAAAGTTTGAACAGGACCAACCCGGTCGAATAATAACGCCCAACCTCATGATTACATACAGATAGCAAATAAGTTAAAGGAGTAGGGTTCTGAGTCCAACCTCGTCTTTCATATTACCACTTTTTTCTGGAGCTAGGATAGCTTCATGCAAGAAAATATTTTACAAATGATTCAGTTATTAAAAATTGCTTTTCCAGGATAATCAAATAATTATGAGGAAGACTTTCAGGGAACGTTATAAATATACAATTAAAAGAAATTAATGACGAATGTAAGATAATAGAGCTCATTAAAAAAAAAAAAAGGTATTACTGTTTGTATAAAAGTATCAGTGACCAATGAAATGCTTTTCATAAGATAGGGATTACCAAGCAACCTTGCGCTACACCGGATCCCGGATCCCTTTGTTCTCGGCCCTCGAAATATTCCGTCCTCAAGTCCTGGACGGGAGGTGGGGGATGCCAGGGGTTGGAGTCCTGGTGGGGTTGATATAGAAGGGAAGAGGCACTGTTGCTCAGTAGGGGGGACAGTGAACAGTTGAGTGCGTGCTACGTCAGGAGTCCATGCCGCCGGATTTGCCAACCTTACACCACCCGCCTCTCTCCTCCTACGACATCTCCAATGTGAGTCTATTTCTATTTTTAAATATAATAATTCTTTTAATTATTATAGATCCCATTAATATTTATTTAAAAAAAAAAAAAAAAAAATGAAGAATCAATGAATTTACAACTATATGAAATTCAACTAAATATAGTATTATGAACTCATAATTTTAATAAAATTAAAAACAAAACAAAATAAGGTAAAATAATAAAAAAATATATATATTTGAAGAACATAAAAAAAAAAAAAATAGTATATTTATATGGAAAATACTTATATAGAAAAAGGAAATTAAAAAAAAAAAAATTCTTTCGAAAGCTAATTTGATGACTTCGTGTTAGCTGTTTCTTAGTAAAAAAAAAAAAAAATAAAATTTGTTTTGCGACTATTGACATTTACTTTGAAGTCGTGCTTATAATCCTAAATTATTGAAAGGTATAATAGAGTTGAGGAGTAAGTTACGTTTATTTTATTCACAAGATAATTTTTTTCCTCAAACGTTTCCATGACAATTCTTGTTGGGACGGTGATAAGAATAACCCGCTGTCTACGAGAACTAATACAGGTATCATTAGAATTTACATTGTTAAAAATTAAGAATAAATGAATTTTAAAACTACACGAATGAAATTTATGGAATTAAAAATAATTATGAATTTATTTTTAAAAAAACAGATCTTAATATTTCTTTATTTTCCATAATAAAAAATCTTATATTTACATTCTAAACAATTTAGAGAGGTTATAGAAATTAATAAAAAAATTTCTTTCAAGATATACTCGCGTTAGCATTATCTTAGTACAAAAAATAATTATATTAAAAAAATTGCCACTTTTTTTTACATTTAAGGCCTGCTTACTCACCTAAGTCACTGAAACGAACACTTAAGGATTAAGTTGTGTTTATTTCAATCACGTGAACCTTCTTTTCCTCGAACGTTTCAATGAAGCGTTTCGCGGCTACGTGATAAGGATAGTAGAAAAGCCACTGTCAATATGAGAATTAAATTGAACCACATTAAAATTTTTTAACTCAAATACAGTGATTACCGATTTAAGGGGTTTGGTTAACGATTTAATGGAATGTAATAAAAAAAGAAATGCATTTATTTTCCTATTTATTATCAAGCACGTTTCTTCGTTAGATCAAATGAATATGAAATATTGATGAACTGCTTGTGATAATTTAGTAATACAAAAAAATATAGAATAATAATTTTTTTTTTTTTTTTGTAAATTTTTTTAACAACTCAACTGACATTAAGGTATCCTTATTAAAATTTTCGAAAACAATAAAAATCAAAAATAATTTATTGAAGATGTAGATTTAAATATTTTTTTTAAATTTTCTTTGGGGTGGAGTTTTTCTGAAGAACATATTAATATTTTTAGTTTAAAAATTTCGAATAGTAAAGAAAATAATTTATTTCGATAAAATACAAAAAATTAATTGTTGTAATTTTTTTTTAATGTATTCATGTAAATTAACAAAGATAGTTGTATACGATTTTAGTAGGTAAACTTCTATGTTTGAACTAATGATAACCATTTACGAAGAAAAAAAAACAAGTATAAAAAAAAAAGTTTCATTCAACTATCAACTTACTCTCGAGGTCTACGTCCGACTACTTTATCACATTATTATCAAATAGAAAAAAAAACAAGAATCCATTCACAATCAGGAAACCCGAAGTATCTACGGAAGATAAAATAATCGCATAAAAATATTGTTCGCAAATTACTATCGATTTGTGTTCACTAATAAACATTTTCTTCAATAAAATAAAAAATAAAAAATAAAATAACAGTTGCATCTTGTTTAAGGAAGAGTTTATTTGTTTAGCGGCTGTGATAATATTCGCTCTACGTGAGCCGGTTATCCGATAAGGAAACTTTCACCTTTTAGCTATACACATTTCGATTCCTATACTATGTTGTAAGGATCTAATAGTTATGTTTATAGTTTTTATTATCTATTTATTTATCCTTTACCATTTGAATGACGTTTTAATTTTATTGCAGTAGTTATTTTGAAAAATTCCTATAAAGTCGCAATCGTCACTTCATCTTATCTATGCACATATTTTAAGTCTTTTGAAGTTCAATGTATCTTTACTAAATTATATTTTCCAACGGATAATTTGAAATTACTAAGTTTTTTTAGAATATGTTGTTGTTTGACTTTGAGGGAAAAACACTGCTAATGGATGTTATTGCCATTATAGTAGAACATAATTTTATGTTATAACAATTGGAATATACTTTAAAAATCTACAGGATGATAAAGAAGCAAAATAATAATAATAATAAAATCAACTACATAAAACTGTATAATAAACAAAAAAAAATTATATCTAACAAAAAATAAAATAAAATAACATTTTAGATATCAAATCAAATAATATAATACTGAATTTATAATACATTTTATGGTTTTGCATATGTTTTTCAATATCGCTCAAGGTCTTGTAGATTCTTAGATGTTCAAAATACGACCCATAGCATTTTTCATAGAAGAATATGCAGACCATTTCGTCAAACTATGTAAAACTAATGAATATAAAAAATCGCTTGCTTATTCATTTTTTTATGTATTCGGCAAGGCCTTGTGATAAAATTTCGAATCTGATCGGCAATTAGAAGACCGAAATCTATAATGTCACTTTTTACGAATCTCTAGCATATTACCACAAGATTTTTTCACGTTCGTTAGTTTTACATAGCGGCGACGATATGTTTGAACTAATAATAGCCAATGCATAAATTATTCTTTCTTTTTTATTCAGATCTACTTAATCTCCCTTTATGCTATAATCAGACACATGATTTCTAGACTAAGATTTTAGGAAATGCTGTTTAAAAATATGTATACATTTCCATTACTATGTGCATATTATTTTATGCTAAAACGACGTGAAATTAAGATAGGACTAGTTATTTCTCAAAAAAACAAAAACAAATCAGGACATCTCTCAATAGTTCTATATTTTATGTTGGTATATATTTTTTTTATTTTTAAATACTCTGAAAGCAAAAATAATTTTTTTTTATTTATTCTTCTTCTTTTTTTTATTTTGTAAATCAAAGTGAATTTGACGGAACACTAAATTATTTGTCGTGAAATGCGGGAAGGAGAGTATTATGACCCAGTATCTCTTCCTAACATGATTTTTTTTTTTTTCGAACTTCTCTTCGTGTTGTCCATGATGTGAGATGTTGCCTTAAACGACATTATGAATGTGTTAGGATGTTAATGAAACATTCTGTGAAATCGTTTGCAGAGAATCCGTATGGTTAACAGTATACTACTTTAAATTTGTTTGTCTTCCTTGAACCTCGGTAATTTTTTCTTTGTTTTTTGATAATTTAGATTCTATAAATTAAAGATATTAATAAATCTGCCTATGAACTTTAAGTTGATTTAGAATATTATCAATTAAAAACAGTTAGTTTAGTCAGTACTGGGCAGATAGGAAGAGAAATTTCACAAACACTGATCGTAACATCTTTGCCGGCATCACGACTTCTGTTCGGCCCAGTGAACTGGTTTGCAAAGAAACCGGTAACTGCGATTTTATCCTCGTGCTATCTCAGTCGCAATCGAATTAAAAAAATATATATTGATTTTGAATAATTAAATTTGAGTTCGATTCAATAATTGATAAAATAATTCCCAATTAAGCGCTATAGTTAAGGATCAAAGGTCAACAACGTAATCCTATCTTAGAATCGATCTAGGACGCGATAGGGGACAGGAAAAGAAAGCTCGCAAAACCCAAGTTCCCGATCTTACGAATTGCAATAATCGATTGCAATAAACGATATAAATCAATCGATTGTTCCTTTTTTAAACACTTTCGCCTGGAAACACGCCTACGCACTTTCTCATTAAATAATCCACAATGTATTCCAAACGTTAATTTCGACTTAAAATACGTTACGTAAATTTATGCTCATCTTGTCGATCTCAACTGTTTCAGACCCGTCATTTAATTCGCTAATCCGTTACCTAATTTTTTTTGTGTTACATGATTTAGGATTGGGAAATTTGTGAATGTCTATTTTCATTTCAACAATGAATAATTCTTTCCTGATTATAATTATCAGACAATCAAATAATGGCGCCTATACTTTTATCTAATTTATTTTTTTTTTTTTTTATGTAATTCATTTATAAATTGCAATGATGCCATTTTAATAGAGTGAAATGGCAGAAATGGTTTAAAAGCGGCCTGAAAATTATTTAAAATAACCCAATCAAAATATTGAGTACGATTTCAGTTGTAGTTATTCAGTCAGCAACGGTTGACTGAATTATTTCAAATTAAAACAATAATAAATTTTTGACTACAAATAAATATTTTAAGAAACAGAATAATTTTTCATGGGAACACTAATACTATATTCTTGTTGAAGCCTTGAATGCAAACAATTCATGTTAAAAATTAGAATCGAAGTGAAAAACACCTTATAAAACATGTCAAGCTCAAAGAATATAAAAATTCCTTTAATTTTTTCTTCCCGACATTTGTTGTATCGATACACAGGTTACGATATGTAATTTTCTCTACATAAAAAAAAAAAAAACAACAACATACAACTATATATATTTAAAAAGAAAGAAACAGAACCTTATATAACTGGTTTAAATAAAGGAACGTTTTTAATGTTAAAGGCAAGGGACAGTTGTCAAGACTGGGGTAGCATTTGCAAGTGGTACACATCTGACTATAAACAGGAATATCATTGCAACACGAATGTTTAAAATGGCTTTTATTAAAAAAATATAATCACAGTACATTGTTTTTTCGATGGTTGTGGTCCCCGATATACTGTGTATATTTAGAGCTAAACAAATTTCGATCTAGAATATCAATATTTTTCTTATGATACATCTGTAACGGAACTTCAGACTTAAATTAGGGAAAATTTTCACAAATTTAATTTAGGTTATATTATTTATTTTAAAAATATCAAGTATGCTTTATCGTTATTCCCCTCAAGAATAAAATATAAAAATCAAGTAATTAAAATAATATGATTAGACATAATGATTAAACACAAAATGAGTTGTAAATATAGTAAAATTAAGTATATTTATAATGCAGGGCACTATTATATATATAGTTTTATTATTATAATTTAAATGTTTAGTTGCATAAAATATAATTTATTTAAAAATATAAGTTTGTCAATAATAAAGCTCTGACCCTGAGGAAAAATACGGGAATTGGATAGGGGATCGGAATTCGTCACAAGGACGTCCGTTGCCCAAGTCAACGAAATATGAGCTATTTGCCTTTTAATGAAAATATCTTTTGCTAACCTGTGATTATCGGCATCTGTTTTTAATTTCTTCTAGGATATCATCGGGTTTAACCAGAAAAATTTAATAAATTAAAAAAAAATATGATATACACATGATTTTTTTTTCTGCGAAACCAGGTTTATACCACGTTGTGCAACTTGTATATGAAACCAATCCTTGATAGCAAACCTCTAGGTCGGTCGGCTTCTTACGAAACCTAAGTCGAAGGACGCATTGAACGAGTAATGACCCAACGGGTGAGCTCTGAGGTCTCGGAGATAAATGGTAAATTAACAATAAACAGATAAAAAAAAAAAATTAAACAATAAGAATTGTGACGACATCGGTCGAAGAAAGAGTTTAATCAGCTGGGATTGTCAGACACGGAAGTAGTCGGTGCATCTTATATTACGTCACGGGGAAGTTTGGAAGCGGCTGTCTGCTTCAACCGCCAACTTTGCCGGCTTCTTCGCCGGTTTCTCTCCATGGCAACTGTAATTTAATTCTTATAGGGAAAGTTTAGATTTGGCAATATATTTTATCTTATCGATCTATACATTTTTTTTAACCTATATTTTATATTTATAATTTTCGTACAGTTTATTATTTATTTTAAGATCACTTTTTTCTTGTCATATTTTTTTTTTCTTTTAGCCCTGATTGAGGATTAAACAGTAAGCAGAAAAGTCGGCACAGTAAATTAACACTATTTAATTGTGCTTCCTTGACTCAATTATCTGCATTATCGAGAAAAAAAAAATAATAAACTAACAATAATAATAATAATAATATCTATGAAGTAAAATATTAACAAAAATAAAATAAAATGAAGAAGTAAAAATTAATATACAGTCATATTATACGCAGGAGTCGACTTTCAAAACGGTATAAGTACAAATCGTAAAACTTTTCGGAAGACACATAAAACGGCATACGCTTGTTATAGTTATATGCACAGGCTTTGATGGTTGAAAAATACTTTGCAGAACATAATTCAAATAATTTCCTCGTTATTCGTAAGTTTCCATGATTTTTTTTTTTTTTTTTTTTTTTTTTTTTTTAAATAAAATTTATTGAAATTTACAACTGTACAATATTTATGCATCAAGTAAATGTGCTGTTACCTATTACAATAACATGACAAAACTTGTAAATAATTACTCATCAGTAGCACTTTAATAAAAATTCTACACTAGAAGGTCTATAGGCCATCTTTGTTTCAGACGCCTCGGAGGATTATCAGGAATGGTGTGGGAAGCAAGTAGAGAAATTAGGGGATTTGAGTGGTTATGGAGCTTACTATGGAAGGATAGGTATCTGGTTTGGGCTAAATCAGAAACATATGGAACATTAAGATCTTTATGGATAAGTTTATTGGTGACAAAGTAAGGTGCATTGAGGATTTTTTGAAGGATTTTGGATTGTAAGGATTGGATACGAGATGAATTGGATGGTTTAGTGGAGCCCCAAAGCTCAACTCCGTACGTCTAGATAGGTCTAATCACAGTCATGTATATTAGTCTTTTGTAATTAATTGGGAGCTTTGAACATTTGTCTAGTAAATGTTGAAGTAGTCTGTAACGACGGGCAGCTTCTTGTCGTTTTAGTCATGTTCCATGAATTAAACAAAAAATACAGGAGACCTGATGGCCGTGCGAGTTGGGGCGGGAGCCTTAGCGCACTAGATACTGAAGGTCGTGGTATCCAATACCCACTTGGGCGGGTTTAGATTTATTTCGTGGCGGAACCACAAAATGAACCTTGACCTTACCGCCATGGCTAGAATAGGTTGGTAACCTGTAAGGTAACTCGTCATTCGTGCCCTAGTTCGATTACATTAGGACGTTAAGCTCCAATAAACGATAACATTTACTGAGTGGAGACCTTATCTTCAAAGAAACACCTGGGACTCTTGATTTATTGATGTAATTTTTTATGTCAAGTCCGAAATTTTCAAATATTTCTTCATCAAAGGAAAGAAGTTACGTGTATCTTAGCTGCAGTTTCTTTATTTAACTATACTATAACTCGCAGATGGTATTTAGTTCGAATTGAATGGAAACAATTACCTTATTACTTACAAATACATTATGCGGTAGACGAAAAAAAACTTCAGAGACAATTATTATTTTTTTTTTTTACTAATAGTGGATTTATCCCATTTTTAAAATCGACGCCTAATTCATACAATACAAACCAAGCCTATCGCCCAGTTATTTAGAGGCAAGGTCAGACCCAAAGAGATCCCAGTGCTGCTCTGTCAGCTGCGTCACTGATATCAGTATCCAGTGGGGCTGAGCTCCCCGGCTATAGACTTAGGTGTTCCGGACCTTAGTGGAGAAGCTGGTTATTACCAGAACTCCAACAACGTTTTAACCGCTTCGAACGGATAGTTATGGGGATGGTTAAAACTGGATAGAATTAGAGCTAGAGGATTGGGATGATTGGATAGATTTTATAAAATTTTAAGAAATTCATAGGAATGAGATCAAGGATGAAAAGTATTTTTAGTTAGGGTTTTATTGGTAACATAATATGGTGCATTAACAATTGTTCGGAGGACTTTGGATTGGAATAATTGAATGCGTTTGATATTGGATTGTCGTGTTGCTCCACTGTTCAAGTCCAAGTTCCAATATTGTTTTGTATATGAGGAATTTGTTAGTAACTGAAAGATCAGAATTTTTGCTTAGCAGTCTGTAATGTTGTATGAACCTTCTCTTGAGTTATTGTATTTTTAGTTTAATGTGAAGGTTCCAGGTAAATCTTTCGTAAAAAAGGAAGCCAAGATAACGTACTGTATCGGATGAGGGAAAAGGAATATCATTGAAGTGGTAAGGAATTTTGACGAACGGTAAACGTTTTATGCATAGTTAAACAACAAAAAATTAAAAGATGTAGATTTATGAATAAAGTTATATTTTATAATACACATATATTTGATGGTAATCGGTAGTGTAGACGAAAACATAACGGATATGTTACAAATGATTACGCCTCGTTAGCGACAATAAAAAACTATCACGTTGCCGTGACAACCTCACATTTCCAAAAAATGTTTAAGTACATGTTGATATCTTTATGTTTATTTTTTCTTGCATAAATTACGTCAGGAAATGTCATCGTGAACAAATGTATCAGCAGTCACTTTTATATAAAATAATAAAAATAGAAGTAATTAAAAAAAAGAGTCAAATAAAACCTAAATGAAATAAAAAATTAAGTTCTATTTCATCCATTTTTTTTTGGGGGGGGGCATTGTCCTTTTTAGCCTAGTACCCTTCATAAGTAAATAATTTTACTTTTTTATTTCTTAATACAAATCTACAAATAATTAAAAAAAATTATAGTTTAAAAAACTAAAAAAACAAGCTTTAATAGCGAACCGAACGAAACCTATCACAGACAAATTTTAATGATCTACAACTATTAATTTATAACATTTTTTTTATTGGATTAGCCATTTTTGTGTTATTATCTCTTAAACATTACAAAACTAACTTTTTGAGAAAGTTGGCGAAATTCATCGATTTTTGACAATCGATTGTGGCTAAACGCCTTAATCACATTCAGCTTAAGAGATGTTTTTAGACGTACAATTTAATCAACGTTAATTTTGTAAATGACACATTTTTCGATTTAAAGCATTTTTGTATATGTTTTTTGCAATAATCTGAAAATGTGCATAAATGTTGGATTTTTTTGGCCCCCAAAATTTTTCAGCTAATCAAATGTAGTCACATATTTGATATTTTATTCTCAGGACCAATCTGGACCATACTGAATCATAAAACCTACTTCTCCACCTTTTGCAAGGCAGACCTTTTTAGGGGCAATTCGACTGGATTTAGTAAGAATATTAAAACAAAGTTGTGAAATTATTGTATTTTCCTTGGTCCTTGACACGTGTGAAAATTTTCAACATAATCAGATAGCTTGAAATTACTTACAGGTGAAGTTATTAAAAGCGTATTAAAAAAAGATTATAATATGTATTTAATATTCTATACTTGAAAAGGCTAGGCCGCGAAAAAATCATTCTATATTATTATGCATAAGTCAACTGAAATAACTATATAACCATAATATATGTTCTTGTTTATTTAATTAATTAAGTACTGGTTAAAGCCGTGGTAACCCGATTTTTAGTTTGGTAGAAAAAAAAAAATCGGGTTCTGGAAACCATCCTAGGGCACATCCAGTTTCTATAAATTGGGTACCCTTAAATGGGGAAAACCTGGCGGTTTGATAGGGGTTCTAGCTAAATTTACTTCCTTGCGCAACTAAGAAACCTAGTACTGAATCCGAGACCCTTTACAGTTTGTAGTGGTAAAGGCTTAAGTTTAATTTCAATATATTTTTATAATTATCTATTTTATAATTTTCTAAATTATTCCATCAAATATTTTCTTTTTTATCTCTTTAACTTTGCTAAGAAATGTATTGGACAAGGATAATGTGAAGGTTTAGTGTACTTAATTAAAATAAATATAAAATAATAATAATGATTGTACTAACACTTATTAATATAGTATAAGTATTACTAAAGTTTTTTTTTTTAAATAATTTATTTTTAATATAGTTATTAAAAGGAAAGCGCAAGACTGGTTCAAACAGGTCCGTTATGGGAATCGAACCAACTCACAATGGGAACAACGATGTGAGAAATACGCGCTGAAAGAAGATCTTACGAAAGCGTTATATATATCGGCTTGATTACGTGGTGTTGAAAATTATCTGTCCGAAGCATGAAATGCGTTTCTTGTGGAAAAAAGAATAAGAAACCAAATAGCCAGGCTATTACGAATGCCGTTTTCATCAGAGGCTCCGGGCTGCATAAAGGCTCCGAAAGCTGCATTTCCTCGTGTCGTTTCCTTGAAGTGTACTCTACAGTCTAACTATGCCGTCTATAATACACAGTCATAGATTTAAACACTTGTAAAAGAAACTCATTACAAATCAGAAAGCAATCTTATTTAATAACTCTTTAAAAACAACAAAAAAAACATGCAATTACCTAAAAATTCAATTTTAATTCATGAACCTTGAATTCAAATTAGCCATTCCTATTTAAATTGTGTCTGTAAACGTTCGCGAATAACGTTAAAATTAATAAAAAAATAAATTGTGTAGATAGTTAAGATGTAATTTATTCTCTTTAATTCTTAAATTCACACTTAGACGTTCAAACATACCGATTAATTACAAAAGGCTAATTTACATGACAGTTATCAGAGCTATTTGGAAATACGGAGTTAAACTTTGGGGCCCCACTTGCATCTAATCCTTGCAATCCAAAATCCTTTGAAAAATCCTTAATGATCCTTACTTTGCCACAAATAAACTTATCCATAATGCTCCATAAGTTACTGGTTTAGCCGAAACCAGATACCTATCCTTTCATAGTAAACTCCATAACATTTCTAATCCACTAGTCTCTCAACTTGCTTCCATTATATTCACGATAATTCACCAAGGCGTCTGAAAAGAAGATGGCCGAGAGAACTTCTCATTTAGATTTTTTTTTTCTTTTTATTGAAGTGCTACTAGTGAGTGAGTGGTTCTTCACATGTTATTGACAAGTCATTGTAATAATTTTCTCAAATTTATTTATTGTACATGTATGTATACAGTTGTAAATATCAATAAACAGTTAAAAAATAAATAAATAAAAATAAACCCACACTTAACTAATACAATTAGCAGATGCACCGAAATAAAATATATAACAGGTGGCAAGCTAGGAATGAAAATAGCACCCATTGGCACCCCTTCTTATGTAACTTTCTTTTACGCAGGTGGGTCTCTTTTCCAGTTTCTTTTCAGAATCCTGATATTCTCCAACAGAATGATGTGACCAAATTCAAATATGTATTTAATTAGTGTAAAATTAATTGATATAGAATACCTAAACTGAGCTAGATGAATATACTTCATATCCACAGACTCTAAACATGGTTGCTATCAACTGATTCCATTTGCGTTTTCTTAAATTAATAAATAAAATTGACATTGGCTTGAATCGACTAATTGTTTTAAATAAAAACCTATTAAAATCGCTTAAAATGTTTTAGAATGGCTTCTAAAAATCTGTATTGCCTTTGAACAATATGTTAATTGTAAAACGTTCAAGAATAACGCAATTGAAAGTATGGAATTGTTTCCACAGTGATTCATGAAGGAATGTTCATCTCTTTAATAATAGTATAACTTAGCCAATTAGACATAAATAGAAATAATAAATAGGGTATCTAGTAATACCTATAAAACAAAATTGCTCTTAACACACTATTCATAGGTGATACGTAAATAAGATACACTCGAAGGCCCATCAATTCTAAACATCAACAGTTATAGCCTAATCAGGCGAGTATAACCTTGGATTCCCAATTACCTTTCTTCTTTCAATACCTGCGGTAGGAAACGTAAAAATTCCGTATCGTTCCTATTGTGTCACTGCACTATGGCGTTAATAATTTCATTTGCTGGTTTCAGTTTCTTTGAGGAAGCCGAAAAAAAAAAGGTAAATCGCTAAGAGCAACTAGTTACAACATTATATATTGAAATGTGTTTGTAACAAATTGTGCTCTAAACTTTGATAACATCAATACCTGAAATTTAGGAGTGGTGTAGCACAGGGAGTAACTTACTGAAATCCGAGCTTGCAGGCTGGGTTCTAGTTCGGTTGCAGGTAGAAAACGAATATTCAGATTTTTCAGCTATAGATCGACTTTGGTGCCTAGAGACCTGCTTAAAGTTCACCCTGCATTTTAAAAAGGTCATTTGGAGGTTAATGGGGAAAAACCCTGGCTGTTGAATGTGGATACTGACCATCGTTTATCTTAGAACAATACTAAGTACTCAACCTAGCTAGTAAGGTAGTAGGCCGGGAATTTTTTTATTTTATTTGTTTTTGTATATACAATATTATAAACATACAAATTTATTCAATATGTATAATTACATCTTGGGAAACTACAAACCAAGTTTGTTGGGAATCACGTTATAGTGATGTGTTGAAATGGATAATAATCAAACCACATGATTAGGATTATTAGAAAGGTTCTGAAGATATCTCTATAATTGAAAGAGTACATAGTCAAGGACGAAAGGATCTATTGAGATTATTATCTAGGATTTTATTTATCAAGACTCTCTACATATGTATAGTACTATTTACGTGCGTACTATGCATTTAATGTGCTAGTGTTAAATGCATATCTTGCAGTTTAAGTCCGAAGTCCCAAGTGGATTTTTGAATGGTTGTATGCAGGTTATATGAACTTAAGTTCATAAAAACCAATAAAATTCTAATATTTTGAGAATTTCAAATTATTAATGTCCTTAGTTAAAATTAAAATTCATGGTACTATTCAGCTGCAAGCAATTTTAATGAGATAGACAATATTATTGGAGGTTCCGTTACTAAGAAGGTACAATATTCTCGATATTACTAAAAAAATTCAGTATTTATAAATCGATTAATGGATTGATGTCTTCGTAACATCGTAAAACAATAAACTTAAATTCATAATTAGCCACCATTACTAATCAAATATAGCAAGTGAAAGAAAATGACAAACTTGCCAATCGAAAATTATATTTCCCTGACGGAAAACAAGAGATTCACAAAATCTTCACGTCATCTCAAAAAAATTGAATAAAAAAAAGTTTAAAAAATAAAATAAAATAAAGTTAAAAAAAAAAAAAAATTCAACAGCTGAAGAAGTAGGAACGCCACTGCTTTGCATGGCCTGGCACTGACCCACAAGTTGGTCCTCCTCAGTGACCTTGACTCATATCTGATCTTGGAGTCTGCAGAGAACACGGAGGATACAGAGATTTCTATAATAGGGTTAGATAACGCGAATCTTTAAATAATTCAAATAGTTTAATGTAAAAAAGACAGAAATTTTTTAAAAGTGCAAACGGTCAAAATGGTTGAATACATAATTAAATAAAAATGGTAAAAAAATATCATAAATTATTTCAATTATGATTAATTAATCTCTGATATTCATTTAATTCTTTATACTAGATAACATTGCGTTTCGGTTCCTTCGTATAAAGTTCTAAAAATAAGCATCTCTGAATATCGAAGACTTTCTAAACGCAAATTAACTGATAGATCAGAGGGGGGGTATATTTCCAAACACCAAAATTAAATATGAAACAAAATTAAATTTTAAAACAAATGTTTTCCATAACCAATAATGGAATGAATATCGTATGAAATTATCCTTTTCAAAAGAAGAGAGAGTGAAAGGTGTTAAACGCTATTTCTCAAGGAAGGGTTATTGCTCTGAGGCAAAGCTTTCAGTACATGAACTTTGCGAAAATGAGTCGAAACATCTTATTAACGAACGCGAAACCGTAATCCTGTCCGGTTAAAAAAATAATCAAGGGATCCTAGGACGTACAATTAAGAGAGATTGATAGGGCAAGATTAGTCTTCCAGAAAAGCCGAAAGATTTGAAATTCGTTTTTAAAATGAAATACACAAACACATTACTCAAAAGTTAGATGAAGTAAGCACTAGTAATTTAATATTTTGTTTTAGTAAGTAGTAAAAAATAAATACAGGTTATTGATAGAAAATTCCGCAAAATGTTTTTCAGTTCTTGTACAACAAACTAATTCCGCAGACTGACGGAATAAACACTTGGGACGTGAGGACTTCATGTTAAACAGACGCGACTTACTTGAACAACTCTTGTTTTCCCTGCTATTAAGATCCTCCTTAACGAAGAAAGCGCCTGAATACATACACATACTGAAACCCATATAGACCTACGCATGTATGGTTCAGCTAAATAAACGCATATATACAAATTACAAATATTTTACTCACAAACATTGCGGCTAATTACACGATTTCCCTAGTACATAAGTAATATAACACTTCATCCAGACAACACACCCACTTTACTGAACCACTTCAAATCAAAATATAGGATAGTTCACGATAAACCTTATGACCATCCCAATAGACTCATGAACAAATATTCCAGACAATACGCACAAAAGGCTAACAATGTGCTGGATGAGAGACCTTCTTAACTAAGTAAGTAAGCAACTAGCAACTTACAATAATGTCAGAAAAGATACCGAAGAGTATTGTTCTACTTCATTTTCTGCATGTCCTATTTAATTTTGTTTTCAGTACATTCTCTGATTCTGTTCAGTCTGAAGAAAAGTGCAATTAATAAACAAAGCTTAAGAAAAAAGTTCTTGCATATAATGTTCTACATAAAGTTTCACTTAATGGAGTTTCCTAATGGCTGGAAGTTGTCCAGCTAATGATAGTTTTGAGAAACTAAAAATAAATATTATGAATCATCATAAATCTTTCGACCATAAATAGATAATTACATTTTACTAGAGACTTAAACAACAAGAAATTGCTCTTAGTTTTCGACTACTCCAACATTTACTAAGCAAACGTTCAAAGTAGGGTTTGGCGATAGTCGATAGTTACTATCGATATATGGTTAGGTCATGCCTATCGATGGTCACTATCGATAGTGTCGACTATCGATAGATCTTTTTTACCCTCAAGTTTTGAAACTCTCGGAATTTTGCTGATCTGTCTCTGTCCAGTGTAGAGATTTATTGAAAATGAAATCGGAATTCCTAGAGCTCAAGGATTTTTCAAAGATTAAGCCAAAGGAAAGCAGAAATGCTTTTCTTTCCGGAAACATGTGGCTCAAGGAGCACACATGACTCTTGAAATTAACTATTTTGTTATTTTTCTTTCCTGAAGATTTGATTTGTTCATAATTATTGTAACCATGTAAATTGTAAATACTTTTTTAAAATTCAAATAAATTAGGTTTTTTTCTCTCATCTTTATGATATAGTCTTATAATTTATAGTCCTTGCAAATTTTAAATAGTAAGTAGATAATTAAATTAGTTGAAATTCTTTATTGAATAGCTTTGGGAAAATAAGGAAGCAGCTATCGAAAAACTATCGTTAATAATCGATAGTTATCAACCGATAGTATCGGCCTATCGATATTGCCAACTATCGACTATCACCCAACCGTAGTTCAAAGCAACCAATTAATTACAAAAGACTTATTTGCATGTCAGAAATTAAATTAAATTTGGACATATATATCCACGAGTAACATTGGCATGATTATAAGAACAATATAGCCTCTAAGAAATAGTTGTTTTTTATTTACGGACTGAACCTCAAGAACCTTACTAAACATTTAATAGTAACAGTCAAGAAATTTATCCATATATATATATATATATATATATATATATATATATATATATATATATATATATATATATATATATATAGGTATGCTTGAGTTACCGCTAAACCTTCTAATTCTTCTCGTATCTAAACTGCTGCCAAATACTCCTTATTAAATGAACAAATAAACATATCCATAAAGATTCAAACATCCCATATGTTATAGATTTGATCCTAAAAAGACACCTATCCTTCCATTACATACATACTCACTAGTTATGTGAGTATTTAAAAAAAATATTCCATTTTTTCCATCTCTAATTTAGCAAACGGATCGAAAAAATACTTTATGTAATTAGCGAAAAAAAATCAATTTATCTTACAAGATTAATCTAAGGATCAGGGTGTAAGGCAATAAACAATTCTTATATTATTGGAATGTCAGTAATGAAACAAAAATTTTTTCAGTTGAAATTACAAAACATGATTAAAAATAAAAATTCTCTTTCTTATTAATTTATTCCAAATTTTAACTGTATTTAATAACCAAATAGTAGTTGTACAAAAATTAAACTAAAATATTATTTTCAACTTTTCGTTCTTTAAATAGTTATTATATTATAAATTAATAGTTTTTATTCTGAAAACACGACATATATGTTTATTATTTGTCGTCTACTGAAGTTTCGGCCTATTTTACAAATCGTAATTTGTAATGATTAGATTTCTAAAATTAATTTTAAAAATAAAAAGCTATCTAACTTTTTCTTAGAGCTACATAGTTGAACAAAAAAAAAAAAAATGGTTTCTACTAGGTAATTGATAATGATCAAAAGCTTTCCCGAGTAGTCTTACACTAAGATTAAAAGAACCAAGACTTCTTGCTCTTGGTCAGCGGTTAAAGAGAGATTAATTGGCAAATAAAACATCATTGAATTAAATCGTTAACAATAGTTTTCGAAGAACGAATCATTCGAATTTCCCTGGAAGTAAGATGATGTGTCTCATTAGTAGCCATGACGGTGGTATAGCACGATCGGGCGAAGGAAATAGTCATTAGTTACGCAATTGTTTCTTGTTATATCTTTATCCGGTTCCTTATGCTCAAATGGTGAAGTACATAATGATTTCAAATATGTCGGAACACAAAAAATAAAATAAAAATAAACTGTGAAATAAAAAGTTAGAGGGATATGGAACTCAACGACACTTGTCATTCCATACTTTAATAGGTGACCACTCTGAAAGGAAATCCACACTGTCCAAAATCCAATGGCAGCTATTTCGCGATAGGTTGCTGGAGGCAATATTCACGGACAGACTGTGAAGGTCCAAATATACTTAGTAACAAACTTGAAAAAATAATACTTTAATTGACACTTGAGTTAAGCAAACTTAATAAACTTAAGATCCCTGGTTCGAACTTGGCTGGCGAAGGACTGATTTAATCCTAAGTAATTCATCCCCCGCCAAGAAGCACCGTGTATCCTTGGCGGCAAGAAAGAGGAATTAAAAAAAACAAACACAAAACTAGCCACTCTATTGACCTTAAGCAGCCATAAATCGTTGATCTAGAGCGATTCGTCTTATTAGTGGAAAGACCATTGTGCTGATCCTAAAGATCAGTTATTGACCTATGTAAAGCCTTTCACTGCAACTATAGTAATCATGGTTTGTAGCAACACGAAAAACAGGGAAACCAGGGAAGGGAATATCCTATGCTCGCACAAACAAATATGTTTTAAAAGACAACTTGAATATTGGGAAAAAACTAAGCAAGTGCAAAATCAAAGGTGTTCATGACTGTGCTTAAAAGATTTCTATCTTCAGTGTAAATCGAATGTTTCTGAAAAATTATTTACAAGACCTCAATTATTCTACTAATTCTCAACATTTTATTATGTAATTCATATTTGATATATGTATGCATATTTATTGGATTATGCTTTTTAATGGATACCAGTGATATTATGATGATGTGTAGGACACCAACAAGGGCTGTCTGAGTATTTATCTCATTTTTGAAAAAAACTTACGTATATAATCTTTCCCAAATGGTGCAGATATATTTTCAACCGAAAACAATGTATAAATAATTACAGACTAGTATAGCGAATTTCTGTTATTGTCTTTAAATATTGCGGTAACTTTCTCCACGTGCTGAGCCTCCTTTAGAAATGACGAATCAGTTTTGGTTCAATCAACCTCGAAAGGAGGAACCTCTTCGCTGAAAATCGAAAGTTTGTTTATAAATAATTCATGCTTATAAGAATAATAAGCCATGTTTGTCTGAAGAATTTAAGGTGGGTGGAAGCTTTATTGTTGTGTCTGAGAGGAGAAAACGAAAACCATATTTTCTTTGATAATCATATCCGAAAAAACATTCCCATTAATAAGAGGATTTTAGCAAACATGACAATATGTCAGATTATAAAATACAGGATAGTCTGCTCGGAAGGCTAGATCTCAAAATCGATTTTAATTTCTAAGAATTCTACCCGTATCCAATCCTTACAATCCAAAATCCTTCGAATAATCCATAATGTTCCTTAATTTGTCATAAATGAACTTACATATAATAACTTTAATGATTTGGAACGAGCTTTCATTATGTTATTAACTGCATACTTATCCAAATCCACTTGTTTCACAACCTGCTTCTCATTCCATTTCTGATAATCTGAAAAGAAGATGGCTTCGAGATGATCTAATGTAGTATTTTTATTTGAGTGTGGACCAATGGTAGTTTCTCTACAAGTATTATTTGTATAATCGTACAATCGTAAATTTTAATTAATGAATTAAAAAATATATATATATATTTTATAGCTTAAAAAAATATATACACAATTTCATATTGTTATTATGAAAATAATAACATAAGATAATGATATGCACAGTTGAGATATACGCTATCTCCACCATGTCACATTATATCTGTGGCAGCAGGGAGATTTCTTCATCCGTGATGAATTATAAGATAGTTCCAGATGACTTAAATCATTCGTGATATGCCTCATTTAGTTGTCTGAGCGGCCAAGAAATATATGTCCCATAATGAACGCAGAACGGGTTTCTGTATTCACACAGTCGTTCAGGATATTTTGAAACCATACAATATTTCAACATAAATTAAAATTTATTTGTGAGTTTACGACTTTAGAGATATAAACAGGAAATATCTAAATTGTAATAATTTATGAGTGAATACGTTTTAATATAAAAAGTCATATAATTTTTTATTTAAGGGATATATCATATGAATCCTGCTGATCCGGACCCAGATCATTCGGACATTTGGTTAATCCTAAAAAGATGAAATAAAATTTTATAATATTTAATTTAATTATTTACAAATATCTATAAATAAGTCTAAGTTTTAAAACTACAGATCTTTCAGTAAAACGATGTAGTAAGGTAAAGGAACATTATTCTTTTTGCATTATGTACTGAATACTATTTGTGTCCTTTTTTTCTTTTTAGTATTTGGCCTTTGTTTTGTTTTAAATTTATAATTTTTATATTATTATATTATTAAATAAATAAATTTATTTTGTTTGTTAATTCTTTGTTTTTTTTTTTTTTTTTTTTTTTTTTTTTTTTAATTCTTAATATAAGGCCAAAAAAGGAAATTTACGTAACGTATAAATTATTTAGTTTACGTTAGTTCGCAAATGTTATGTCACCCGATTATTATAAAGGAAAACAATAACTAATAGTGTTAGATAGAAAGGACGCATCGATCCCAGCAGATATTTTATACTAATGAACTATTCACGATCACCAAACAGATCTTTTTCAGAAAAAAAGGAAAACAACACTGCTCGATTCTATGCTACGTTAAGTGTTGACCGCTTATAAAGACTGGCATTGAATGCAACATAAATATTAATAGTTTTTTTTTAACATACTACTGCAATATTTCAAACAAGTAAAAGCAGGTCCAATGTTGTCCTTCTGCAGACAATGGGGCTGTTACGTTCTTCACGGATTATGTGCTCATTTACTTTGGTTCTCATGCATTTTTACATGTTGGCACACTTTCTACATGGACCATGTGGTTGTTTCTGTACTTCGAGGGTTATTACTGTATCTGAACTATGACCCAAATCACAAGATTATCTTCTTTAAAAATTTCATACATTATTATGAAGTTGAATTTTTTCCTTTGAATTTTATTAATCTTATTCCGATATAAATCATTCAGTCGATTACATACTTTTACTTAAGGCATTCTTTAACTTAAATTCAATTTACAAAAACATTCTATTTTATTATGATATTCTAATATAACATTCTATTTTATTACATGATTAATCATATAAGTAAATTTTAGATCCTTCTATTTTAGATTTGAGAGATAATATATGTACTAGTTTGATACCCAAATAATATATTTTAACAAATTAAAATGAACTTTTAATTGTTGAAAATTTTAACAAATTTTTACAAACCAATCTAAAAATGCTGGAAAGGTAAAACAAGATACTTCCATTCCGATTATTATTTGTTTGCTTTGTTTATTTTTGTATTAATAAATGTATGGTAAGAAAAAAAAAAAAAAAAAAAAAAAAAAAAAAGTCAATTTTATTTTACTACCACAAAAAACTATCCTTCACTGATTTATTAAATTCCTTTTTTTTTTTTTTTTTTTTTAGAATAATTTTCTTAATATTTAATTGAAATAAACTTCATGTAGTTTAAAAATGACAAATCATTAGCACTACTGTTGTTACAGCAATCATACATTGAAATAGCCTAGTTTAACTTAGACCTGTAAAACTGCCTGTTTTTCTTTCTGCTAGGCTGCATCCACATCTGTATGCCGCGATCTTAATTCTCTAGGCTCGTTTTTCTTTTATTTATTTTTTTTTATGATTTAATTTAGAAAAATTAAATTGAAGCAAAAAAAATCAATCCTAGAACTGTTGGAATCTAACTTTGGCCCTAACATTGTCGGTGTTAGTTTGTACTCTATTTCGTATGACTGTAAAAAATTTATTTTATGTTATACACTAATATATCATTTATTTTTCTTTTGTATACTTACAAATTGTTGTAAACTGTTTACTCATTTTGCTTATATGGTTTATTAGTCACGCAAGAGGCAGACTGAAATAACTTGTCAATAAAAGCCGTTTAAAAATATATATATTTCAAAAAATATATTTCAGGCTGAAACTATTATACAAAATGATTGCAGTGCATTTAAAAACTGAAACACAGAAATCGAACGCTTCCACTTTCTCAAAACCTATTCGGACCAAAGGATCGCAGATAAACTAAATAGCTAATAAGATCTACGTCAACCAGCCAGCATATTCAATCAAAATATGAACATCCGTAAATAATATATCAATAATATGTTAGAAAAGTTCAGGAGCATACGTTTATATTCAGACCTTTTTATGCTGACATCCGACTTGATCCACGACAAATCGAAACTTTTCCTTGCAAGGAAAACAACAATTTCCCTCAACTTTGGTCAAAATATAAGGCACTATCTGGATGGATCTCACAAACAGTGTTGTACTTTAGAAGATCCTTCTTATAAAGTTGGCTAACCTGCAGGACGGGAGAAACGCGATGAGCTCAGTTGTCCGAAGTTGTGTGTTTAGACTTCAGTTATTCGTTGTTTCTCATGACTGTAATCTGTTGATTAATTGAGTTTCTAAAGGAAATAACTAAAAACTAGTCGAAACTTCCATTCAGTATTACTATAAAATAAATTGAAAAAGGGCCGTTAGTTCATGCGAGGTTACCAACACAAAAAAATCCGCGTTTTTCTATTTTTGCCAGGAAAACGGCTACTCATACTCTATGTATCTACTGTCTGTTAAGATGGTAATTTATTTTCAAATTACTATTCTATTAGATCAGACCTGTGATCGTTTCCGACTGTTTAACGGACAAGTTCGTGATATGTATCATGGTTGATTATTATTGTGTTACAACGTTATTATAGTACTTGCGAATAAAGTGTCTGTTCACTACGTGAAAACATTAATGTACTAATGGCTTGTTTAATGATGTTTTTTACCGCTAAACATTTGATCAAACTGCCCGCGGAATAGTGAAATGCACTGAGTATAATCATGGCTACAGTGATCACTGCCCTTAACCAACATGCACCGCCGAAGGCCAACGGCCTCGGTGCACTTAACAGCAAAAGAAAGACAAGCAAGAACACGATAGAAGAAAAGGAAGGAAAAAAAAAAGTAGGAAAACGTGAATCCGGCTAATGCTCTGAAATGGGAGAGACTTTAACGGGCGTGACCTTTAGCCACAAAGAGGCGGCCGGTGACGTCACCCCCAATCCCGGATCCCAGCCGTGTGGCTGAATGTATATATCTGAGTCAGTGACGTCATCAGGTCGCTAATCACGATATCTTTAGATACCGGTCGCATTGATAAGATACAGAACGGCTTGTTTCACAATAAGACCCATCATTCAGGTCATCCTATGGAGCTCATTGGACCAACACCAAACGACCATAAATTTCTAAAATTGAGAAAGACAAGAGGTTCTTGACCTATATTTGAAATATAAGTTGAACTTAAGCAACATCGTATATTTAGGATTAATGAACTATTTGAGACTTCTATTGATTTTTTTTTATCTGAAGACTTGTTTCTAATGTCAAATATGCATCATAAGTTCTAAGGAGGCAAAATGAATGGGCTTCTAAATAATAAGTGGACCTAGAGTAGACTTATTTTAAATTTTTCAGAAGCCCTACGAATGGTGACATTCGAAACCAGTCTTCGAAGAATAAAATTCTAATAGAAGTTTAAAATAATAAAACCACCTTAATTGTCTTGATATACCATCATGCTCACATCAGTTATGTGATCAATCTATATATGAATATGAAATATGACAAATAAAAATATAACACAATATTATATTTTAAGTAATCGTAATTATAATTACAATTACTAAAAATATAATATTATTTTTTTTTTAAAGATAAGAACATCATATATCCTAAATGTTTAAATAATTATCACCAATAAACATATAGTGTATGGTCTATTAATCTGGATAAGATTCAAAATTTTAAAACTTAATTTAATACTATCATACTGAAAACTTATGTTAGGTACGGGATAAAACGAATTTCTCTGTAACAAGGAAGTTTCTCAGTTTTTTTTAAGTAAACCTGATACCCATATCACGTGTGATGACATGCTCTGGTCTACCTACAGGTAGATTACTTCAGAACAAAAGCTGCTATGCTACTTATATGTTTTTAATCTTATATTTTTATCTTTGTTTATGTTTAAAAAAGTAATTAAAAATAATTAGAAATCATATTTTTTATTAGTATCAGGATTGTTACTAATCAGAGACACTATTAAAAAATATGAAACTAGTTTCGGAATATCGTAATTTTTATGCTTCAAATCGCTCATTTGCTGCAACAACGACATAACCGACATATACCGAGCTTTTGACTGTATAATGAGAACTATTCACTTATGTAGTTTTAGTCGGTCGAACGTTATATTTGAGCTTCAACTATTCACAAAGAGAGAGCATGATATGTCACCATTGTATGTCTACAGATCGTCTTGTACTTTATTTACAAGACTGTTCTTCTGCAAGATTGAAGTGTTTGAGTTATGTCGTTGTTCCAGCAAATGAGCGATTTAAAAAACGTCATGCAATATAAACTGTTAAACAAGGTTGTCCATCATTTGATAAAATCCCGGAGGAAATACGATTATTAAAAGATGGGACCGAAAAGGAGAAGCGATAGTTAGGATTTAACTTCCTTTACAAACTCAATTGCTATGATAAAATCTAATTACGGTCTAAAGAATTAAACAAGAAAAATAAAACAAAAATATTCTGTTGACACCATTTGTAGTAAGTCCGTATACCTTTGCTTAATTTTGATATATATTAGTAGTACTTATGTAAGTAAAGTTGTATCAACAACTTATTTAGGGGGCTTGTTTTAACTTCACATGGAAACGGTAGAAGTATAGAGGAGATATTTAAAATGTGAAAATATAAAAATAAAAATAAAAATTGAAACTTTCATGACAATTAAAAATGAATAAATTGCCACTAGAAGTACTCAGATAATTAAATATAAAAATGTCAAAATATATAAAAAAATGTTCAAATAAATTACAAAGGATAGCTATAAAAAGTAGTTAAATATATAATAGATGTCCCATGTTTTGGCTGTACCTTCTACTTCTATATAATAATGTATCAGATTGGCGTGTTCTACCCTATTTATTTACAATCAGTTTTTAGTTACTTTATTTACAATAATCTATTTTAAGGAAATGATAAATTTACTATCGGGAACTCGACGAGGGAGTTGGGGCTGAGGGTCTCAGCGCGCTCGGTACTCTAGGCCGTGAGCTGAAATCCCATCTGGGCAGGTTAAAAATATTTATTTCGTGGCGGAATCACAAAATGATTCGATCTATTCACTCTGGCAAAATAGTATGGTAACTTACAGGATAACTGGTCCTTGCTCCCCTAATTAGAGCATAAGGATGTTAAACGCCGACAAAAAAAAAATATTGGATCTATCGCAAAAGTTCGAATTCCAACTATAAAAATGTTTCAATTCAGACTATTGAGGCTACATACATCATCTAGTCTATCATTTTTACTATCCTACAAAGGATTATTACCTAACTAGTACTACAAGCACACCTAAGAACATTTTTAGAAGGTCACAAGATCGTACCAACCAACGATATTCCTGATAATGCACGGCGCTTCTCAGAAGTAGCTTATTGTTAGTAAGAAATCTCAAAGACCGATTGATTACATGAATTTCAAACGGTAGTATCTATCAGCGGCTACTGACTTCCTGATACCCGATCGTGTCACGATTCTTTCAATCATATTTTTCCCTGATTGTAATATTCAACTTTTAATCTTCTCCTATTTTCCCCCCGTCTCGAATACAAAACCTTGGAATTTAATTTGGACCACGGGTGAAATAACTTCAACCTTAAAATTGTCTGCCTATAGCCGGAGAGAATCTAGCTAGAATATCCCAATGTATGTACTGTGCATGCTTGCGTCCGTACGTGCATGAGTGTGTGAGAGAGAAAGAGAGGGGGGAAAGTAACAGAGAAAAACTAAATAAAAATTTATATGCTATTCTATGAAAATTCTGTCTTTGGTCAAAACCATACTTGGGATGTGCAAATAGAATACAGCAGTCCCATACTGTTTCTCTCAATGTAATTTTAAGTGGAGATCTATAAATATATTTACTTGTGTATCAGGTTAATAAACAATGTCAAGAGGAAATTTATTTAGTATTTGAAATTCACTGTTTACTATTGAATAAATACAGTGACTTCTATGGCACAAGAACAGCTTAGACCTCTAAAACAGAACGTATTGTTTCGAAAACATTATGAAAATATGTGGTCTTCGTAAATTTGATAAATAGTAGATAACCAAAATGGAGTATCGCTCAGAGGAATAAAATTGTAATCGCTTTTTCGAATGTTCTATATTATCTTAATTAATATATTTTAAGAATTAGGATACCTGAGAATTTGCTCAGAGGCCGACTAGAAAGAAATGCAGTACAAGAACCAAAGGTACGTCACGAAATAAAAGGTTGTCATGATGAGTGCTTTTGTTCTGTTGGTCGACGCGGAATCAATTTCTCTGGGCGTTGGCTTGTCACACGGTTGACTAATAGTGAGCATTTGAATATTGGTCTTCCTGAATTTATTTTTTGTTTTTATCTTTGGCCTCTCGGGTGTGACTTAGTAACAATTTGTGACATATGACTAAGCTAAAGTTCACTAAGTGAAGACATATTCAGAAGATTTGTAAAAAAGAAAGGAACAAATAAATATTGTACAATGAATGTGTAGACACTATTTTTTTAAAAAAATATTTATTCACAACGCCATACTTTCCTTATGTCTACACAGGTTCGGCAGTGATGGCATGACACGCATAATAAATGTGTTAGTCTTTCCTGCTACTAAACCAGCAATTATTAGATTTTTATTCTCTTTCTTACCTCACTCCTTTCGTGAGACTATTCTTTTCCGCCGACCTTCAATGGGACCTCTTGTCCCTAGAGTAAAGTTCATTGGACTCAAACGAAATTGAGAACCGAAAATTTAGAACGAAGTATGCTAGATATAATTACTATTTTTCTTCTATCCAATTGAAATATATTTTCAACCTACAAACTTGTGTAGCACCTGTCATAGAAATGTTTATGTAAAAAATAATAATTCCAGCTACCACGTTAGACATTCCTATTAAATCTGATATCCAGTTACTTTTAGATCCCACTAAGATTTCTTCAACTAATGCTTACAACATCTCTTCTTTATTGGGGCTTAACATTCTTAACTAGGGCATTAAGGTTGATTACTAACCTATTCTAGCCAGGGTGTGAAAGTCATATATATTTTTTCTATATAAATATATTTTTATATATTGTATATACAGAGTGTTCGGAAGATCGTTGGCCAAAGAGGTATCTCGGGTAGGAGGGTTCATTTTGAACCTATTTAAGGTCACTTACCTATATACAAAGTCTTACATTTTTTTTTTAAGAATTTTTTTTTTAAATTACCAAAACAAACATTTACGCCTTATCTCTTCGTTGTTTACTGATATATCAACGCCATTTTTTTTGCTGTAATTACTAATACATTGTCCATGTAAAATAAAAAATATTTGATGCAAAAAACAAATACAAAAAAAAAAAAAAAAAAAAAGGGAGATCGTTAAACCTTGTTGAAGGCTTTTTTTTTTTTTTTTTTTTTTTTTTTTTTTTTTTTACAATTTATTGAAATTTACAACTGTACAATATTTATACATCAAGTAAATGTGCTGTTACCTATTACAATAACCTGACAAAACTTGTAAAGAACTACTCATCAGTAGCAGTTTAATAAAAATTCTACACTAGAAGGTCTCTTGGCCATCTTCTTTTCAGACGCCTCGGAGGATTATCAGGAATGGTGTGGGAAGCAAGTTGAGAAATTAGGGTATTTGAGTGGTTATGGAGCTTACTATGAAAGAATTGATATCTGGTTTGGGCTAAATCTGCAACATATGGAACATTAAGATCTTTATGGATAAGTTTATTGGTGACAAAGTAAGGTGCATTGAGGATTTTTCGAAGGATTTTGGATTGTAAGGATTGGATAGGAGATGAATTGGATGGTTTAGTGGAGCCCCAAAGCTCAACACCGTACGTCCAGATAGGTCTAATCACAGTCATGTATAATAGTCTTTTGTAATTAATTGGGAGCTTTAAACGTTTGTAAATGTTGAAGTAGTCTGTAAAGACGGGCAGCTTCTTGTCGTTTTAGTCTTGTACTTGTTAAAGGCAAAAAAAAAAAAAAAATTAAGACTTAAGAAGATTAGGTTCAGTTTTTAAAATAATTCGGATTTGGGTGTTGCACTTAATTTTTTATTTTTTTGCATTTAACAAGATTAAACGATATCCCGTTGTGTTTTTTTGTAGTTGTTCTTGCATCAAATCTTTTTTATTTTACATGGACAATGTATTAGTAATTACAGCAAAAAAAAAAAAAAAAAAAAAAAAAAAAAAAAAAAAAAAAAAAAAATGGTTAATACATCAGTAAAAAACGAATAAAGGATGAATGTTTGTTATCGCCATCTGTTCCAAACCATAAGACTTTGTATATAGGTAAGTGACCTTAAATAGATTCAAAATGTACCTCCCTACCCGAGGGTAGGGAGGTACATTTCTTTGGCCAACGATCTTCCGAACACCCAGTATATAGGAAAGTATATATTTTCAGTCGCTGATGTGCTTGATCTGCAACTGACTCATTTAATAAGCACAGATTGCGTTTTGTTCCTTGCCTTAAAAGACAATCTGTAAGTCGTAAAATAAAAAAAAATAAAATTAAAATTAAAATGTATATATTTTTTTAAATTATTATAGTAAGGATCTAAAGAATAATAATATAATTAGGATTATGTAATTAATTGCCACTTCTATTGGAATTATTTTGTGGCAAATAATTCATTAATCTTAATTGTATTGATCCTTCTATTCCATCACGCGTACCTCAAGTAATTTTCAAGATGGTTGTAACTATTCAAATCAGTGAAATTGCAAGAATTTTTATGTTCTTATGCAAATTAGAAAAATTAAATCCTTACTTAAAATCATGGTTTTAAAGCAATCTATAATAATTAAGGGAAGAAAGGTGGTCCTTTCTTTCTTTATCCTTTAAGATAATAATCAATCGAACATAACCGAAGTGCGAAGGTCGAAAAATAGTGCACTTTTTGGTTTAAAAAATTTGAATTGTGGGTCTCTCATAGCTTTAGAATATGAAAATTATTTGCTTATTTTATTGCTGACATTGCTGATTCATTGATAGGTTATTGAGTAACACTGATTCCAGTGGAAACCTCAGCCTCCATTTTGCATCATATTTCAATTACAGGTTTACTCATAATTAAATTGCTCACAAAGGAAAATAAACTTTCAAACTCAAGGTCTTCAAGGCATTGTAGATGGAACAAGCAATAAAATCTTTGAGGTCAAATTTATCTACCTCAAAAATAGTATCCGTTTTCGCAAGAACTTGACATTTCGCCTCAACGGGACGGGAGTGAAACCACTAATGTCTGCCCTTTGAAGGAGCGGGCCATCAGAGCAGGGAACATCTGATGGAAGACCATCAGAGGATCCTAAGGTCGTTGCTATCGCAACAGTCTGCGGGCTATTTGCTCGGGACCTTCGCATCACCGGGCCGTAAAATCGGAAAATCTATTTTTAGAAGTAAACGCCGAGGATTGTGTCATAAATAGTACTCAGAGAACCGCAATTTCTTCTCTTTGTCAAGACTCCTTGAGCCTTTTAAGCTACCTGGTTCGATCGTGCTGTGAGTTAATATGACGGACGTGGTGTCAGAAGCGATATTACTCCTTTCATATGTCTTATTCATGAGGTAGGGAATTAATTTAAGATTGTATAGTAGTAGATGTTACTAGCAATCATCTTGCAGCAATATGGAAAAACCACCAAGCGCAACTCGGGTGTTTGCTACTGAAACGTCATTAACGCTTAAAAGCTATGATAAGCATTAGCCTTCTACATATGTCCACTTTAATCTATCCTGGTAGTTGTTTACTTTTCTTATCCTCGGGGATGGAACTTTCTGAATCCAGGATTCTCAAGAATCCTTCTTCATCAACGAAGAATCTACACTAAAAGACTAACGTACGTAAACCACTTAATGAACACAGCACTGAAAAATAAGAAGATTTATTCAGGATGATATCTAACAGCACACTATTGGTTGTTGATATAATACATTGGAAAAGTAAGAACGCATAAATTAAGGCAATATTAAATTGACTTCATTGTTTTTCAGATTTTTTTTTTTACTTTATTGATGTTTACAACTATATGCAAAATGAACTATAAGTAAATGTGCGGTAAAATAATGACAATAATTTGTAAAGAAATAGCATCATTAGTAGCAATTCAACAAATGTTCTACATTAGAAAGTCCTAACTTCTTCAGGCGGTTTGGAGGGTTATTGTGTATAAAATAAGAAGCAAGTTGAGAGACTAGTAGATTCGAGTAGGAAGGATAGCTATCTTGATGGGAATCTGCGACATATAGGACATGTAGATAGTTATGTGTAAGTTAATTCGTGACACGATACGGAGCATTGAGTGTTTTACGAAGAATTTTGGATTGTAAGGAATGGATAAGAGAAGAATTAGAAGTTTTACTGGAGAGCCAATGCTCCGCTCCATATTTCCAAGCAGGTATAATTATTGCCATGTAAATGAGTCTATAATAATTACTTGGCGTCTAGGAGCCTTTGTCTAATAAATATTGAAGCCGAAAAGGAAGAATAGTCTCTTGTCTTTTAAGTCTCGAGAATGTAATATTAACCGCTGATTGGAGACTGAAAGACAAGAATGATACTGAAGTCAGTATTAATTTATTTTGTGAAGCTATAACGAATGCTGAAAGGATCTGGAAGTAGCCAAAGTGTGTGGATGGGGGTGATGGGGCATAGATCTGCATCTGTATCTATTTAAAATATTCAGGAGTATGATATGTATTATTTACTTTGATTCAGGAGTATATTAACGTGATAAGCTTGTTCTATTTCTGCATCACCAGCAATACAGAATTACTTCATATCTAATAAATATATATCACGGATAAACAAATAAATATTCCTAATTTCAAACAAATAAAAAAAAACAAACGCTAAACAGTAACATAATCAATATGTACCACTATCGTCAAATTGATCGTTCCCTTTGCTTTACCTTCAGATCCAACAACCTTTTGAGACCTTGCGCTTGACACTTGTGGTTCGTCATTGCGCGCACGTACCCTTGCTGGCTCTGATCTAATCATCAGACCGCGAGGTTCTCGAGTTGTATCATAATTGATCCTTGTCAGCAGTTGTAGTCAGCATCTTCTAGAAACTCATGAGAGATCTTTTCCATGGCAATCGTGCTAAGAACTGACTATTTAGCGATGGTATGATTTATTAAATCTAATTATTTCCGACGACAATATGTCAAATAATTACAAACGTAAAGATTTTTTTTTAATTCAGCAATTTGTTTATTTAAAGAAAGTATTACAATGCAATACATAAAGTAAATGAAAAATATATAAATAATCAATAAAATAAATAATATAGGTATAAAAAAATGATAATAGTAAAAATAAAAAAAAATAAATTAATTCTTAAAAATACATTCATACATTATTTACAATATATACATATCTGAGGGATATGTATACCACTATCATCAAGTACTTAAATATAAAATTTATCCACAAGTATATATTTAAATATTAAATATTAAATTTATACCAATTAACAAGTTCCACGAATTCCAAGAGATGCAGCGGTAGCAACATTTTTGATTCCCGAAACCGATACCAATAATTATTAATAATTGTTATGTTTAGTTAACTGCAATTACAAAAAAAATACGGCTTGTGGAAGTTAGAATGGCAATAACTCAAGAAAAAAATAAGTTAATATCAATAAGCTTTTACTATCTTTTAACTAATATATGCAGTTACTAACAATTCATGCAATTTTCAACAATTTTTAGCAGGTTCTTATTTAGGAAGAATAGAAAGTTTGTATAAAACTGTGACCAAAATATCACGAAAAAAAGTATTATAAATTTTCCAAAAACGTTTTGGAATATACAATCATACATTGTATATTTTATTATACATTAATAGTAAAACCGCTACCATTTAACAAGTTTTACAAATTCAAAACCAAGTTATGTCTCAACTTTCTACTGTTGTAAGTTTGAAGTACACTATAATAAAAAAAAATACTCAATGAACATGTTTCACAAAGACTGTTGAATTTCGAACTTGAACTTAAACAATTAGTTATATCTACATAATAAAATATCTTTATTTTCATAAAAAAAATGTTTTTCCCATATTTTTAAGTGATTTCTTAATTTATTTTTAATAAAATATAATTAACCTTTCCGCCATGTCGCTGACATTTTTTCTAATTTATCGCCATTTAAGTTTTTCTCACTACAAGCGCATAAGGTTTTTTATGATGTCATTACCCTTGACATTTATTGTCTTTTTTTAAGATGATTATGTAATAGTGTTTACACATTATTCGTTTTATTTAATGTGTTTCTTTCAATATCTATTCTTCCCTGGTTCTGTTCATATTTTGTAAGATGTTATATGTTTGGTGATTGCGACTTTTACAAATCATCATATTATGTATGTTAAGGTGCCTTGCTATAGATGTAAAAATACCACCTTAATGTATTCATTTTTTTTTTCGACTAAAATTTTTAAAATCTTCAGATAATTATTAAAAAACTTTATTAAAGAAAACGCGGGCATTTAAAAATACTACCATGTTATTTTAAATTTAAGATATTTTAAATTAATATGATGACCTGGATGTTTTAAGCTGTAATACACTAACAGTAACATAGTCTTGCGTTCGATGTGTTATAGGTCTAATGGGAATTTGAATAAATTCTTGAAATATATTCCCCGATCTGATAAAAAAAACTGTAATAAATCATATTGATTTTATCTTTTATTTTATTTTCTGTTTTTAGTGTTTTTCTTCCAGCGGTATCCCTGTTAGAAGGGGCTTTATTTATTTTTGCACACACCATACTTAAAAGTATACGATGTACATGTAATTTTAAAATGTTTTAAGTACGTGTGTCTAAAGTTAAATACAAAGAAAAGGACAAGAAAAATTAAATAAAATAAAGAACAAGAAGTTATACAATATTCAGATTCAATAAAACCAAGCAGCAAAGTTATTTTATCATCAGAAATACTAGGAATAGGAAATAGGAATTTATGAGTTTTTAATGTTTCAAAAGTATTTCATATTGATATCCTCTATTATTGGTATGGAATTTTTTAAAAAATATTTTGAATTTTTTAAATATATTGTTCGTCAAAAATTGACCAACCGCCAGCGCCTGTCCTGGTTTCGGTACTGTTTTTGTCTGTAGTCTGTATTCATATATGAGGATGTAACTTTCAAATTTGTTTTGTCACAGTAATCCCATTTATCAGCAATAACAAAAAACTTATATTATGAGATGTAATTACCCTTCAGAAACCAAAATTCCTAATTAAACTTATAGCATCTAAAAAAACATCACGTGTATCAGAAATATTCTTTGCTCCTAAAATTAGCATTTTTAATTTTAAATATGGACAAAACACGTTTTGAAGGAACACAGTGGACAAAACACGGTTTGATGAAATAACAAAAGGACAAAACACTGTTTGAAGTGGCTATGTTTTATTTTATAGAAGTCACTGTGTGCTCAAAAGTATACAAAATAAAAATTATAATTACATAATAGATAATATATGTTAATGACACTCATAATGTTTTGGGAATATTTTCATTTTTCGACAGTCAGAAGTTTCATCCTCTTCCACTACATTTTCAACACTTGGAAAGTCAAAAAGTAAAACCTTGTCCTGTGTAAGCGATTATTGTCAATGTTGTCATTATTGTCAATAATTAATTGACTTACTGGACAAAGCATGGTTTAAAGCAAAAACCGGCTATGGACAAAACACTCTTTGCTTAAAACCCTAATTTTGTTTATAATTGTGGATTCGACAAAGCTTGTTTTAATGGCTAATACTCATCACATATTGTAGGGTTCAAAACAAATCTAGTGATACTAAAAACTCATAAAAACATTTTTTGTGACAAAACACGTTTTGAAAGTTACCTCCTCATATTAGGTGGTGTATATTTTGTTCTTGAGTTAAATCACAAGGAAATCAAATTAATTCAAAATTTCGTAACCTTAATTTTTTAATTATTTTAAATATTGCTTGCATTTATTTAAACAATATTTTTAATGATTAAATTATTTGTATATGTAACTACCTAAAAAGATTTAAACTTATTGTAGAGAAAACGAAACAATCAATTGGGTGGAGTTTTCAGTATGTCAGTATATATAAATTAATTAAAGTAATACAAATAAATAATAAAAAAAAAATTAATATAATAAATGAAATAACTTTTGTATTCTTGACGAAACAAAAATTCTGTGAAATAAAAATAATTTATTTTAAAGCCGAATAAACCGAAAACTTTGTCAACTAGTAATTTTTAAAAAAATACGTCATATTTACATAAATACACTAAAATTATTTATTCCGAATAAGCATTGGAATATTACCAAAAAGAAAATATTTAACTGCAAAATTATTGCAGTCCTAACCAGCTCCTCGCTTATGCAACTCGGACAACCGGCATTAAAGACTTTCACTACTCTTGATCTTGAAGATAAAAGTTAAGAGGTTATTAGCTGCATACGACCACCGGTTCTTCGGCTGTGTGTCTATATCTTTATATGATATTTTATTAAAATTATAACTAAATAATTATTATTATTACAATGGCATTAATGGTCTGGGACGCAGTCAGAAGAAAGAATAACGACGTCCAAGTTTTAATGGAATGCCTCAAAGTTTTATGACTTGGACGTATTTTTTTTTCTCCTGAAAACATCACAGATCATCTTCTTTAAGTCTTATGATTCTTTCATTACAATAATTCTGTTTGCGTTTCTAGAAAAATCTATTAAAGATAAAAACAAAGACAATACTTCCTTGGTTCGTTTCTTTACAAATCACTTTCATCTCAGTCACCTCCCTATATCCTCAAAGCATTAACATTAAATCATCAGTGAGTTCCCGCAAAACCAGATCCCGTTCCTCAGACCTCTACCTAACTCCCTTCAACACAACATCCTTCAAACGTGCCTTTATTTCCAGAGCATCCAGTTTCTGGAACTCCCTTGCTCTCAACATTCTCCGTTCCTCCACTCATAATAGCTTTAAACCCCAACTTTTCCGTTACTTGTTAGGTATTCAATCAAACAGTCAAATGGAAGAAAAAAATATTTTTTAAATGAAATATGAATATTCACAATATAATATTTATTTTGTTTATTATTATTTTTGTAATATTGCACTAATTTTGTATTGTTGTTTTTAATTTACATTATTATATCAGATAAAATATTTATTTCTCCTAATAAGATATATTTTAGGTTTATCAACTGTATTTTTTCATTAAATTTTTTTTTTCTTACCTTATTTTAAATTCTTAACCTTAAGATATAATTTATTTTTCGTGCAATATTTAAAACATGTAATGTTACTTTTACTTTTTATACCTTAATTTAATTTTAATATTTTTCTTGATTGTATTATATCCTTAATTTTATGTAAGCCAGCTAGGACGCCATTTTATTGTTCATATAATTATTTTCTTATTATGTCGTATACGGTGAATAGCATTAAATAAAACTAACAACAAAATTAAATATCATTTAGAACGAATAAATAAAAAAAAAAAAAAATGTTTGTCTTGTTCACTGAAAGGCAAAATCGACCAAATTGATTTTTATATTTTCTCATCTATAAGTTTCATTCTATTCAGGTGTTTACCTACTCATATACTTTAACCAGGACATAAGAAACGATTTTGGGCTATTAAAAATTAATTTAATAAAGCAAGTAGAATTTAAAAATATTACCAAGAAATTTAAATATATTATGTTGAGTTCATTACATTTTGCATTCGCTAAGGTTCAGGTCTAATATTGATTTTGAATAAAGTCTTGATGGGTATACCCTATGTAATGTTTGGAGGTAAAAGTCGCTAAGTTTATTATTTTTTTTTTTTTTCCAATATCGACAAAAAGTCGTTGTGTGTTGATATTATCATTTCCCGTAAGTATAAAAAGTCACAAAGTGAATATAATTGCTATAAGATAAACCAGACAGTTATTAACACTATAACTTAAAAATAAAAAAATAAAATAATTTTAACCAAAATAAAATAGATATAATTCTTTTTTAATTCTACAACTGAACTGTTAAAAGATAACCTTAGGGTGTCAATAACTGACTTTATATTAGTTATTGCCTTTATCTCGAAATATACATTCCAGGAATAATTAAGAAAAAATAACTGCAAATTTTAATCTTGTTAAACTATTCTTTACATAATTTTAGTATGGATATTCTGAATATTTCATTTTCAATAACTGTCTGGTTTACCCTATATTTACATTGGAAAATGAGAAAATTCACAGTAAAACTATCTAAGAATTTTTTAATAAGCATATTCTCATTGGAATATTGAAACGAAAAAAAAAAAAAATTGATTTTGTTACTTAATGACTTTCACCTCCAAGCAGACGAAACTAAATTAAAAATTCTTAAATTTTTTTTTTTTTATAAATATTACCTTCTTTAATTAAATTTTCGAAACCAAAAGACTTGGTTTTCAAAAAGTGTCAAAATATTTTTAAAACAGCTGCTATATGACCATTTCTCAGTGCGCTGTAATTTTCAACATTTGTAGAAGAATTGAACAAAAATTTTGAAGTTCAAAATATTGTAAGAATTTTACTTTTAAAGGACAGAAATTACAACATTAGAACGTTCTGTAAGTTTAATATAACAATGATCCGACTCCACAGTTTTTTATGTTTTAAACTTTGGTTTATATATGCAATTATACAAATGTATTCATATACATGAATATGTACTCGAATCCGGGTTACATTTATAATATAAATGATGAATACTGAGTCTTGTTGAACAAACTAGCAAAGGATCTTGTTATGAAAGACGAAATCGGGGTGAAGAAGGAGACTGTAACCACAACCTAGTTCTATTTACGCGTTCAAATATACCTAGTTTCCATACATTTTTTACATAATTTTATTTATTTTTTTACATTCTGGTTTATAAGAGACAAATCAAATTGTTAATTCTTAAAAAAATTATTAATCTACAAATGAAATAAATATTATTACATATTATGTTATATATATATATATATGTATATATATATATATATATATATATATATATATATATATATGTATATATAAAAAAAAATCTTGTCGATCTATAGTAAGTATTTTTAAAAATGGAACAATTCAAGGGAAAATAAAAACTATTTTTATGAATTAAAAAAAAAAATATGGAGTAGAGTTCTAAATAAAGAGTAAATATTATTTATTTTTTTTTTTTTTTATAAACTTAAGTCTTCCTAAAAAACATTAGATTCACAGAAATATTTTTAAAGAGCTCCATAATTATAAGTAGTGCGAAATAAACAACGGCCTAAATGTAAAACACAATTTCTTGGTCTTTAATATAATAATAATTTAAATAGTAATAAATATCACTATATTACATTTATATATATATATATATATATATATATATATATATATATATATATATATATATATATATATATATATATATATAGCTAAATAATGGTATCGCGGGTTGAAGTTTTTAAAAAGAAGCTTTATTGAATGACTTAATCACAAGACATAACGGGCATGGCATCTATTCGTCTCAACATACGACGAAAGAATGTCCCTGAGCCTTGGTGGGGGTAGCCTTATATAGGTTAGAAGAGGGATTAAGTACATATTGTTTATTTATATCCTAAACACTATTTAGGCGTACATAACTATATATATATACAGATTTATGTTATAATAAGTTATTTAAAAAATAATGCCACAATAACCAATAAACTGAAAAACGAATCCATTTATTTTAGCTTTGAATCATAATATACGAGTCTAATTCCATTAAATTTACGCGAGAAGTAACACTTTACTGAACGGAGCTAAAAGTAAAGCTAATTCAAAAAGAAAACTATATTTACATTTTTTATAAAAATATTGATGTGTACGTATTTATTTCGAAACTTTTTCGTTTAAAAAATCAAATCGTATTGATTTAGATACAAGTATTATTCATTAAATATTATCATTCAGTTCCGCGGATGATTGGGAGTTAAATTTATATATATATATATATATATATATATATATATATATATATATATATATATATATATATATATATATATAGGGCTAATGATACGCCATATTTGTTCTACTATAGATTTATGATATATTAAGGTTTTAAAAAATGCAGCCTTGTCAAATGATTTCACCTCGGAAATGAACCAATGAAGCTGGATTTTTGCCTATACCTTGGTTTTGGTCTTCTAAATAAGTGGTAAAAAGTCACCGATTTATGATTTTTATTTCTGGATTAAGGTCGGTGACATTTCACCCCTTATTTCGAAGGCCAAAACGAAGGTAAGTGCAAAAATTCAGCTACATTGCTTCCTTTCCGAGATCTACTGTATAAAACTGCTTATTTGACTGGGAATAATTATTTTAGCTTGGAATCATAAATAAAGAATCCCATCAAATTTACGCGAGAAATAACACTTTACAGAACGGAGCTAAAAGTAGAGCTAATTTAAAAAGAACAATATGTTTACAATTTTTATAAAAACATTTATAAATATAACGACGTATATGTATTTATTTTCATAAAAAGGTTCAAAACTCCGTTTTAATGCTATTCTCTAACATCTATAGGTCTTCCTCAAAAACTGTCTAATCCATTTCCAAAATTCCATTCTTTTTTGGAATAACCGTTTTTCCCACATTACCAGAGCATTAGTTTTTATTCTTGAGCGACTTTTAGGTTTCTACCACATACTGCTCCACAACTACATATAGTATATATCATAATACCTTCTCTTTTATTTTTCCACTTTGACTAAGTTAGACGTAGGAATGTCTGGTAAGCACAAAATGAGTTGTAAAAGGCCAATGAACTGCTTTATCATACCCCCTCCCCCTCCCCCTAGGCGTTCTCACATATCTACTTGGTATTCTAAAATCTTGTGGTTTTTAATCCTAATTTCCGACGTCAATCCTTAAAAACAAAAAGCCTACCAATACTCATGACCTCCTTACTTTGCGCTCCTCCATCCACCTCGCAAACAACCCACTTATCAATCTGCATACTCCATTGTATCAAACTGTATCCTTTAAAAAATCCTTAGTCATCCGTTCTTCCTCATATGGAAATACTTGCCCATCTCAATTAGAAAATGCTATTGTTCAACTTCCTTTAATCCATACCTATTTCATTACTTCCTGAATCATCAATCTTTCGAACGAATAAAAAATTCAAAAATTTAAGGAATATGTCTTTTCACGATTTCTTCTTTTATTTGTAACTTATAATGTTAGTTTATTTATTTTAAATTATCGTAGCCAGAGGTTTGCCCTATGTATTGTGCTCCTATGATATTCTTAGGGGACTAGTTGTTCCAGAATAAAGTTTAGTTTCTTCATCACCTTCTTAAAGTATTTGAAGAGCTACAAGAACGATCAAAATCCATTTTTAAGAACTGACGTGGCTGTGTGAACATATAGGTATAACTGACATTAGTCACATGATACTATTATTTAGACAAGAAAAAAGGTATCTCAGAAGAAGAGCTAAAAGAGCTATTACATATTAAATCCTATATAAAGAATTTTTTTTATTTTATTTTATTTATTTTTTTGTGGCTTATTTAATGTATTTCAATAAATTATAAATGCATATGTATGCAAATGTGAATTCTGGCAGTATATAGATGGAAAATTACAGCCAGTATACTATACTTTAAAAATTAGGGACAGAAAATACTTTTTTGAATCAGAAAATATTTTTATTTTTTTTGTCTCTAAGAATGAACGAAAATTCATCATACCTATTTTTATGTATGAAACAGCTTACAACTGTTTCTCAAATGACGTCATGTTCCACCCAGCTACTACCTGTCAACATTAGTATGGATTGCTCATACTAAAGACCTTTAAATGACAAAATGCCGGATTTAGTAACTGCTAAGTCAGGCACAGGGTTGCGACACCCAACACCACGTTGACATTAAGCAGCCTGTGAAACCCGTCTACACCTTTAGAGCAATAGAAACATTTAGAATCTTTTACATTTAGAACATATATATATATATATATATATATATATATATATATATATATATATATATATATATATATATATATATATATATATATAAATAATAAATATCATATGTATATAGATTAATTTGTTTTTATATTTTTCACTTAAGTAGTAAGCGCTTAAAAAGCTGTGTGCTTCTAATATTTCTGGAAAATGCAATTTAATGGTCCCTAATGTTATTATAGACGTACTAAAATTGCTTATTTAGTTATAATTCATATAAAATTAAAACATTTTTTTAAAAAATTAAAAAAACTTAGACATATTTTTTTTTTAAATTGAGAAAAGAAAAAATAATAATATTACGCAAAAAATAACATTCCTTAAATTCTCGCTTGGTTGCTAAATACCATCAGCAGCTTTTTATATTTTTGATATAATACTCCGTGCAAAGGTTATTTGTCCCTTTGGATTAACATTTCAACAATTTTCCTTTAGTGAAATTAACAGCCGTTAATCCTTCGCATTTACGTGCATCAAGAGTTTTGTAGGTGAAATCTCTGTAGATGTTGGTTAGATAGATCAGTAAGCAATGGGGTCGGTTTATACTCGTAAGTGATTTTTGTGTAGTGTAGTTTTTTGTAGAGGGTGTTTTGTGGGGTGGTATTCAATCCATAAAGTTTATTTTGAAAGCTGCCAAAATCAGCCCCAATCATTGCTTAAATGTTGAAAAATGGCCTTAGGTTGGATAAAACATTTTTAAATTAACTTTTAAAATTTTAAAAACTTTTATCAAATTGACCTTTTCATTTTCTCTGCTTAAAACTTTATTCTGTTTTAGGGGTTTACATATCTATACACTTTAACCAGGGCATATGAAATGTATTAGAATTATTTTAAAAAAATGTAATTAAAAGCGAGCAGAAATTAAAAAAAATATTACACGTAATTTTAAATTTACAAAATTTTTAATTAATAAGGTTTATCTCTGCCTCTTGCGTTGAATACGTCTGGCAAATCCAAATTTGGTTTAATGTATGCATTATATAAATGTACAGAGGAAACTCGGTATTTCGTCACTCAATAATTCGTCAGGTTTTTTCAAAAATTTATTTATTTTTATAAATTGGCAACTATAAATAACAAAATTAAATACGTATGTAATTCATTTTTCCCCTTACCAATTATTTAATATTTAAACCGCCTCATTTGGTTTGTCACTAAAAAAATACGCCTATATTTATACATTTTGTAAATCATTTCATAGAAAAAAACAAACAGAACAAGCCCGGAGTCGATCCCTCCATTGATTGTAGTATGATATGAAAGGAAGTATGAGTGCAGTTGACGAATTCCCGAAATCAGTTAATACTGGAAAGCACTTCCTACAAAAACATTAGCATCTGGCTCAGCAACTTCTGCTCGAGGTTATAAAATGAGAAAAGATAAGATAAGGTAAGCAGCTGGTTAATTTTTAAATGACAATGGAATTATAGAACAAGTGCTGAGTGCTCAAAATGAACCTAGTGATGAAAAAGATGATGGCGATGACGTTTCTAATTCTTCCACTATTCCATGCAAAGAAGTAGAGGAAATGTTAACTAAGTGCATTGAGTGGTTTTGAGCAGCAATCTGAATCAGATATTTCACACCTGATGGGATGCGGCAAGTGTTTAGCTTTTTTTGTGTTTTTATCATTGTCACTCAAGTCCAATGTGTATAATGTTTATCTGTTCGTTTTTACATTCAATAAATTGTAAAAAAAATTACAATTATATAGTTAAAATGCTTTTGTGTTACTTTACCAGCAAAATTCCGTAATTCGTCATTTCCATTATTTCGTCAACCCCTCTCCCCGACTCATGACGAATTATCGGGTTTCTACTATATATTAATAAATACGTTCTTGAATTTGGATTTTATATATAAATAAAATATATGGAATTATTTCTGTAATAATTTTAAAATATTATAAATATTTTGAAAAAAAATAAGGACTAGAAATATAACGATATGATTTTTTTAAATATAAAGATACTAATTTATCAAATAAAAGAAAGACATGGGATTCTCATTAACAATGAAATGTAGTTCCTTTGATAGTGAAAATTTAATTGTATATGCAATTTACAGTCCATCATCGACGGCACCCTAATAATTAAAGAATTACAAACTTTAAAATAATGATATATAGCCAAATCATACACATTCTTGAGAAATAAGTAGTGTATTACAAGCAGGAACAGGTTGAATCAGAACCTCCGACAAAGTTTGGATATATCAAATCCAATATCGATAAATCTGTTATGACTTTCAAACAGTATAATTTAATCCAAAAAAATAAAGAAAAGGACACTGAAGACGTCGGATGTTAAGTATCCATAAATAAATTTAAATTAATCTTATGTACAACCAAATCTTAATGATTTAATGAATTTATCATAATTATTATTTTTAAAATTAAAACTATACAATTTTGCTTTGTATCTTCTACTAAATAACTGAGACAAGGCTAATCAGCCTATACATTCCAAAAAGGATTTCAGATACGTAAGACACGTATCTCTTGTCGACTCACGACCGATATTGGTATTTTTTATAGTCAACCATTTCAGTTTGATTTTATAGTTTTGCTCAATATCGTGTCATTGGATTTAACAATATGGAAATATGAAGGTTATAAACAGTTTACATCAATTCAAATTGGCAAACGTTCCCAGGTGAGCTATGCTCGTGGAACGCGGAACGAGACTGAATTATACGACCTGACCGTCTTCAAAACAACGATCGTAGGATAATGATCTGTCATGAACAAGCGACGCAGCCTGTAATTATGCGATATGAGCCAACGCGAACAGAGCCAATGGGATATGAGCCAATATAAGGAGTTGAAGAATGCATCCATTGGCGAGGAAGACGCGGATGTTCGCTTTCACGGAGGCCGGAACATGCCCTTCCGCATCGCTGTTATGAAGATGATGGTTAGCTCATTGATGGATGAAGGATCTGGCGCATACCAACCTCTTCAACACCGTATAATAATTAAATATAATTCTTCTTGTGGAATAACACATTGATATTATGCGAGACATTATTTCTGGTATGTTTAAAAGATGGAACATACTATGTATGCGTGACCTCATCAAATTCACACGTTAATTTATTGCACATATTACACACATTATTTTTAAAGATATAGAAAGTAACATCCACAAACTAACACAACTGCTGACAGAACGTGGTTAACTATACACTAAACAGTACTAAAAACGTATTACGTTTTACAATCAAACAAATGTAATGAAGACGGACAGATTTAAAATTTACTAAAGATACTTACTTTATGAATTTATATTATTTTTCAGACAACGATTTAATCTAATAATAGGTGTAACACTCAAACATGGTACAAGGACTGAGACAGAAGAAACTTTGTTTTCTTAATTTAAGACGGAACTAAATTTAAAAAAATTTAAGAAAAAAGATTTTGACAAACTAACCACTCATGGGCAGGGTTTTCATTTTTTTTTTTTTTTCTTTGTTTATTTTGCTATTTCATATTTTTACTCTTATTATTATAGTTCACGCAGTATGTCTTAAAGGCATAGGCATGATAATATATGAATAAACGGTCCTTATACGGGATACCATGTAAGGAACAAAAAAAAAAAAAAAAAAAAAAAAAAAAAAAAAATAAAAAAAATATATATATATATATATATATATATATATATATATATATATATATATATATATATATATATATATATATATATATATATGCAAAGGCATTATCTTTTAATTTTTTGTGTAACGGAGCATGTTTTACGTCAATAATGCATTTTTAAACTGATTGATATATGTGAAAATTTCGTCGTGTAACTTATAGTATATTAGTCCACAATTTCGTAAAAATACTCTTTAAATCATAATCTTCGATCATTTGCATTTAGTACTTAAGGAATCATGTTTCGACTGCTTCTTCATTTTCTCATCCTTTTGATGATACGTGTTGTTTCTTTTCAGCTAAAAGTTTAATTTAATTTTGATGTTTTGTCATAGATGAGGATTAGCATACCGAGTTTAAAAGACGCAAAAGTCATTAGAATTTGTTTATTATTTCAAAGCGAATATACAAAAAACAACAAAAAAACGGTTTTCACTATAAAATCTTCCACTTAGACCGGAGGTCCGTGGATTCAAACACCTCCTCAGGGGGTTTAAATTTAATGTAGAAGATACACGAAACGAATATTGACTTACCCACCCCGCCTAGAATATATTGTTAACCTGCTGGATAACCCGTCCTTCCCGCCATAGTTGGAGAAGAAGAACGTGAAGCAACAATAATCTAATATGATAAGACCGGAACCAAAGAAAAGAGGAATTACAATCCAAAAATAGTGTTTACTGGGAGTGGAGTTCCAACACAGTACTAACTGTATATTTTTTGTAAGAAAATTTCATAAATATTAGTTTGTTTGTTCAGCTATATTTCCGCGAGTTTTAACGAACCTAATTAACTCACTATAAGAGTTTCCAAGTTAATCGTGTTTGGAAAATGGAACAGAAATCTAGTTTAGGCAATTTGGTCTAGAGGTGAATAAGCAATAAAGGTAAACCTATGACTAAAATAATAAATACCTAGCATTTCCGCACCAGTTAAAATCTGTACTGTTTCTACATAGCTTGCACTAGTTTGGGCAACACTAATAGTTGAAAGTAAAATTAGCGAACCGTTAAAAACAACGAACTAATAAACTATTTGCGGTTTCCTAATAATATAAGTTGCAAAACCGATCCTAAGGCCATTGTTTGTATTAAGTCTACGCTTCTAGCCTGGGATCTAGAATGCCATTTATTGTACTATCGAGGTCAACGCATGTGGAGCAGAACAGTCCTCGGCTGGTCTCACGTCTCGTTGTGACTCATCTCAATCGAATATATTTGTCTATTCATATCAATCGATACATATTAGAATAGTTCAGTTTTTACTAGTCTCAGTAAACTGTTTGGCGCTCTTCTTTTTATTATTACAACTTAATTTTTATTTTATATTTTCCTTCTATCCACATACCTGACCTGATAGACAAGATTCGTAAAATCCTCAATGCTTCTTATTATTTTACAAACTTATTCATAAAGATCATAATTTTCCAGGCTTGGTCCAAATCAGCTATCTATCCTTTCATAGTAAACGTCATACCCAATCAAATCCATTAGTCTCCCAGCTTGCTTTAAACTCACTTCCCGATAATTCTCTACCACTAATGAGTGGCTCTCTACATGTTTTTGACCAGTCATTATAATAATTTCCTCAAATTTAATTAGTGTATATATATATATATATATATATATATATAGAAAAAATAAAATTATATTTTAAAGCAAAAAAAAAATTATTTACTAAGATTAAAAAAATTAGTTTTAAATGAAACATAATTATGGTATAGCTTGGTAATTATAGCTTGTCTTACGCAAAGCGAAAGCAATGTGTCCGGTGCGAGTGCTTGTTATCCTCAGTTCAAGACATGCTGGACTCCGGTCCAGCTCTTTCATCTGGGGGTCTTACCAACTTCGTACGTTTGTCCTTTACAGCGTCGTTTGCGGTCTCGTTTTATATTTTTCTAAATGAATTTTTCTCGCGGGCGTGTTATTGTTAATGTTTTTTATCAATTACAGCGGTTTTAACTATGTTTAATTATTTTTTTTGTAATCTTGTTCCTTTTTAAATTTATTTTTTAATTTTGATTGTTTTTTTGCCTATAGCTACAAATACTGTTTCCGGCCGATTTCTGTTTTTTTTGGCAATTCTTCGCCCCGAGGTTTTGTTATTCATCCTGTGTTATATAATTTTCTTTTTTGCTACCTGATTCCTATGATTTATTTGTTCATGTGCAAATTTTTACTCTTTCTTTATGTTCTTGCAACATAATCATTTATGATTTGATTATTGAGAATCTATTGCAACGGGCGAGTCTATATCTAAATGCTCCAGATATTATTTCGATTGGAACTTTTAGTTGGTGAGGATGGAGCGATCGCCAATCGCTCCGGGTGCGTTCATACGCGGACGTAGATAGAAGTAGGAACCAACATACCCATATTTCCACTACGAGCATTATTAATTGTTTTTATCCATTGAGGGTCCATTTTTTGAATTTCGTCTTCTTTATTAATTTAATAAACTTAAATTTTCTATTAATTGTCGCCTATTGAAATCTTTCACATGACAGGTTCCCGTTTGATTGAGGCTGATTTTGAGCTAAGCAGATGACTAAATGCCTATCACACGGCGCGCCCAGATTTGATTCTGTGCTAAATTTTAAGAAATCGGATAATAATGGATGTTTCTAAATATCGTAAACCGTTATCGTTATTATTTGTTTTGGGTGGGAACCGTGATCGATTGAAAAATGAGAAATTAATTTATTAACGACTTCCACGTTGCTTGACAATTTTTTTTAATTTATATAACTTAGCGAAATTTTGCAAAGGGCTCGCATTTTAGAGATTACCAATATTTGATTTGCTAGTATCTAATGCCATTTTCGAGTGTATACATGGAACTAATTTCAAATGGTTCTTAGCTGGTATGTTTTTGCCCAGATAACGTCTATAGTGGAGTTTTTAAAGGATTCGAATCATATTTTCGAGTACACGTGACCAAATTTCGCCAAAAATTATTAATTTGAATTCGAATTAAGTTATTTACATATTAGCGCCCAATCACCACTCACAAATACTTTTTATTCTGATCATTAAATGTTTCCTCCGAACGCGGCGGCGTGGTTGTTTTGTTTGGCCAATGTGCGTAATCATTATTACAAATATTTTGTTCATCGCGCCATCTTGAATCTCGATTCCAAGACTACTTGTCACGTTTTTACAAAATTTAATACTCCGAATGTTAAAATATTCTACCATGCGTTTTCATACTTTAATTGGGTATTAAAAAAATCAGTTTCAAAGATTAAATTAATATTTAACTTTTTTGGTTCAACGAGATGCTTTAATTAATTTTATATATTATACTGTTCGCAAATTTTCTTTGATATTGAGCGATAATTATGCGCGACGACTTAGTATTATTAAAACCGTTTTCGATTTTGGGGTTTGGTGGTGCCACGTTTTTTCGCAGATGAGACTATCTGAATATCAACCTAAATTTAAAATAAGCGGCATTTTTTCCTAAATTTATACTGGAGAGAGCAGTAGAGTCTGCTATTGCGTATGTCGGATTATGGGATTTCCTAAAAGTTATTGAGATGGTGAAACGGAATTTGCTTTCCACGATTCTCTGTTCATCATATATCCTTATAATTTTCATTTTCATCAAAATTTACTGATTAAAGAGATGCATTTATATATATATATATATATATTGATAATTGGGTTCTCTTATGACTTAATTTTGTTTCTCTCTGTGATGAAGGTTTTATTTACAATAGATATTTACATTAATAACCAGCTGTTAGCTGTTAATACAAGAAATTCAATTTCCTCTAACAAAGGAAATCACTTTTAAAGCCCTTATTCCGATTTTTTTTACATATTCAGAATATATTATTAATATTAATCAGATTTTGTATGAATGTAGTCATGCAGGCTAATAATAACAATCCATTCTTTTCATTCACAGCTGTTTATTGTGACTTCTAATAGGCATTCTGGGTAAAGGTGGTTGTATTTCATCACCGGTAACTTAAGAAAAGCACTCGTATATGCATGTATTGGGTTTCTTTTTATATATGTTTACAGTTTTTAAATATCAATAAATAAATAAATAAATAAATAAATTCTTCGTAAAATCCTCAATGCTTCTTATTATGTTACAAACTTATCCTTAAAGATCTTAAGTTTCCATATTTTGCAGATATGGCCCAAACCAGATACCTATCCTTTCAGAGTAAACTTCATACCCAATCAAACACATTAGTCTCCCAACTTGCTTCACACTCAATTCCCGATAATCTTCTGAGGCTTCTAAAAACGAAGACGGCCTACAGATCTTCTACTGTAGATTTTTTATTGAAGTGCTATTATTGAGTGGATTTTTACATGTTATTGACAAGCCATTATGATAATTTCCTCAATGTTACTTATGGTTTATATGTACATGTATATGGTATATATATACGTTGGTAATATCAATAAATAGTTTTTAAAAAAAGACATAAATAACAAAGTATTTATATAAATCTGATGAAAACTTCCAATCTTGAAGAACAAATCCACGTTTGTTTCTATTTATGGAAGCAGGCGGTTGATGTCCCCATCAGTATGCAGAAATAAAACTCGTCCTTTGCGAACTTTTCTTATTTTGTTTTTTGTCGCCTCTGCGGTTTCGAAATGTCAGGAACACAGATCGCCCATAATCAACGAAACCAAAATCAATACAGTTGGTTACCTGATTTCTGCTTTTCAAATAATTATAAATCACTGCATCTAATTAATTATCTTCTTTGGAACTGCCTGAATTGTCAGGGAAGATACGCTAATGACCGGTCTTCACAAGGCAGGTACTAGATAATGACCAAAGGTACTAATTACATTATCCCCAGACAGAGGTTACGAGATAGCGTCTTGTTTCCACACTGCCTGCCCCGAGACAGGCACAACCTCCAGGAGATAGACCATCAAGAGGCAGTTACTGAGGACGAAACTCTGAAGCAACTAAACCTTGTGAGGCAACTCATTGTTTAATGGTACTTAATTACTAGTAATATTATTGAGCAATAAGAGGAAAATTAAACATTATTTTTTTTTTTTATTGGGCAGAACGTCCGTTACTTAATATTGTCTCGTATTTTAGAAAGATTTTTCGACATTCAAGTCCACTGGAAGGAGAGGAAGTTTTTCGGCACCTCTCAACTCGATTTCTATTCTCTCGACACAACTTTAGTTTATAAAAGAACAAACGGATTGTCAATTAACAATAATTTGCATCAAGTAAATTTGTAAAAAAGATAATAATGGCATGTCAATAACTTATTAAGAACTAACCAATTAAAGTGCTTCTAATAAAAGATTTACATAAGGTTATCACTAGGCCTTTTTTCAGACGCCTCGGAGCGTTATCATAAACCGAATGAAGAGCAAGTTGAGAGACAAGTGGATTGAAGTATAGAATAGAATAGAACAGAAAAAAAAAAAAACTTTATTCTGGGACAAAGTCATATCACAAAGTAAAATCACAACTGACCGAGAGATTTTAAAAATAAAACAACATAGATAGAAGTGAATACAAATTGGTATGAGAACAAGTACAAATAAGAAAATAGAATAAAATGTAAATAGAAAAAAAAGTGAAAGAAATAAGAAAAAAAAAATATATGAAGTAATAATGTAAACAAAACTGCAAAAAAAAAAAAAAAAAAAAAAACAAAAAAATGAGAATTAATAAGAAAAAGATCGAAAGTCAAAAATTATCCATACAAGATAAAGATTAAATAAAAAAGATAAGAATTAAAAAATTATGATAAATAAACTTTAAATTTATCATAATGTTTCATATCTGATAAACTTTGTGATTTCATTATTCGATTACATTCATTACAGATAAAGAAAATGGTGAAAGAAGAGTGTTTTAAATGTTCCGAGAGAAGAAGCATTGCGAATGCAGGGAGGGAGGGATTTACAGAGAATAGAGGTTCGGCCAAGGAAGGACCGCTTGAATGCAGTACTTCAGTGGGATGGAGTATAGAGATCGGAAAGACGGAATCTTGTATGCAGTGATTTGATAGCGGGCTTGAATTGCAGGATACTGAAAATAAAGGGAGGGTGGCGGGTGTTGATAACTTGGAATAGGTAGGAGCCTAGGAAGTATTTTCTGCGGAAAGAGGGGGAGTGCCAATTTAATTCGGTGTATAAGTTTACTCGTACATGAAGTTTTCAAATGAAAGGTTAGGTATCTGGTTAGGGCTAAATCAGCAACATACGGAACATTAAGGTCATCATGAATATCTTTATTTGTGACAAAGTAAGGATCATTGAGGATTGTTTATTGCAAGGATTGCATTCGAAATGAATTGGATGGTTCAATGGAGCCCCAAAGCTCAACTCCTTATATAATATTTTTCCCTTGGGGAGTATAAATGGTAGCTGTAATTTCAGTATATATTTATTTTTTATTGGTCTTACAAAAAAATCTTATAACAAAGTTAAGTTTAAGTATTGTTTTAGATTTACTAGGTATACTTTCTGTCCAATTGTAAATTTTCATAAACAGATTATAATAAAATTGGGGGCTTTTCAATATTTTTCGTATCCAGTGCCTACGATCGGTAGCCTTAGTGAAATTCATACAGCTTCATATTTTGTCACAAATAATCTTATCCAAAATGGTCTTAGATTATGTTTCATTTATTAATGGTTTATTCCGAATCAGATACCCATACATCCACAATCAACAAGTTATCCACAAAATCCACTAGTTGTTCAACTTGTTTCACTGAGTATTCTCAAAAAAAAAAAAAAAAAAAAAAAAAAAAAAAGATGGCTTCACAACTTTAATATACTTTCTTTAGATTGCAAATAGTGGCCAGTTTCATTACAAGTATATACAAGGTCTGGAGGCTATCTTCTTTTCATATTGGGAATAGAGTGGGAAGCAAGTAGAGAGACTAGTGGATTTGAGTGGTTATGAAGTTTACTGTGAAATGATAGGTGTCTGGTTTGGACTAAATCAGCAACATATGGAACATTAAGAGCTTTATGGCTTAGTTAATAATTAAATTAAAACTAAAAAATTGAGAGGCTGTCGAGCAGAACCTATTCAATTCCAAGGATCATTAAGTTAGGTTTCAATACTCCATGATCATGTCATTACATAAGACTAGTAGTAACATATTTAAACCGACTACCTACGGAATGTCGTGCAGTAAGTGGCAACATAAGCGTTTCCTAAATGTCAGGCGATGCAAAGCGCTAACAGTGATAGATTCAACTGCCAGTATCTCGGCTGATTCATTAATAATAATTTTCTGCCTTTTGCTATTGTGAGGAGTGACTGGTTGACTTTTGGTTATATAACCGCCTTGATCTTTGCCAATCATGGCAGTCAGTCCAGTTGCGAATCAAAAATTTAATTTGGCAACTAGTGTTTAGCTTAGATACCTGTCAGGCGATCTTTGTCCATATATGTGCAAGGTTTCACTTCGTAATTTATTTGAAGCACAACTTCAATGTTCAATGACTAAACTCGAATTCGCAAATCGCAGTCAGGAACGATTTACCGATTCCGCGATTAAAAACTTGAATATAGTGGACTTTCGCTTAGTGAATACTCTCGTCAAACACAGTTACATTAGAAGACACTACTTCCACTCTCACTTTCATATATTTCATTGCCGAGAGAGTGACCAAACACGTACTGCAATTCTTTATGCACCAAAGATTTATTTAAACCCTACGAGTTCTTGTTTATAACTAAAATAATCAAGTACACATTGCAAATAAGAACATTTGCATATCATGTCTTCCTAAAAGTTTAGAGACAACAAAGACTTTTACATAAAAATGCGATGAAGGAGTCACTAGAAACTACTCAATAGTTACAAAAAATATCATAGAACAGAAGTCTAAACTGGAATCGTTGCGGGATCTCTTCAGCCATTAATACATATTTGATTTATCTTTTATTCTTCCTATTTGAGCCTATTTATACAACAAACAAGAGTAGAGAACCGAAATATTTTTACCCAACATAGATGGAGAAAAGGATTTTTTTGGGTTTGGCTTATAAAACCAGGGAGTTTAGTAAGAACAAAATGCAAAATAAAATGAGAAAAGTAAGTCCCACTTCAGGTCCTTTGTAGTTTTCGCTGTTTCGAAAAATTTCTGCTCTGGATATTCTGTGTTCATATGTTTTACTATGTCGCTGTGTTGTTCAAACAAGTTTGAATATATTGTTTAATATTGGGTTGCACTGGGTAATTCAATAATTAGTTTCATGACTCAATTGCATTCCATATCTTCACAAAAAAAAAAAAAAGGCAATTTATTTATTTTTCAGTTATTTAATGTTGCATTTTTTATTATATAATAACGAATTGTATTTTGCATTCTAAATTGAACTGTCTTTAGTCAATTGAAAATTACAGCCACGTCATGATGTTTTTCTTTTTTCATTTGGAAGCTAAAACAGAAAATATGGGGATGATTAAATTTGTATTGAAGTATTTATAATAACTATTGTTTGTATTAATTAATTAGTTGCATTTGTTACTATTATTGGTTGTATTATTCAGGGTTTTTTTGTTTCATACTGCTGGTTATTATTATATTTAATTGATATCATTGTTACTTGATGTTGCACTTTGTACATTGTAGTAATTGATTATTGTATATTGTATTTTGTATACATAAAAGTGTATATTGTAGTCTGTTAGTTAATGGTTTTTACAGCCTGAGATGTGGAACAAGTAACCGAATAAATAAAATATTGTTCAGAACTAGACTTACATTAACCTTCTAAATAAGAAATTGTTTATGTTTTATCATTGGTTGAATTATCATTTATTAGAAGCAACCCTTATATAGTAGGATATTGCTGAAATATAATGAAATTAAATGAAAAAATAATCTTTATTCTGGGACGTATTGTCCCCTTAGAATAACAAATCATTTCATCACAAGGTAGTACAATGGTCTGGCTTGCATATTTTCGTACAAAGGTATTTATATGAAGTAAATGAGACATGTAAATACAGTTAATTGTAAATAATTGTATAAAGAACTTTAGTAAATATCATTACATAAGAAGGAGAAATGAAATTAAAAAAAAAAAAAAAAAAAAAAAAAAAAAAAAAAAAAAAACTATGAGAAAATAAGAAACAATTTATACAGAAAATAAACAATATCTATATTTTCATTGAATCAAGAAAATATTTACATATACCACGATATATGTTTAAATATACTGCACATATTCACTTATGAACCATACACATGTGAATTGTCGAGTAAATAGATAGTAAGTGAAGTGAATATTTCTTTGTATAGGAAAAATAATTAAAGTAAAAACAAATTTGAATTTTTATAAAATAAATGATTATGTACCATTATGGAAAAAATTAAGGATTATTATTATTTTTATATAAAATAAAATTTATTAACTAATTCACCGGTATCAGATTTATTCAATTTGACCAAATATATAACAAGTATTAATGATATGTTGCGGGTAATTACGACACCTAATTTTATAAGAAAAATAATTATTATTATTATTATAAATATTAATAAATTTTCAGTAAATTAGTGCTATTTTTAATATATGATTTTTTTTATCAAATGAATTATAAAATTATATTACTCTATTACACTATGAAGCATTATTAATATACATTTATATCGCAATCCTAGAATATTCGCTTGACATTTATATACGCGTGACATTGATATTCGCCTGTTTTCATTACCCGCTAACATTTTTTCACAATTGCATTTTTATACTTCAAGGAGATAATCGCTAAACGGTCAGTGTGTCAAGATCTCAATAAATTCCCCGGGGCCTACCGTAATAGGAGAGGGCGCTATGATGAGTAGAGCTGCTTTGGAAAATACCTGGGTTGTGTTGTTGGCACGTGACTGGCTATGTTAACCGCGTAATTAGAAATTGAGGTCAAGTGCTCATTAAACTGAGGGTAGTATACTTCTGAATATGCATGTGAGTTCACAACAATTTCCCAAGTGTTTTGCTTAATGAATTTCTAAGATTGTAAATATCTGAAGAAACGGTTAAGGAAATGATAGGCAATCGACGTTTTTAGCCCAGTAGGTTGATATTTACTCAACAAAAGGTCAGAAGCTAATGAAATTTGAGTACACTGTATCTATCTCGACTGAGTATTTAAACTTAAAGTTAAAAAGTTGTAAATTTTAGATTTTTTTTCTAGCTTTATAATTCCTGTTTCTAGTAAAACGGAGATTGAAATAGACATTTTCATGTTACTGGATACATTAGAATGTGTACACACTAACAGGAAAAATATTCCGCCCATTTTTTATTCATTTTCTTAGCTGAAAGTTTCATTTTCTTTAGATGTTTACGTCCACATATTATTTAACTAGGATATATGAAAAAAATTAGAACTATTAAAAAAAAAAAAAAAATTTATATATCTATTTATTTACTTTATGGTGCCGTGTACCACCACATTTGTTTAGTGATACCATACTCAAGTTGAGAACTAGAAGCCTTGTACTGATTTGTTTGTTTCAAAATATGAATAATTTTTTGTGGAGATACGAGTTATTTTCAAGTATTTCATTTGTCATCTGTTTATCGGTCTGTAATTCCTTTCACAATCTCCAAAAATTGAATCAAGATTTAGAAGTTATTAACTTATCATGTGGATAAAATAATTATAATAATGATCACCGCATTCAGTGTCTAAAAAAAAAAAAAGCTTCTTACAGAAACGGTAATTTTTTAGCAATCAACATTAATGAAGTCGGGCATATCAGTTATATATATTTTTTTAAATATATACTATACCTTTTTAATTAAAATATAATCATATATTATTTTTAAAAAAAAAATTAAAAATTATTAATTTATTTAATTTATAACAATTTACCATTAGATGGGATATATTCCTCAAAAATATGTTTAAAATCACGTTAGACCTATACCCCATCGAATGCAAGACTTGCATGAACACAAGGGGCGGATTTTAACTATATAAATTAAAAATATTGAAAATTTATATGTATTTTTTTTTTTAGTACTGCTTGCTTTTGGATGAATATTTTTTATGCCCTGGTTAAAGTATTTGGGAACGTAAACGTCTAACAAATAATACAACTTTTAGCAGAGAATATGAAAAAACTCAATTAGGTAGAATGTTTTGTTTGTCAGTGTATTTAACTTCGACTCGCACTAAATAATTTATTATACAAAAATAAAATAAAAAAATGTTGAACCAGGTTATTTTTCATTAAAATAAGCCTTTTATAATTTAAAATTAAACTGAAAGATATCCTGTTTTTTAGATGTTTTGGCATATTTTTTTTTCCTGCAGGTTGCATTGTACATCTCAAAAACTAGAAAATAAATTTTCTTTATTACAGGTAATTTGGTATCTCTTGATAATTATTGAATACAATAAGATATTTATCCAGTGAAAAGTTTTGGAAATTGAACTTCATTAAAAATATTTAGAAGTTAAACTTGAAGTAAAGAATTTATAGAGCGAAAATTGAAAATCAGTAAAAACATAAAAGAATTACCACCTCAAGCTTACAAACGTTTCTTTAACCCTAAAATAATATATTCAATAAAAAAAAAAGTAATGTATATACCTCTGACCAAAATTGTGCAAAATTTAATCATGATTAAATATTTGACAACCGAATTCTTGGAATCAATCATCTAATTTAATTATGATTAAATATTTTAATTGATTTTTCTGTGAACTAAATATTTAATTGACCAAAAAACGAACTAAAAGATTTAATTATGATTAAATTAGGTGATTGATTCCAGGAAATAATTTTTTTCAATTATTTAATTGTGATTAAATTTTGCCCAACTCTGCCGCTAACTAAAATTACATTAACCGACTTTTTGACGGTTAGATCCCTTTTTCAGTAATTGCTGACTGGACTAATTTATATATATATATATATATATATATATATATATATATATATATATATATATATATATATATATATATTTATAGATCATTTTAAATATAAGTGAACACCAGCATTCGTCGTCCAGTCATGGTGCCATGTTAATAATACATAATAATAATAGACAACATTCTTCAAAAGTTATAAATTACGTTTGTTTAAAAACAGGAGAGCTTTCTCTTAACCATTAATTAATAAGGAATGCGATGACAACAAGCACATTATGAAAACTAACAAGAAAAGCTAAAACAAGACCTTGAGGGATCGCGACAGATAATATCGTTCTCTTCCAACCAGTCAACTATTACCTCCTAACAAGATTGCGGCACTGGAAAAAGCCGTTGCTTAAAAGGTTTACAGTCCAGTTTATTGTGGTTGGTTTAAAAGCAAGAACAAAGTAATAGGGTCAAAGGAGGACATACAATGTGTAAAACATCATAACCATCGGATTACAAACATGTTTAGTGCTGATTTTAAATTGAAGGGTAGTCATTGTTCAGACAGAAGAACATAAATCAATCTGTACGTACATAGTTACACAAGTGAACACTAAGTTATCGAACGGTATATATTGAAAGATTACGTTTACAGTTTTCTATACCAACATTTAATGCAAATCTTCAACCCTCCAAAAATCCTAATTTAAAAATTACTTCTTAAAATAAATTGCATCGACAAAATAGATAGTGCATAATAGAGTTTTAAAATAAAAAAGCAATATTAAAAAAAAAAAAGAAAGAAAGATTTTCTTGAATTTTGTTTTTTAGATATTTTAAATTCATTTTCTTGAATTCAGTTAGCAAGTACCAAGCAGCATTTATTATCAATAACATATTTGTGATAATAATAAAATATTCTTATTTAAAATTAACAACATTTTAAAAGATTCTGGTTCTAATATGCACTGAAAAGCTAAAAATTCCACCACTCCCCCCCCAAAAAAGGTGCATAATCATACACTGTTAAGGTGATTCCTTAAGTAATAATGTCTTAACTAGTCCTTTTCTGGCCAAAATGGCCAGCGAGGGATATGATATTAGGTTTTTGTGACCGAAAAAATATTTAGGATTGATGAATTAATTGCCACTTCTGTTGGAATTGTTTTATTCGCATACTAGTTTCGAATGCTCAACATTCATATTCAGTTCTAAAGCATAAAAAATTTTCAACTCATCAGCACTATGTTACATGGATTGTATATACTTACCTATAAAGAGTATTGTATTGCATGCATTCAATAATAACACCCAAAATTCCTGTTTCGCTATCCATCTAAATGAAAATAACTATAAATTCGATAAAAACTCGGGAGTAAAAATAATAAATCAAGTAGGAAACAGACTAAAATTAAATATTTATGAATCATTAGAAATAATAAAATCGTTTAAAGCCGATCCAGATTTATGTCTGAAGGACCAGATAAGCATTTACAACTGTTAGATTTGTTTCCAATAGGAACGGAAAAATACAAGTCGTAAGGGAAATTCCATAGTAAGCCCCAAAAATTGTACATACCTATCCCTTTCCTTTTTTACGATGGATATATTTAAGATATTTGTTAGATCTCCTCAGGTGAGTACTAATATTTGATTTCTTTTCTTAAATATTTGAAAACTTGAACCGTAACATAGTGCTGATGTGTTGAAAATTTTGTTTGTTTTTGAACTGATGATGAATGTTTAGCGTTAGAAACTAGTATTCTAATAAAATAATTCCAATAGAAGTGGCAATTAATTCATCAATCCTAATTGTACTGATTCTTCTATACCATGTGGGGGTAGAGCACTTCAACCTAGGAAGAAGGGGCCACGCCCCAGAAAGAACCCTGGACAGGAATGATGCTGACGACAACCCCATCACCGAATAATGCCTATATAAACGTAAAATTAAAAAAAAAAAAAAAAATGATATAGGTATGTTGTTATTTTAAATTAGTATGTTATAGTTATTATGTAATTATTATTATGTATTATAGTATGTAGTTAATTTTAATATAGTATGTTGTATTAAATATAGGTTGTTGTATTAGATATAAGGTATATTGTATTAAACACAAATATGTAGTTAGGTAAAGCGTTTAATGTATTTTAAATATTAAATGTTACTTTAAACGTGTAGTGTAATCTTGAAATGTTAAATGTTAAATGTAATATTGAAATGTTCTGTTAAATATAATATTGAAATGTTCTGTTAAATGTTTAAGAAAATTTATTCTTGCAATGTTAAAAGTAATAATGAAATGTTATTTAAACTGTTAAAACTAGCAGTGATGGCTACAAGCCATTCCTGCAAAACCCGTGTAGCCGAGAGGCAAGGAAGGGAAATAAATAAATAAATAAAGATTCTTCTATACCATCATGTGTACCTCAAGCGAAAAAATATTTAACCATCATCTCAGCTGTAGTTTTTCGAGTACATTTTTTTTTTATTCTCCTTCGGAATTTAGTGCCGCTGGTTGCTACTACAAGTGTGATTTGGTGTTAATGACTGTTCTAAGGTTTAGGTTGACCTTTGAACATATTCCACTAACTGTCCCTATCCATTTTCGGGCATGATCTGTTGATAATAGCACCACTCTCTACTTTTTGATTATCGGGACCTTTCACGTTGGGCTTAAAAGCGTCAAGAACGTGCCTGTGAAATATGGCGTTCAGTAGGAGAGTTGATTCTGTAATAATAGACATTTGAAGTGTAAATTTTATAGTCTCAATAATAGCATTCATTTCTGTAACGTTATGATGTCTAGGCAGCCATAATACAAATATATAAGTCACGTGGGGATCAGGGTGAGCGAGTCTGTTAACAGTATCCGTTTAATTCGCATTGTCAGTGAAGGACTTAGCATAAGCTGTAAATATTTCACAATATTTAAAGTTATTTATTAATAGTTATACTATTACATCTCTAGAATGTCAATTCATTATCAAAAGTCACGTAATATCCTAAACAGCTTCTCAGTTATTTTCATAAAGATGAGTAACACTTTAGTATGAAATAAGTTATTATGAATAACGGATGTTGAAGAAGCTTAACTACAGTTCCGAAATGACGGGAAGCCAATGGGGAGGGTCAAATTTTTAAAATATTAAAAATCTCGTTTTTTACCTTTCATTTTACGACCTCAAAAGCCGTTTTTAAAACACTTATGCAACGCATTCTTAAACACCTCAGCAAATTTTTAAATTTCCTGAATTTTTTTTTCTCCTTACAAATATTTAGTACGAAATGAAGACACCCTCTCGTCTTCTGAAGACTTGTCTTCTTTGCCCGAAAAGCTGTCTGAAAACATGGATCTATTCATAGTAGGGCTGTGTCGATTCTCGGTTTCAAGAATCGATGATTCAAAGTCGATTTCTTGGGATTTATACTGCTGACATTGGCAATAGTTTTGTGATATCTAATTATGTCATTATTATAAATCAATTCTTCTCCTAATGACATCCTTTATTCAGAACTAAAAAAAAAAAAAAAATCCCATGCAACAGCAAGCTAAGCTTTAGTTTGTTGAACACATTTACTCTTTATTGGAAAAGAGAGAAATAAGAATACAATGTTTAATCAATGAAATAATACTACTAAGACAATACATTTTTGTTATTTTTAAGGGACGATGAGTCAAAAATTAGAGATTATTTTTTATTTAACAACGCGTAAATACTAGTTTTTAAACTCTAATACTCAAAACAAATCCAGTGGATCTTGCAATGTTTAGTGAAAAGACTTAGTAAAACGTTCAATTTCTTAATCACTAAATGAAAACATAGAATGTTTATCCTCGTAAATAAATATTTGGGTATTGAATTATATTATTGAGTACGGTCTGAATTATAATTAACAACATATATTATATTGTATAGATAATGAATGTTACTACCGGTTTACTAATTAATTTCTTTAATTACCATAGAATTTTTTTATCCTCGTAAATAAAAATTTGGGTATTGAATTATATTGATGCGAGTTAACGCGTTTTCTACAATCTTGCTTCAATTTTATTGAGTATTAGGTCTGAATTATAAAATTAAAATTCACATGTATACATATTATATTTATTATAGATATTGATATGAATTTACAACTGTTACTACCGGTTTTTTCCGAAGCAAAGTTTTTTTCAGGGTAATTTGTATTTTCTTCAATTAAGTCGATCGTTTTTTAAAAATATATTGAACCGATTTAGGTTTTTTAGAAGCATATTTTTCGAATTGTGTTTTGAATTAACCTAAACAGCAATTTATAGTTTTAAATTTCTCACACCAAACATTCAGGGGTACCGACACAAGAACGATCGTGAAGATCACTGATTTTCATAGTATTTTTGCTTCTTCCCTCTCATGTAAAGGATTACCCAAACATGATTTAGATCGACGGCAGATGCCTAGGTCCAACGTTACTTGATATTCCTTCCTCGCCATTAAACAAAATAAATTACTTTTGCGCTTCTCATGCACAACCCCCAAGAGCATTTTTGAACTTATAACAATAGTGCCCTCCCCTAAATTTCTGAAAATTAGTACCATACTGCTAATAAAAGCCGGATTTGAACCGAAGATATTAGGTTTATAGGCTTATAACGGTTACATTTTTTTTTTTCTGTTACCACTAAGCCCCAACCCTGGTAAACGTAGTAACCAAACGCTTATTATAGAATTTGACTCACTCCTAAATATATATTTTTATATTATCTACAAATAATAAGGTATTTATAGACAAAAATAAATAACATCGAAGTGCATTTTATTTAGTTTTATCTGCAAGGAACTTTTTGCCTGTTATCTTAGGATCTATGTGAAATATAGACATTATTAAGCCTAATAAGCACAAGGATTAAAAATGCATCATGCTGATGTTTATTATCGATTAGAGCATAATTGCTGATAACAATGGCAAGCAATTAGAACCCCCATGGCAATGGGGACTTAGCGGAGGGAAATAAAAGAATCTGTTCGTAATGAAACAAAAGATTTGGCAAGAGCATCCTTGGCTCGTGTTGACTCACAATAGCTAACATACACAGCTCTCGTAACATCCATGAAACTAGCTTGTATTTAACCTCCTTCGCTCGGGGCTTCTGTATTGTTCTCTAGTCTTTAAACATGTCCGCGTACTGTGCTTATGCCTCACTCCCTTTCAGTATATTTTTTCTTGTTCTTATGGAAATAATGATAAATTTTTATTTTTTTCTCTTATATAACATAATCGTTGACACCTATCAATTGTATTCAGCATCATAAAAAAGTGGCCGACTTTTATTTATCGAGAGCCACATAAGTATCAAAGGTACGGTTGGTACAATATGCACTGATAGGCCAAAATTTACTGATAGCCTCCCAATGGATTTTTTCTTTTATTTTATCGGATGAAGCTTCATTCTTCTTTAGGTGTTACGGCCTTATAAACTTTAACTAGTGGATAATTAACTAATGCATACGGTCGTCAAATCGGTGATACTATACGGAATGGAAACCGCTTCCCTCTCCAACCTAAGGAGAATGTTAGGGACAGAAAGAAGAATACTGAGAAGAATTTACGGCCCAAATAAAACACAAGAAGGCTGTAGGTTGAAACCTAATAAGGAAATATACAAAGAAATAAATGATTTGGAAACGGACAGAAGAATAAGAAGATTCAAGATTCTAAGGGCATATGGTGAGGATGGACCCAAAGAGATTAAATAGAGGAATCTTCTATAAAATGAGAGGATACAAGAGTGCCGGGGAGTATATCAAACAGATGAAGGAAGAAACTGAGAGACAGAATATAGCAGACCAAGACTGTTACGATAGGGATGGCTACAGGAAAAGACTAAAAGAAATTAGGATCCTTGTAGGAAAAAGAGATGCGAGAAAAGGAATAGTGTGGACTAGGGTTGGGCGATAGTCGATAGTTACTATCAATATATCGATAGGTCATGCCTATCGAAGGTCACTATCGATAGTGTCGACTATCGATAGATCTTTTTTATCCTCAAGTTTTGAAACTGTCGGTATTATGCTGATCTGTCTTTTTCAAGTGTCGAGTTTTTTTTAAATTGAATTCAGAATTCCTAGCAATCGATAGTTCTCAACCGATAGTATCGGCCTATCGATAGTGCTAACAATCGACTATCGCCAACCCTAGCGTGGACCGGGGAAAGAAGGAAGGGGTAATCGGAAAGAATGAGGAAGAGATGGGAAGAGAGAAGGAAGATGATAAGTGGTATGAAAAGGAATAAAAATATTGATATTCACGTGGTCTCTAATGCCGCTTCGTGAAAAAAAAATAATTAAGAAAGAATCAGTATTTATATATAAAGATTCCCAAGTAAATCCAAACTACGAAGTATAAAATTAATAAGGTTTATATATCTGTCCCTTATGTTCATTACACTTTTATTCAACGAATATTAAAAACATAAACTAAAAAAAAGCAAACAGTGTTTAAAAAATAAAATTACGAAATTTATACAAAATAAATAAAATAAAATTTATTAAAGCGTTGCATTGCACTAGGCATATCCCTCAAGAATTTATTCAAACCAGATTATAACTTTATCCAATCGAATGCAAGACGTAATGAGCGCATGTGTACTTTATTAATTTTAAAACTGATTGGTATTCTTTTTTTTTTTAGAGGAGAGGTAACTCAGTGGGAAAGGGACTATTCAGTTTTCTTTTATTTTAAAAGCATATATAAATGAGATTTAAGAGGTAACTCAGTGGGAAAGGGACTAAACTACCAAACAGCTCGGGATCCTGAGTTCGAGTCCAACCGAGGGGATAAAATATGTCTTTCGATATTACTGCCATGGATAGACTTCGAGGTGGTGCGATTTGGTAAATTTTGGGTTATGCGTACCAAATACCTTATTTTTTTATTTTGTTGATGACTAATATTCTAAGCTATTAGAATATCATAGAAATTTATCAATCATTGTGCAGAAAATTTCAAACCTCTAATTGCGTTTTTTTTTTTTTTAATAGAATATTTGCGATCAACACTATTTGCAGGTGTCAACGAATCTTCCTTTTGATTGAACAATTGAGTGTCGATTAGTGAATCGTTTCACGATAAAATCTATCAATAATTCACAATTTACTCTTGTTAAGAATTTAAATTCCAACACTAAAATAAGAAATAAACTAGTCCAAATAATCAATGAACATTACAGTATAAAGAATAAATTAAATTAATTTTCCAACTGGGTGTACTCCATTAAATCTAATAATGATTTGAAACCTTAAACGGATATATCATTTCTGAAATAATTTTACTTGATGAAAAAAAAAAAAATGTGAAAGTTTTCCAGGAAACAAAATTGGCTTCCGTAAAACAATATTTTCAGTCTTACATGTTACCTTTGTAATTACAATGATATATCTTGTAATATTTTTCCCTTTTACAATTGACTTAATTGTTTTATTTTTTATTTTCAGGTAAGTACTGGACCTATTCATTGAGCATATACGACGAAATAAAACAAGTAAGATTACTTAATCGATCTTTAAGTCGTATTATAATAATCTAACTCAGGTAAAAACACACACACACAGATATGTTTGTGTGTGTGTGTGTGTGTGTGTGTTGTGTGTGTGTGTGTGTGTGTGTGTGTGTGTGTGTGTGTGTGTGTGTGTGTGTGTGTGTTTGTGTGTGTGTGTGTGATTATTAACACTAATTAATTGGAAGCCTGACCAGCTTAATTAATTCTCAAGGATTAATGAATTATTCTATGTATCATGCGCTTTAACCGGTTTGGTAATTTTAAAAGCTAATTCGTGCATTTTTAAGTCCTATCTATCTCGACCTCTCTCCTAAGTGGTTATCCGACCTACTGACTTCGACGGTCAAGACCTAATTTTTTTTTTTTGTGTTTTCCCCCAGAATGTGTTTTAACCAGATTAATATCTGGTTTGAGCTAAGTCAGAAACGTAAGATATATTAATGTTTTTGTGGATAAGTTTGATTGTGACGAAGTAAGGAGCACTTAGGATTTTGGATTGTATGGATTGGATACGAGACGAATTTGATGGTTTAGTGGAGCCCCAAAGCTTAACTCCGTATGTCCAAATTGGTCTAATTATTGTTATGTAAATGAGTCTTTTGTAATTAATTGAAAGGTTGGAACGTTTGTCAAGTAAATGTTAAAGTAGTCGAAAATGACTGTTTCTTGTCGTTTTAGTCCTGTATGCGGATTCCAAGTAAGACGTTTGTCCAGATGGAGTCGTAGGTTTATGACGAAGGGTAAAAGTTATTTGATGGGATTTATTTGGATTCTCCATTTTTGACCGCATTCTTGAAGTTTTATGATATGGAATTCGAGTGTCTGGGAATTTTTAAATATGAATTTTTAAATATGAATATTTGAATATAATTTTTATTTATTTTTTTTTATTTTCGATCTTTTCTTATATTTATTTATTAAGATATAAATCCATTCGATTAAATATTGGTTTAAAATTTCATTTTTCTTAAGTCAGTGTTCGTTTATATATTATTCCTATATTAATCCTATTCTATCCAATATTATTTTAAAATTTTGAACATTATATAAAATTAAGTATGTTAGCAGGGCCGGCGAGAGCCAAACTGGGCCTCCTTCGGATCCCCCTTTCCATTTCATACTCATATTTCATCCAAAAAATACAATTTATTTTTTTCCTAATAGATAAATCGCCATAGAATCATTTATATCTTTATTTCTTCACCCCTCCCCCCCCCGTCACTTTATTCTATATTTATTTATTTAATTTTTCCCCGCTTTATTTATTGTTTTAAATTTTAATACAAATAATAAGTCAAAATTCGACCAAAATGATTTAAGTGACAAAAAATAAAAACATAAAAAAGTGGTGATGTTTTCTTCATGATGTTTTCTCCTTCGGATCCCCCTTTCCATTTCATACTCATATTTCATCCAAAAAATACAATTTATTTTTTTCCTAATAGATAAATCGCCATAGAATCATTTATATCTTTATTTCTTCACCCCTCCCCCCCCCGTCACTTTATTCTATATTTATTTATTTAATTTTTCCCCGCTTTATTTATTGTTTTAAATTTTAATACAAATAATAAGTCAAAATTCGACCAAAATGATTTAAGTGACAAAAAATAAAAACATAAAAAAGTGGTGATGTTTTCTTCATGCCGAATAAGTATTTTAGACAGATGCTCACATTAAAAGATTATTGTAATGTGCGTTTTTATCCATCTTGAGTTTTGTAAAACTTAAGTAGCCAAGTAGATTTCATCTTTAATACATCCTACACTATTCAAGATGAAGAAATCTGCAGTGCCTGCAAGCAACATATATCTAATAGCCTACATTATCTTCTTCTCCTGTGCCCGTCATCCAATGTATGTAGAGAGAGATATCTGCAGCAATACATAGCTGATTAACCTCCTTATGTACATATAGAGAACATTCTGAATATAGACAATATTGAAAAAGAAAATTATATTTACTTATTTTTATTATCAGTTGCTAAGATATACACTGTTCCCGAAATTACTAATTAACTAGTTACTTGCTCTGATGTTATTATTTGAGTATTATTTGCTTTATGGATATGATATATCAGTATTTCTATTTATTTAATCTTTGCATGTATATATATGTATATAAGTACATTAATTATTAATTTTTAATTATGTAAAATTATGCATTTATACCAGGATCTAATAATGTGTAGTTTGTATATAGTAGGAGTAATATTTTATTTTATTCACAATGCAAACTTTACTAAGATGTGCGGTCAGCTACTCATTAGAAGTATGTACTAAATTGTTTATATTTTGAAATATATGTACAAGATCTATTTCTTTAACAAATAAAGTGATTATTATTATTAAAAGTAGCCAAGTAGATTTAATCTATCTCGCACATCGGTGAACAACTGTCCAAACAAAGTCGATCAGTTATGTACGCCCAGTGAAATATGGTTAAATTTAGTTAACCATTCATGCACAAGTTGTTTTATGGAGACCAGCTGTCCAAATCAAATTATTCAATTACGAACGTTCAATAGAAAAAGGTCAAGTTTAGTTAAATACTTGTGAATGCAGGTAACCTTTAAATAAAAAAATTGATTTCCATTATTACTATTATGGTTAAGACCACAAATGGTTAGGTCTGAGGTGAGCAACTGGTTAAGTGTAATATCTCATAACTGATAAGAGCTATTAACTCAGCTTATCAATGGTAACTAGGGAACACTATATTGATACTTTTTACAAACGTTTGTTGATCAATTACATAAATCTGATTTTTTAAAGCTTTTCAAACTTTAAACTAACAGCTAAAGCCCTGAAAACTAATACTATTAGACTTAACCACTTATCCACTGGGAGGACAGATATATGAGGAGGTTCTTTACTTATTTTTTATCATTACTTTTTATGTATTTCTTATTGTACATATTGTGTGAATGAATCTATTAAGCCATCCATAATACTTATTGCCCACAATGAGGCATATTGTAATGCCTTCTCTATAAAAGAATGAATCTTTATATAAAATAACACTTGTGAGTAGGGGGTCACCTGTGGTGTAGTGGTTAGCATAGCAACCTACTAAACCCAAGATCGCGGGTTCGCAGCCCGGCAGATGACCTTAAGATGTTTTAAAGGGAGTAACAAATCCTTAGCCATGCCGTCCTTCGGAAGGGACGTAAAATGGGGGTCCCGAGCCTGTGGGATGTTCAGGTACTCGTTAAAGATCCCTATCCTAATTATACCTGGATAGGCAAAATTTAGGACTCCCACCGTAGCATCGTCCGATTAGCCATAGCAGCATAAAGTGACGTTAAACGAAGTAAACATCAAACACTTGTGAGTGGTCACTTTAACCAGTATCGGTCAATCCTTGGCCTGCAGCCCAGCATGCTTGTATAAATTTGTATTCAAACACATGCTATGTCAAAAGATGGAACTGAAATATTTTCCACACCCGTCGAAGAGTTACTGCAACGTTGAAACTAAGAAAAAAAAAAGAAAAATTTCATTTCAATTTCATTAAATCATAGAAAAAACAGCTTATATTATCGCGATTAGCTATTAAACTGTGTTATAATTTGAAAAAACAAATAAGTGCATAAATAGGTAATACATGATAATATTTACTATTCATTAAATAGCCAATTTATTATATTTAGCTAATACATGATAATATTTAATATTCATAAAATAGCCAATTTATTATATTACTAACATGATCACTAGTGCAATATTAATATGAAAGTAGCTCACAGAAAGGTGCAGGTCCACCATGTTGCGACAGAGATTGTCCCAGACAGCGGGGGACCTGGGCGAAATACGGAGTAATAAAAACTGTATCACAAAATCCATCGGATGTTAAAGAATAATTTTTATGCTTTAAAAAAACAATTAAAAAAAACTATCATTTACAACCCATGAAGGGTCTTGTGTTCATTATATAGGTAGAGATATATTGTTACTGAGCTAACGGTTGTAACAGGAGGTGATTTGGCCAGAATTCACGCTTAACCGCCAGGGTTTTTCCCCAATTAAGAGGCTGAGTGTGCCCTAGGAGGGTCTTCCGACCTCGAATTCGATCTACGGCTAAAATGACAAAATATAAATTTTCTGCCGTTAGTCGGACTCGGACTAGGTATATATTAAGTTTGTATCAGTTATCAATATCTTAGAATACGGTAGTCTAGAAAAGATAAATAATGTTTTTCTATTTCTTTGAAACTCCTGTAATAAAATAATTATATTTTTTACCATAAAGTAAATGAAAAATTGGTTATATTAATAGATTAAAATTTAATCATGAAGAGATGTTACTTTGTATTTTTATTTCTATTGCTGCTAGTTCTTTCGCATTATTATTATTGTTTTTGTGATTAGCAATAATTCTGAAGTATTATATAAAAGTAAAAGGAGTGTTTTATTAAAATTTTTTTTTTTTACCAGTTCTATTTACTTATTCATAAATTGTAATTTACATTATTATCCTAATATATATAAATTACGTGTCGCTGCTAGGGGCAGGCTAACACCTAAACTACTGAACCGATTTTAATCAAATTTGCACACCCGTGTGCAGTTTGATCCAACAAAAAAGATAGGATACCTTATATCTTAATTTATAGTCGCAATATTATTTGTATATTATATGTAAGTCACAATTATCTGTTAGCTCTATACGACTTCTAACATATGGCGGTATAAGGTTATACTATTATATAAAAGGACAAGCAATTTTTCTTTTGTGTTCATTAACCGCCCAAAACTACTGAACCAATCTCTACCAAATTTTGACTACATCATCTTTATAGGATGGTTTAGCAATAGTAAAATCTAATGATTTTCAACTAATTCTTTATTGAAAAATGAATAATAAGTGGATAACATGAAGTTCAAAAATGGCGGCAATTGCCATCTACATGAAAGGTTAAAAGGTACAGTGTTACATAGAGGTGAACATTGATAATAAAATTTACTTATTTTCAATTAAATTGTTATAAAAACAGCTATATGGAGTGAAATATAACAAATTTTAACTACATCATGTTCATAGTTCTAGGTTTAGCAACAATAAAAATTTAAATGTACAATATTGAGAATGTTAGAAACGGTTTTGCCACACTATCACATACGTTTATGGTTAGAAATTAAAATCCAACCAGATCAAATCAATAAAATGATTTCTGTCGAATGAAAATTATTAAAAAACAAAATGCCGATCCTCAGCTGTTTAATATTGTGTGTAAAAATATGAACTTTGAACCTTTAGTTGTAAGCACTGATAATGCAGTTTCTTAATAGTCTCTGTCCATCTGGATTACCAACTCATATATTAAAATTGAAAATTGGATGTCTAATTATGCTTTATGTTATCTTCCAAACACCTAATCAATCTAAATTTAACCAAGTTAATAATGGCTGCTATGCGTGAAAATATCATCAAAAATATAATTTTCAATTGTTCACTTAATACAAGATTTTTATCGATAAACAAAAAATCAATTATTAGTTAAAATTATCTAAGATCTTCACTTATGAGAGAGGGCGAAGCCTCGACGGGGGATGATGAAGTTATATATAAAAGGACAAGCCATTTCCGTTCGTGATCACTAACCGCGAAAACTATAGAACTATTCTGTACCAAATATAACTACATTATCTTCATAGTTCAAGGAAGGTTTAGCAATAATAAAATTTATATATTTTCTATTAAATTACTGTTTAAAAAGCGATAAATATGTGGTGTGTAGTAAAGCGAGCGCCATTCAAGAGAGTTTACAATGATCCGGTGTTAAATATAGCTAGAAATTGATAATAAAATTACTAAATTAAATTAATTGTTATCCAAAAAGCTATAAATATGTGGTGTGACGTGTGGATTCCAGTGGAGTTTAAAAATCGAATATGTGGCAAGCGACAATAGCGTTTTAGTAAAACTAATGAACTTATCTGAACCAAATTTTATCTACATCATCTTCGTAGTTCTTGAAAGATTTGCAATTAGAAAATTTACTATAATAATAATTTATACTATTCTATAAAAGGACAAGCCATTTTTTTTTCGTTTTTGATCACTAACCGCGAATATTACTGAACCAATCTGTACTAAATATTAACTACATCATTTTCATAGTTCTAAGAAGGTTTAGCAATATTAAAATCTACTGATTTTTAATTTATATTTTATTTATTTTGAAAAAAGGTTAATATGTGGATTTCAACAGTGCAGTATGAAAATTGACCGATAGGTGGGGAGTGCCATTCTACACGAGAGGTTACAAAACAGCTTGAAATTGATAATAAAATTTACTTAAAATATCAAGAAAATTATTAAAAAAGATTTAAATATGGTGTGGGATATGTGGATCCCAGTGAAGCTTGAAAATTGACCGATTGTGTATAGCGCCATTCCACAATAGAGTTAACAATGGTAAACTGAACCTATCTGTACCGACATCTAAATAAATAATTTTTATAATTCTAGGAATGGTTTTGCAATGGTAAAATTTACAATAACTAACATTTAAATGTATAAAGTTGAGAGGCAGGACCGAGGTTTGCTACACAGTCATATACTTTTTATAGTTCGAAATCAACATCCAACCAGATGAAATTAATAAAGTTATTTCTGCTGAATACAAATTATTACTAAATCAAAATGTCGATCTTTTGCTTTTTTATATCGTGTGTAAAAATATGATCCACGGGCATTTTGTCGTTAGCACTGATAATGCAGTTTATTTTCCGCAAGAGTTTCTTAATAGTCTTTATCCATCTTGATTACCAATTCATACATTAAAATTAAAAATTTTATGTCTAATGGTGTTTTTACGTAATCTTCAACCACCTAATCAGTGCAATTATAACTAGATTAATAATTACTGCTATGCGTGAAAAAATCATTGAAGAAATAATGCTAAAATACAAGAATCTTTTTGATAAACAAATAAAACTTTAATTTTTAGTTGAAATTATCTTTACTTATGAGAGCAGGCGAAGCCGTGACGGGGATGCTAGTATATCTATATAGCATTGTATAAATGTAACATTTATACTGGCTAAGTCAATTGCCATAAACTTTGTACTTTAAAGCAATAAATAAAAAACTAAAAAAAAACTATTAAATTATATGTACTTTGTTGTTTCAGTTTGTCCAATATTGTTTCCATTGTGTAGATTAAATAATAATTCTTATTATAAATAATAACAATTAAGACGTTATAGAAAATATAAATGATGTTTTTCTATTTCTTTTAAACTCTTCTAAAAAATATTCATTTCTTTTTTTTTTTTTAAACATTAATTAACTGAAAAATTGATTACATTAATAAATTGCCTAATAATCGCGAAGATATGTTATTTTGTTTATGTTAGTTTTGTATCACCTTTACAGCTACTATATTATATTTATTGTAATTAGTATTAATTCTGAACTATTATATAATAGTAAAATGAAGTTGTTTTTTTTTCAGTTTCATTTGTTTATTTTTTTAATTTTAGTTTATATTATTATATAAAACATTGTATAAGAGGTAAACCAGACAGTTACTGGCACTCTCACTTAGAAATTAAAAAATGAAAGTTTAATTATCAAAATAAATGTAAGAAAATATAACTTTCAATTCTTTCCGTATTTTAAAAGACATACTTAGGGTGTTAATACCTGATTTTGAATTAGTTATTGACACTTTCTTGTAAAATATATTCTAGTAACAATGTTTGTTGTGAACTTTCTTGTTTAGCTTAAAGTATATTAATTAAGGGAAGATAACTGAAAATTTCAACTTTCAGGAACTATTGATTCTATAATTGTAGTATAAATATTTCCTTAAGGTGCACCCTATGTGAAATTTATACTGGCTAATAGGTCTAAGTTTAGTTATGGTAATATTGGATTTTAAGTACTTTTCTGGCTGGGGGTCGGTAAAATAATAAATTATTGGTTCTCACGCAGAGAACGGTTATAAATTTTTCATATAGTTTGTCGAACGTAACAGCGACCACAATGAGCAATAGGATTTACATATCTTTACAACGATAGTCATTTCGAAATAACTGAGCGGGGCTCTTTTCTTTTACCAATGCCCTGTGTGCGTTACGTGACTTTACATAATGTTATTACCACTTTCATGGATCTCTCGGCTAAATGTTTACATTGCTGCACTCCACGGGAAGTTTTTTCCCGGCGATGTAACAGAGACACGTTATCGTAAGTGCCGTGTAGGTGTCGGATTTGAAACCAACAGGTGTGGAAGAGGAAATATCTTCGGGGTCGAGGAAAGCCCGATGAAAAGAGGAACTCAATGGAAAAAGGGAAACGAGACAGGTGGAAAAACGGTACGGCGATTTGCCTCTCAATGGTAGGCCACCGTCTCGTTAGGGCTATTGTTTGGATTCGGTCCCATCGCTTCCTTGTCCTAGGACTCGAGTCTACTTATGTAAGGTCGGTTCTTTTGTTAATATCCCTGCATGTTTTCGGTCTGTTTGATATTTGAGCTTTTTTGTTCCGGTACTGAAAAGAAATGAAGAAATCTGAGACTCGATGAGTTGAAATGGGGACCTTCCTGGACTTGGAGGTACTTGAATACTGGAATCCTACACGCTATCATAGAATCCCATCAAATCACAAACACTATAAGGTTAATCACTTAATGTATGCATGATGGTATAGAAGGATAAGTACAATTAGTATTCATGAGTTATTTTCCACTCCTATTGGATTTTTTTTTATTTTTTTTTTTTGAAAATTAGTTTCGAATGTTAAACATTTATTATTAGTTCTAAAACATACACAAATTTCAAACTTCAGCACTTTTTTCATAAAACCGGAAAGGAAAAATTAGACGATCAGTGAATCTAGTATTTTTGTTTACAAGAGAAAGTTCTGATTATTGTCTAGGGGCTTATATATGAAACAATTGTAATTATTTAGTTGGAAAATGTGGAAAAAGAGCCGATGGCACCCTGAGTTGCCTGTGGGATGTTGTGACCACTTCATTCACCACGTGATTACCTAAAGATTTCTCGTTTTCCTTCTTTTTCATTTTCCTAAATTACCTAAACTACCTAATTTTCCTACTTTTTCTTGTGTTTTTTTTTCTACTAATTCGTAATTTTTGCAATGTCAATAATAATGTGATCAATTCGAATTAGAAATTTGTTACCAATGCTGAAGTCTTATGTATCATGCATGAATTTGTTTTGTATTTTTATTATTATATATTCGTACTCTGTATGAGTCACAAATGTACATATAATAAAGTAATAAATGTTCAAGCACATAATACTTATTCATATTTCCTAATTTTCCAAGTGAAATCTAATACTAAAAAGGCTGGCATCTGGAGGCGCCAACATTTTTTTCAAAAAAATATTCCTTAATTTTTTTAGGTTTCATTGAAATGTCACTTTTTGGATTAAAAAAATATAAAGGTTTTTTGAAAAAAAAATTAACAAAATCGTTCAACCAGTTTCTGTGAACTGGGAGGGGGGGGGGGTTAAATGACCACATAAATATTTCCACTAGTCCAATTTTAAATTTGTTTCCACCAGTCCAATTTGGGAAAAACCGAAAGGACAACCCATTTGTTTCGTCTCTCAACACCAAAAACGGAGAAACAGTAACCATCAGAATTAGTCATTTTTACAATCATTTTGCGGGAGGATGAAGAAATAAATATCAACCGACCCGGGGGGAATCGAACTTATGACATGTTCACGGCGCTCTGAGACCCTCAACCCAACGCGCATAACGTCTCCCGGTTGTAACAGGTGGCTTACAAGGTTATTCAACTGTTAATTCTGATTTGTTTACATCGCCATGATTCCACTGAGACCTTATAAGACAATATTTTATTTAGGAATTTTAGTGATCATAAGAAATTTTTACAACTTCAGGCAGCTTTACACTCATCCATGAGATTCAAACCTTCAACGTTTCAAAGAAGGCATTTTAAAAAAAAAAATACATTTTTGTATTATATTTGCATTTCTTTCTAATTCAAATAGTCGTTACCAGGTTGTGTAATGTTATAGTCCAGTCAATAAACACATTGTTGAGTGCATGGAATATGCGATAATTTTTGACTTTATAGCTCCGTTAGGAATAGTTAGAGGATAAACATAATTAAAGTCTCCGCCCCTGGGGGTGAGTTAAAGGTGGGGGAGAGGGGAAAAAGTCCCAATTTTGTGTTTTTCGATTATATTTCGAAAACGGTTGACTCTAGAAAAATATGTTTCAAATAAACATAAAAGTTAATTAACATTTCCTATAAAATTGATTCTATATAAATTTGTCGTAATTGTAACCGTTTACGAGATATTCATTATTGAAAATCGGCGCTTTTCGGTAAAAAGAAATGAAACCTCACTTTTCTCCCCTCCCCCCATCATTAGCTCAACCCCCCCCCCCCCCCCGGGGGCAGAGACTTTTAGTATGTTTACCTTCTAACTATTTCTAATGAAGCTATGAAGTCAAAAATTATCGCATATTTCATGCACTGTACACTCCTCTTTTCAGCACTCTTTCTCAAAATTTACATTGGATAAAACTTTTGGCACAATAGCCCATGAGGATAAAAAAACAAACCTAGAAATTGATAATCATTATCAATCATGAAATCATTGAGCGAAATAATAGAAAATAATATAGAACAATATATAAATTCCTTATCACGAATAGGTCTAATTTATTAAGAAAAAAATCTCTAATAATTACGTATAAAAGCTACGTCTCTGCATTTTCTCGCTCGTGTTTATAAAACATATTAAAGTGTACTCTCATATTAAGCATACTGCTAAAAATCAATAATTTTCAATCTCTTAAACTTAATTTCAGTCAAAATAATCCTTTCCAAACCGAATATAGAGAAAACATTGAAAGGGACTTACTTTCAAGGTTCATGCCACTCTCAAAATTTTCAAATTAATTTTCAAGGTTTACCTTCACCATTTAACATAATCTTAGACCTTTTGTAAGTGGATAAAGGTAATTTTAATGGAACAGTCTTGTTTTGTCAGCTATCGACTTCTGAGGATTTTTCATTTCGAAGAGGTCATCCCTTTAAATTGATAACAGTAAAAACTAAAATTCAATCATAATGGTTTTTCTTTACAGTGTAATCAGGTATTCAAAGGTAAATATGCTACTATATGGTTTGATCCACATGGTGAATATAAGAACGGAACGTTTTTGTTAGACACTCGATTTGTCGGACACTTACTGAGTCCGCTATAATTAAACAGTGAGGGTGGCGATGATTAAATTTCCTACCAAAAATACAAGCCTAAATTTAAAAAATGAAATTTGACATTACGCCATAAAAAGCACTTCTCAAACCTGTCGATCAGTGATTAATTTCATACTATTCACCGATTATAGTATGAAATACGGAATTACCTCCACTTAACTAAATTTTTTTTTTAAATTTAGCTGAGATCCCTTATCCAGCTCCTTAGCAGCATCTCTAATTCTTGTCTGTAATGTGAATAGTGGCCATTTTTTATGAGTGTATTGGGATGACCATGTAATTTTTCAAGAAATCGTTTGTAGAGAGACCGTATTTGTTCATTAAGAGTTTGCCAGCAAAGTTCAGTATGTAGAGTTACATACCAGGGTGCTTTCGTGGTCGTCCTAAATTTTTAACCAGAGAAATTTGAAATTCATGAATATGTGTCTTTTTAGCTGTTTCGAATATCTTTGATGCGAATGTCCAAATAGGTTTTTTTGTTTTCCTTTTTTTCTTAATACTTATTACTTAATGTACCCCTTGTCATTCTCTAATCATATGTCAGATGAAAATAGTGTACAGTGTCTGTCTCAGGAATCAGCGTGGTGTAAAGGTCAAATTTTTGAAAACATAAAAATTAAAAAAAAAAATATGCGTTTTTGTATATAAAACCTAGCATTTTCTTTTCTTTTTTTTTTTTTTTTTTTTTAATCAATTTATTGAAATTTACAACTATACAAAATATATACATTAAGTAAATGTGTTGTAAACTATTACAATAACATGACAAAACTTGAAAAGAACTACTCATCAGTAGCACTTCTTTAAAAATTCTACACCAGAAGGTCTGTAGGCCATCTTCTTTTCAGACGCCTAGGAGGATTATCGGGAATGGTGTGAGAAGCAAGCAGAGAAATAGATATCTGGTTAGGGCTAAATTAGCAACGTATGGAACATTAAGATCTTTACGGATAAGTTTATTAAAGTAAGGAGCATTGAGGATTGGATACGAGATGAATTGGATGGTTTAATGGAGCCCCAAAGCTCAACTCCGTACGTCCAAATAAGTCTAATCACAATCATGTATATGAGTCTTTTGTAATTAATTGGGAGCTTTGAACGTTTGTCTAATAAATGTTGAAGTATTCTGTAACAACGGACAGTTTCTTGTCGTTTTAGTCTTGTATCTGGATTCCAAAACCTTGCATTAAGTGTGTTATATAGTTCATGAATGAGAGTTTAGACCACTATTGCTTATTGCCTTTTTCTGTGACAGATTTTCAAAAAAAAAGTTTAAAAAAAAAAAAAAAAAAAATCAGTTTTGTGTTAAGGTTTGATTTATGTAAATATCCATACGAATTCGGTAATAAGTAATAAACATATTTTTTATTTCATTGTTCTAGTTTTCCACTTGTCATTTTAACTCTTCTTATCAGAATTCCGAAACAGACGAACGGCCTCGACGAGGCGCCATAGGTGAATACCATCATTTTTTACCACCCGACCGGGAGCAGAAGACCTTGACACAAAACATGAGCAAATAATTCATCCAGATAAAAATAAATTCGGGGAATTGGATTTCAGTTCTGCAGCGGTTGTAGGGCATTATGGGTTGCGAAATGATATCGGTCAAGTTGATGAACAGTATTACCAGCGGAACGAAACCGTGAAAAAAAAAAGTTATAGTAAAACGTGTCCAAGAGACTGTGGCGTTTTTACAAGTACGTGCAACAATAATTAATTTAACGGATTTTATAAAGTAATTGAAAACATTAAAACACCGCAGATGTTAAAATTTTTTTTTTTAATTTATAAAAAAATGTTCGTATATATCACTTTAATTTTTATTTTCAGATGATGTCCTGAATCATCCTCATGTTTGTTATCAACGAATAATGAGCCCTTTATTGTCTCCCAAACACGCCAATCTCCTAGCACTAACATTTAAGAATGGCGTCGAAATTTTATTTTTAATCCTACTACTTCTTTTCCTACAGTTCTTTTCCTTTACAGTATCCTTTAATGATATTCCAATAATCCCTGTTGAACAGATCCGCTACCTAGGACTCCACTTGGACAGATGACTTACTTTGAACCACATGCAGGACTAAAACGACAAGAAACTCCTTGTCATTTTCGACTTCAACATTTACTATACAAAAGCCCAAAATTTTGTGATTAATTACAGGAGACTCATTTACATGACAGTAATTAGACCTTATTGGACACACGGATTAGAGCTCTGGGGCTCTACAAAACCATACAGTTCTCCTTGTATCTAATCCTTTCAGTCATAAATCTATTGAAAAATTCTCAATGCTCCTTACATTGTCCCAAAATAGATAAACTTATCCACAAAGATCTTAATGTAGCATATGTTGCTGTTTTAACCCAAACCAGATAACTATACTTTCATAGTAAACTCTATAACCATTCAAACCCACTAATATCTCAACTTGCTTCCCATTCTATTCCAGATAAACCTCAGAGGCGTCTGGAAAAAAGATGATCTCGGAACCATCTAATATTTATTTATATAAAAATTTTATAAAAAAATAACGATTTTAAGATGGCCGAAGGGTACACCGCTATTGTTGTCCTTTTAGTTTTTGTCCTTAAGGGAACCATTTTTAAATAATTATTAATTAAATAGGTTTAATTTAAAGTTCTAAAAGTTTTGTATATTTATTTTTATTAAATTTATTTGATGATTTATTATAGATAGAGATAATGTTTACTTTTCAGTCAAAAATTATTATTCTAAGAGGACCAATACCCATAATAAAATTTCTTTTAAAAATATAGCTATATTATTAATTAAGATAGTATAAATAGTTCGTATAATTATTTATTTTCCTATAATAAATAAGTAAATAAAAATAAATAGATATAATAAATAAATAAAAGGACAAAAACTAATATATATGTGGTCCAAGGATGTCCTTTCGCCATCTTAAAATAGTACCCTTACGAATGAAAACTGATAAAATTGTTATATCTTGAAAAAAAACAAAAAAATTCTTAAGGACAATAACTAATTTTAAGTGGGAGAAAGGAGAGTAGTTTTATAAACTAACAATTGGTAGTTGCTTTACAAGCAATTGGCATGCCATTTTTTGCATTATCGTCATATTTACATGATGTATTTTATTTTATATTGTAAATTAATATGTATTACAGTTGCAAATTTCAATAAATACAAAAAGAAAAAAGTACGTCTCTAATAGTTACAATAATGCTAATGATAATTCAGATTGTAGGAAACATCGTTTTTGTAAGTTTTAGAAATGTAAATTATTTTCATTACGCTACTAATAATTGAAGTTTTACAAAGCTCATTTCAATCTCATCGAACAATATATAAAAAAAAATATAATGTATTTCAAAAATCATTAATTTATATATTTTAATATATATTTTTTAAAATATAAAAATCATAAAACATCACTTAGTGAAAAAACAAAACAAATTTCCAAAATTTTTACGTTGATATACATACGTTTTAGTAGATATACAGGTTTCTATAAGCTAGAAGTAGATGACATATCATTTTGAATATTATCACATTTATCAGATGTATTTAATTTTATTTTGTATACAGCTGTAAATTTATATAAATAGCTATAAAAAAATAAAAAAAATATTAGTTTTCGAACTGTAACATTAAACGCACAAATATAAATTATATTTACCTAGAATTCTATTTGAGAGTAATATAAAGGACTCATTATGATTTTGGACAAATATCCGTGAGAGGAGGTGCAACAACCCAAGAACTACGTGAGGACTGGCACGTGTGACGGATTCTCAATTTATTAATGTCTTCTCCTGCAATGGCTGTTACATAACTCTGAGGGCCTACACATCCAGCCATGACTTTACACCTGACTTATCTGTCGCTTGCGATGTCAGAGCTTATCGTAAATAGAATAGGATCTCTTCTATGAAAGAGAAGTTTAAAACCTTAAAAGCATTAGTTGTTCTATTCTTAATAACAATTTATGATTATTTATTGTCCATTCAGCATCACTTCATTTGTTATTTATACTTATTCAATAATTATCAAGTAATTATATTCATCATGGTGTATATAATTGAAGGTTTGGTGGATGAAGGAGTTATGTTACACAATTTTGAGTAATTTATGTTTAACGCCTTCATCTTTATCATATATGTTTTTCTAGTTGTTTACGATTTTGCTACCTTCACGTAAATTCTTCATCCAATGAACTAGGTTGTTCTTATTTAAAAATGTGACATAACCCCTTCATCCACCAAATCCTTCAATTATATAATTATTAATTTTTAATTATAAAAATGTGTTATCCGTTTCTTCCTTGACTTTGGCTATTGATGAACTCTTGTAGGACATGTTTAGCTACTTTGGTTGTATGTTGTTTTTCAAATTAGGAAGAAGGTATTCGGTTTTTGCAACAATCGTAAAATGAATAATAAATTTTAAAACATTACCATACAAGTTGTTTGTTACGCTTAAATTACCTCTTTTTTTCTTCTAACTCGGTCAATAACAATTGAAGTCATCATTAAATTTAATTATTTTCTTAAAGTTTATATTTTAATTACAAACCTCTCAAAAATTAATAGGGATCCATTGCTTAAGTTATGACAATTTATAGCCAAAATATAAGTATTTCAATAAATAAAATAAAATAAAAATATATATTTTTTATAACTATATTATATAACCTTTTATGCTGAATGAGATATAATAATTATTTATGTATTTATTTGGCATAACTCCTATTTTATTTAACATTTTTAGCTACAAGATTCGGAGACACTACTCCATCATCTTCTCTTAATCTGTGATTATTTTCACATTGTCTTTTTTCTATGTTACAAGCCATTCTACTGAGCAATGTTCAATTGAATAATAAACAAAATAAGATTTATGCCAAATAAATACGTTTATAGCTATATATGAATAACTGTAGAACGCGAGGTAGCAGGTATACCACTACCCTTTACTTAACTTAAAGAGATCTCTCATCCAACATTTTTCCAAATTTATCCCAGAGATCCTAGGTGTAAATTTACTGGGATGTCTTTGAATCAATGGAGAACATATTTGTGGGTTAACATTATTTCTGATTAGGTAAAAACCTATCTTTAAAGTACATTACTTTAACAACCTGATAAACCGAAGATCTATCTTTTTTTTTTTTTTTTTTTTTTAGTATATTTGTTTGGCTTTTTCAGCTTTTGTTTCGGTTATATTTTGAAATAGCAATTAATTTTCAACTCGAGAATTGAGAATCGATTTCTAGCTATTGGTATCGAAAATCGAAAAATGTCGGTACCGACAATGGTAGTAGCTGATTCCTCACCCCTCTAAACCCTAAATAAATAAGTAAAAAAAATATATTTATTGGAATGTATTAAATAAAAAATAAAATATTCAGTGGTTTAACACTATGAAGACGTTAGAGCATATTTACCTTCCGCATGTCTTTGAGTTTTAAAATTTCCTTATTCTTATTTTTCATAATTGAAAGTAATTTTATTAATTATTTATGAAAGTTTTTTAGACTAGTCCGATAAAAATAATCGTTCCTTAGAAGCCATTAATCGTCATGTCTTCCTTTGTCAGCGCTTGGATGTGATGTAATCGCTGAGCCCCCGAGAGTGTACTTAGGGCCAAGGTCCCTCAGGTCGTAAAGGTGCTTCAAGAACTCAGATCTATTTATTACAACGGTTGTAACTATGGGTAACAAGCAATAGATGCGGGCTATTACCTCATAGGAAAAAATAAACGGCTAGGAAGTTTTTTTTCATTTCTTTTTTTAAAGGTTTGTATTGAGATATAAAAATATAAACATTAAGAATAAACAGAAAAAAATATTACTATTTTTCCAAAAAAGTAAAGTTTCCTTTCACTAGATATCAGTTGCTTTTTTTTCTTTACAAGTTTATTTAACAGCTAATATACAATATATTTATTATTTACTTACAAGGGGAGGACAGACTCAGTCTCTCACAGATCTTGTTGGAAATTTTTTTCGAGGTTCCTAGTCAAAAAATATTAGACAAGTATCTTGCCGTTCCGACCAATGGACCCTAGAAGCGGAGAAAAAAAAAAAAAGCTTTAGACTAATATATTTTATATCTCGAGTTTATAAAATGATATAGACATGATTCTTGCACCAATATTTTTAGTTTTGATTGCGAATTTAAGGAAAAATACAGCCGCTCCATAGATTTTGGTTTAGATTAATTAAATTCTAAAAAAATGATTAGATTTTCAAGCAAACTACCTCTATAGATTTTTCCACACAAAAATTAACGCCATATTCTTATTCAGCACCCTCAAAAACATTAAAACACGCTTATTCAATAAAATCTAAAAATATTTTTTTTTCAAGTATCAATCAATCAATTAATCAAGTAATTATAATTATTTATTATTTATTGTAATAATAATTTACTACAAATTAATATTTACATGATATACAGACAGAACCACATATTAAATTTGATTGTCAAGTATTTACAATTTTTGTTTTATTCTTCGAACCCAGAACACAACATGAATTGCTTGACAAAGTAATGATGATTTAAAGGTATGTAACCAATAATCGGTTTAAAAATTTCATTTTCCTCGAAGAGGGTGAAAAAAATTATATTTTTATTTTGTTGAATAAGCGTTTTTCAATGTTTTTGAGTGTGGTGAATAAGAATCTGGCGTCAATTTTTTGTGTGAAAAAACCTATAGAGGTAGTTTGCTTGAAAATCTAATCATTTTTTTAGAATTCAATTAATTTAAACTAATATCTATGGAGCGACTATTTTTTTCCCTTAAATTCGCAATCAAAACTAAAAATCTTGGTGCAAGAATCATGTCTATATCGTTTTATAAACTCGAGATATGAAATATATTAGTCTAAAGCTTTTTTTTTTTTCTCCGCTACTAGGGTCCATTGGTCGGAACGGCAAGATACTTGTCTAATATTTTTTGACTAGGAACCTCGAAAAAAATTTCCAACAAGATCCGTGAGAGACTGAGTCTGTCCTCCCCTTGTTAGTATAATATTAGAAAATATAGTACATTACATGCAAAGAATTTAAAATAAAATCCCCTGTAATTCTTCATTTTTTTACATCTATGCTATTATATAAAAGGGCAAGCCATTTTTTGTTTGTGATGACTAACCACGAAAACAACTGAACCAATCTGTACCAAATTTTAATCACTCATCTTTATAGTTCTACGAAGGTTTATCCATAATTAAATTCACTGGTTTTCAATTAATTTGTTATTAAAAAAGTGATAATATGTGGATAACTGTGAAATTTGAAAATTTATCTTTATGTGGCGAGCGCCAGTCTACATGAGGGGTTACAAAAGTACGGTTTTATAAAGAGCTTAAAATTGCTAATGAAATTTCCTATGTTGTGCGACCATGTTGATCTCAGTGAAATTTGAAATTCGAACAATATGTTATCAGTACCACAAAGCTACTGAAACCATCTCTACCATATTTTAACTACATAATTTTTAAAATTTTGGAAGGCATAGCAATACTAAAATTTCCAAAAATAAAAATTTAAATACACAATGTTGAGTGGCAGAAACGAGGTTTTCCACACTATCTTATGTCTTTATGGTTACAAAAGTTACAAATCCAAGCAGATGGAATCAATAAAATTATTTCTGCCGAATAAACATTATAACCAATTCGAAATGTCGACCCATTCCTTTTTGATATTGTGTGTAAAAATATGATTCATTGGCCACTAGATGTAAGCAGTGATAATGCATTCCTTTATCCACAATGGTTTCTTAATAGCCTCTGTCAATCTGGATTACCAACTCATAAATTAAAAATAAAAATAGGATGTCTATTTATGCTTTTAGGCAATTTTCAGACACCTAACCAGTGTAATTTTAATGCTGCAATACGAGATTTTTATTGATGAATAAATAAAACTTTAATTATTAGTTAAAATTATTTAAGTTCTTTATTTGTGAGCACGGGCGAGGCTCCGAATGGGATGCTAGTTACATATATATATAGCCGCAATGATGAATTTTGAGGTATTAATATTTAGCATAAAATCCACATAGCAAAGTTTTACTACCTTTGTAAAATAAAGCACCTGCCTACACCAAACAGACAGAGTTTTCCGTCAACTGAGCATGGCTGGGAAAAAGAACGCATTATTTTCTTGTAAAGGCAAATATAGAAAGTCTAATAATATTTAATCGTCTGAATTTCATGATACAGATAATAACGATAATTTTACACACTTTTTACTTGATTTTGTATTGTAGCTTTTAGAAAACTGAGGCCAAAGTATATGAGTAAACAAACTTATTCTCGAGGTGACCTTGGAAAATTTGTTATCTGTTAAGAGTTAAGCAGTTAAAATATATTTAATATATTAGTTAACTTAAAATGTTTTGTCTAATTTTTGTATTTTTTTTTTTTTGTATTAAGTTTTGTTAATAATGTGTAATGTAAATATCAGTCAGTAGATTTTTTGTTTATAATCGATTTTTTTAATTTTTAAATAAGATCTTCTGTAATTGTATATCTTTTTTCAAAATAATGTATGTATTCATTAATATGTAATTAAAGCATTTAATGCAGATAGGGAGAAGGTATATCAAACTGTTTTATTTAATTTTTTAAAATAATTTATTTACTATGTGTGAATTAAATATCAGTGAATTTTTAGTGTTTATATTCAAATATTTCCGTTTTAACTGATTATGTTTTGTTTTGAAGTCAGACCTCTGGTAACTGTATTATTTTTTTTACAGAATGCAGTATATATTCATTTTTTCATTCACTCAAACCATGGCTTAGAAACCATTGTTCACTATTTTTATCTTTATTTTAATTTTATGTTTTACTGATTTTCTCGGAGATTGGTTTTATTAAACTTTTAAAAAATAAAAATAAAATTTTAATCCAAAAAAAAGGGGGTATTATCTAAGAATCCTTTGATGGTTGATAATTATAGGAATTCAGGAATATTATACAATACTCCAGTGACGTCCGGCTGAACATTCTGCTCATTCATCTCGAACGATTAAGCGATAGAGAACCGATTTAGGATAGACAAACGAGGCGATGCCAAAACAAACCTTACAGAGAAAGTAGGACATTTCCGCTTAACCATTCGCAAATCGTCTGTTTCAGCTATTTTTTCTTGTAAGTATCCTCTTCGGTATAGTAAAATATGTATAGCTATGCATATGCACGGAGATGTGGCATACTCAGATATAAAGTTATACATATACTCATAATGGTGGTAATGGATAAAGATATTCAGCCTCCCACTTGTACCTGCTCGCATGCCCTATCTCCTCTAGTTCTGCGATTGGGCAGATCTGGACGTGTTGTCGCCGATCTCTTCAGTCGCCTCTGACATGGTGCACCTCGGCCAGTCTCAGTTCTTCGTTCCCTACCCGGTGAGTCTCAATTTAAAGCAAGATTAACTTTATTTCGTATCATTGTTTAAACAGTGAGATAGTTTTTAAAAAAATGTTATCTATTAGTGCGTGATGTTGTGCTACGAATCGGACAGTGTAATAATTTTTATATTATTGGATTATAAATATAATCCAATGATATAAACTAAAAGTGAAAATCCAATAAAACTAGACAGTGTTTTTTTTTTTTTTTTTTTTTTTTTTTTTTTTCAAAATAAAGCTCTCTTTAGGTCAGTGTTGTGTACGTATATTGGAGTGAGATCCGCAAAATCTAATGAGAGAAGAAACCAGCATTACGAGTCTAAACCCAATGGTAATTCAAATTCTGTTTAAATAATAATTCAAATCAATTTAACTTAGAAATAAAGAATATAAAAAAAATTAAACAGGATGCTAAGTATACTATAGAATAAGGCCAGTAGGTTCAATAAGGACAAGATTCGACTGATAGTTTAGCAGGTCAACGATTATTTGAAACTGCATGCCCAGGTTTGAGATCATGCTGTTCACATTATTTCGTTTTTTCCTCTTTTTCCTTTTAGGGCCAAACAAGGAGATAATATTTATAAATATACATAAATGTTTCATACCTATCGCTTTAATACAGTTGTGTTCAAAGATTTATGAATCAATTTTCAATTTTAAAATTAGCTGGAATTTTCTACAGTAAAAAAATATTAAATGTTAATAAAATAAATTATCTCGAGAAATTAAATATTTTATAATAATTAATAATGCTAATTTCAATATTATAGATATAAATAAAGGTAAAAGTAAATCATTGAAAAAAAAAGAAAAAAAAAAAGAGGAACAGTATATAATACTAACCCTTCCACCTAACAAGTCGAACACAATATAGTAATTAAATTTAGAATTGGTCTTGAAGTTAAAATTTTCTGTTCAGTCTCAGTTCAAGTTCTATATTAGGTATAATCAAAGAATTCCAGATAGTGTGACAGCATAGTGTGTGTTTCTCGTGTCAATTGTTAAAATTCCTTAAACAATTGATAGATATTTTTTAGTCTAAAAACGGAGCTGTTTATTTGCGAGTAATAGTCCAGTCAATAAATATATTGAAGACTATATGAAATAATGGGTTATTTTTTACTTCATACGTTCGTTAGTAGTTATAAGGTAACCATACTAAAAGTCCCCGCTCCTAGGGGGTGAGCAAACGGCGGGAGGAGTTTTTCGATTATATATTTTGAGTTTTTCGATTATATCTCGAAAAAGGTAGACTTTAGAAAATTCTGTATGCAAAAAAAAATTAAAGCTAATTAAATTTCCTATAAAATTGATTCTATACATATTTGTCGAACGTCCAACGGTTTTCGAGATATACGTTATTGAAAATCGATAATTTTCGAGGAAAAAATTTTTTTTTGACCTCACGTTTTGTTAAACATTTGCTTCAAGTGTCTTCTCAGTAAAAATCGATCGTTTCCCAGTACAAATTTCATAATCAAAAATGTAAAACATTAATTCAACTTCATATATACGTTTCTAGCACTTGAAGCAAATGTAAAAATTGTTTATTATTCGAACATTATCGATTTTAATGACACTTTTCTCCTACCCCACCGTTAGCTCACCCCCAGGGGCGGGGACTTTTAGTAAGTTTACCTTCTAACTACGCCTAACGAAGGTATGAAGTAAAAAATAATCGCACATTTCACTCCATACATCATATTCTTTTTATGAAACTATATCGGTCTCAAAAATTTAGAATAAAATACATTTTACCAAATAAACTGTTATATACACAATAATTGCTATTTTGTCTGTACATATAGATAGATTCAAAGTTTTTCAGTTAACAAATGGGTTGTCTGGAAATTAATGAAGATTTTTATATAAAAATATAATAAATTTAATAAGTAATCGAAAACAGTTTTTATTTATCAAATTACATACATACATATGCGGCGCAACAATTCATAGCTGAATCAGGGCCCTCTCTAAAAGTTTTCGCCATTCATCTCTATTCTGTGCAGCAGCCATCCAGTCTGGTGTTCCAAGGATGTTCCTGGCATCTGCACTGACGCTATCCATCCATCTCATTTTGGGTCGTCCGACTCTTCTAGTTTGATGAATAGTCTCAATAATTAATTTTTTTGGAATTTCGTTCGGATCCATCCTGGCGATGTGCCCCGCCCACCTGAGCCTCCTCACACTGATCCACCTAGCGATGTCTGTTTCTTTGAAGAGTGCGTAGATCTCTTGGTTTTTTCTTCTTCTCCAGACATCACCCTCCCGGATCGGACCAAAAATTCTTCTCAGGATCTTTCTCTCAAAGATAAGGAGCCTATTTTCATCAGCCTTAGTCCATGCCCATGCTTTAGATCCATATGTCAGGACCGGACGTACAAGGACTTTGTATAGCCTTACTTTGGTCTTGTTGGTTAAAAACCTACTTTTAAATTGCTTAGCGAGGCCAAAATAACACCTGTTTGCTGCTGCGATCCGACGTATAACATCCTTAGTCACATTGTTTTCTGAATTAATCTCTGACCCCAAGTATACAAAAAGTTGAACCCTCTCAAACTTGTATCTTTCAACCTCAATATGTTCTTCCCGGAAACGCTCCGATCCAGCTATCATATATTTTGTTTTTCCTTCATTAATTACCAGACCAAACTTCTTAACTGCCTTTTCTAGCTGGAGGAATGTGTCTTTCAATGCTGATTGAGATCTGGCAACGATGTCGAGATCGTCAGCATATCCTAATATCTGCACACTTCTATTAAAAATTGTGCCCGATGTTTGTATCCCAGATTCCCTCACTGCTCTTTCTTCGGCCAGATTAAAAAGCAGGCAGGCCAGCGCATCTGCTTGCCTTACTCCAGTACTGGAATCAAATTCTTCTGACATGTCTGATCCAATCTGCACCATACATTTTGTCTTTTCCATCGTTATTTTGGCAAGCCGGATTGGTTTGGTGGGTATATTTAGGTCATATAAAGCTTGATACAGTTCTCGTCGATCAACACTGTCATAGGCCGACTTGAAGTCAATAAATTACTTTTCATTACTTTCAATTAATTTCTGCCAACGTGTTGATAACTATTCTATGTCTTATGAATGGAAATATGAGTTTTTGATTTAGAGATTTTTTATATCAAATTTTGGTTATGAAATATTTATTATTTTAAAAAGTGATGGTGTTTAGGAAAACAGTATTCGATTGATGAGAGGAATGGATGTAGTAGAATATCATAGCCAAGTGAAAATCATAATTTTCGCGAGGCCATACGTGAGACATGGCGTTCAGAATGCATAAGGTACCCAAGTGTAGAACTTTTTTTACCATACCTATTGCCTAGAGCTGGTCAGAGATGGCTGATTCACTGAGTGAGAGATTCTCTGCAAGTTTCTTCAACAGAAGCTTTCAGAAAATCTTGATCAAAGGATGGAGTCCTTACACGATCTTACCTTCACAACCCAGACTTTGTTAATTTTTGGGCTCCGTTCCGACCGGACGAAATCATCATCATAAATCATTAAACGAAATCAAGCGAAAACTTGACATCTCAGCTACAAATTAATAAATGAAGACATTCATAAAAAATAAGGAAAATCCGTCAAACCTCAACAGTCTGTTATCAATAATGATGATTAAATTAAAACATGGAATCCTTAATTAATTTCAGGAAAACCCAATATTTATTGTTGTTACAAATTGTTAAAACAGTGATAGTCTAATTGGGTTTTTAATATACTAATTACATAAATCGAGATTTAAAGTTTATTTATTAAAAAATCGCAATGAACCGTTATCTGTGATTCTTTTTGTGGAGCCAAGAAATTTCGATAATTAGCTTATAATTAATTAATTAAAAAAATATATATAAATGATTCAAATTCACTCCGTTGCCCCTGGACTATATAGATAAGGAGGCTACAACCTCTAATGAAGCTGGGCTGATTGCTTATGCATTCGTGGAGTCATAATTAAACATTTATTTTTATTTATGTAACCAGTTTGGATCCAATGATTCAGATCATTAAGAAAGTGAGATAAGAAGATCAAGTTGTGAAGAGATTCCATTCCATTGACATATAGACGTATATAGACATAAGTCCTTCAGCTTCCTATACGATACGTCTTTGAGGAGGCGTTGACCGACCCTCTTTGCCTGTTTTTGGGATTCAAAATAATATTTTTGCCCTTTAGACAAAGGACAAGGAAGCTACCAGAAGGTTACCCGAGCTGGAGAAGGAGTGCTTGCTCAGCTGTTGAGTCTTTATAATGTTTCCGATTTAGTTTGAAGGTCCCATATCGCTAAGCTGTAAGATGGTGTATCACCTCCATTGGAATCAGAAATTTAATAACTGTAATTAAGTTCTAATAACGTAGACTTATAATTAAATATTCTAAATAATTAAATTTTAATACTCAACTAAGATATTCAATTTATCTTATACTGTTACTTACCTTAATATGTTGTTTTTTGGGGGCTTAACGTCCTAATGTACTCCAACTAAGGCAGAAAGGACGGGTTATCCTACAGGTTACCAACCTATTCTAGCCATGGTGGGAAGGTCAAGATTTATTTCAACCTGCCCAGGTGGGATTCGAACCCACGACCTTCTGGTTAACTTAATATGTTATTGACATCCCGACGCATACCTGCACCACCTACGGTGATTACGCATGAGCTATCAGTAAATAATGATCCTTTCATTTCATCTCAATCACTCCAATCTCATATCACAAACATTCAAGAATGGGATCAAAATTAGAGAATACAAACAAATAATATCAAATAACCTTTACTCTCCTTAGTAATTCCACTGATTCTTGTACAACATATACCTAGGACAAACGTCTTAATTGAAATTCTACATAAAAAATCTTAGGCAACAACGCAAGCAATTATAACATACAACTATACGATATAAAAATGTATAATAAGATTATCTACACATAATATTTAGTTGTTTGCGGAAAAAGCTTAAAAATAAATTTACTTTTTCGGAACTAGAAAAACGATCAAAAAGCCCAATTCGGATACGAGCCCGGTGGCCTAGTGGATAAGGCACCACGCTAGAAAAGTGGAGACTCGGGTTCGAATCCCGACTGGGCAAATCTTTTCTCTTCAAATTAAAAAATATATTAATCAACAACAATTAATTATTTCATAATTATAATATATATATGACGTATGTCAACAAGATCTAGTTAACAGTAATGTTCAATGAACATTCTTCCCCGATTTGTACTTCGCAACTGCGAGTGCCCGGGGGTATGGATCAGTGAAGAGAAAAGATTTCCCTGGTTCGGATACGAGCCCGGTGGCCTAGTGGATAAGGCACCACGCTAGAAAAGTGGAGACTCGGGTTCGAATCCCGACTGGGCAAATCTTTTCTCTTCAAATTAAAAAATATATTAATCAACAACAATTAATTATTTCATAAAAAGCCCAATATATTACAAAAGACTTATTTACATTAGATTAGACTTATTTGGACGTACGGACATTTGGGGCTCTACTAAACCATCCAATTCATCTCGTATCTAATCATTACAATCAAAAATCCTAAATGCATATTCCATATGTTGCTGAGTTAGCTCAAACCGAAAATACCAACCCTTTCATAGTAACCTCCATAACCACTCAAATCCATTAGTTTCTCAACTTGCTCCCCACTCCATTCCCGATAATCCTACGAAGCGTCTGAAAAGAAGATGGCATAGAGATCTTCTAATGTAGAATTTTTATTGAAGTGCTGTTGATGAATAAATTGAATATTCAATTTGATTGAATATTGAAATTGATATATTTAAAAAAAAAAATTTCGGAAATAGTCAAGTAAATCTCAGATGAAGAGAAGTGGAGTTCCCACCACATCTTACCCAATCCATGGGTAAGAGGGCTCCTAATTAAAAGGAACACTTCACTTAATTAATATAAACCACTTATCTACAAGCTGCAAAAAACAATTTAAAAATACATTAACCATTTTAAGTATTATTTTTGAACCGTATACCTGGTTAACTTTTTTTTAATACCTGGCTTGACAAACATAAACAGGTGTGGGTGCACGACAAATTGACAATCAACGGATCGCATTATTTAAGAATTAAATTTTATAAACGTATGAAAAAATGTGGTCAAAATTTCACTCAATTTTTGAAAAGTGATTAAATTGTCCCTTTTATTACTATGGAATTTCTCTTTAATGTACTATTTTGAAAATTTACCGGTACGAACCCATGATTGTTTTGTCATTCTAGTATTGCAGCACAGTTAATAGTTTCCCTAAAATACAGTGTTTACTACCTATAAATATAATTTTGGCAAAGAAATATGACTTATAGTTATAAACAGTCTTTCATAAAAAAAACACTATATTAGTTTTTTGTTTTTTTTCTATATTTATTGATATTTATAACTGTACAAAATGATATACATTAAGTAAATGTGTTGATAGTGAATACAATGACATGTAAATAACTTGTGAAGAACTACTCAATAGTAGCACTTCAATAAAATCTACACTAAGAGGTCCCTAGGCCATCTTCTTTTCAGACACCTCGGAGGATTATCAGGAATGGAGCGGGAAGCAAGTTGGGAGACTAGTAGATTGGAGTGCTTATGGAGCTTACTATGGAAGGATCGATATCTGGTCTGTGCTAAATTAGCAACATAAGAAACATTAAGATCTTTATGGATAGGTCTATTGGCCACAAAGTAAGGAGCATTGAGGATTTTTAAAAGGATTTTGGATTGTAAGGATTGGATACGAGATGAATTGGATGGTTTTATAGGGTCCCAAAGCTCAATTCCGTACGTCCAAATAGGTCTAATCACAGTCATGTAAATGAGTCTTTTGTAATTAATTGGGAGCTTTGAATGTTTTTCTAGTAAATGTTGAAGTAGTCTGTAACGACGGGCAGTTTCTTAGTCTTGTTGTGGATTCCAAGTTTTGAAGTTTGCCCAAGTGGAGTCCTAGCGGATCTGTTCAATAGGGATTAGTGAAATATCAATTAAGGATACTGTAGGACAGGATTTACTTTATTAAAAATATTGAATGAATGAAATAAAGCATATTTAAAAGTATTGCGCAGCAATTTTAAATTTATATTATTTTATACAAAAATAAAAATAATAATAAAAAAAATAAAGTCTGACAAATTATCCTTTAAATATCTGTCCGATCTAACGAAATAGTTTTTAGAGACGAAGATACAACTATATCAACCAAGTTAAGTGTACGTACGGTCATAATTTATTATCTCCAAGTATATATAAAATGGTCTAATGATTAGATAGACCTATGAAGCTAATATAAGCTGTTTTTATAAAATCAGTTCGAATTGTTTATTTATGAAGGGAGACCCGTCAAATCGTTTGATATATTCCTGACATAATGCAACCTTGCACATTAAATTATATTTCAGAAATCCTAATCCCGACAAATGACCCTTGACGCAGACAATGTATATAACTAGGTTAAACTTCATATTTGGACAGCGCTGTTCGTGACGGCCGCCAGGGCGACGACCTACTTCCCATAACTCCAAGGACCCGACTTTTCCCAGGCAATAAGCCATAATAATCAGTTATGTCAGAATTCACTTACCTCCAAGAGGGCTATCAAAAGCAGTGGGATTGGTGATTTTGAATAAACTCTTTTCATTTTATTATATACTGACAGACGAAATATTCCACTAAGTTAATTTTTCATTCTTTTTTGGCTATATACTTTAACCAGAGCACGTGAAATATGTTAGTATTATTAAAAATACTAATGAAATAAAAGAAAGTGCAGTTAACTCTTGTTAGCTCGAATATCAATGATAGCTCGGAATCTTCGATGCCTTGAATTATTTTCATCCTCTTGCAAAGACCTGTCTAACAAGAGGAGAACACACTCTCACGGTTCTTGTTGGCAATTTTTTTTTTTTTGGAGATTCCTGGTTAAAAAATATTAGACACGTATTTAGCCGTTCCGACCAATGGGCATAGAACCCGAGAAAAAAAAAAAAAAATAGCATTAAACTAATTTATTTTATATCTCGATTTTAAAAAATGATATCGGCATGATTCTTGCACCGACATTTTTATCATTGATTGCGGTTTTAAGGGAAAATACAACCGCTCCATAGATTGTGGTTTAGGTTAATTAAATTCTAAAAAAAATAATTAGATTTTCAAGCAAACCACCTCTATAGATTTCTTCACACGAAAATTGACGTCAGATTCAGCACTCTCAAAAACATTGAAAAACGTTTATTCAATAATCACAAAAAATACCATTTTTTTTTCGCCCTTTTCGAGAAAAATGAAATTTTTAAACCGATTATTGGTTACTATCCTTTAAATCGCCATTACTTTCTCACGCAATTCATTGGTCGGTATCGCTGGAAAGAGGAGACCCTCAGCTTTCTTTTAATGCATATTAATTCAAAATTCGATGAACAAAAACCTATTAAAGAAAATTGGAAAATCCGAAAAACAAGATCTTAGTGTTCCATATGTTGGTGATTTAGCCCACACCTGATATCTATCCTTTCATAGCAAACTCAACAACCATACAAATCCACTAGTATCTCAACTCCCTTCATATTCTATTCTAGATAACCCTCCGGAGGCTTCTTAAAATAAAATGGCATCTGGATCTTCTAATATAGAACATATTGAAGTGCTACAAAAGTGTAGTTGCTTTACAAGCAATTAACATTTTATTATGAGCGTTATGACTACAATTACTAGATGTATTTTTATTTTATTAGATATAGTAGTGAATTTCAATAAACAGCTAAAAAAAAAAAGTTAAAATTAATAAGACTTATTATACTTTTGTATTAGATCGGACATATCTCTCATGAATTTATTTCACATTAGACCTGTATCCTATCGAATGCAAGACTTAATAATCACAAGGGGCTGATATAAACCTCATTTATTTAAAATTTCGTAAATTTAAAATTGCTGCGCAATACTTTTAAATATTGCTTTATTTCATTCATTCAATATTTTTAATAAAGTAAATCCTGTCCTACAGTATCCTTAATTGATATTCCACTAATCCCAATTGAACAGATCCGCTAGGATTCCACTTGGACGAACTTCTAACTTGGAATCCACATACAAGACTAAAACGACAAGAAACTGCCCGTCGTTGCAGACTACTTCAACATTTACTAGACAAACGTTCGTAGCTCCCAATTAATTACAAAAGACTCATTTACATGACTGTGATTTGACCTATTTGGACGTACGGAATTGAGCTTTGGGACTCTATAAAACCATCCAATTCATCTCGTATCCAGTCCTTACAATCCAAAATCCTTCGAAAAATTCTCAATGCTCCTTACTTTGTGACCAATAAACTTATCCATAAAGATCTCAATGTTCCATATGTTTCTGATTTAGCCCAAGCCAGATACCTATCCTTCCATAGTAAGCTCCATAACCAATCCAATCCACTAGTCCCCCAACTTGCTTCCTCCTCCATCCCTGATAATCCTACGAGGCGTCTGAAAAGAAGATGGCCTAGGGACCTTTTAGTGTAGATTTTATTGAAGTGCTACTAGTGAGTAGTTCTTCACAAGTTATTTACATGCTATTGTATTCACTGTCAACACGTTTACTTGTGTATTATTTTGTAAAAATGTAAATATCAATAAATAAATTTAAAAAAATAAAATAAAAAAATACAAATGAAAGTTACAACCAAGAAAATTATGGAAATTTTTTTCTGTAAGTATATTTGTTTCTTATTTAAATAAAAAATATTTAAAAAACAGTCCCAAGAATACCGAGTGGAAATATTTAAAATTCTACTAAAACTACTCTGTTGTATTATCTTTTAGACTTTTTGAATTTGTTGGTACTAATGAAAATTTAAATATATTGTTAAAAGAAATACATAGGAATTTTATGTGATATTAACAGCTAATAGGATATAAAAAACCATATAATAAAAAAAATTGAGGATTTTAAGACGGATTTAAAATTTTAAAGAATAGATACGAGAAGAAAATGTAAAGATTGAGATATCGAAAACTATTCTCCAGTGATTGCTTTGCCCTTAGCATCAGTTATAGGAAGTGACACAAAAGATAAACACTTTGTCATGATGACTAGTTCTCACTTATTGTTACTTCTGATTGCAGCTAAGTACCGCACAACTACATGATTTAAGGTATTATCATCTTATTTATTATTTAAATGAGTAGAAAAGCATCTGTATTTCTATAGGAAATTGACAATTTTCCAATTACATGATGCGTTAGTACGCTACTTACGATTTAAATTAGTTATAATTCCTAATAATAAAGAGTATATTAACTCTAGTAATTTAAAACAAGTACTTTTTTGAGCTTTGTTATCGAGTATATTATAGACGTGAGTCAGTTTCCATTAGACACAGTCACAACGGCAAATTATACCATAAAGTCACTGTAACATCCTTACATATTATTACAGTTTTATTTTGTCTGTTAAACAGATAATTTCAATAGCTGTATTAATGTGATTTGCTGTGGGCGCTTTCATAATAACCTTAAAGACCTGAAACGTTGGCACGCATTAAAGTATTTCTACTTAGACGTGGTGTTCCTCTTTGACTGCATCCCTAATCACCTTCTCCTCCATTCATCAGTCAACTATACTTTTATCATTACGTAAAAGCATAATTAGGCATCCAATTTTTAATCTTAATCTATAATTTTGTAATCCCTATGGACAGAGGCTATAAAGAAACTCTTGCAGACAATGGACCGCATTATATGTGCTTACTACAAAAGACCCATAAATCGTATTTTCACATATAATATAAAAAAGCATTGGATTGACATTTTGATTTCATAATTTTTAAGATTTTATGTTATCGATTTCATCTATTTGGATTTCAATTTCTAACCATAAAAGTAGAAGACAGTGTGGCAAACTTCGTTTCTGCCATTCAACATTGTGAATTTTAAGTTTAATTATTGTAAAAAAGACTAAAACGGAAACTGCCAGTCGTTACAGACTACTTCAACATTTACTAGACAAACGTTCAAAGCTCCCAATTAATTACAAAAGACTCATATACATGACTATGATTAGACCTATTTGGACGTACGGAGTTGAGCTTTGGGGCTCACTAAATCCACAATCCAAAATCCTTCGAAAAAATCTAAATGCCCCTTATTCAATCCTTTTCCGCAATCCAAAACTCCTTCGAAAAATTACAATTACTTGGTCAGGACATAATATTCCTAAAAAGTGCCCCAAAACTAAAACGACAAGAAACTTACTTTGTCACCATGACTGTGAAGACCTATTTGGACTTATCCCCTAAACCATAAATATCTTTTCCAAATGTTCCACACCAATGTTCCATAAATATCTTAATGTTCCACATGTTGCTGATTAAGCCCACACCAGATACCTATCCTTTCATAGCAAGCTCCATAATCACTCAAATCCGTTAGTTTCTCAACTTGCTGAAACGAAGATGACGTAGATTTTTTATTGAAGTGCTACGAGTAAGTAGTTTTTCACAAGTTATATACATGAATTGTACTCACTATCAACACATTTACTTGCTGAATACATATTTTGTACTTTTGTAAATATCAATTAATGAAAAAAAAAATTGGTTCAGTATTTTTCGCTGTTAGTGATCAGAAACGAAAACTGGCTTGTCCTTTTATATAATAGTATAGATTTTTGAGAGATATCTCCGTCAAATACGAAACTGTAGTAAATCATATTATATTTATATAATAGATCCTTCTCTGATATTGTATTACTGATGAAATATTTATGGAATTTTACGAGAATGGTTGTTAATTATTTCACATACAAATGATAATTTTTGTAATTTTAATATAGCGAAAAAGAGGCGAAGATGCAGAAACAGTACTGGCCATATTTCTGTAAAGAAAGGCTTTAGTAAGAATGGCCTATCAAGAAAGAATGTGGAAATATTGGAATTAAATACGCAATATCTTGTATTAAGGGAAAAGGTCACAAGCCTATGTAATGTACGTACACTTATTGTTCATCAACAGTAACATTCCTATACGATTAGTTTTTAAGAATTCAATTAGCAATTTAGAACCTGTGTGGCAAAATTACTTTTTATAAACTCCATCTGAATTGATTTTACATGTTGAAATTCATTTAAAAAATTTCAAAATCGATATGAAATATTATGTATACTAACAGGCAAAACATTCCACCCAAATGATTTTTTTATATAAAAGTTTCCTTTATTTTAACATTTTACGTCCCCATATAATTTAACCAGGGTAAAGGAAACATATTAGAATTATTAAAAATATTAACTAAATAAAAGCAAGCAGTGTTTACGAAACATTTAAGTTGGGAAATTTTAAATAAATGTGAAATAGTATACTTTGGCATTACATGGGCATATCCCGCAAAAACGTTATTTAAAGCCCATACAAGACGAAATCATCGCAAATGGTGTCGATATTAAAATTTGTAATTAAAATTTCGTAACTTATTACGAAATATCGAAAAATTACTTCGTAATATGTTTTTTTTAAACGCTTAATTTATTTTTGGTTTTCCTAACATGTATCATACGACTTTTTAAAATATATGAAGATATAAATTTATAAAAAGAATGAAACTTATAGCCAAAAAATTGAAACAAAAATCCCCAGGATGAAATTCAGGTATTGTTTTTATTCTAAAAATAAATTTAAAAATCTTTGAAAAGCACTCACGAAAAAATCTTGTCGAAATATTAAAATTTCTTCTGATACTATTTTGATGTTTGATCTTTTAGACTTTTTGTTGGCACTAATGGAAATTAAAATATATTGGTTAAATAAAATTAGAGCGAATGTTTATCGAACTCAAATTAGTTACGAAAGTAAATATGATTTAATATGTTTTTCATTTAATTTAAAATTCCATTTAGGTTACTATTATTGTCTGCCGTTCTAAAGTGCTAGAAACAGAGATAAAAATTATACAATCAAACCTAATACATGCAGAGTAAAATAAAGACTCCCCATTATCCGGGGCTACCACGACCGAAACTGCGATGGTTAAGAGACAATAACGAATAGCCAAAACCAGCAAGTATAATTACAAGAACATATCCATATTAAAAAAAAAAAAAAATGTTTTTAGGTTTGCAGGATATCTGTGAAAATATTCATTACCAAAACCTAAGTCCATTTTCTTTTTTTTTTAAATTTTGTACAGCCAGTCGATAAAAGGTCATAATGAAATGGGAAAGAGAAATATTTTTTGTACGGCCGTTTTCAATGAGATTTGACTACTTTTTTTGAGAAAACCTTTCACCTTAATATAGTCTAGTAGAAACACTATTGAATAAAAATAAAATAAACTGGAAATAGGACTTGGCTGTTTTTGTAATTCCAAGCCTCATTCATATGCAATTACTCGTAATTATACAAAATAACACAATATATGAATTAAAAAATAATACAATATTATTTTAATGTACTGAATTTTATTTTATTTGTTATATTATGTTTAAAGGATCCATGAAATATTAATTTTTTTTTTTTTTTATGAATTTAAAACACACATGGTAAGATTTTCCTGGATTGCAAGCCATGGTGATGATGAATTTGAATGAAATTATTTTTGTAAAAGATGAATATATCATAATAGAAATAATTTATATTATAGACAAAGGATACTAACACAATCAAATTATACTTTAATGGTAATACAATAAAAAAATAAATCAATGGCAATGAGCTTTAAAAAATTATGACATTGTATTACTCATTAAATTTCAGTGCGTTTTCATTATCATCAACTATTCCGGTCAAAGACCTCGCCTGCTTCCGGGCGAAACTGTTTCGTCAAGCAGTGTCGATGCATATAAATATGGAATTATTTTAATCTAGAAAACCTACGGTAGACATAAATTTAATATAGAAAGGGAAAATAAACAACAAGCTTAAAGCCTTCGGTTAATTTCATCACCGCAGTGCTCCGACCTAAAACATGCATTGTACACAAAATGCGTGACCAAGTGCAAGTCTCAGAGAACATAATTTATGGCGGACTGACCCTTTAAGCCAGTGACTACAACACTGTGTAATTTCCAATGTACAAGGGCGATAGTTTGCGAAAGGTAGTCGATTAACTTCGTGCACTATGTTCTATGGCATTAACTTAAAACTAATAAATTGTACGGAGTAGGACAGCGGAATGATAGGAATGGTAAAGCGTGGTGACCCGATAAATTAAAAAAGTTGAAGATTTAACCTTTGATAAAAAAAATAATATTAAAAAAAATACATGTTTATTATACACAGACATACAAAACTTCCACACAACTGAAATATTCATTTCACCTAAAAAAAACATTACTTTTTTTAGAGTTTACGTCTCTATATACTTTAACCAGCAAATACAAAAGTATTCCGATTATTAAAAAAATAATTAAATAATAGCAAATAATATTTCGAATAAATACCAAGCAATTTATATAATAAGGTTTATAAAGCTTCGAATACATTCATTACGTCATGTATTCGATGTTGAATAGGTCTTTTGAAATAAATTATTTTTGATAAATTATTTTGAATAAATTCTTGAAGGATATGCCCTATTTAATGTAAAACTGTGATACAACATACTAATACAAATTTATTTAATTTTTTTTTTAGCAAAGAATATGTTTTACCGGTGAACTAATTAGCCAAAAGCGATACGTTTTTGGGGAACGCTAAGGCGCTACGCGTAATTTAATCGTTTGATATTATGACAGTAGGAAAATTTAAGAAGTTCAACTCTAGTTATACTTAATAACACTAGCTCACTAATAGCTGAGCTTCTTTTGACTTTGTTTCTGCTAATAGAAATTACAAAATCAATCCCTCTCGGCTCTTGTATATAGAAAATTACTCTTCTTAGAAAATAAGCAATACAATTATACAGGATAGAGGAAACAAATAAGGGCATATGCTGTCAGCAGGATTTAGTTATTAAATTATAAAATTTACCTCCAACAGAAATCTGAATCAGAGGTAAGCGAAAAAAATTTGTAAACATTTGAGCATTGACGGTCGAGGGAAAAATCCCTAAATCATGTTCCATTTTATCCTATCTTCAACCGGTAGCCTTAAAGAGGCCAGTTTTTTTAATACTTCTTGTTTTTATTTAATTAATGTTTTTAATAATCCTAATATGTTTTGATTGCCCTAGTTAAAGGACGCACTCACCTAAAGAAAAATAAATCTTTTAACCAAGATAATGAAAAGAAATTTGAGTGAAATTTTGGGTATTTTGTTATATTTAAATATGTTTTTAGAAATCTTAAATAAGAGGCAAACTCGTATCAGAAAGAATATGGTAGGGTTTTTTTTTTTTTTTTTTTAGTGTTTTCCTTCCAGCAGTAACCCTGTTGGAAGGTATTTTATTTATTTCTTCTGTACACATCATACTTGTACAAAGTATACAATGTACATGTAATTATTATTTTTGATTTGATTATAATTTTACATGTGTTGAAAGGTATAAAATACATAAAAATAAACAAGAAAAATAAAATAAAATAAAACAAAGAACAAGAAGTTATATGACATAGATAATTCAATAAAACCAGCAAAAAAAGTTATGTAGAAAATAGTTTATGAATATTTAGAGGTTTAGAGATATTTCATATTTATATCCTCTATTTTAATGATTGAATTTTTAAGAAATATTTGGAAATTTTCAAATAAATTGTTCATCAAACATTGACCATCCACCGGCCAATGTCCTAGTTTCTGTACTGTTTTTGTCTGTAGAATAGTTCTGTAGTCAGTGAGTAGTCTGCATTCATATATGAGGTGGTGTATATTTTGTTCTTTAGTGAAATCACCAGGACATAGGAAAGAATCTCTTATTTTAAATCGATAGAAATAACTATTTACTGCCGCATGTCCTGTGATTCCTTGTGTAATGTAAAAGTTAGTCCATGAGTTTGATTTAATGTAGGTCCGTAAGTCTGGAATGAAGTTACGAGTATGTAGATGTCTTCCCTTGTGTGTTGTGTTCCAACGTGTCTGCCACTGGTCTACTGCTTGTGTTTTTAGCATGTGTTTTAAGTGTTCTTTAGATATCATACTATATGATATAGGAAGGGAAGTATCCTTTGAAGCCTCTTTTGCAGCCTTGTCAGCAAATTCGTTTTCCGCTATCTCGGAATGCCCTTTTACCCACTTGAATGAAATTTGATTGTTATCGTCAGTTTGTATATGTCTTAGAAATGATCTTATTTTTTCAATGACGGGATTGTGACAATGTTTTTTATCATGTATAGAGTACATTGACTGTCCTTTAGTATTGTAATAGTTTTATCTTTTGTGCTCAAATTTTGAAAGTATTCTAGAGATTTAAGGATGGCGAATTGTTCTGCTTGATTATTGGTACATTCTGGGCCTAATTTATACTTTATTACATCTTCTAAAATTTTGTTTTTAAAAATGAGACTAGCACAGCCTACATATTTGCCATTCTTGCTTCCGTCAGTATATATCTCATAGTCTGTGGGGGTCAGTTAAGCATTCAGCAATACAAGGAAATTCTGCTGGGTGTAGCCAATCCTTGTAGTCGGTAGTATGTTCAAAGTTGTTAGATTTGAAATTTTTGTAGTCAGTGTTCATGGATTACAAATGGAATTTTCCTATGTAAATATTAGCTAATATACTGATGGGGATCATTTTGGCCAAGACAAAGTATGGTAGGGTTATTTGTAAAAGAATTTTCTAAATTTGTAAATAAAAGCTGTAATAAAAAATATATAAAAAACATTTGAAATTAAATTGTATATTTTATCATATGATTTACTATGATTATCATATATTTACTAGTTTTCTTGTGTAAGGTTTATTTAACCCTCAAAACGTATAATGTTTTTTCACAATTAAAAATGTAACACTTTGACATGCTTGTTTTTTGTTAGTGCTGCGCGGAACGAAAACTTGACAGTTTCCCGATTATAAATTAATTGGAAAATATGTTTTGTTATATATTTGTTGCTAAGATCTGCAGTTTAGTAGCTATATTGATTTGAATAAAAAAAAATTACGTTTTGCTTTTTTTTCTTTAAATTTCGGGGTGTTTTTGTTACGCCTATAGCTCTGTTGGAATTGCTCGGTTCAATTTTTTTTTTTTTTTACAATTGCTCGGAAAAAAAAATTGAATTTCCACATAAATGAATAACCTGCTATACGAAAACAGCCACAAATATAAGAATTATGTCAGTGTATATTATATAAAAATGGTAATTATGTAATAATTTATATTATTCGTTAATATAATAATTCATATTATTATTAATAAAATAATAATTTAATGATATTATTAATATAAGTGCACTTTTATTTTTATTTTTAATCAATCTAATCTAATTATTGGGTTGTTTCACATGAAATGTCCGTTTTCAAGGTAAAGGGATTTTTAGTAAAAATACAATATGAAAACAATATAATTTTATTCGAAGTATTTACCTTCTTTTTCTACACATTTTTCCCAACGTGACAACCACTTTTTTATCCCGGATTTGAAAAACTCTGAGCTTTGAAGTGAAACAAAATCTGAAAACGCACTTTTGATTTCAGCATCATTTGCAAAAATTTTTCCTCTGCAGAATTTGTCTAAATTCCTGAAAAGGTGATAATCTGTTGGAAACAAGTCGGGAGAATATGGTGGGTGCGGAAGAACTTCGTACCCCAGCTCTTTCAATTTATGCATGGTAAGTTTTGAAACGTGGGGTCTAGCGTTGTCGTGTAGGAGTATAGGGCCCTTCCGATTTACCAATCCAGGTTGTTTTTTCAATAATTTTTCGTGCATTTAGCCAATTTCATTGCAGTAGGTTGTAGAGGTAATGGTCTCACCTCTGGGCAAAAAGGAATAATGTATGATTCCAGCCATGGACCACCATACTGTAACCATCAATTTTTTCGGGTTCAAATTTGGTTTTGGCATTTGTCCTGGGCTTTCGTCGATGTCTAACCACTGCCCTGACCGACGCTGATTGTCATAAAAAAACTAAAAAATGTTTAAACTCATAAAAAAATATTACACGAAAATCGCGTGTTTCCATGTTCATATTTGAAGGTATACTAAAGAGTGTGTAATTGATTGGGAAGCTAATGTTTATAAAAGAAAAGTAGAGGATTAGTAACTGCTTGATTATGATATGTGAACTTTGGAAGTAAACAACAGAGACTCGCAAAATCCTCTATGTATTTCAAATATTATAAAATCGGACATTTCATGTGAAACAACCCAATACAAATATTTTTTAAATTCTAATTCTCTTTCTGTTTATTTTTTTCTCATACAATAATTGCCGCATTATTTCTCCATATAATAAAATTCCATTAATGTCATTAATTTAAAAAAAAAAATTAATGGGTAACCAGAACGTTAGCTAAACACATCCGGTTTATGTTGACCTATTTTAGTTAGATCTGTTTGAGAGATAAACCAGACTTGCTTAGGTTATGTTGCAACGTGTTATAGTGATAACATTTTCTAATATCTCTTAAACTATAACTTAATATTTTGAAAAAATTAAATAACTTTTAATCAGAATAAAATATGACCACATCGCTAGGAAATAAACAGGAAACTGTTACATATCTTTGGTAACCCTCATTGTTTCACCGCCATATATAAAGATCTAGTTTCTAAGATATTACTAGCCGTAACTGTTTGTTTTCTGTCTTTTAAAAACTTTCTAATTGTTATTAATATATTATTTTATTTATAGTTTTTTATAGGTTTCAGAATACCCTATAAAAAAATAATATTAAAATAACGAAATGTACTTTAGTGAAAGCAATTTTTTCTTAGCCTTCAATTGTTTTGTATACATGAAATCATTGATTGTAAAAGAAGTGGGGAATAACTCAAAACAAAATAACAAAGAAAATTAAATTAAGAAGAAAAAACTTGGAAATCAAACGCAACAACAGTATAATAGGTTTAAATAATAAAAACACAATTTCTCCCTTATTGGGAAAAACAATGTCTATCTATTGGGTTGTCACATATAAAATGTCCGATTTTTCTTTGTGACAAGCGTTGTCTGTTGATTCCTAGCAAATTATTTACTATCTATAATAAGCACTTATTAATCTTCTATTTGTAAACTGTGTTTGTTTTTTTTTCCCAAGTAGGCATACAGATTATAGTATAATTTTAACCGCGGCCATAGAAACACACAATTTCCGAACTATTTTTTTTTCGGTCATTCCGCTGCCCAGGCAGTAAGAAATATTTATTATGCGTTTAGTGAAGGAAATGCTAATAAAAGAACCATCCATCGTTGGTTTACAAAATTTTCCTCAGGAGATACGACATTAGAAAATCTGCTCCGTGGACAGGAAAAACAATTGATTCAACATCTTACTGCCAAGAAATTGACCAAATGCATCAATATTTGACCAAGCAACAGCCGGTACTCGTAAACAGAAAAGAACCTATGCTTTTTCATGATAACGCCCGGCCTCATGTTTCAATACAGACAGTGAATAAATTAAAGGGGTTGGGCTATGAAGTCTTACCACATCCCCCATATTCCCCTGATCTATCCCCTACAGAACACCTTTTTTCGGTGCTTGGACTACATTTTGCGAGGAAAATTGCTTACCAATGATTTAGACATTAAAAATGCATTTTCTTAATTCCTTTCATCACGTGACTCAACGTTTATCAAATCTGGGATAGAAAACTTGGTAAGCCGTTGGCAGAAGTGTATCGAAAATGTTGGTAAATACTTTGAATAAAAAAAATGTTAGATTTGATCTCAAATTTTTATTTTCTTCCTGGTTGTAAAAACGGTCATTTCATGTGTGACAACCCAATGTAATCTACTGCTTTTCCCGATTTTCATTTTAAATTGAAAGGATGAACTTACTTCAATGAATAATTAAATTGAATTAACAATTAATTATTATTCGAAATAAGCAAAGTTGGGGGGGGTCTCAAACTTGACTTTTTTCAGTCGCACTAGCATAGCTCCTAAACGATAGGTCCCACCGACAAATGTTATATAACAAAAAACTATTATCTATTAAATTTCTAATCCGGAAACTGTCTAAAAACTTTCGAACCGAGTAAGAATAAAAGATCTAGCGTTTGTCAAAATATTACATTTTTGGGTGTGAAAAAACCTTACAACAGAAAAGTATAAAACCCCAGCCAAAATACATATCCATTTCAAAAATGAGATAATTAATAAGATAATATGCAGAACTATAAATAGAAATCTCTCAAAACTGTATTTGTTTAGATTGATTACGTGAAATAATTTTTGGGTGATTTTATGATGTAAATTTATTTTTATATACTTAACACGGTTTTAAAATTTATAATAGTCCATGAATTGATGTTTTCTAATTTTTCATAGACTATAAATTTGCAAAAGATATAAAAATAAGATATCAAATAACAAAGAACTAATTTCCTCTTAAATTAGATTAGGTTTAATGAGTTTTAAATGTAATATAATTTTAGAGTCTGTAAAACGATCGTTAAAAGACTAATTCTACATCTTCTGATTATGATCCGTCTCTAAAAATAAGCAATGAATTATTTGTGATGATCACGGAATATTTTATAGGAGCATCGTGATATTTTGCTGTTGACTATATAATAACAATTATTTCGTGGCAGTTCAGAACGCCTACTCTGGTTAAGACTGGACGGCAACCTATTACAAATATATCAAATGAATACGAAGTTCGAATGTTTTTTTAGTTTATATGTACATGGTAATTATGTAAGTCTTTGAAGCCGATTTATAAACTTTTAGATTAATACAGTTTAGATGTTCTTCTGAGTGTATTTATGTATCCTAAGGTTGTTAAATAAATAAAATAAGGTTTAATAGATTTACAGCATAATGTACATAGTTACAAATAATAAAGCTTTATTAAATTTTCAATAAACATGATAAGAATAGTGTAGTTGACTATAAGAAATATAAGAAAAGGGTCTAGGATACATCTCAGAACACCTTATTCTTTTATATCAACGTTTTTATCCGTAAAACAATTCATAATGGTAACCCTAGGAACAATTTTTATTTTATGTACTGCTTCTTTAAGTTTTACTTTATTTTTTCATAAACTTTCGTTTATTGCGTTAATAATAGCAAACTAATAAGTAACTTACCAAATAATCAATGACGGATAAGGGGTAGAACTACTCACAGAGAAACTAATGGAACTTAATCATTAATCGAAATATAATTTAGCATAAAATATTTCTTGAGTCTGAAATTATATTCTTCAGAATTCTGAAATTATACTCTTCACAGAGAATTTTTTTTTTTTTAAAACATTTCATAGCAAGAAAGCATATAGACAGCATGGCTAAAAACCTGAACTGAGAAAAGTACTTCAGCCATCAACTGGCTAGATTAGAAACTTAATATTCTATTAATTAATTACTAAATTATTTATATTTTATTATTATTAAATAAGTAAATACTAGTATAAGTTACAGCTATTGTTCAGGCGTGTCAGGTTTGTCAATGATTTGGATTCATACAGTTTTTTAATGATACAATCAATTTTTTTTATTGTTTCATCGTATCAATAGTTCCTAAATAAATGTTTATTTAATGTCGTTGTCAGACTAATAATCGTCGATGCATTCCATTCCATGAGGACATCAGGGGCATATAGGAGAATATTTCCGAAGAGTCAGGAAATAAAATTATCGTTTGGGATATGAACAAAGAAAGCCAGTAGTTGGCAATGGACTTGAAAAGTTGAAGCCATTATAGGAACAACAGATGATAATGGCAGCCAAACCACTTCCTCATCACAGGTTACATAATCGCAACACTTAGCACTACCCTTGTTGATTTAGCTCTCCTAGCTATGCATTATAGTTTTGTTGTAGTTTCTGAGAAGATGAGCCGAAGAAAGTGTTAACGGTTATATGAAATTATCGCACCTCCAAATAGGATATGTTTTTGGCTTTTTGATTGTGGTTTGTGAAATTATAATAATTTAAAACCCTCTTTACCATTCTAAGGGAATTCAGTGGGAAGCACGTGATTATAAAAAAATGGGATGTTTTGATACTGATGGATATAGGATGAAACCCCAGAGGAGCGAAGATCCGATAAGAAAATATTAGTTGAATGCGTACCGCTGCACCGCTTAGTAGTTATGTATAATTCAGAAAAGTAACTCCTAAAACAGACAAATGATTCAAACGGCAGTTTCAACTTATTATTAATCGCAAAATGCTGCAGCATTCATAAGTGAATGCTGGTTGCTTTATAAAGACAGCTCTCCTCATTAGGGTTAAAATAGTTGGTAATCTATCTATAACTGTTCTTCCTCTCTATTCATATGCACATGAAGCAATTTTAACAATGCTTAATACTATATTTATGATTCGAATTTTGGAAACCAAAACACATAATAGAAAAATAAAAGAAGCAATATACATTAATAAAACAATAAATAATGCAATAAACTACAAAACAGACACAGATAAAATAGGATCCATATATGCTAGTATAATTAATGAATTAATAATATAAGATTGGCCAACTTAGTACTAAAAACAACTGTAGAAATTAGGATTGACCCTTGTACCCATAAGGTAGATAATTATTCTATTGACTATGTAAAAGAGAAACAGACACGGTGTGTTAACACCAAGAAATCATTTTAAAGGTAATTTATAATATATACATTGTGATAGATAGAAATATGAATAGTATTGTTTAGATGTTGAAAATATAGTGTGATTATAATAAATTGTTATTATTATTGTTGTTATTGTTGCCTACCTTGAACTGATAGTGAATACATCGCTCCTCAATTACAATTTGGTTTCAAGTGTTTATAGTTGTTAGTTTGTAATGTTTTTTTTACATACATAAAGATTAATAGCTTTATTTTAATACTGTGAAGTTTCATTAAATTCTATGCAGCCGTTTTTCTAAAAATTGTGAGTTTTTTATAACAGAGTTAGCAGTGGCTAGGAGTGTGCGGTGAGTGGTGGGGAGATTGCTTTGTTGTTATAGAACGTTTATTGTTGATGTTTACAATTTGATGGGCATTTAAATGTTGCAGTGAGTTTATTGAGGACAGTTATTTTATAACATATTTATAATTTGTAAAATATTATTAACCCATTGATTGACAATTCAGAATATATTTATTTTAATGCCTAAATCAATAAAAGATTTTTTATCAGTAAAACCTGAGACACCGAATAAGTCAAAGATAGAAAGAATCAAGAGGTCACGTTCATCACCAGAATTTTCGGAGGATACCGTAAAGTTTAAAAAAACAAATTTTGTCAGGAGTTTAGAACAAGAGATGGGAGGCGAACAGGAAGTTGGTAAAATGACAATGAAAGATCTATTAGCACAGTTTAGTGCATTGATAGATTCGAAAGAGTTAGCAAGAAAAGAAGATATTTTTGAACTAAAATTACAAGTTGAAGATTTGCAGAATGAGAATAAGAATCTAAAAGTTGCGATGGAAGATTTAAGAACTAAGAATGAAGTACTAGAAAATCGAATAGAATATTTGGAAAACTACACCAAGAGGAATAATTTATTATTTTTTGGACTTGACTCTTTGAATGGATCAAATCATGATAAAATAATAAAATTTTGTTGTGATGTCTTGGGAGTTGAAATATCACTTAGTGATATTGTTAGTATTGTCAGTTTTGGGTTGCCCAATAAATTGAAGAAACTAATTAAGGTAACTTTTGCTAATAATTATCTTACTGGGATGATTCTGAGAAATACCAAAAAACTGAAGGGGACTGGTTTTTATATTAATAAAGATTTTTCGTATGCAGTTAGACAGCGGAGGAGAATGCTTTTCCAATTTCGTAAGGAAATATACCAAAAAGATAAAAATAAAAGGGTATTTATCAAAAATGATACTTTATTTATGGATGATAAAGCATATTACTGGGACACTAAGGAAAATTGTGTAAAAGAAAGAGTGTCAAGACATTCAAGATCGAAAACACAGTCTCAAAGAGGAGAAGACTGCTCTAGTTCTAAACCGGATGCTTCAACACCCACAGAAGTAAATGAGAACAAATAGCAGGTAACGGCTGTCTGTCAAACTAAATTAAAAAATAGTTACTCTAGTATAAGTTTCAAAAATTTGAATATTTTAAGTTATAACATTTGTGGCCTTAGAAATAAAATTAAAGATAAGTTTTTCCTTGATTTTTTAAATAATTATGATATATTTTGTTTGTTAGAAACATTTATTGAAGAAAGTCATGAAGTGGTTTTCTCAAATTATTTTCAAAATTATAAACTATTATGGGTCTCAGCCACTAGAATGGCAAAATTTGGAAGGGCGGTGGGTGGTATATTGATTTGTTGTCGAACCGAATTAATAACTAAAGGTATTTGTAAATTTGTAGCTATAAATAATGTTGATTTACTTCAGATTAAGGTAAGCTCAAAATTTTGTTTGCATGTATTACCAATTTATTGGGGCCAAGTAGATGGAAAGAAAATTTTCGTTTGCTTGAGACTCTTGTAAATAATAATAATGACTTGCAGTTTCTATTGTTAGGAGATTGGAATGGTAGATTGGGTGATGGTCAGGCTATTGAGGAAAATACATTGGATCTCGGATGTTTCTCAGAATCTAGATGCTCTAAAGATAATATTGTAAATTCAGAAGGAAAATTAATTTTGGATTTTTGTGATGATCATGGGTTTTTTTGATTTTAAATGGGAGATCTCCAAGCGACATGTTGGGGGAATTTACATATCTGGGCCCTAGGGGTAGCTCAGTCATAGACTTTGCTTTTATATCTGTTAGCAGTATCAAGTTAGTTAAAGATTTCTCTGTAAGAAACGTAATTTGGTCAGATCATATGGCAATTGATGTCATTGTACAACTAGAACTAGAAGGAAGGAAAGAAGATCTTGTGCCGAATAATAGAAAACTAATTTGGAACGTTTCTAAATGCATCGAATATAAGAATAATCTAGAAAAGAGAATTGAAACGTGTGAAAATATAGATTTGGAGGACCTGAAAGAGATAATAAGAGATAGTGCTAAGTGTATGCAGAGTTATGACAAACCATTCGAATCACTCCAACCTTGGTTTGATCGTCATTGTTTTAAAAAGAGATCCAGAGTATTTGGGTTATTAAATCTTTTCAGGAAAACTAGAGCAAAGATTGTACAGGAGAAATATATAACGGAGAGGAGAAAATATTTTGACCTTTGTGAACAGAAGCGTAAGAGCTATTATCTGAATGTGGCCAATGCAATTAAAAATTCTAAAAATTCGAGTGAATTTTGGACTCTGGTGAATAAGTTTAAAAAGAGAGGTTATAAATGTGGAGATAATATTGAAATGAATGTTTGGGTCAATCATTTTAGTGAGCTTTTTAATCCTAGTCAAACTGTATCTCATACCCATTATGCTGCTCCATTACAGGAAGACGTTAATCTTGACTGTCCTTTCAATATCAATGAACTCCTTTCCACCTTGGATAAATTTAAAAATGGTAAAGCACCTGGTCTGGATGGTATTATGTATGAGTTCTACAAGTTTGCTCCTAAAACATTCCTAGAACTGCTGCTAGAACTGATTAATAATTATTTTAATAAAGGGTCCATTCCCGATAGCATGAACGAGGCTGTTGTACTACCATTGTTTAAGAAAGGAGACCCAAATCAGGCTAGTAACTATAGAGGAATAGTGTTACAGGATACCATTAAAAAAGTCTATACGAGTTTACTAGCTGGAAGGCTAAAGTCGTGGGTAAAAGAGAAAAAGCTGTTATGTGAGGAGCAGGCTGGATTTAGGGAAGGTTATTCTACAATGGATAATATTTTTGTCCTTACTAACTTGATTCAATTGAAATGGAATGAAGGAATCAAGAAAATCTATTGCTTCTTTATAGATTTCAAATCGGCCTTTGATTCAGTGGATAGGCATGCTCTCCTGTTTAAACTGTCACAATTGGGGGTTTCAACAAAATTTATCAGAGCTATTGCAAGTCTATATTCTAGCACCAACTTGTCAGTGTGCAGTAAACGTGGCCGATCAACAACTTTTCCAACAATATCTGGAGTCCAGCAAGGTTGCAACTTAAGCCCTCTATTATTTACCTTATTTGTAAATGATATTAAGGATTGCCTGAGCGGAGGAATATGGTTTAGAGGGTACAGAATAAAACTCCTACTATTTGCAGACGATATAGTGTTTTTTTTTTTCCGATAATGCCTCGGGTTTGCAAAACATGATAAAAGAGCTTGAACAGTATGTTAAAGAGTGGAATTTGTTAGTGAATTTATCCAAGTCAAATATCATGGTTTTTAGGAAAAGCGGAGGAAAGCTTAGTGAGCGTGACTCTTGGATATTTAATAAACAACCAGTCAAGGTAGTCAACCGATATAAGTATTTAGGGATTACATTGTCTCCAAGTTTGACGCTCACTGATCACTTTAATCAAACGGCTCGCCATGCTTTGCTTGGTCTTAATAGTATTTGGAATAATTTATTTCTGACAAAACATATTCCTCTTTCAGCAAAAAATGAAGTTTTTAAGTCTGTAACCAGATCAATTCTTACATATGGGAGTCAGGTTTGGGGCTATCGATATGCTGATAAAATAGAAGGTGTCCAGAGGACTTTCATTAAAAAAATATTTAAATTGCCAAAAAATACTCCAAATTACATGATATACTTAGAAGCCAAAATTTCACCAATTCATGTTTTTACCTTTCAATTACAATATAAATACATATTAAAGACCCTAGATCTAGATGGAGGTCGTTTAAACGAAATTGGTTGCTGAAGAAGTGATCAAAAGAAAACTATTATGGTTTAAGGAATGGATAAATTGGTCCGAGAAAGTCAAAAGCAACTTTAACACATCTTTCAATACTGCAGAACAATTGGGGAAAGATTTAAAAGTCTTGAAAGCTAGCCTAATTATCTATTATGAAACGTGTTATAGGGAAAGAGCTTTAAACGGCCAATATCACCAAATCTATAAACAACTATCTTTTGACATTGATTATATTAATTCAAATTTACCAATATCTGATATAGGAGTCATAATTAAAATTAGAGGCGAACTGCTCAACTTGAACTACAGACCATTCATCCAGGGGCAAAATTACATTTGTTCTATGTGTAATATTGGAGAAAATGAAGATGTATTCCATTATTTAGGACGATGTAAAGTCTTAGAGGGAATGAGGAAAAAATATTTCGGTGTAGTTACTATGACTGAAATTGATATGGTCAAATACCTAAATGGTGAAGACTGGGCAGCTCTAGTGAGTTACTTGAAAGAAGCCTATTTCTACCGTTCCTTTCTTGTTCAAAATTTTAATTATTAATAACCTGATAATTTTTTGGATGTCATTGATTGATAGTATATGTTATAAATAAAAATGATAATAATTAGATATTATTGAATTGTATAATAATGGGTATTATAGATATTGTTATAGGATATATGATAATTATGATATTGTTGTGTAAGATATAATTAATGATAAATAATTGATTATATAATAGGTAATTAGATTGTATTGTATTTTTTTTTTTTTTTTTTTGGATTGTATTGTTTGTGAATAGATTATTTAATAAATCAATAAATATTTACATATTTAAAAATAAATAAACAATAATGATATAAAATCATTTTCAAATTAAAAGCGCTCCTGACAGACAGCCGTAGCTATGTCAGTAACATTACTTTGAACACTTTTGTAAATACAAAATTCTGTAAATATTATTAATAAAAGTATTTTCTATCTATCTATCTATCTAGTTGGTAATCTATCTATAACTGTTCTTCCTCTCTATTCATATGCACATGAAGCAATTTTAACAATGCTTAATACTATATTTATGATTCGAATTTTGGAAACCAAAACACATAATAGAAAAATAAAAGAAGCAATATACATTAATAAAACAATAAATAATGCAATAAACTACAAAACAGACACAGATAAAATAGGATCCATATATGCTAGTATAATTAATGAATTAATAATATAAGATTGGCCAACTTAGTACTAAAAACAACTGTAGAAATTAGGATTGACCCTTGTACCCATAAGGTAGATAATTATTCTATTGACTATGTAAAAGAGAAACAGACACGGTGTGTTAACACCAAGAAATCATTTTAAAGGTAATTTATAATATATACATTGTGATAGATAGAAATATGAATAGTATTGTTTAGATGTTGAAAATATAGTGTGATTATAATAAATTGTTAAATACTGTTTTCAGTCTGATAATGGGACCTTGTTTCCCGAAACATGTCACTAGTTTATACTTTTAATAAAGAGGAGTTTAAATGCTGTTTATTATACTATTATTGATCAATAAAAGTAACTCCTTCATTGAAGAACTTATTATATATATAAAGTTATATTCAAGTTATGTAGTATAAATTAAAATAAATAATAAGAATCCACTGAAATAATTTTTTTTTTATATTTATTGATTTTCAGGTAGTGTAATTTCCCATAAATAAATTTAAAATTGATCAATAATTGTTGATAATTAATTGATAATTGTTTTTTGTTTCAGGTAAGTGCTCGTTCAATGCCCAGGAGTATCTTAATAAATATTGTAAGTACCGACAACTTGTGTTTTCTTTAAAGTAAATATTCTAAATATTTAACATTGAATAGTTCTGTTATTAACTTAACGGAGAAGCAGGATATCCACACCAACAATAAGCTGGTTTCCACAAGATAGATGTGAGATTAGTGACGGTATTAGTTGATGTAACGAGAACTTGAATGACTTAAATAGACGTGCTACCTGTTAACTACTGGATCCCAAGTTAAAGAACTATCCGCGCTTTAAACTGGCAATCAGAAAGAGATTATTCGATATTTACTCTACCACGGCAAGGTGGTATATTCTTACCATTCAGTTGTAGTAAATATCTTTTTGATGAGGCCGTAGTAATGATACCCAATCGCCTTGAATCATAAACTTCGTTTAAGCCTTTAATACTGTTTTAATGGCTTATTATTTTATATATCACTTTAAAACAGAACATTACTCAACGCGGTATAATAATTATTAAGCCATAAAATTCAGTTTAGAAGGAAAATATATTGGAATTATTCAGAAAAAAAGTTGTAGTTTAGTATTAATTATCAATTATCAATTTTGTATCGCTTCTATTTCTATTTTAATTAAATTCTATTGCTATTCTTTCGCTATTATATTGCTATTCAAAGACTAGATTCAAATTTTAAACATTCATCATCAGTTTTAAAAAATTCTAAATATCATCACTTTGAAACACGTATTATATGTTTATTCCAACTTCGCTATTCATATCAATAAACATAAAAAATATTTATTTAATATTTTATATAAAAACCATAGAAATACATAAATAAATAAAAAACATTCAACAAATACCCGGGAGTGAAACCAATACATCACGTAGAAACTAGTCTAAAATTAAAAATGAATCATTATAAAAAATAAAATCGTTTCAAATCAATCCAGCTTTTGGTTTCGATGATCAAATAAATATTTTTAAATTTTTCTCCAGCAACAACTGAAAAAACTGACTAATCATAGGGAAAACCTAAGGAATCTTCTATTTAGTTACCCCACTCTCATTTTTCTATTACATCCTTGATACACTAAATGACTTCAAAAAGCTCTTCTGTTTATTGCCTCTTTAGATGAGTTCTTTTCTTATACTTTAAAATTAATATATATATAATATGTTTATCGAAGTGATGATGTTTTGAATTTTTCGTATGTTTTAAAAGGGATAATAAATGCGTAACACTCTAAAAGAGCCTTTAAATTAAAAAAATTAAAAAATATAATATAAGTGGGAAATAATTCATAAATCCTAATTGTATTCATCCTTCTATAACATCATGCGTACCGGCGGTACTAATTATTGTTCCTTTGGCGATGCTTTAATCTTATTTTATATAATCTACATTTATAGTTTAATATTTTATTCATTAATAAATACTGAACTAAATAAAATGAAATAAAAAAAAAAAAAGAAAATAAAAAAAAAAAAAAAAAATAAATAAAAAAAAAAAAAGACCATCTTTAGAATTATTTATCAAATCAAGAGACCTATACACCTTAGCTAATAGTTACAATCAGAACTATTCACCTTCTTCACGAAATATTAGAAAGTGAAGATATAACAAGAGAATACAATCCGTCTTTAAACATCATCACTGTCTTTATTTTATTATTAATTAATATTATTGTAAACAAAAAAAAAAAATGATTAATATGTGCTTTATAGAAATGTTAGATACTAATGTTGCTTTTGGCTGCCCGAAATAATGATTAAAATGAACAACTTTAAAGAAACAATAAAATTCAACGCAAGGGAGAGTTGTATGTAATAGTATAGTAGGCCTCTTAGTAACCTTGACTTTGAAAAAAAATTATTATCTTAGAAAAATACTATTAATTGCCCAAGTAACATTTTTAACATTATTATTAATGAAAGTAACATAAGAAGAAAACAACTCTTGGTCGAATTTTTATCACAATTATCTATACCATGGTTTTTTGGAGGAACACAACTGGAAATGGTTCTTGATATATTCAGTACAGGAAAAAAAAAATCGTGCTAAAACCCTCAAAATGTCATACTAGAGAATAACAGGTCCGTTACAAGAGAAAACCATTGTTGCTTTTCACTATTTTTCACTCTCTCAATTTTCCCAAATTTCCCCACAATTTTCTTTTTAAATAACTTTGAAAGTCCTGTATGTTACATTAATAAGACCGCCTGATTAATTGACAGTTATAACTGACTTTATTCTAAGATTGGTAAAATGCGAGTTAACCGATTCATATCTCATTGGCTTGATATATGTCAGTATAATAATAATAATAATTATATAAAAAAGTTTTATTTTTACCACCTTAATCGCAATATTTCTCGGAAGAAAGTATTATATATCTTTTTTTTTTAGTATATACCGTATAGAGTATATTTGTCTCGTTTTTTTAACATTTCTCGTCAGTTTATCACCTGCTCTAAAATAATGATTTAAATGTCTTAAAAATACACTTAAACATAAAAATAATTTTATAATGAAAATTCATAGCATCAAATCCTCCGAAGGAGAGTATATCAATTATTAGTTCAAAAGGCAGGTTGAATGATCGGTTCTTTACCAAGGGCACAGCCAGAAAAGGTTAAAAGAAAAAGTAATTCAAATGACTTTGAGAATTTCACTGCAAAGAGTTCCTCTGTTCCAAAAGAACTTCCGGTTTTAGAGATTAGCTTGCTTTAGAATTGAAAAAAATAATAATGAGTTCTTAACGACTTCCTCAATTGTACAGCGGCATTCGTCCCGTTTACAAAAATTAAGATTTAAATTATGCGGGGATTTCATCAAAAATATTTTGAAACATAATATAAACATATTCATATATGTAAGTAATTATCTCCGATTTATTCTTAATATGATAAAACGGATTTTATCCGATGACCTGTTGTTCATCTACAAACACTTTACATATTAAAATTATATTCCCATTTTTGAAGGTGTGGTTACAATGTTTAAAAATTAATAATAATAGAATAACTATACACTTATTTTAAAATAATTTAGAAATACCTAATACTTTTCGAAAATGTTTGTGTTTATATTATTTAATTTAAAAATCGAACAGTAAATCTTTAATAGAGGAGTATTTTATGATAATCAATTTATAAATGTTACAGCCGAATTCGTATCTTAAGAAATATTAAGCAATTTTAATTAAGCAATTTAATTTTGTAATAAGTAAAAATTAAACGGCTTTAGTTTATTTTATTTTTGAGTAATACGTAATTTTCCACCTCTCTAGTAATAGGCCACCGGGGTTTCCGAACCAGGCAAATCTTCCCTATATATATATCGCGATGTGATTCATATAGTAACTATAATCATTTCTTTTCATTTTTATTGACAAAGTAATTTTTCATGTACTAGATCAAAATAAAATCTTTGACAATTCGCTACAGGAAAATAAATAAGTAAGATTACAATTTTTATCTGCCGAAGTAGTTTGATACTTCTGAAATTATAAAAAAATATAATTCTCAGTTGTTATATAACGCAAGGTCTTTATAAATTTTTATATATTTCAACAGGAAAAATAATAAATAAAAATAAAATATATTTTTTTCACTGGAAGTAACCGCAATTAACTATGAACCTTCAGGAAGTTCAGTTGTAACTAATACTAAGAGGAGTATTAATTATAGTGTATAGCTCGCTGAGCGGAAGGCACTGGACTTTCCGGGATCAGGTTCGAGTCCATTTGTGGAATAAAATTTATTTTTATTTCAGTCGTGAACCTACTCAGGGGGTCAAGAGATCTTCCTGGGGCATTCTCAGCCTCTCAGAATCCGAGGTCTTTTGTTTGTTATACTACAAAAAAAGCAGTATATCTTGCTGGTGAAAAAAATTGTATAATCTTTGGTTAGCCTTCAGGTTTTGTGACATAACATTGATTATCGTTTTGGTTTTCAAAAATTAAATTCAAAGTATAACCTTATTTATCTTTGTAATGATAATTGTACTATTAAGACATATTCTCCTTATATCACCGCAGTATATTTATTAATACTAAACTAAAAACAAATATTTATACTTTGAAATCTTAGGTAGAGTGGCATCTTGGGGTACCCAATTATGATATAGTTGTCTCTCCTACTTTGGCCCGTTACCGGCAATACCCGGGAAAAAACTTTCAAAGAAGGGGATCAAAAATTAAAAAAAAAAAAATCTATGATTAGATGGGATGGATATATTCCTCTTAGATCATATTTAACTATGGAATCCAGAGAATAATAAGATATATTTTTGGAGGAGCTTGTAGTGGAGGAAGAAATCCTTAAAGTAAGAACCCTTCGATGCCATTTTAGACTCTTAGCACCTTAGATCAATACAGATAAAGTTAATATCCTTATAATACAAATAATGTTTGAATAATGTAAATTGTGTGATGCCCCATGAGATCAAGTCTAATATAATCCGATCTACTAATTACTTGAAGAACATGATGGTAGAAGGATCATCAAAATTATAATGTAATTAAATAAAAATTCGAAATGAAATGAAAAATAAACCATATTCCGGGACTTACTATCCCCTAAGAATAACAATAATGCACAATTACAGGTACAATTGTCTGGCTGCATTATTTACAAGTTGAATGCATCAATAATCATGACATATATTGTCGACATGAAAAATAAAAATAAAAAATAATGATCTTAATAACAATAAACTACAATCGTATATATAAAGATGAAATAATTCTAAATATATATTTACATAATTATTTACATATTTGCGGAAGATTGATTATGTAAAATGTCTAAGAATAAATTATTTCTAAAGGAAGTTATGGAAGCTGCTTTACGAATGGAAGTGGGTAGGGAATTCCAGAAGGAGGTAGCACGAATGATGAAGGATTTTTTAAAGGAAGCACTTTTACGTGAGAGGGTATACAGGTTAAATAGTTGGGATCCAGTGCTTAGAAGGTAGATAGAAGAACACCGAGTTAATAGCTCATGAATATCGAAAGGTTTCTGAGATTGGAATAGGAAAGTACCCAGAAAGTATTGCCGTCGGAATTCAGGAAAAAGCCACCCAAGCTCAGAATAACGGCAAGTAATATGTGACCGCCTGGGGATCCCGAAGATGAATCTAATTAACGATTACATTAATGAGATGATTACATCTGAATTCGAGGAAAGAACAAAATATATGTTAAATATACAGCATGTACCGGAATAAGCCACTTGATTCTCACTCCACCATTAAGTTGGACAGTTCCGAAGTCTACTGTCGTCTCTAACTATTTACGGACCGTGTTGGGCAGTCCAGGCCAAGGACCATGTCTCCCTCGGAAGGAATGCTCCTTGCCGTTCTCTGTGAAGGCATTCCTTACAGCTCTAGGAAGTCTAAGCTTCTTGTAGGAAAAACTAATTGAGTTTCATTAATTACGCTGTAATGGTATTAATGCTATTAATCTCTAGTCTTAAGAAGGAACCGCCATGGGGTGAGGACTGAGCGGGTACGTTCTCCCTGAGGCCTTGGTATAGCCGTTACACTTGATTCCGGGTGTAATGTCATTACTCCTCGGTGTCTTTTTTTTCATTGATTCCTTTAGTGCGTCTCCTGTGAAGCCTTCAAGGATTTTCTCAACGAAGAGTTGTTTCGAAGAATAGTACAAGATTTAAAACAATAGATTTCAACAATTTGCAAACAGCTCTCCGAAAATTTAGCTGTTTATAAAAAAAAAAAATTGATCTATGAATGTACATCTACAGTAGAGTGTCGAAAATCCGAACCAACTGGGACCATAGGTAGTTCGGGTTTGCGAGCATAACCAGCTTAAACCCATAATTAAAAATAGAGTTCTGGAATACAGTACAAGAAATAAAAAAGATAAATAAATAAAAAAGTTTTCATGTACTTTCATACGTACATTATGTACATTACTATAGTTGATTTCTTGAAGAAATATGTAGAGTACATACAATGGAAACGAACCGAGCACTGAATAGTTACAGTACACAATAAGAAGCACTCTAAACCTAACTGTACAAAATCACTTATGTATATGTCTTTTTTACATTAAAAAAGTCGCTAATTTTTGGTTGCGTTTACTTCGATACTCGTTTTCTTCCAGCCAAGACCTTCATTCTTTTAAGTAGCAAGAGCTGAACTTGACTACATTCTGGCTGTGATTCGTACCAAGTCATCACTGTCTCTAATGCCACAAAAGCTTCAGATTGTGAAGGGACTGACTCGCCTGCTGGTTTTTCTTTACTATTACTGCCTTCATTTGTATTTTCTGGCTCTTTGATTTAAACTGAGGTTGCAATATCGTTATCTACTAGGATCTCTTTAACTTTAATTCCGTACTTTAATACCCCCGACGAACTTTTGGTCCGAAATAAATTATAAAACTTTCGTAGTTAGCGCGCTTATTAAATATTCAAAAAAAATCTTTACATCACATGATTGTACAGAAGGATTATGCAATTAGATATGATGAATTACTTGCCACTTCTGTTGGAATGTTTTATTCGAAGACTAGTTCCAAATGTTAAACATTTACCACCAGTTCTAATAACATCCAAAAAATTCGAAGACATCAGCATTTTGCTACAGGTTAAGAAGACTAACGGAAAATTCTGACTAAGGACCTCAAAACAAGAGAGATATTTCAGTCTGCAAATGGTTTATTTATAAGATATTCATGCCTAAAGATTTTCATTGTTATTAAATATTTAGGCATAGTAATAAACTAAAACTTATTTTATTTGTTCATACTACTTTATTATTTAAATACAGACAAGTAACAAATTTTGTTAATATTTTATTTCATACTGCTTTTTATAAATTCCTTATCCTTCTTGGTATCCCCCATTTTCCCAATAAAATTTCGCATAACTCCACTACGATGGAAATTCCACAAAATTGTGGAACGATCTCTGCACCTGGAAACGCTATGTCAAACTTGTCAATCTAATTATTACTATTACTAATTCTCTTTTTTTTCTGATTTTAAAGGGTTTTTTTCACTACTTAATTGGACGAAATAATTTAAAACTGAGTTATGATATCATATCTTATTAATCTTGCAAAAATGTAGATGTAACCAGATAAAGAAGAAGAGAAGGGAAGAAGATGACCTCGGAGAAGAATGTCAGAATATTACATGAGTCCTTCAGTTCGAACAGAAAGAGAGAAAAATGAAAACTGAGAAACAAAAAACTGGAATGAGGATCTGAATATCAAGAAATATGCAAAAAATGCTTTCAAGGGGGATTTTATTATTTTAGTTGACTTAAGATCTGTAATTATAAATTTCACCTATATTTATTCCTATTAATCTTGATGCAAAGCTTTTCTAATTCATAAATTAATTTTTTTTCTTATAATCCCCTTGTTTATATAAAGTGTTTTCATATTCTTACTGCTTTCTAGCATTTTAAGGAGTCATGGAAGGTTTATCATAATTTTGTTATCAATTAATATAGTGAAATTAATAATTAGGTGATAGGGCTCACTATTTATGTGTATACGCCTTACACACTAAAATAACTTATATATATAATTCCAATTTAAAATTGTTGCCATCTCTTTGGTTCTCCTGGGAGTGAAATATTGCAGTAGAGAGGATTTGAAATATTTTTTAAGGTATCAAAATACTTTTCTTTTCTATCGGCCATAAACTCCTAAATTTTTTCAACTTTTAATTCTTCATACATCTTCGCAAGTTTTGACTCTTTGCAATGTAGTAACTTTTACAGTTTTTCTCATTACACAATTTTGGAATGATTGAAGTTTTTTGTTTGTACTTTTACCAATGGAAAATAACGGTACCCCAAACAGCAAAGTTGGTCGTATTACACATTTATATATAACTAGCTGAAAGTACCCTGCTCCGCTACGGTTTAATATCATTAGGATTAAGGACAACTTAAATTAGTAAAAGTCAAGCTTAAGGTTGATAATTATTATTACTTAAATAAGCCTAAAGAATTTCATTCTTAGTATAATTTCAATAAGTAAATTGTACAATTTGCAAAAGCTAATTTTATGTTACTTTGATAGTCCTCCAGTGAAGCTTCGAGGCAGCACTACCATCATACCCAGCTCTGATACCAGACCATCAGCTCTTCTTATGTCATATTTATATTAAATATATTTATAAATAGTTGAGTTCTATTTAATAGAAACCATAGACTCATCTGAACTGAGAAAAAGGTATATTCTAGGTTCAACGAATGAAATTAAGAAATGCTAGGTACAACTTGTTAAATGCAACTTGGGTCTGGTTAAGAAAAGCCAATTATATTGTGACCGGAAAACTGAAAGAAGGGTAGTTGAGGACGAAACTACTGGTGAAGCAATGTTGGTGGATTGCTCGTAAGGAATATGTACATCGAACTGGCCTTACATGTCACCACCAGAGAACATAAGTCTTTTAACCTCCTCTTTAACATAAGTCTTTTAATAGCTTCTCGTCACGAAACAACTCAAACTTGTAAGGGTCCAACTCTGCAGCCACCATGAGTTCACAGAAAGTACCATATTATGAGATTTCGACATCGATCGTATTTTTGTTTGTTTACAATTATAAGGAACTTAGTTTGTGGTCAAAGTGTGCGGCATAAACATCTAACCTATTTTTTAACTTAGCTTATCTCCAAATACCATAGGACAATTAATCTATTATTATTCACCCAATAAAAATTGGAATCGCATTTTTCACGAATTAGCCACGATCCAGGCCGATTTTTTTTTTAATTCCTTTCTTAGCGAGCACCTACGGCCCTAGGGGAAGCTACATATCGAATTTCATTCCAATCCGTTCGGTGGTTTCTGAGATTTCGTGTTAAATGATTGAGTGGTATTTGACAAATATATAGTGGATTAATTTTAAATGTAAAGCTAAATTTGCAGCAGATTAAGTAAGTGGGCCGAAAACTTAAGCTGTCTGTCAAACTTAATACCCAAGTAAACAAGGTTTTTAAAAAGTTTGATGGTCGAATTATTAATTTTGAAATTTGTTGGTAGTTTCTTTTTGTCTATTTGAAAAGAAAATATGTCACCTTTTGTTTTATTGGGGTTAACCTCAATGTTTAACTGTATGAGCCCCTCAGTCATTTTTCTGGCACACTTTTTCTGATTTTTTTAAGGCCTTGCTTGCGTTTAAGATGCTACTTGTGATAGCAATATCATCTGCAAACGCCGTAACAGTCGCGTTCAAGTATTGAGTTCCAACTATTTTGGTAGTAGAAATGGAAAGAGGGACTGGATATAATACCGTACCTTGTGGTACTCCGCATGTGAGAAAAATTGTATTAGTTGTGTATAAGTTTTAAATAATTACCGAAAAAGATTCATTTCAATTATTATAAGATTCATTGTGAAATAAGGAATTTAAAAAAAAATAAAATTATCCCTTGATATTTAAAAATAAATCTTTATTGCAGTTTAAAAATTTTAGCACGTTGAACAAAAAAAACAACTAAAATATACGTTTTATCTACTACATGATATTTTAGAATATTTCTAAAAAATAGCATAATAATATTTATATTAAAATAAATATTTGAATACATCTATAATAATATAATCTAGGTTAAGTATGGATCCATAAAATGTGCGTGTGTATAGCATTGGCTAATGGTCTAGCAATTATGGCGGAAAGAAAACAAGAGGTGGTTAGTCGTATTAAATGAATGAAAAAAGTAAACTAAAATAATTAGCGGAAAAATTTAGGTAATAAATATCGTTTGATGACCAAAACTGTTTAAATACCTGGGGATCTCCAATCTAATACCGAGGTGTGGAATGAGAAATTTTATATAATTTCCTCTATTAAGTAAATCATTAAAATAAAAATCAATGAATTTTATTATAGACCTACAGTAATATTCAAAATGCCTTGATAACCTTGAATTTAAATCAAATTAGCTTACTGATTTAGGTAGCAACCATAATTTTGTACATTAAACAATATGTTCACGTTATCAAATGTTTTAAAGAAATCAGTTGAATTTATTTATTTTAATAACTTGAAAAACGACATTAATATTTATAGTTATTTATTTATTTATAAATATTAATATTTATACTATTAGTTTTTAAACATCATTTTTTCTTTTCAAATGTTAAATTTAAATGCCTTACACTTTGATTTCTGATACCTCCGTCTTGGAAGTCTGTCTCGAAGATCTTCCTTTTGTTTTATAGCTTTAACTGTTCTCTAAGTTGAAAAAAATTGAATAAAAATACGGTTCTTCAGTATCATTTAATTTAGCATACAGAGAACTCAAAATTTGCTGTATACCTAAGACATGAAAACATTATTTTTATTATAACTTAACTTTTTGATTAGTTCTAAAAGCAAAATAGATATATCCAATCCTTATGTAGGATTGTTATCGCACGGATTTCCAACATTTATGATAGCCTATCCAAAAAATTAAATAAGAATATAAAATTTATTTCTAGCCTTGTAGTGTAGATGCTCAATACAATAATTTTTTAAAAACTAGTTATCGCCTAAATGGCCTCTTCAACAAGAAGCTTTATACCGGAAGTATAAAAAAGAACTTCTGGAATACTGCAATATTTTGAAACTACACAAAGACTAAATGAAAAATTGTAAAGATTTTATAGTGTTTCAACCTATTGACATTCAAAATGTTTTAAACATTTTATGCATATAATATGCTTTTTGCATGATGTATGCTCAGTTTTAAAATAAACGCTTCTTCTGCAGGGTTACTAAAAAAGGAAAAAAAAAATTATTGCAATAATAATCAAGATTTTTTAGGGAAAAAAAACAATAAACATATTTAACAGTAGATTATTAAAAAATATATTGTTAAGAGAATTTTTCGATGTGTTATTGGCAACTATACGTCAGAAGACCTTTTGAAATCAGACATGTTTTTTTTTTTCTTCCCCAAACCAGAAACTGTAACCAAACCACACCTTGTTTCGACAACATCACACGGGTACAACAGGCGGCCTACACGCTCAACAAATATTTCAAATCTCAAAATTTCCTAAACATTTTCACAATGCGTGTTTCATCAGAGGAATTAATGATGATTGCAGACCTGAAGCCTGCCTGGCAGGGTAATTAAGCTTTCATTTAAATACTATTAATTTAGTATTCGATATTGTAATTCTGAACAAATTGGGCGGGCACGTATATTTTAATAGGAGTAATAAACAAAATTATTATTATTACTGGATATAGCTAACAATTATTAAAGTTGTTCAATAAATTATTTTATAACGTATCTACAGATGTCCATTCAAGTTAATCTGATCGATGATCGCAATTAATCACCGAATAAATATATTCTCTGTTTAAGAATATTCTAAGATTTATAATATTCAAACAAATTTGAAATCATTTACGTTAAAATCATATGGAGAGATCACAGTATTTATCTGAGTAAGAATACACATCCCAATCATAGATAGTCAATGAACTAATTAATAAATTTATAAAATCATTAAGTGCAAACGTTTTACTCGTTTCTCCCGAATCTTTTCATCATCAGACTTTATTTCATTGGTATTTTACAATAATTGATATAAAATAACACACAGCATATTTATTGAATATCATAATATAAATTATATAAATAAATTTTTAAAAAAGAAGATCACAATTTTTTCCTCCAATTAGCACTTTAATATAAATAATTCCACACTTTAATATTTACTCGCTATTTAATTGAATTGATATAATTTTATTAATAAATTATACACTATTATAAACGAAAAATTTATAGTTATAGAATTTAAGAATAATAAAGATAATTAACTGATATTTCAAAACGCGTAATAAGAAGCGTCTGCGTTTAATCATTTCAAAATATATTAATTATTTTTAAAAAATCATTTATTTATTGTTTTAATCACAAAAACTTCTTATAGGGTGAGAAGAACATATCATGATATGTACTTCTTAATTTTAATTTATGTAATACATAATATATATTTTTTTAATGGTTTTATACGCTTGCAAACCATTTTACCAACTTCATTTGTCAAATGGTAACCTGAAATTCAGGCTGGTATTTATTGTCATAATGTGGCTTGTTCTACACCACAAGCATGTTCCTTTCTTTTTGAGCACGGTTGTTATTAAGGTGCTGGAAATGTTCCCTTTATTAAAAGTACCACCTTACAGAGGCTGAGTGTTCCCCATTCGATCCCCAACCTAATTAACGTAAAATAAATTTTCTGCCCTCAGCCGAAAGCGAACCAGCAATGACAGTTGTGTGGATTTTCCCAAGTTTTAGTAAATTTCTGGTCTTAGTAAGGAATTGGGTAATCGAAAGAAGAATTGAGTAATTTTAAAAAATTAATAATACAGTACGATATTTATAAGTTTTATTTAATTTGAGTAACTTATTTAATTTGAGTACCTACTTCATTTTACTTATAGAGATATCATCTTCCTCGCTAGCCTTCGATGTTTGATTGCTAGTGTATATTGTTATAGGTTTGATCATTCGATGTCTCAGAAAGCGTTGGGCAGTTAGCTTATAGAAGTAGCTTCAACTGACGTAACTCTCGCCAAACACTTAAGCTTATTTTGTATTTATTTTGTTTATTGATAGTTTATTCTGAGGTGCACTAATGGATGACTTACAATTATAATATTATAATTACTAATTTTTTTTTTATTTATACAATATGACAAATAAAATAATTAAGTAGTTAAAAACAAGACTAAAACGACAAGAAGCTGCCCGTCGTTACAGACTACTTCAACATTTACTAGACAAACGTTCAAAGCTCCCAATTAATTACAAAAGACTAATATACATGACTGTGATAAGACCTATTTGGACGTATGGAGTCGAGCTTTGGGGCTCTACTAAACCATCCAATTCATCTCGTATCCAATCCTTACAATCCAAAAATCCTCAATGCTCCTTACTATGTAACCAATAAACTTATCCATAAAGATCTTAATGTTCCATATGTTTCTGATTTAGATTTAACCAGATACCTATCCTTCCATAGTAAGCTTCATAACCTCTCCAATACACTAGTCTCCCAACTTGCTTCCTCCTCCATCCCTGATAATCCTCCGAGGCGTCTGAAAAGAAGATGGCCCAGAGACCTTCTAGTGTAGAATTTTTATTAAAGTGCAACCGATGAGTAGTTCTTTTCAGGTTTTGCCACGTTATTGTAATAGTTAACAGCAGATTTACTTGATGTATAAATTTTGTACAGTTGTAAATTTCAATAAATTGTTATAAAAAAAAAAGTTGTTAAAAAAATAATAGTAATATCTTTACATAATACACGTTTGGTTTATATTGTGAATTTTGAAAAGGAAAAAGGTTATGGAGAAATGGAGAAATTTTACTTAAAGTGGGGAAATTTACCATACTCCAATGGGGAAAATATTTGATGTCACATATAATATATATATGTGTTTTTCTATCCGCCTCCTTAACACTAGATCCCAACCTTTTAACCTGTATTCCTGTTCACATAAAAACGCCTCTTTTGCTAAATACTTCATTATTCGTGCAACCTCCTTCTGGAATTCCCTACCCACTTCTATTCGTAAAGCAGCTTCCTCTCTCTCTCTATCATATATATATATATATATATATTAATTCGAAATGTTTGAGAATGTTAATTTTTTACTGTTTTGATGTCACAGTCTTTATGATGATTCAGTTAGCCAAGAGTACAGTCTATATATTCGTATTAAGCACCGGGTTGATAGATTGAATCACAAAGAACAACATAAATATCGTTAAGTCCTTGTAATTTTATTTACTTATTTGTAACTTTATTGTTGCAGAGAAGTTTCTTTAAAACTGGATAGCAGTTCCTTTAACAGTTTACTATTACAATTCATTAATATTCTTTACTTCCTTCTTAGTAATATTTTAGTTCTTTTCTTTCATTTTTTTTTTTTTTTTTTTTATGACGCTGACGCTCTATAGGTTTTGCCCCTTAATACAGTAAAAACCAACCAGGCATATAATTGTTTTTCAAATGATCTCACGGTACTATTCGTTAATGTTTTTATTTATTAATTTAAAAAATACGATACCGTCATGACTAATTGCCCAAATGACATAAACACGAATAGAAAAGCGATTTCACCATTCTGAACGCGTGTGGCAACATCAATCCTCCATGGGCTATCAAATCGGGCGGGTGATGGATCGGTTAGTGATGCCAGATCATTTCTTTGTCCGAGGGAACGTAGTCATGTTATGGCGTTGGGGTATCGCTTTCAAAACCGCAACTCAGAATTCACTCGTATATGTAACGTTATATATGTAATTAGACTGATCAACTGTAGTTTTCAAAACTATATATAGATTTGGGTCTTTTTCATATTAAGTCTTTCAGTTCTCAGCTGTAACTTGCAAATCATAGATTAGAATGCCTATTTTTGTGTGGGTAGTAGAGACCTATAATAGTGCCAAACTAGGGTTATAGCCGCCAATGAGCATTGGAGCTGAGAAAAAAATAAAATATGAAAATCACGATTTTATTTTTCTTAGCTCTCAGTGAAGATAGAGAAATAATTTTTTTACGTCAAATTGTAGTTTTGTATGCTATCTCTTTACTACAACCAAAACCTGATACATAATCTCTTAAATAATAATATCGTACTTTGATTTAAACACGAAATCCTGAAATAATTTCCGGACCACGGGTTTGGGTTGTGGTAAAGAGATAGCATACAAAACTACAATTTTACGTGAAAAAAAATTATTTCTCTATCTTGAGTGAGAACTGAGAAAAACATAAAACGTGATTTTCATATTTCATTTTTTTTCTCTACTACCAATGCTCATTGGCGGTTATAACTCTATGTTTTGCACTATTATAGGTCCCTACCTCTTCCCTGGGTGAGAGCTGAAAACTGGCAGTCTTAATGTGGAAAATACCCATAGATTTCCTTGCTTATGCATGCATTTAAATTATATGAATTTAAATTATAATTATTCCAATTTAGAGTAAATTATTTTAAATTGACTAAAAATGAAATTTTAACCGGAATAACTGACAATATTGTCAAAAATGTATAAAATAAAAATTTACCAACAATATATATAATTTTTTTGTCAGGGGAGACATTTTTATATTTAAAAAATAAGACCATATAAATTTTACTATATATTTTATATCTTATTTATTTCATTATTTATTTTATATCTTAACCTCAATTCCACGCAAAGCTGTCTAAACAAATTTAGATTTATAGGTTTTACTTTTTAAGAAACATTGGCAATAATTTTAAATTCACAAATTTTTTTTTTTAACTTTGAATCTTTATTCACACACGTTAATTCAATCAAAGTAATTATAATCAATCAATTCGGTGAAATACTAAAATACATAGCGTGAAATCAATAAGAGAGAGAACCCTGTGATAACGCCTCCCAACTTGAATTTTTTAGAGATCCCTCATCCCGCTTCTTTTCTGTCTTCTCATATAGCCATCACGTTTATGAGTGTGTTGGGATGTCAATATATATTTTTTTAAATCGTTTTTAGAGTATAATAAATATTAATTTTAAAGTGAGAAAAGAGCTACTGATAATAATAAAGATAAGCAAAACGAAAATTCTAAAAATCTGCTGCAAGTCACTAACGCTTGTTTTACATGTACAAGCCATAAATTTAAGTCATATTATGGCTCCATTACAACTTCCAATCCTTGTCGTACCCAATCCTTACAATCAAATATCCTTCTTACCTTATCCATAATTACCTTAATGTCCCATATGGAACCGGCTGAAACTAGATTACCTATACTTCCATGACAAGCTTCATAACCACTCGAATCCACTAGTCTCCTAAGTTGCTTCCCACTCGATTTCCGATTAAGCCTCCGAAACGTCTGAAAATAAGATGGCCTAGAGACTTTACATTTATATTATATCCATATTGAAGCGGCATTAATGAGTTATTTACATGTCACTGTAATTATTTTCCACACATTTACTTGATGAATATGGTGGATATTAAAAAAAAGAAAAGCGAGAAAAAATTTCCACACAGGAAATTAAATAATTCAACTTTATTCTCATTTTTTTTTAATTAGTTTGATTTGAAACTGACAATTCAACGTTAAAACAGGAAAATAAAATGTTTGTAAAACAATTAATTAATTAACATTGTATTCTGTTCTGAGGAATCTCGTTCTATGGGTAAAGTAGTAGAAATTTATTTTATAGAAGGTGTTATTTGGATATTTTTAAACTCAATCACAAAATGATTGATCAGTGACATGTGCGTCTGCATCAACCAACCAATGTTAAACCACTAGATTATTGTGTTCAAAGGAAAAAAAAACTGTCGAACATTTCCTACAAAATCCATTACTTTTTACTTTGCCGGATAGTTTCCTGTATTAAATTGTCTTCCACCTGCCCAGGCTAGACACCACAGGAAATGCTAGCTTGATTAGGCACTAGGAAGCTCTTTTAAGAGCTAGGCCAAAGAAGGTTTAATCACCCGATCACTTCAAGGCTTGCGATACCAGCAGCATGTAGAGGTCATGAGAACTCTTTAAATGATTCTTGAAGAAATACACTAATCATTACTAATTTGTTCACAGCTAACTGATTACACATCAACTTTGATGTTCGCGTGACCTAGCGAGGGTATGTTACACGAAATGTTATTCATGGTAAATTACTCAATTCATTGTGATCTAAGGTAAATGTACCGGTAGTGGTCCCATTGCAGGAAATTTTCATACTTATCACTGATTCAAGGGTTCCCTTAGCTACCTTAGCTACTTAATGGTTTATTTCAGGTTATTATGTTTCCGTAAATCAATGAAGATTTATATTTTTAAAATAAAATAAATGATCTAAAATGAAGTTAGTAAGGCTAGAAGAGGTAATTTCCAAAATAATCGAAACTGAGATTTCATCTTCATTTGTTAGTGTGTCCCATGTACTAACAGGTGATCTCATGTAACATGCACCTAAAGTGGTCTCATGGAGGCCTGAAAGAGGGTTGTCAGATGTTTGTACGTTTAATAACTCGTACGCAATGATTTAAAGTATAGACTTTCTAAATTCATTTTATTTTTTCAGAACTACCGTTACTAGACATTACCCCATCTAGCTTAACACCCTTCAAATATTTTTTTATTAGTCTAAGTACTCTTCATTACGCTCAATACATTTCAGTCGAGTTAATAACTGTTCTATGCCCTGTAAATAGAAGGTTCCAGATATCTAAAAAAAAAAAAAAAATGGTAGTTGATACGCGAGATGTGTGAGTTGTGAGACAAAGTCCCATAACCAAGCTCGAACAATTTTCGTGAGCTCATACGTGATTCATTGGAGGTTTATTAATGAACGAGGTACTCAACTTTTAACCTTTGTTTACCTTTCCGATTGATAGAAATGTTCAGCAACCATCAATTTGCAGACAGATTCCTTGTAAGATCCCAACAGCTTTTCTTGGTGTTTCTTCGACATAAGCTCCCAGAAGAACACCTCAATCAATCGACGATTTTCTTCCATGATCTTCCTTGTCTTTAGGACTGAAACCTTCCGCCTGAAATTGTCTTAACCACCGGCGAACAGAGCACTAACTCACACTAATCAATAATAAAATAATAATAATAATAATAATAATAACATCAATATTTTGACAAAAGCCTCCAATATAAGAAGAAATTTAGAACTCTTAAAAATCTATTAGAACTTGAGGAATCTTTAAAAGATATAGAGTGGGATACAATAGGTCCTAGGAAATCAGAATAAACTACGAGACAGCAGAAACTAAGGAACGAAATATGCTAATGCACTCCGAAGCTGTTAAAAACGGGGCTTATTACGGGGCTGGTTTCATTTAAAAACAAAATTGAAACAAAATATTGAATTTAAACCTATTTCCCCAAGAATGGTTAAACTCATTAAAATTAGGATGTAAAAATATTACTTTCCTTCAAGTACTTGCTTGATGACAGTTTTATGGGTGTATCCCTTTTTTTATAGGTCCACATAAACCTTCCAACAGTCATAAATAAAACAATAAACGAAATTTCCTGAAAGAACGGGACTTCACTTTCTTCATTAGTAATCGTTCTAAAAAGTTACTTTAAATTGTACATATAAAAACAATATCATTAATCTGTATTGTTTTTGTATCTGATAAATAAGGTTATTATATTTAAAAATTGTCATATGTTAATTAAAAGTCGCATTCTTATAGTCACTGTTATCTGCATGGAGTTATAGTACTATGGAGAGGCCCTTCCCCTATATTGTTCCGTGAGGGGCGAGACCAAAACACTAACCGGCCACGCCCACAATGCCCAACTGGCGACTTGCATTCCATATTAGCTAGGGCAATTGAAAGCGTTCGTAATAAATAAAATAAGTAAATAACTAAAGTATTTAAATCATTAATATAAAATAATAGCAGTATAAAGCCTAGGAAGCCAAAATGTGGACTGATAAGAGGTTAATATACTGATTATACGGTTCACACCAAAATGGCTGCCCTGGCTATTGAGAGGTAAGCCCCCTCCACTTGTCTATAACTCCATGGTTATCTAATACCATATCACGGAAGCCTGTGTAGTGCACAAGTACCTTGGTTTTTGGAGGAAATATAATGAATTAAAGTGGCTTTAGCAGAATGGTAACAAAAAATTTGGAACATAAAAAAGCAATACATTTTTTTTTTTCATTTATTGGTATTTACAACTGTACTCAATAATATACAAGTAAATGTGTTGACAGTGAATACAATGGCATATTAATAACTTGTGAAGAACTACTCACTAGTAGCACTTCAATAAAATCTACACTAAAATCTTCTTTTCAGACGCCTCGGAGGATTATCAGGGATAGAGGAGGAAGTAAATTGGGAGACTAGTGGATTGGAGTGGTTATGAAGCTTACTATGGAAGGATAGGTATCTGGTTTGGGCTAAATCAGAAACATATGGAACATTATGATCTTTATGGATAAGTTTATTGGTCACATAGTAAGGAGCATTGAGGATTTTTCGAAGGATTTTGGATTGTAAGGATTGGATACGAGATGAATTGGATGGTTTTATAGAGTCCCAAAGCTCGATTCTGCACGTCCAAATAGGTCTAATCACTGTCATGTAAATGAGTCTTTTGTAATTAATTGGGAGCTTTAAACGTTTGTCTAGTAAATGTTGAAGTAGTCTGTAACTACGGGCAGTTCCTTGTCGTTTTAGTGTTGTATGTGGATTCCAAGTGAGACGTTTGTCCAAGTGGAGTCCTAGGTATCATTAAATATCATTAAAGGATACTGTAGGGTAGGGTGTCGTAGGTTTACAACGAAGTTAAAAAAAACAAAAAAAAAAACATAAAAAGACCTACTAAGCCTTTACCATTACGAGATCTAAAAAGGAGTTGCGCAAGGAAAAATAACAATAAAACCATTTTTTTTTTCTCGACAATCTTCAACCTACTTTCAGTCATGAACAAAAATATGTTTTATGCAAAAAAAAAAAACCTACTGCCAGCCATTAAGTTGAATTTTGAAGATGTCGACACTCGAGAACCCCCTTTCGTTCGGGACGTACGGAGGGTTACGTACCAGAGACGGGACAGGCAGCAAACACTGAGCCTGTGATGCTAATTGTTTTACCTCCTCGAGTTATGTAATCGAGTGTCGTGAGCGAGAGCCGACTAGTGGGTCCTTTGATGTCGACAGGTCTTTACAAGGGTTTGTCCTCCTTGATTGCGAGGAATTTGAGTTGTTAAACAAGGAAATAGTATTAACAAGGATTTCTAAATATAGTCATTAATACTAAAAACAGTTACTATTGTGTGATAAAAGAATTAAAGGGTTTGGTGGACGAAGGGGTTATGTCACGTATAAAAATAAAATATAGTTCTTTGGAGCTTTAATGAAAGCTTAGATGAATTGATTTATTTTTATTTACTGAGTAAATAACTGTATTCGACATCAAAAACGATTTAACTAACTGTTAAAAAGTGTGATAAAAGATTTATTTTTAATGACTTAAATTTAATAAGATTTAACTTAAATTTTATGACTTTGTCTTAATTACTATTTTTTATAATTTAATTTAATATCCATATAAAATTAAATTAATGTAACAATAATTTTTAATAACCCAATAAGAAAAAACCTATTCATTGATGATTGACTCATTACTTCATAACAATGAGGTAGTAGATTGCACAACCCCGCACCGATGGATTAAGCTTAGCAGTGACAAAGTATTTAGTATTCATTTCGCCTCTGAATGGCCACACCAACTCTTTGTATCGAATGACAAGGAACGAAAATCGTACCCGTTGCCAATGTCCCCATGTGAACCCTACACATTGCAAATATAGATAACATTTAATACATGAAGAATACGAGTATATTAAATGCAATATAACATAATATAGCAATATTCAAATTTTATAGTTGCTTGTTAGTGGTTTTCTTAAAAAAAAAAAAAAAAAATTGGAAACCTTATATTTTAGGTCGAAGCCATTTTCTTTTCATACTACTCAGAGAGTCGTCGAGAATGCAATAGGAAGCAAGTTGAGATACTAGTGGATTGAGTGGTTATGGGTTTTACAATGAAAGGACAGGTATCTGGTTTGGGCTAAATCAGCAACATATGGAACATTGAGGCCTTTATGGATAAGTTTTTTTGTAACAAAGTAAGGAGCATTGAGGTTTTAGATTTTAAAGATATCAATTTATCGACATTTATTAATATGCAAGGATATTATTTATCACCTAATAAAACGAATTTTCGAATTTTATAGTTGCTTGATAGTGGTTTACTTTAAAAAAAAAAAAATTATGGAAACCTAAACCTGGTGAAAAACTTTTTTAAAATTATTTATAACTGCTTTAACCAACCAATAACTATCACAATCATTGGGATATCATTATCAAATTATTTGATTTTTTTTTTTCGTATGCACATAAATTAACTTTTGGTAAGACGGGGTTTTCTAGGGTGTGTGAAGCCAGTTTCACTCTTTCAGTGACCGAATACGAACCTGCAATCTTTAGTTTATCCCGTTGCTTTGGTAATGCAACTTTTTTTTTATTAAGTGCGTAAGTAATGTATGTTTCTGATAGATAACTAGGAGTAGAATTTACCCGCGGTAAAATTTCATAATCTGAATATATCTAGGGTAAACCAGACAGTTGTTGACATCCTTATGCAATATTCATACTACTGTTATAGAAAGAATAGTTCTCTAGAATTGAAATTTACAGTTATTTTTTATTTTAAATATATATATAACGAAGAAACTGCCCATCATTATAGACTACTCCAACATTCACTAGACAAATGTTTGGAGCTTCTAATAATTTACAAAAGACTCATTTACGGAGTTGAACAGTGGGGCCCCACTAAAACCTCCGAAAAATCCACTGTTATTATCGAATGCCTTAAACAAATTACTCGAATTTTTAACAGAAAACAAAAAACTGTGAAAGTACGGATTGCCTCGGAAATATGCAACTAAATTGTCGTAACGCCAGAACATACTGGATAACAATTTTCATGATAACTAAATTTATTATTTCAACATTTTTTTTTTTATTTACCTAGAGAATGAAATACTTATTAATACCAAATAGAGCAGGGGATCTCAAAATTGTTTGAGCTCTAAAAATCGATACACGATATATCAGCGACCACGAATATAGATACAATGATATATCGTGTTATATTATGAAACGCCATTTTAAATATTCCTATCATGTTAAACTGATATTTCTGATTATTTAATCATTTTAGTTAATTTCCTTCACAACTTGAACAGGAACACAATCATTTCAAATTTTAAATTAGTTATTTTTGATTTAACAGTAGCCAATAGGTACATATACCTAGATGTGCACACGCGGATGAAACCAGTACCAATCTTGCCAACTGTCCTCTGCCCCTGATGTTAAAATATTTCTGTTATTAAATCCAATTTTATAAGGTTTTATAATTTTTTTTTTTTTTTTTTAATATAGTTGTATGCTGTATATTTATAATAATAGGGAGTATAAAAAAAATATGACCGTTTTTATCAAATTCCAGTGTTCAAAAGTCTGTAGATATCTTAATGCTATTTGTTATTTACCAATACTTAATAATCCCTTTAGAGAATGCTCTAAGCTTGTTTACTTACACTGAACTTCTTCAAAAAAAGCCTCAGTTCAGTTATTTATTTCAAAGAAGAAACATGAAAGTATCCTACAAAATTCTCGTAATTTTAAGACATTACTAGGAAAAAAATTTCACAGCCGCTGAAGCAGCCCGTGAAATTATTAAATATAAAGGGGAAGGTGTCCTTGAAGAACGCACTGCGCGGCGTTGGTTTGAAAAATTTAGAAGTGGAAATAAGACGTTGGAAAGGAAGAAGGGCTCCGGGCGGCCATTAATGGATATTGATGAGGTTCTGAAGGAAGCTGTTGAGTCAAATCTGTCCACAAGTACTCGCGAACGTGCCAGGGAGTGTGGTGTGTTAAAAGATACTCTCGCAATTCTCTCTCCATGGGGAAGGTGTAAAAGACCTGTAGACTGGTCCCTCACGAACTTACTCCTCAACAATGAGCAGAAAACATTACAGAACTTCATTGGTTTGAACTCCTGCCTCATCCACCATATAGTCCAGACCTCGCACCTTCGGATAACTACTTGTTTCGATCTATGGCCCATTTTATTCAAGGGAAAAAATTTGATAATTTTGCAGAAGTTGAAAATGCTGCCCAAGAGTTCTTTGATAGCCATCCCAAGGAATGGTATCAGCGTGGCATCGAGCAATTGGCTAGCAGATGGGTAATGATGGTAGATAACAATGGACTATACTTTGAGTATTAATTGTATTTTGTATCAAAGAAATAATAATACAAATATTTGTTTCAAAAACGGCCATATTTTTTTTGTACACCCCATTATAAAGAAAACGATATATCGCAACGTATGTATATTTTTGATATATTGTGTATCGATACATATACCTAGTCCTTAATAACGTTCACATTATACCAGCTGGAGATTTTCATGTTGTTCTAACCATTGTCTTTTTTTATAAATTAAGATCCCTTACAACTAAAGGTCAAAAGGCACAAACCGTGGCTAAAGTCCTTCTACTATAGAAGAAGTGAGGCTTGCCCGAGAAGATTACGTGCCTTGGTGACATAATCGAAAATAAAGCATGAAGGGGTGCCGAATGCCATCAACAATAAACCGTGATTCTGTTCTCGGAGTCTCAGAGCTCTCTTGGCCAACACTCGATATCCGCAACAGCTTTAAGTTCGACGGCTCGATTCTTTTCTTTTACGATTGCAACAGCTCAGATTGTTATCTAAAGTCGAATGTCTTCGTTGAAGCCGTATCACTTCGACTTTAAGAAGAAAAATATTATGTAAACACTGTGCCCATAAAAGAACAATTAACAGTTAAATAACTGCGGATTATTCGATTCAGAACAGTAAGAAATATGAATAATTAATGCTATAATGATGTAGATAAATTTTTTACATGCCATTGTAATCACTTTACCGTACATTTACTTATTGTATACAGTGTATACAGTTATAAATATCAGTATAGTATAAATATTAAACAAAAGAAATTAATATGCCAAAATCACTGTATACAAAACTGTAATAAGGCCGATTGTGACATGTGGAAGTGTGTGTTAGGTTTTGACACAAGATAATGAGAGGACACAAAGAATTAGGGAAAGAAAGGTTCTCAGACATTTTGGTTCCATATTACAATTACAATGATTTATAAATTCAGTTCATAGGGATCATTTCACGTTTTATGCAATACATCTCAAGAATTCAGATCCAAGACTTATTAAACTACTTTCATAGAAAACGATCTATAAAATTATATTCATAATAGCCCTTATAGATTTCTCCTAAAGACGAAGGAAAGTAACAGGAGCGAGGAGCCGGCACATACTGGAACTGGTTTCGCAACAGTCTCAATATCGAAGCAATTATTCGTAACGGTTACTGACGTGGGGTGACTAACACTTGGACCGTCATTAGCGAACCCTCATCGCTAGAAAGTGACCGAAGAAGAGCAGTTGGCATTGAAGAACTGGTTCCCCAACCGGATCACGCACAGCCAGGACGTCTTCAATATCTGCCATTCCTCAGGATCATTACAGCGGATTGATTCGATGCGGGTAAGTGCAGTTCATTACAACCATCATTGGGACATCGAGGCGTAGGCTATAAAACTTGATTAAGTACAGTACCTTGAAGAACCTATTTTTTGCTTCAAAATAACGAAGTTAATTTAGACACGTGAGGTGTGAAAACTACAATTACAACCTCGATAATCCGACATATATAGGACCAGAGGAAGGCCGGATTACCAGAAATGATGGATTACAGGATTTAAGAAATAAAATATAAATTTGAAAAAATATTGCATTTCACGTCTTTTATAACACAATAAACTTATGTATCTAATATTTAAAACTTATTAAGAAGAACAAAAACTGTGAAAAATAATATGAACTGCATGAATTTCCTATGTATGTATCATTGAACCTCTACTCCTTTGTCAAATTATCAACGCACCAAAGTAGATTTCAAATCAACCATTAGTTGGTAACCCCAGTTTCAGTACAAAGTTGGTTACGCTTATGCATTAACTCTTTTACTTTATTAATTAGCTCTACAACCCAGGACAGTTTTGCTTCTTCATTTTTCAAGTTTCATAATAATTGATATTTAAGAGTGGGTTATCAGCCTACTGTCCTCGAGTGACTTGGGAAGGTGATCTTAGGGTTTGTATTGTGAGTGACCTTTGTCTATAGTGTACTATTCCCCCAACCTGGAGGACCAGTAGTACAATCTACTGTACAATGACCGGATATATTTTATGTATTAACACACAATAAAATAAAAAATTAATCTACTTATGGTTAAAATATTCATCCATAACAAAAATTAAGCATTTCACTCTTTTGCATAGAATCTGACGAATAATCAGTTTTGCTGGATAAGTGATTCGAAGATTAAAATAAAAGATTTATAATTTTATATATTTATGTTAAGAACTGTTCAATCACACAGCAAGTAAATTGGTACAACTGTGAACTATTGGCATTTAAAGCAACTACACGTTGCGATTCAAAAATTGCTATATCAGAGGGTTCCTTGGACATCTTATTTTCAGACGCAAAAGTCGACGGGTATCTGGAATAGAATGGAAGTTGAGGTATGGTGTTTATGATTAAATGTAGTTGGTTGGTTAAATAATAAAGAGGATAGAGCAGGTATTTTCAAAGGGTTTTGAATTGTGAGGATTGGATACTGGAAAATTTGGATATTTTAGTGGAGCACCAAAGCTGTCTGTTTAATTAGGTCTAATTACTGTCATGTAAATGAATTCTTTGTAATTACTTGGATACTTTGAACGTTTGTCTATTTAATCTTGAAGTTGTCGAAAACGAAGGAGATTTTCTTGTTTTTTAGTATGGTAATTTTTTTTTTATTTATTTATTTTTTTTAATGTTAAATATATTTATTTATTGAATATAAATATCGTGTGATGCTGATGATTTCTTCTGTTTTGTTTGTTGGTAATAACTTGTTATACTGGATATGATTATAGAAAGTTCTTAAAAAATTTATAAAATTTTCTCTTTCATTTTTGTAAGCTGGGTATTTGATTAAATTCAATCGAAAGAAACACGGTTTGTTTAAAATTTGTGGAACGATAGACTTATTACTGTAGATGACACCTCATAATACTGTGCCTGCTTATAAAGCATATGTTTTTTTTTTAACATCGAAAAGTATTCAGAGTAGTCTAGTATATAAAAAAAAAAAAAAAGTTTAAATGAATATTTTCCAATGTAAACTATAAATTCATAGCTAACCTAAATTAATCTTCAAACAAAAGGTGAGGTCTCGCTGACTGAGAACATAAGGATGTTAAACCACAGTAAAAAAAAAAAAGAAAAAAAAAGTGAAGTTACAATTTCATTACTCATCAAAATATAGAAAATATTTGGAACTTAAAAATTGCTTAAGCTTTACAATCATTTCAGTTATTGTTAATTCTCATTAATTAAAATTGAGTTAAATGTTGCATGTTTTGATTCAATAATCCGAGTAGTTAATAACTTGAGAGACCTGAAGCAATCGAAACCTTGGCAGGTTTGTAATAAAATTTAATTCGATTTAAGTCCTTGAGAAAGCTATTTTTTTCTTTCGCACACATCGATAATAGAAGTGGGATTCCAATTCGAGACAAACGTAACATTTTTTTTATAGTTTATTTAGTATATATGGTTTTGTAATTTTTTTTTTTTTTTTTGTTTACTACAAATTAAAAAGCTTAAGCCAATAAGTTAAATTAGCACTTTGCTACATTGGTTATATATATATATATATATATATATATATATATATATATATATATATATATATATATATATATATATATAAAATGTAAGTCAAGAAAAAAATCATGTTGAAACTCACCTAAGTTGGAAAATGCAAGGCTTCTAAAAGATATTAAAACTCAGATCAGACTGAGTTTTAAAATACGAGAGGGAAAGTCTTTTAAGTAAATACCTTTTGATCCCTATATTTAATAGATAGAAAAATGAGCAGTACTTAAGGTTTTATCTATAACTTGTCAGTTTTTCTGCTCATACTGGAAAAAAAAATTAAATTTGTCTAGCCATCTATACAAAAATTTATATTGATTTTAAAGGATTTTATTGTTATTTTATATTCGAAAGAACTTTTCGAAGAAAAAAAATTCCCGTTGAAGTGGAAAATAATTCATCAATCTTAATTATATTGATCCTTCTATACGAAACCACTGAAGGATACTTGGTTCAGATCTGCCAGGAACTAACGATTTTGGACGGTCGGAGGACATCTTTGGCAAATTCTTCCCGACAAATTAATTTTAGTCCTTTTTAAAATTGGTTAAATGTTTTTGTTTTTTAAAAGGGCACTCTTTTTTTCCCGTTTAATCCTTTGGATTCGGTCCTTGTGTAACTAACTTATTTGTCTAGAAGTTGGAGGTACCATCATGCTTACCTCAAGTGTTTAATTAACCTTCCACGCGTTGCACAAAGTACAACTACCTGTTTTTGAATCTTTTTTTATCCAAATTTTACATTAAATCAAATATTTTAATCATTCAACATTTAAAATTGAATGTATGTACAGTATGTTGCCTGAGAGTAAAATACTTCTGGACGTGAATAAAAATATGTTTATGATTGATAATAATAAAAACCGTTGGAGTTCTGGCAATGGCCAGCTTCTCTACTCATGCCCTGAGTGAATGTATATAGCGCTCTCACTCAGCCTCCACTGGGTTTTTTACTTCAGTGGTGCGGCTGAGAGAGAAGAGCTGGGAATTCTCTGTACCTGGCTTGTCCATAAGTGGAGGGACGGGTCTGGTCGGGGGATCTCTAGAATGAATGTAAATTGTAAATAAAGTATAATTGTATTTTTAACCTTTAATTTAATTTTGTCTTATTTTCATTTACTGTTATTTAATTTTATTTGATTTTTTTTAAATTTATATATTTCACCTAGACGTATATTTTATATTACTATATTTATGTATAGCATAGTTTTTTTAATTATTTTTTTTATTTATTAATTTATTTTATTATTATATTTTTTATTATTTCTTTTATTATTATTGTTTTTTTATTTTTTAGTATATATCTTTTTTTTTTTTTTTTTTCTCTTTTTACTGTAAATAATGTGTGAATGTAACCATTAAGCCATCTATATTACTTATTGCCCACATTTGTGGCAGATTGTAATAATTACTCAATAAAATAATTTAAAAAAAAAAAAAATAATAAAAACCAAATTTATAACTAAATTTATTTTTAATTACAATAATACTGTCAAATATATTTGCATGTCTAAAATTCTTGTTTTTATGAACAATTATTGCAAACAATCTTTTAGTTGAAGAATTTTTACTGGTAAAATGTAAATCAATACCCTCAACATCGATTTCTGTATATTTCGTTTTTACTCAAATCCGAATTTCTCTCCTTCAAATTTTGATTATTTTTTTTTCCTCGTCTAGCTACTAAAATTCGAAGAATATCTTTCAATTCTATAGGTTTCCATCATCGGAAAACATTCCGAATAATTAATAGTTCGCTCACTAAAATAAAAAAACAAATAAAGTTACAAAAGGACACTACTTAAATTATGTCAAATACAGCTGATTGCCGAGAAAAGGACGAGAAAAAATCAAAACGGTCACTTGTTGAACTTCGTATAACACTGAGTACTAAATATTTTCCACGTAGGAAACTATCCCTCCTACCACAGTGGAAAATTACTGGTGTTAAGTAGGGGAGTATCTCTAGGAATAGCTAAAGCCAATTTTCCAAAAAGCTCGCCGGAAGCGAGAGAGAAGGAAAACAAGCCGGGTGTTGTACAAAATACATTGGCGCGACCGGTGGAAGGTTAATTGAAGGGTTTGATGGATAAAGGGGTTATGTAACAAAACACAATTATAAGTAATTTATATATATTTTTTTTTTACTATTTCCTATTGCAGGAAAATGTTACATATACCCTTCATCTTCTTCATGTCTCTTTTTCTAGTTGTTTTGAAATATTCAGATTTTGCTACCTAACACTTCTGCACATAAATCCTTCATCCAATAAACTAAATTGTATTAAAAAAAAAGAAGTGACAACCCCTTCATCCACCAAACCCTTTAATTGTAACAATTATATCAAGAAAAATATGGAAACATCAAAGTTAACGACAATAAAATAAAGAATAAAAATTACATTACACTTCGGGTAGTTGCGGAAGTATAAACTACACAACAAAGCATTTAAAGAATCGATAAGTAGCTCTAATCAGTAACACGTTCGTGTCGAAGCACATCTTCTAGGTAAGTTAAAGGAAAGTAACTTCCTCCAAGTTACGCCACGAACAAGTAAGAGACTTGTTCGTTCCACGGCTTCTTTTGACTAAAGAAAACTTATTATAATATTAATTAGATATTTGCTTTATTATATTTATTACTATTTAAACATAATAAAGGCTTTTAATTATTTTGTAATATTAAGGAACGAGACCGATATATTCTACACTTCACATATCAGAGGGCCGATACCAGTGAAAGCATCCGTAACATTTGTAAAACTGTAGAAATGATAAACTTTCTAAGACTTCCTCATTGGACAGCAAGTGACAAAGAAGAAAAATATGGAGAAATCTCCGGTGAAATGAGCCTAATATGTCACTGATGTCATGGCGGACGTGAGTCGAATCAGAAACCGAGAATAAACTGATAACCTTCACATCTCTCCACGGATGTCTTTCATGAAACTGTTATAATATAAAAATCTTCAATACATTTACTGTTTGAAAACAACTTGTTTTCATTTGCTCAGAAACAAATGAACGATCAGTTAAAAAAAAAAAAAATGTTGCTAAGTTGGTTATTTAAAAACATAAGTAAAACCAGCTGCCATCCTAATCGTTGAAGAATGTCTTTAATTACAAAGAGGCTGGGTATATTTTTCTTTGACTGTCCGATCATTTTATATATATTTTTTAAATTTTAAATATTTATCATATCAAAAAGTAGATTACGTTATATCGTTTTCTCTATATTATAACAAAAAAAACATACCTCTATATATATATATATATATTTAAAAAGAAACCTAAGAAAACATAAGGAACAAAACTTTACAAAATAAGTTTAAATTAGAGAATGTATTTAATTTTAGCGGCTGGAGACAGTTAGCAAGACTGTTACTAGTTGCATCTGTACGTGGAATACATCTGACTAATTATATATGCCTATTGATTAATTCATAATAATCTAATTTTAAATTATAAACATTTGAAATATTTTAAAACTAATCGATTATTCAATGGAAATATCAATCGATTCCACCTAATGGTTTACATTACGTATTGTCTTTGATGGGGTACAGATCTTATGTGATTTTTAATAAATTCTTGAGAAACATTCTCAATCTAATACAAAACTGTAGTAAATCATAATAGTTTAAAATACCATAACCATAAATTTTTAAATACTGCTATATTTATATCATTAATCTTTTTAAAAACCCCAATGAGTTTCATGGGTTCTGATGAAAGCATGAGAGGAGCCATCTTTTAAAATTGAATATGTTCAATTTCGGTCGATTATTTTTTCTTGTAAAACTTTGTGGGCTGCAAACACTGCTATATATGTTTTTTCTTTATAAAGGATTTAAATAATATAATAGTTTTTATTTAACAGAAGCAGAAGAACTCAAGTAGATTTTTTGCCTTTTTTTACACATTTTCTGAAGTGGACATGTTCAGTTTTGAAAGTTTTTTGCCTACTCATATAGGGACGTTAACACCAAAAAACAATGAAAATTTAACTCGAGCAAATAAAAAATTCAGATAGGTGTATTTTTTTGTTTGTCAGAATATTTTTGTTTTTGTTTTTACCAACAAAAATAATAATTTATAATAATGACGAAATAATAAAAATATACATGCATAGAAGAAACCCACTTATATTAAGGAAAACAGAAGACGTGGGAAGGCTACTCTGGCACTAAATCCTGAAACTTAGATTTCGTAAGAACCTTCTGGGGTATTTCTAGTCTCTATTAAGTGTGTGCCGGCCTCTCATATGATTGACAGGCTAAGGTTGGTAAACCTAGAGGTAGAGCGTAGATCGAAAAACAATATATTTCCTTATCAAGCACTAGGCCTATTTTTATAGATTAAACTGTTGCATCTTTTTTATAGTAAGGATTTTTTTTTTAAATCATAGGCTCAAGGTTTTCTCATAAAATAAACTATAAATTAGGATACAGGGTGATGCTCTTATACAAGTTAAATTCTTTGATGCAACATAAATTTGAAACAGTAAATAAGCGTACGCAGAGCTCCTGGCCCTGGATTAACAGTATCCGCATAAAAAGTTCATTGTTGATAAGTTCAACTACCCAATAACAGAAAGTGGAGACAACTAAGTTTGGAAAAATTTTAAATATTAAAACACGCTTTTGAAATCAACTCATCAAAGAGCGAATGTACTAATTTTATTAATTTAACTAAGCAGTATTTTTATTTTATACATAATCAATTACTGTTCAAATTATTTCGAAAAATACCACTATTATGAAATTAATTTAATTTTTAATTAATTTAATTGCATCTCCCGTCGCGGCTTCACTCGCTCTCATAAGTAAAGAAGTTTCAATACTGATGGAAGATTTAATTGCTTATCGCAGAAAATCATGCATTGAATTACACAAACGAGCATTATTTCTTCAATGATATTTTCACACGTAAAAATAATTTTTAACATGGTGCTATTTTACTGATTAGATGAAGATTACATAAAACTATAATTGGATATCCAATTTTTAATTTTCATTCATGATTTGGTAATCCATAAGGACAGAGACTATTAAGAAACTCTTGCGGACAATGGACTGCATTATCAGTGCTTACAGCTAAAGGCCCATGGATCATATTTTTACGCCCAAAATCAAAAAGCAAAGGATCAGTATTTTCCTTTGGTAATAATTTTTATTCGTCAAAAATAATTTTATTTATTTAATCTAGTTGGATTATAATTTCTAATCATAAAGTATATGACAGTGTACAAAAACTCGTTTCTGCCTTACAACATTGTACATTTAAATTTTTGCCATTGTAATTTTATTTTTCCTAAATCTTCCTAGTGATATGTAACTAAAATTTATTTCAGATGGGTGCAGTAGTTTTAACATAAGAATCTCTATGCGTAATGGTGCTAACCATATAAATTTTGAAACTACAGGGTTTCATAAGTAGCACCATATAGCTAAATCTTTTTAAATAATTTAATTTAATAAAAGAAAATTTTAATAAAAATTCTGAGCTCTATATAACACCGTAACTTTGTAACCTCTCATGTAGAATGACGCTCGTCACCTATCGGTTAATTTTCAAACTTCATTATTCTTCACATAATTTCGCTTTTTTTAATAACAAATCAATTGAAAATCAGTATTATTTATCAAACGAAAAATGGCTTGTCCTTTTATATAATAGTATAGATAATTGATTTATTTATATTATAATTATTAGTTAACATTAAATTTATCGTAGTGATTAACTATACATCAAGTAAATTTCAGGAAATGATTATAATGGCATGTAATTCACTTGTAAAGAACTACTCACTAGTAACACTTCAAAAAATGTTCTAAACTAGAAGGTCTCTTGGCCATCTTCTTTTCAGACGCCTCGGTGGTTTATCAGGTATCGAATCTGAAGCTAAGTTGGGAGACTAATGGATTCGTGTGGGAGTGCAGTTTACTATGAAAGGATTGGTATCTGGTTTGGGCTAAATCAGCAACATATGGAACATTGAGATCTTTATGGATAAGTTTATTTGTGACAAAGTAAGGAGCATTAAGGATTTTTCGAAGGATTTTGGATTGTAAGGATTGAATGGTTTAGTGGAGCCCCAAAGCTCAACTCCGTATGTCCATATAGGTCTAATAACTGTCATGTAAATGAGTCTCTTGAAATTTATTGGAAGCTTTGATCGTTTCTTAGTAAATGTTGAAGTAGTCTGTAACGACGGGCCGTTTCTTGTCGTTTTAGTCTTGTATGTGGATTCCAAGTGAGACGTTTGTCCAAATGGAGTCCCAGGTAGTGGATCTGTTCAACAGGAATTAGAGGAATATCATTGCATTTTGTTTAGAATCGAATATGCAAAAGCGAATCGTTTATTACACCACATGAGACTTGAATAACCACGCATTTTAATTATGAATCAGTAATAAAAAGCGATAATGCAAAAGCATAAAACTCTGATTAATAAGAAAGCAACCTTCAACTAAGAAAACTAAATCTCATTGAATTTAAAACCATGATGAACAATCACAGCGTTGATGCACAATCCATGCAATGCGTAATTATTTTTGACCTTCAATGAGACATTATTCGTTTTATTGGCGTAACGGCAGGCATTAATTAAAGCTATCGATAGTTCTCTAGGAATCGCAAGATCATAGATAAAAAATCAATTTCAAATCACAGGAAGTCTTTAGAAAAATTGTTTAAAATACGCTTCAGGGGCAACCTGATTTAATATTTCAGTTATGAAGCTAGTAAACACTTCGGGAAGGTCAAGCCTTTTTCATTTTACAAGCATCTCAATATATTCTGTCGATCATTTAACTTATGTTATTTTATTGTCCCACCATATTAGCATTTAGGATTCTGCAATGCGAAAAGAGGGCGATATTCTGATCTATATTTTCCAACTCAGTCCTCAATTACCACTAGTTAACAGGCGGAGACATTTTTTTTTTTTTTTTTTTCCAAAACACTTCATTTTTCTCAATAAATAAATTCAATAAATTTCAGAAGAAGAAATTTATTTTACAAATACTAAAAAGATCTGACTTCAAAATATGTGATAAAGTCAATACAAAATATAACTATTAAAGAGAACAGGTAGAGGTCTGTCGACAAAAGAAAATTTTCTGATTATTATCAATTCAAATTTATAAATAATTTTTGAAGAGATTACAATTTAATTTATTCACTAAAAAATAAATTTATTTCCTTTTTACTTACTTTTATTTACTTTTTGTTACTCTTTTAATAAAAAAAAACATTATATTCTCTTGTTAGCTATAAAAAGAAGTTAACTAGGTTAAATGAATATAATTTAAATTCCAGATACGTAATAAAAATATAAACATCTCGTCAACTCTGTAAGGTCTTGGGCATTATTATTTTATTACAACTTTTATTGCTGTATTTAATTAGATACCTCAGATTTAATTTATTTAAATTTATTTTTTAAATTATTTTATATTATACAATTTATTTAACTTAAAATTTGTTTTGTATAGTTCAGTTATTTTTTTCTCTTTTGTTTTATACATGATTAAGTTTATTTTAATCATATTTTTATTTTCATAACGTAAACAATCAAGTTTATATATAAGGGAAAACATAACCATTAGCAGTTTTATGCTCTTTGAACTGAAAAACTCATAAAAACAGACATTACAATTAATCAATAAATCATAAAAATTAATAAAGGAAAAATATAGAAATTCTTCATGGTAATTATCATTGCAATTATAACAATCAGTTTGACAGTATGGACAAAAAAAAAATAATGCCTTCACTACAAAAATCGTTTTTTATTTTAGAAAAATACTCAAGCAGTATTTATTTTCAGGAACAAAGTTTTTAGTAATGTTCTTAAAAATCTTAATAACACCATATTTACACGTTCACTGTGGATAAAGAGAGTCCTTTCCCGGGAGCCTCACGCAAGGTATGCGTTATGGGACCTATCGAGTTTGAATATTGTGGGACCTATCAAGTTTTGTGCAGTTGCCATAATAGTCCAGTAAAATAAGGGTTTGCCGAAGAAAAAACTGGGGAACTTTTATTCTCAACGGATCTTTATGTTTATTGGGGTGCTGAATCCCCGTTATTTTTGTTTTTTTTATCTATAACACGATAACAAAGCTTTTTTCGAAGAAAGTCTTCAATTATTAACTGTAGCTGGAACTAGTACCTACATAATGAAAAAAAGAAATCCGAAATCGGACTATTTTTCGCGAAGTTACGTTATTGGGAAGAAATGAAGATATTGGCTAACTTGCCGTACAACTGTACGTTTTTATTAGCGGGCTGGCATGTACATTTTACGGGGTTTGATTGATATATATAGGGTTTGATATATTCTTATAGTAAATTTAATCAGCTTTAAGATGAAAAAAAGTAATGTTGTATCTGACAAATAGTTTCAGAGTTATAGCCAAAAGAGTACGACAAACGTGTTTTCGCGAATGAAGGCAAGTTGGCCAATTTCTCCATTTTTTCTCAATAACGTAACTTCGCGGAAAATAGTCCGATTTCGGATTTCTTTTTTTCATTATGTAGGTACTAGTTCTAGCTACAATTAATATTTGAAGACTTTCTTTGAAAAAAGCTTTGTTATTGTGTTATAGATAAAAAAACAAAAATAACCATATGAAGCCGATGGTTGCCGTGGTAGCCAATAAACATAAAGATCCGTTGAGAATAAAAGTTCCGCAGTTTCTACTAGAAAACAGCCTTTTGGAGCCTTTTTTTACTGGACTATAAGACCGCAAGCAACGCATTAAATATAAGTTATGTTTCTATACTTCGGAGGTATAGAATACTATGCCACATTTCCGTAACTTTACGGGAGAGCAGTTTGAATCGGTTTTATTTTTAAAAGAGTTCATTTCCCCGACTGTTCATTAAATTTAGGTGAGACTAACCTTACAATTAATTGGTGTAGGACATTGTATTCCTCTAGATAAAGTGAAAAAAGGTTAATAAGAATACAAAATAATGTATTTTTGGATTAAAAAAATGGAGGAAAAAAATAGTGCTCTATACTTCTGAGGTACATATTTATGTTAGTGAACACTCAAAGGAAAAATGGAATAAAGGAAAATATTTTCATTTTGATAATAATCCTTCGTAGATTAGTAAAGATAATGTTATTGTTTTTTATCATTTTACTCTACAGGGCTAGAAAAAACAACCTTAAAATTGTTTAACATTAATAGTACTTCAAAATATAAAGACATGTCGCACAATGATGAATTAAAAGGAAGTAAAATATTATCGTATGGAGACACGACTCGTTATCAAGGTCTGTCACGAAGTTACTCAGATCGGGTCAACGACATCGAGTGCCGAAACCACAAAGTGCTAAGGCACTCAATGCCATCCTGTCTACTCTACAGGAAAAGATGGGACTTATTAAAAAAAGTTAAACGTTCGACGCAAGTTCTCACGAATCGAAGAGGGAAGCATTTCTAAAAGACGAGGAATATTTTCCTCAAAACCAGACAAAAAAAATTATGTGTCGATGATGAAATAATCTTCAGGTAATTTTTAGCTATTCGAACGACATGATATGAAAGTTAATGTATATTTCCTACAGGGCATCAATTAATATATTTTTTTTAATAACGACATTTCTTATATTTTTTTATTTCTTATTACTTAATCTGTTAATCGGTTTATTCGTTTTTTTTAAATCGCGATATATCCAATTTAGTACCATTTAAAATGATACAATAAATAAATTTTAGTAAGAAACAATAAATGTTAACTGTGACTAGAGTATTATTTTGATAATTTTATTTTATTTAAATTATCTAATAAAAAATTATTGGATAAAGAATTGTCAGATAAAGAATTATTTTAATAAAATTTTAATACATTTTTATTCGTCATATGCTAATGGAAAATATAATAATAATAATTATTTTTATTTATTTACAACTACAAACTATTTTAAATATACATGTTCCGGCCTTATATCCTCTACATGATTCATACCGTTTTATTCAATATTAGATAAGTTTTAAATTTCAAAGCTGTCCTCTAAACTTTAGGAAAAATGAAGAAAAGCCTATATAACAAAATATAAATAACTAATAAGGTTATATCTCTGGTTTTCGTGAAGAAGCCGATAGGTCAAAATTGTGCTTTTCAGTAGGCCATTGTTATCGTTTTCCAAGTTCCTGTTATTATTCAAAAAATAACATTTTCACCGAAATAGATAAGGCATTATAGGAATTTAACCAATTTTAGATATTAAAAATTCTTCATAGACTCATTTCTGAGAATTTTGACTCACCCACTTCATCAAGACAGCCACCGATATAATAATAAATATTTATACATAATAACAAGAGACATGTTAACTGAATTATATAAGGAGTACATATTTTGCTCTTTTGATGATGTATCTTTTGAGATATATTTTATTGTAATTGCCAATTTCTTAGATAAGGAAATTATCTGAATTTATTGTTTTTTGTGGTACAGGTATTAGTATATCTGGGCACGCAGATTAGAGTCGAAATGGGACGGCATATTATGGCAGCCAATCGATGCTATTTTGCTATACGGCAGCACTTAAGGAATGCTAGGCTGAGAATTTATAAAACACTAGTCAGTGTCAGAACCAATGGCCTTTTAGTACCGAAAGTTCTCAGAAATTCTCGCCCAAACCCGCTTGGTTTCCCTGGTTCCGAAATTTGTAGGAAAAAAAGGTTTCTCTGAGTAGTTCCGTAAACCGTTTGGTTAAGGATAATTTAATGTCCATCCGTTCACAACAAAAAAAAATAATATATGAGGAAAATAATATTTAATCAAAAATATTTTAAACCTATGGATATTACAAACAGGGCCTGAAAATATGGCTTCGCCATGAAACGTTACTCAAAAAAAAAAATTATAATAACGTTTTTAAGGAAACATTATTTGCTCTCATCTTTTTCATCATATTAGAACAAATTTCCTAACCAAATAATATATAACGAAATTCCCTACGTTAGCTGTTAGCGTTTTAATGTGATTGCCAACCAATTTTTGTTTTCAAGAAATAAGATAATAATTTGGTAAAAATTACATTCAGAACTATAACAATAATAGAACATCTCGGTTAGGGCAAACATTTCAAGATTTTCGTTAGCCCTGAATTTTGGTCAATAAACCAATTAACAACAAAAAATTCGAAAACAAAGTGTTGAGGACGAATATAAAGAAACTCTAGTAATAGAAAAATCTAAGTACTTAAATAATGTTTTATTAATTTTTTTCCAATGATTTTTATCTTAATTCAATGAACATTAAGAGTGCAAAAATTAAAGTATCATCGTCAGTACCAGCTGTTATGTACAACTCCATTGCTGATCAAAAACTATTAACTATTTATTTATTATATATGTGTTTTTTAACATTCAGTTAATTCAAACATTATTGGTATTAAAAGTAAGCATAATTATACAAAGTTATAAACATTGGATATTTTCAAAAATTTAAATAAACTTTGCACAGACGTTTCACTGTCACCAAGAGCGATGTCCATCCGGTTGGCCATTCCGCAATCTTTCCTTACATCCTTGTATTCCTCGCAGTCCATTAAGATGTGTTCCACGGTCATGGGTACATTGCAGATCCTGCAGGTCGGTGGATAGAGTCCCTTTAGAAGATACGTGTGCGTTATGGCTGTGTGTCCCATTCGTATCCTTGCCAAGACAGCTTCTTCGCGGCGATTTCTCCTTTCTGATGTTCTCCATACGTCAGGACTACTTTTAATTTTGCCTAATTTTTCAGCTGTTTTGTTCCACTCTGTAATCCATGATTCATATATTCTTTTTTTTATATGAATACGCCAATCCGATGCAGTCGTTTTATTGATGTATATGACGTCTGAATTGGGTTTCAATCTTGCAGCATTTGCAGCTTGGTCTGCTTCTTCGTTTCTTCCGATGCCCAGATGAGAAGGAACCCAAAGAAATCTTACCACTTTGCCTGAACGTAGACATTCCTTCTCAAGAAGTTGGATTTTCATCACCAAAACGTCTTTTGAGTTTCTGTTTTCCAGTGATTTCAGTGAGCTTAATGAATCGGATACAATCAGATGATATTTGCATTGACTATTCATTATGAATGTCAACGATTTCCATATTGAATAGAGCTCACCGGTGTATGCACTATTCGATTCTGGTAGAAGAAATTTGTAACAAACAGAGTCCATAATAATGGCACATCCAACTTCAGAGCTGGATTTTGAAGCATCGGTAAACCAAAACAGTAGTTGAAGTACACTTCTTTTCGTTCATTAAACATTTTTTGGTAAATGTGATGAGGAGTCGTGGGTTTTGAAAAAAATGATAGACTGTAATCAATCGTACTTTCTGTTTGTATCCAGTTAGGTATTGGATTGCCTGGGAATTTAAAATATTTAGGGAAAGATAATTGTAAATCATTTGCCCATATTTTGCATCTACAATGGAAACATTTGCAGGATCGTCTATGCTCTTCATTCAAAATCGTATGTGTTGTAGGATCGTAAGCGAGGAGGTGTTTTTTTTTTGACATAATTTGGCCGAAGTATGCTAAACTCAAATATTTTCTCCTTAATTCTAAAGATGGCTCACCACTCTCTATGTACAAACTTTGGGCAGGTGTGGTTCTGAATGCACCAATACAAAGACGAAGTCCCTGATTATGAATAGTATCTAGTGATTTCAGTGTTGAAACACTAGCAGAACTGTAGGCAACAGCTCCATAATCAATGATAGGCCTGATCAGAGTACGGTACATCATTAATAAAGTTCGTCGATCTGATCCCCACTGAGTGCTGGACAGAACTTTTAATAAATTTAGCCCTTTCTGGCATTTTGCTTTTATTTGACGAATATGTTCAGACCATGTTAGCTTTTTTATCGAAGTAGATTCCTAGGAATTTGAAAACTTCTTCAAACATAATAGGTTGTTGAAACAAACTATTCGAGATTCCCTAGGTTTATGGAACTTGAAAACAAAGTTGAAACCAGTATTTTTGGGACCATGATTCGAGATTCCCTAGAGTTGTTCTGACAACATTAATTTCCATATCTCGATATATTCTATTGACTTGCTTTGAAATGAATTTTTTTGAGTCCAAGAAATAAATTATCTATTATTATTAACCCATCAATGAACATTAAGAGTGTATCATCGTCAGTACCAGCTGTTAACAACAATTCTCCATTGCTGATCAAAAACTATTAACTATTCTAATTAAACGGAGATAAACTTAATTCTATATTGGATAAAGTAGAAGCAGGAGGACTTGAGTAACATGTTTAGTGCCAGAAACCGCCACGGGGTAACGCTGCTAAATTATTGCTCGAATTAACAGCTGATTTCTACAAAGACGATCTTAGAAAATGCATGGGAGAGACTAATTTAATACCTAGGCTTCTGCAACTCAAGCATTCATCTTGAATTGGATATTCTAGGGTATCTTATGAATTTGGGTCTCAATTCTTTTTGTTTTACCTGAAATGTATTCCGTTTTGAAAAACGGTCTGAAGCGGTATAACAAAGCAGTGACGCCATATTGTAACCTTATAACTATTTCCATCCTTAAACATAGTTCGTTCTAAATTTCCCAACATACTCGGTATCATTTCAGCGGTCATGTACATCTTTCATGTTGTCACGATTCCTCTTTTGCAACCTCACTTCAGGGCTACGTCAAACGAAATTTCCGTTTTGTAACTTAGCATCAATGAAATAGTGACTCTATTGATAAAATGATAAAATAATGTCATGAATTTTAAGAATTTCTATTGCAATGTATTTTTTTTAACAAATATTTTATTTTTATCTTTCACTACAGTTTTAAAGGTTGATTTATTTATGATTTCTAATCCACAAAGTATTATTTAACAATCTATGCAAACAACTCCAACATGACAATTATTATAAATTTAAACAAAAAGAAAATTCCAATGTGTCGTGTCACTCGTAATAGCTGATAAACACGTTTAGCTATGTTTATATGAATCTCAGCTTTATTTAATAGTAATTATATACCATTATAGATTTATTAAAATAAAATAGCTATAGATTTAGATTTTTTTGGAATTATTCAAGAAGAAAAAAAAAAAAATTTAATGAGTTATTGATGTCAATCATGTAATGTTAATAGGAACCTTCATCGCACTCAATGTTTTGAGAATCACTACTTGAACTGAAAATGGGCATTTCTTTATTTATTTTTATTCTTATTTTAATTTCTATATCATTAACATTTAGTAACGAAACTTGTTTTTTTCCTTACATCTTTCTAACCTTGACAGCTCTCGCCAGCTCAATTCAAGTAAACCACTTGACTTTTAAGGCTAGTGTCTAGCGCGAGTTGAGGTACAGTCATCCGTCCTACGCCTGGGATGATTCGCCTCCTGTTGGCTGACGGGGCACACCTAATGCTGGGATTATTTAATATATTCTATTATTATCTTATAATATTATAAATTATTTAAAGTAATAATAATTTAATTTAAAAAAAAACAAAAAACTATTTTATTAATCGATAGCTGCAGGTAAATTATCCAAGACACAACAGATGTTTATGCTTAGTATAAGAATTCTGATAAGGAGTAAATTAAAAATGTTTTCCCTTGGTATATCAACTATTTAATCTATTTTAAAATCTTATCAACTGCTTCCCTTCTTTCGGGAATTTCAATGATTCCTGACTCTAATGCTTTTAAATATTATTTATTTTTTCCAGAATGAGTTATAGTGAGTAATCTATGGAATGTACAATCAAAACTGTTATAGAGAATCAGTTGTAAAGCATAATAGATTAACTTTCCACGGTGGACATAAAGGTATTCTCACCTGTTCACTTCAATATAGATAATAATACTAATAATGAAACTTAATTTATTCAATAACATAAGCATAAATGCATATATCAAATGGGGTCACCTGTGATGTAGAGGTTAGCATAGCAACCTACTAAACCCAAGATCGCGGGTTCGCAGCCCGGCAGATGACCTTAGGATTTTTTAAAGGGAGTAAAAAATCCTTAGCTATGCCGTCCTTAGGAAGGGACGTAAAATGGGGGTCCCGAGCCTGTGAGATGTCAGGTACTCGTTAAAGATCCCTATCCTAATTATACCTGGATAGGCAAAATTTAGGACTCCCACCGTAGCATCGTCCGATTAGCCATAGCAGCATAAAGTGACGTTAAACGAAATAAACAAACAAACAAACATATATCAAATGCAAAGTATCAAATGTGAAAATACGCGGTTTTTGCATTCAATCTTCAGCTTTTCGTTACATTGATTCGGCATAATCAAATATTTTGTATAATCCCCCTTTGACAGGGTTATTCCTTCCCTTTACAGAGTGAATTCAGATTTAAGAATTCTTTAAGACGTTTATCAGTCCTTAAGCAAAATCGATGGCTAAGGTTTTTTGAGGTTTTTTTTTAAAGCTGAGTGTTGCATTTATTGTTATTGTTCCTTACTAGGTGTCCTGCCCAAGTCCATTTCCTTCTTAGTTTATCTGAGCTTCATAATTAGCTGTGGTAATTTCTTTTCAAATCTCATCCACTCTATTGATTTTTTGTCTCTCTTTATGACATTTAAGGTATAGCGTTCCATTCCCTTCACCGTTACTCGTAGTTTTCCTATAATTATATTATATATTAGCCATTTTTCGCAACCAATAGTTTTATTAATTTTACGGGGGGCTATTCACTTGAATATAGAAACCAGGATTCGGCTATAAAGCGATAAAGTGTGCCATAAGCATGGGGAAATATTCCTTGTGACTAAAGAAAGGATTTTCTATAAAGAAGTAATTGAATGGTGAATTGTTTCCGTTAATCTTTATGAATGTTACGATAAGGTCATATCAATTACAAATGTTACTTGAAAAAAAAAAAAATAGACAATATTAATTCTCCATTTAATTGCTTCCTCTGAAAAGGGAAAGCATAATTTCCTGGTGGAACGGCTTTTTCATCGTCCTTGCGGAGTACACCGTTCCACATCTTCCCAGGCAAAGAGCTGAGTACAAGTGGACCAAGGTAATGAGACCCTCAATAACAAAGTGTCTGTAAGGAGGCGTGATCCGCGAGGCGTGGCGAACCTTCGGGATGGCATCCACTGCAACGTCATGTCGCCGCCCGCTTTCTCATTCATATTCCGATTCTCAGAGACAACATTATGCAACCCCGGGAGAAAGAATTGAAGAGATGGGCGCTTGTTTACATTGTGAGCATTCCAACTCAATCGTATGTTTAAAATGCGGCATAGCGAAAGAAACGCTTATCATATCGTTTCAAGCAGCGTTACAACTTAAAAATATCCTACAGCTGTTTATACAAATATAAATCCTTGACTTTAATCCAAAATACGTCAGAATTATGTACTTTTTGAAGGGCACTGCAATTTTTTTTATCCTTTTCAAAAATCCTGTAATTAATCTAAAAATATTATTTGCACCAAAAAAAATGAATAAGGCATTATTGAGAAGCACAGCTTGACCATTTTTCACAACGCATATACTAATAATCGATCTTTGAAGCCAGGGAACTAGGTCTCCAAACTACCTAAACATTATGTTAAAAATAAATGAATTTACTTACAACTATTTATAGGATTTTATTTTATTGCTTAAAAAAAAAAAATACCAAGTCGTGTCGTGATCTATCTTGGATAAAGCAAAACTGCACTTACACTTATTTGTTTAAAATTTATATATTTTTAAAGACCAAACTTGTAAATATTACAATTATTATTATATATATAAATATTACTATTATAAAATTATAAATATTGTATAGACATATCAAAATCTAGATAAATGTAAATAAGAGATTCGATTCAGCAAACTGGGCTGAACTATATTTGGTTATCTGGAAAACAATAAGGCTTTCTTGTTTTTGTTTTTTTTTAAATAGCTCTCTATATACTAAACTTATTAAATTTGATGAATTATTATTTGTGTAAACGTTGACACTTCTCAAAAACCCATCCCCCCCCCCAAAAAAAAAAAAAAAAATCCTTGTTTACCATTTTACTACTGGGACATAATTAAATCTTTGAAAATATGTATAATTTCTTTTTTACAAAATTAAATTCGGTTGGAACAGATCCCCCGAGCCAAAATCATATTTTCATGGGACTTTTCTTGAGTTGAATGGGTCCGCCGAAAAACGTTCTAAGGGACAAATTTTCCGAAGTGGCGATTTCAAAGATTTTAAAATATATAATAGTACGCCGTAGCATGATAAAGTACTCCATTATGTCATTATACATGTAAATATAACAAATATTGGACATTTGAATTATTATAGAACGCAATTATAAATTATAAATAACAATATAATTATTGCCTAATTCGTTAATCAAGTTTAACATTCGACAAGAAACCCATCCCAGCAGTCTGGGATTTACAATTACCAACATAACAGTTCACATGTTAACCTATTTAGGGTGAATTAGCATAATTTTCCTCTATATTGTAGCGCCTACATTTATTTTACGTTGAAGCTGATTCAATAGCTGCATAACTAGAACAATTTACTTATCCTAGTTACTATTATTAGTCTAATTTAACCGATATAGTATATTCAAAATAAGCTGATTTGAACAATTATTTATTGAAATAAATTATTAAATAAGAAATTAAATGATATAATACCTAAGAAGAGCAGTGCTCTGACGCAACCAGCCGGACCCGCAATACCGTACTGTTGTGTCAATTTAGCATATCAGCTTGACGCAGGTGAGAGGTGGACATTTTTATATTCATCATTGTTATGGAGATAATTTCTCCTGCGTATTTATTATTTAAAAATCGTAATGAATAACATTGCTGCAACTATTTTTTGTCATAATGTAGCTCCTAAAATTTACATAAGTATGTCAAATTATCTAAAACAGTGTTATAGAAATTATAAAAATACTTATAAAAACTTTCCCAGTCAAGTATGTCAATATATAAAGAGTAATTTTTACGGTAACCAATTAATATTTTAAATTTCAAATCTGAAACGAATTTATCCAACCAACTTAATTAAGGTAAAAAATGTATAGTATTTTATGTCAAGTTGTCTTAATTGAATATATTTTATTTTATGCAGTTTTGAAGGCATTTAGGTTGGAATAATAAGAAACAATCTAGATAATTAATGCAAAATAACACATTAAATATGTAATAGTTATAGTTCTAATCTATATTACAGTAAATACAACAATCAAACGTTATCTATTCAAATAAATCTCATTATTCTCACCCACTTTAATGATGTATAGTTCAAAATAAAATGAGTAACAATCTAATATATTTAATCTAATTCACGTTTAGGAGTATTTCTGTAGTTTTTGCATTGTCAACTGAACATTGTTTATCAAACAGAACTTTCGTTCATAAAAGGAAATGGAAATTTCCGTTGGTCATTTCGGTACAATTTATTCTATCTACTATTCGTCCCTTACACTAATAATGTACAAAATAAACCTCAGTTGTACAGTGAAAAGAAAGGATTAAGGTGAAAAATTATGACTCGAGGTCCGTTGTACGTCTAGCGCCTGGTGAAATACAAAATTTTCAACAAAAATCAAGTAGGAATTAGAGTTATTTCTCACAAGCTCTCAGTTATGATTATTTATCTAAGTATCTGTTGATAAAATGCAAATGTTCATAAGTATTTATAATTGTATCGACTAAGAAACCAATAAGCCTGTAATGATTATGGATTATAATATGCCAAGAGAGGTGTTGATACTGTTGACAAATTATGCTCTAGTTAATCCGTAAAAAGGGTAACAAGGAGATGCCCGATTGTAATATTTTATCAATGCTTGAGTGCGGGAAACATTCGAAAATAGAATTTGAGGAACTGCTTACATGCCATAGAAGATGCTTGTGAACTAATCATTTTTTATTAAGAGTAAGCAATAATCATGTAAATAAATAAGTTCTATGAAGTACTATGAATAAGTTCATAATGTACTTTTTGTAATGTTTAGTAAAATAGTATAATTAATTTGAAAAATGTATTAGTAATTGTTTGTGAATTATTTGTTTTATCTTATCCTAAATAATTTTTTTTTTTTAATTTATCCATATTTTCACATATAAATAAAGAAACTTATAATTCTAGTAAATAAAATCATTTAGCATTATTAGGGAAATGAAAGAGAACAAAATTTGTATGCCGTCCAAACTACAGCAAGCGACCGGTCGTGTTACAAAAGTCATAGCTAGAGACCGGAGAAGGGTTAATTTTAATTTTTATATTTTATTATTATAGGTAAAAAAACTGTTCATATTTTTTTCGGAAAAATCTAAAACTGAATCGACTACGGAATTAGATTACAAAAAATTCTAAATAGGATATAATTATTTGTTTTTCAAGACAGTTTCATTGAACAAAATATTATTGTAAATATATTATATACGCTTATGGCGTAAAGTGGACATTTATTGAGCACTTGTTGGTCCTTCATGTTCGACTATCCTTAAACCACAAGATAATTGACCAAAGGAGATCAGCAAAGTGTAAAAACTTTACTTGTAAGTTATTATTAGTATGTGTTATTTTTTAAGTGGGTTACAAAGGAAGAACTTTGGGAATTGCAAGCGTTAACCGTGGGCGTAGAGTCGAACATTGAACCCAAGACTTCGACCTTAAATTGTACACCTACCCATCATAGGTCACGTCATCTTACCGATAACTTAAGTCGATTTCTCGAGCCCAAAAATAAGACAAATAGTTAATGGCTGGTTGAAAACAGATTATAGGCAATAAGGGGCGGAGATTTACGATGCGTAAGGTCATCTTAAATTACTTAGATCGTCTGATGGAGTTTGTGGTTGGTTCAGCTATTTTATCCACAAATATGGTCCTTTATTATACTCAATAGGGAATACCAAATGATTATACCTCATAAATATCCCAGAATGCAGAAGGATTTAAATTAAAAAAAAAAAAAAAAATATATATATATATATATATATAGCTAAATAAAAGGTTCACGGGGCTGAGTTTTTAAAAAGAGATTTTATTGAAGTACATACATTATATCAAGCAAAAGCACAAACTTAAAGCCTATTACAAAACTTCGTGGAACAAACTGACATCATAACGGGTAGAGGCAGAGTGTCCCCGAGGAAGGTGGGGGTGCCCCTTTTATACAATTATCTAGGAGAGGGGATAGTGTACATTATTTATTATTCCTTAATACCATTGGGTTTCTATAACTTCTCCCCCCCCCCCCCCCAAGTTCCGAGGTCTCCGATGGAACAAATATCTTAGTGTAAATAGGTAAGATTCTATACAATAAAAATAAAAGGTTTGGACCTTATACATTTCTCAATACCTTTTACACTAAGTCATAACATTGCAATAGATAATATTCTATAAACAAAAGGGATTGGACCTTATAATTTAAGTTTATACAAAAATAAAAGGATTATAACTTGTGTACTAAGTTTAGGATTTGTACTATAGTTTTAAATAAAAAGATTAAACTCTGTACTGAAATACAACTATCAGCTTCCTATAAACAAAAGGATTAGACTTTGAACTTCCTGTTTATGAAGTCAGGATCTGTACACTTGCAAAATAAAAGGATTAAACCTTGCCCATCTCTTAATATTAACAATAAGCTTAAACTATAAAATTTTTATACATTACAAAATTCCTTACATGCTAAAGTACAATTTTTCTTATAACTAAAAGATAACAGGATATTTCTTAGTACTAAACAATTCATATCTATACATTATTTAAACAAAAGGACAAATAAAATAAGAGTCTTTGAATTAGTTTCCTCTATTGCAAATAATACTTTTAGCTTCAAAATTACTCAATTAAAATAATAATATTTTAAATCAAAATAATAATTCAAACACTCCTTTACAATAATTACAATTAATAATAATTTCAAAATAAAATACACACTTTTCAATGATCAATCAAAATAATATTTCAAGACAAAATAATAGTATCCTTTATGACAGTGATTTCAAGATATTAATTACAAAATAAATCGGACAGAATATTACTGTGAAATAAAATAATAATTTGAATGATCTTTTACATTATTAACATTGAATATAATATTTTACAACAAAATACAAAAGTCCGACTTTATTAAAATAACTACAGCATTGTCAATTTAATACAGATAATTCCTTCAATATAACATAAATATTACTCCTAATACCATTGCATTTATTATATTTAAAATAAAAGATTTTTAAAACATTTTTATATTGTTTAAATAAAATTAAATAGTTTTAATCAGAACCACTGTCTGAATCGTAATTATCTGAGACATCCGAAATATATTCACGCGAATGGATTCATTATCGTCGTCCGAAATAGATTGTTTCTTTTTTCCGTTTTTTTCCTATTGGGCCTTTTAATATTGTCGATATGAGTTTTAATTGGTCTTTTGTCTTTTACTACTACATTTACTTTTTTAAATTTGTCTCTACTTTTTATTTTCGCTTGGGTATTTTTCAAATATTCTGTATCCCCTAATTGTTTCTGAATATCTAAAGGGTCTTCTCTATTTTTATTTAATTTTTCTGTCCTTGTCTCTTTTTCGTCATTTATTTTAGATCTAATTAGTTTATGTAATAATTGTTGGTCCTTATGATATTTTAATACATATTGTTCTGTCAGGTCGGTGTTTTCGTCTGACTCTAATCTGGAGGTTCCAAAAGTAATTTCGTTAGGAGTTAATTTTAATTTATTGTTTAAGGTATTATTATACGCTATTACCGCTAATCTTAATTTTTGTTGCATCGAACATTTATCTTTTTCTTTTCCTATTATTCTCAATAATTCGTTTAGGGTAGAGTGGACTCTGTTCAATAATCCCAAAGAGTTTGAGTGCAATAATCCCAAAGAGTTTGAGTTCAGCTAGCCACTCACTAGTATAATGCAAAATAATATTATTTTAGTCATGTAGTTAGTTAGTGCATTATTAAAATTAAAATATCTATTATTTATTTAAATTCTGTCTGACTATAAAACTGGTAAAATGATATTTTTTTCCTAAGGTCTGAATGAATATTAAACAAATTACCCTGATAATTCTATTTTAAATTTTTGAAGTGTAAACCATTTAAATCATATAATATCTGTGAAATCGTTTATTCCTTTAGCTTTATATTTAATATTTCAATTCCAGTGACTAACAGAACATTAAATAAAATGATCATACCTCGTTTCGTTTAAATTGAATCGTTAGAAAAATAAAATAAAATAATCAGTTTCAATTTATAGATTCTTTAGTTCGTCGATACAATGTAATTGTTTAAATAGCAAGCATAATAGAAGCTTAAAAATAGAACGAATACAACAGTTTAATCCTAACGTGTTCAACACGATAAACATATCTGAAGGTTAAGATTATTATGGGGTAATAATCATATAAATATATTCTTCAAAAGACTAATTAACATTAACATACAAATAATTATTATCAACTAAATCATTATTATTAAATTATTAATTAATTATTATTATTAAGTTATTATTAAAATTAAATGATGATTTTTGATTTGTTATAAATCCATTGCTCTTTTCAGAATTACGTATCTATTAATATTAATTATAAACGAAACATCGTAATGAGAAGCAACATAAAACTAAACTTTGAAATCTAAATGAATATAAGATATTTAGAATTTTACAGAAATAGTTTAAAACGTATTATTAATAATTAATGATAATATTAATAAATTTAAGTATTAACAAAAAAACTGGTATGAATATAAATTATAATAGTTAAGAGAGTTATCAGATTGAAAAACAATCGTTTTAATTCTATTGTTTAAATCTCTATGCTTCTAAAACATAAACTTGAAAACTAATAATTGGTATGATTATGAATATTAATAAAAATTGTATTGATGTTGAATTCGAAGTTACCAGAATCAACAAATTATCCGATTTAAATATTTTTACTTAGTTTTTTTTTTTTCCTATATTTGTACATCTTTTTTGGTACAATCCAAAGTGGGAAATTATTTTTTGATTTATTTGGTCTGTTTATTACATTTAACAATTTGTGTAACTCTTCATGAATCGTTATCTCGCCTAAAGGAACATTAAGTTGAGCTTTAAAATTTTTTAACTTATTGCCGCAGTGATCCAGCCTACTTTTTATGGAAATAGAAGCTATTATTTCTTTTAATGTCTTTCGGTTCAATTTACTAACCTTTGTTACTTTATTATTTAATTTTTCAACAATTATTTTCAAATTACTTTTCGAAGCTTTTAAATTGTTTGTTTCTTTCACTAAATTTGAATTTAAATCTCCCTTTTCTTTGATTTTACTAATTATATTTTTTTCATTTCTTTCCCGTGACTTATTAACGGTTTTTATTGTTTTATTTAAATTACGATATTCATTTCGGTCTATTTCTTTATTTTTATTAAATTCTTCAAGTTTTTGGTATTTTAAATTTTCGTCGTCTTCCATATTCTTAAATTTGTTTACAGAATTTTCTACACTTTCTTTTATTTCAGTTTTTAAATTAAACGCTTCTTTCACACTCTTAATATTGTTTACAGAATTTTCTACAGTTTCATTTATTTCCGGTTTTATATGTTCTTCGCGAATTAAGTTTTTAACACTTTCTTTTATTTCCGATTTTATATGTTCGTCGCAGATTAATTGTTTTTTTTCATTTTTTTCGTCGAATAGATTTGCTAAGTCGTTATTTAAATTTAAGTCGTGAATTTCTATTTGTTTATCCTGGTTATCTATTTGTTTATCCGGTTTAGAATTTAAATTGTTTATATCCGGTCCGGAGGTCTGCTTGTGCTCGGGCCTAATTCTAAAAATGATTCTGTCTTTGTTCTAATGATTCTATACGCTCTTGTAATAATTTTATCTGTTTATCCTTTTCCTCTTCTATCGCGTGTACTCTATTAGAAACGGTTCTCATTGAAACAGTGTTGGAGTCTATTTGCGGTTGTTGGTAATTTTGCCTAATATTTCTGGAGGGTGGTTTGTTAAAAAATCTATGTTGTGACTGGGGGTCCCACGGTTGGTTATAAATTGGTGTTTGATATTCTATTGCCCGCTGTTGTGGCCGGAAGTTATGTTGGTTGTTATTGTTATAAGAATTAGAGGTTGGACCTTGCTCACACTGATACTGTTGCTGTCGGTACTGTTGGGGATTATTATACGACGCATATTGCTCGCGGTGGTACTGATGGGGTCGGTAATTTTGATAATCATGGTGGTTGTTAAAATTTGGTCGGTACTCTTTGTTTTTAAAATTATTTTCGAAATTTTTCTTTTTATAATTATTTTGAGTTGGGTTATTTTTATACTGTTTTTTATCTCCGTAAAGTCTATGTACAATATGAGCCGCGCTGTTTCTTAATATTTCTTCTAGGTCTTCTAACGAGTCAAATTTAATGTGGTAAATGAAGTCCGTTAGTGCTGGGTGTAAACTATGTACTGCGTGGTGGGATATCTGTTTGTCATACCTATACATTTCGTCCTGTTTGTTTAGTATCTCATTGTCTGAATAAATACGTGCGTATAAATCGCATCTTTTTTGGCCCAGTCGTTCTAAGAAATCGAGTGGGTTCTCGTTATGATAAGTCCGCGTATTTAAAATTTCTGAAATTAATTGTTCCCTAGTTCTCGTGTCCTGATATTTTCTTTTTAAGAATTTTATTATTTCTTTTACTGTATTGAATTCCTTATCATATACGGCGACTTTAGCTTTCCCTGTTAATTTGTTTAAGATTGTTAAAACTAATTTGGCTTGGTTTGTATTTTTATGAGTATTGTCCTCTTTACAATATAAATTATATAAAAATTCGCTATTTCTGATAAAATCAACTAGTTGTAACGGATTTCCGTCGTATTCCGGGATTAATGCTAAATCGTGATTTTTAATTTCAAGAGCCATATTAATATCTTCTTTTTTAACTAACGTTGAACCTGTTATTTTTAAGTTACTTAATTTTTCTTCCAAACCATTCATAAAGATAAATCAATATTTTAAATTATTATACTTATTACTAACTTATATTTAAATTACAAAATTACTTAAAAATAAAAATTAAAATAAAATAATTATACTTTTTCTTGATACAACGATGTCTTCGTTGTCTTCGATGTCTTCTCGATGACTTCCTCCTTTAGCTCCTTCCCGTCGATTCCTTAGCAAAGAGGTTGAAGGTCCTTCTGGTTAAGGTATTGGAATACCAAAGCGCTCCCAAAGACTTGAAGATCTGCTGATGTATTAGTACTCAGCTCCCAATCTTCTCATGCCAGTGGAAAGAGGTCTCGCTGTTCTGTACCTGAAATAAGATAGAACTGCCGCGAAGTTACGTTAACGCTTCCAAATGTCCCTCCGTTCGGGCGCCAGCTAAATAAAAGGTTCACGGGGCTGAGTTTTTAAAAAGAGATTTTATTGAAGTACATACATTATATCAAGCAAAAGCACAAACTTAAAGCCTATTACAAAACTTCGTGGAACAAACTGACATCATAACGGGTAGAGGCAGAGTGTCCCCGAGGAAGGTGGGGGTGCCCCTTTTATACAATTATCTAGGAGAGGGGATAGTGTACATTTATTTATTATTCCTTAATACCATTGGGTTTCTATAACTATATATATATATATATATATATATATATATATATATATAATCACAAACCTGGTTGTCTAAGTAAATAAATTATTATTTTACGATTAAGAAAAAAAAAACTCAGCGGACTTATATTTTAACTAGCATTCACACTAGCGGCTTCGCCCGTACTCACAACTAGATAACTTAAATAATTTCAACTGATAAATGAAGTTTTATAAATAGATAGGAGAGGAAAATTGTGAGGAGAATATATGGCCCTAATAGAGATGGAGATGTATGGATGATTAAAAGCAACCAGGAACGAAGAGACCTGTACAAAGCTCCAGATTTGGTAGCTACAATAAAACAAATGGCTGGGCCATGTTTACAGAATGAGCTCCCACAGAATGCCAAAAATCATGTTGAATGTGCATCCCGAAGGAGGGAAGAGAGAAAGAGAAAGACCTAGATTGCGCTGGAGGAAAGATGTTGAAGCGGACCTAAAGACCCTTGGTGTGAGGTATTGGAGGAGAGCGGCTGATGACCGGAATAAATAGAGGAGAATCGTGGAATAGGCCAAGGTTCTGCATGGACCGTAGCACCATTGTTGTTGTTGGAAATGAAGTTTTATTTATTTATTAATTCAAATCCTGTATTTTAGAAAGCATGCAAAAAGGATAAAATAAACTTGTAAGACACAAGAATAAATTACATTACGAGTTTAGCTAACCGATGTTATGACAATAATTTGATTGTTAGGGTATCCAGTTGTAGAAATCCCTACATATTATTGACCGTGAGAGAAACAGTCAGTACAAAGATCCACTAAAATATTTTTGTGATTCTGGCCTTGCAATTTGTTAATTGTATTAGCAAAAGAAATTTTATTCGTTTGAATTGAAATGGTAGAGTCTTATCAATCATTTGGATTCTAGGAATAAATGAGATTTCTCCAGTCGCTGTTCCAGTGATAATGATATTTCCACACACAGCTATAATTTTTAACATGGTACTGTTGCTCAGATTATGTGTTTCAAGGTCACGTAAAAACATAATTGGACATCCAATTTTTAATTTAAATTTTCAATAAATAATAATTTAAATGTATGAGTTAGTGATGCAGATAGACAAAAAATATTTACTATGTTACTAGCGATATCTCTTTTTAATAACAATTTTATTGAAACAGTGAATTGTTTTATCCATTTTAAGCATATATGTTTTTTTCTTTTATAACAGAATACATTCATTTGAATTTTTATTTTTAGATGGCTCTTTATTTAAAAAAAATAAATAAAAAATAAATAAATAAATAAATAAAAATAAAAATAAATAAAAAAAAACCCATTTATGATTTTCGCAAGAACATGAAAATTCATTTAAAATTTATAGTGCAAGAAGCCTGATAAAACATCAAAAATAGCTTTTAAGTACAATATTAAAACAACAAATGATTCCAAAAAATATATAAAAATCTGATTGATAAGACAGTTTTATGGAGCAAAATATAGGTTATAGTTGAACATTTTTCTAAACGAATTAACATAACTTGTAAAAAACGGCTGATTTTAAAAATTATTTATCTACGTTAAGTTGACAGTACCATTGTGACCTCAATGGTATTATCGCATCATTAATAAACATTTAATTGAAAATCAGTAAATTTTATTATTTTAAACTTTCCTTTAACTATAAAGATGATGTAATTCAAATTTGGTACAGATTGGTTCAGTAGTTTTCATGGTCAGTGATCACAAACGAAAAATGGCTTGCCGTTTTATGTAGTAGTAAGACTTAAAATGAGTTAGTTTTTTCTTTAGGGGTATATCTTATTATTATATCCAAAACACACATATGGTTCTTTTTTTTCTCTGGTTTTTTTTTTTTACTTTCTGTTTCGTAGTTTTTATTGAAATTTTTAGCTGCCTCCCTGAAAGACAATGAGTAATATATAATTAATCCATTCATACAACACGTACAATGAAAGTAAAACAAAAAAATAAAGAAATAAAGTAAAAGAAAATTACAATTAACAGCCTCTAACTATAGAAAAAAATAGAATAAAATGTAATAAACTATATTATAAAATTAATAAGGATAACAATTTAAGAAAAAAATAAACTAAAATGAAGAGAATAAAATTTAAAAAAAAATCTTAAATACTATCATACTGGAAAATTTCGAAAGAGAGAGAGAGAGTGTGTGTGTGAGAGAGAGAGAGAGAGAGAGAGAGAGAGAGAGAGAGAGAGAGAGAGAGAGAGAGAGAGAGAGAGAGAGGGAGAGAGAGAGAGAGAGAGAGAGAGAGAGAGAGAGAGAGAGAGAGAGAGAGATAGAGAGTGTGAGAGAGAGAGAGAGAGAGAGAGAGAGAGAGAGAGAGAGAGAGAGAGAGAGAGAGAGAGAGAGAGAGAGAGAGAGAGAGAGAGAGAGAGAGAGAGAGAGAGAGAGAGAGAGAGAGAGAGAGAGAGAGAGAGAGAGAGAGAGAGAGAGAGAGAGAGAGAGAGAGAGAGAGAGAGATAGAGAGAGAGAGAGAGAGCTATTTTTGGATCTGAAATCCGAAACAAAAGTGCACTTCAATATGACCCAGTTGTTACATTGGAACTGAATACACAGAAGCCTGGATCGAGAAGTGGAACATCAGTAGCACTCCTTTCCTACTTGATAAGGTAGCGTTATGAGCACGCGCGTGACTGGCTTCCACCATAATAAAGAGATATGGAAATACAGCAATCTATCATGGGCCATTTATAAGCCATGAGATTGATGTGTTCAGTAATTTAGTAGTAGCTTGGCCTTACTAAAATATCACGATATTTTCAATCTTATATCTTCTGTGAATAAGTAATGGAAATCGATTTAAAATAAATAATATGGTTTTAATTATAATATACTGTCAACATTCTTGATATGAACCAGGGGGGCAGTGTTGCCAGGCGACATAAATTATTTACCCCAGTTGAGTGACCCACTTTTGAAAAAATTCTTCCAGTTACTCATAAAATTTTCCCCATGAAATCCACAGTTAAAATTCTCTTGTGAGCCAAACGTTTATAAAAATACTATTTTTTTTTTAACTTTATTATTTTAATATCCCTGTTATATTTTTTATTATTGTGTTAAATAAAAAAATCAAGCATTTAGGTTTCTCAAATGAATATGTAATCCTAATTATAATATTATAAATGTTAGTCATCCATCATTATATCTCAGAATAAAGTATGAATAAACAAAAGAAGCTTAGACCTTAACAGTTTGGCGGAAGTTACGTCATTTAAAGCTACTTCTCTCTGAAACATCGAATGATCAAACCATCGATTTATAATACATTAGCGAGCGGAAATCGAACGATGATAGATGATGTTCATTTCTATCAGTAAAACGGAGGTAAAGTTTAATAAAAATTATTTATAGCATATAAATTTTATTATTATTTTTATTCAGATCGTGGTTATATCAATCTCTAATATACTGATTTTCCCAATTTACATTTTTGAATTGGTGAATACAGCTGACATCCGAACTCATCCTACCACTGTTCTCGCTACTTATGCTGATGATACATGTTTATTATCAATAAACAATGTTTCCTTCATTGCCTCCCAAACACACCGATCCCATATCCTAAACAAGAATGGCGTTAAAAATGGAGAATCAAAATAAATCCAAAAAAATCTCACTAAATAACCGTTACCCTTCGTCGTAAACGACTTCCTGTCCTACAGAATCCTTTAATGATATTCCACAAATCCCAGTTGAACAGATGCGCTACCTAAGACTCCACTTGGACAAACGTCTTACTAGGAATCCACATAAAAGACTAAAGTGACAAGAAACTGCTCGTCGTTACAGACTACTTCAGAATTTACAAGACAAACTTTCAAAGATCCCAATTAATTACAAAATACTTATTTACATGACTGTAATTAGACATATTTGGACGTACGGAGTCGAGCTTTGGGGCTCTACTAAACCATCCAATTCATCTCGTATCCAATCCTTACAATCCAAAATCCTTCGAAAAATCCTAAATACCCCTTACTCTGTCACCAATAAACATATCATAGACCTTAATGTTCCATATGTTGCTGAGTTAGCCCAAACCAGATGCCTATCCTTTCATAGTAAGCTCAATAGCCACTCATATCCATTAGATTCTTAACTTGCTTCCCACTCCATTCCCGATAATCCTGCGAGGCGTCTGAAAAGAAGATGGCCTAGAGACCCTCTAGTGTGGAGTTTTTATTGCTACTGATGAGTAGTCCTTTTCAAGCTTTGACATGTTATTGTAATCGTTATCAGCTCATTTACTTAATGTATATAATTGTACAGTTGTAAATTTCTATAAATGAGAAAAAAAAATTCTAATAAAAATAATCCACAAATTTAATGTATCTAAATAAGGAAATTTTATTCCTGTAAAAAATTAATTCATATGGCCGCATTATGCGTCATTAGGTTTTGATTTTTCATAAATTGTAGATACTGTTTATTGTCCTTAAAGTTTTTTTTTTTATTTATTTATTTTTATTAAGGCCTTTGATGTTGAGCCATTTAATAGGTCAAGGTTAAAGTATTTCTTTTGGCATTGATATAAATAATAAAAAAACTTTACAGCCTGACTTTTTTCATTCGAATCAATATAGCTCCTAGGTAGGTCCTAGCGAGAAATGTTATATAACTAAAAATATTTTCCATTAAATTTTTCACGAGTAAGATGTGTTCAAATTTTTTATCTGTGCAACACCAACTGATTGTGTCAAAATGTTACGTTACTAAATGTGAAAAAACGTTACAGCAAATAAGTATAGACCCCCAGCCTAAAGACATATCCATGTTCAAGGCGAATGTTCAAGTTTGGTTGAACAAAAGGTTTCCTGAATCGACTACGAACATAAGTCACCCTTTAACATAGTCCGACGCCTTATTTTAGCTAGAAAAAAATATAGGCCTATATTTAAGGAAATGCGGTAAATATTAACTGACCTTTATGGAAATCGAACTTATATCTTTCTGAATCTGGCTCTCAAAGAGACTTCACAACAAGCGCTCACCCAACACATTATTTCTTTGGTCTTATACCTCAAGAATATCAGGTGTTCTGAGATAACGCAGATTCAAGAGAACATAGATATTCAAGTTAAAGTTTTTTACATTATATAATTAATATGATAAACAGATGTTTAAAAACGTCTTATACAATCCCCTAAGCAATAACCATAAATATATGATTGACTAATACAAATCATAATAAAAACGAGTTCGGTTGATGACTGGGTTGTAAACCTTGACTTTTACACAGTGAAGAAATGTCTAATTAAAAAAATAATGTGTTGAGAAAACGTCAATCCGTTCGAAGCTGTTCCTTAAAACAACTGTTTATTGGAAATACATATTTTTTTTTTTTTAATTTAACTTCAGATATGTTTTAATAACTACTATCAATGTTAACAGTATTAAAAAAATAATAATAATGCTGACACCATAATATCCTACTACTTAACTACTCAGCAACAGTTCAAAAAAAGAGCTTAAGATAATTTATAATTTTGAAAATTACCCAGCATAATATTTTTGAACCAAATTAACGTATCAGTAAAATAAAACATCCAAAATACATATTCTAACCTAGGCTAGAAATTAATTAAAACACAACAACATTTTTTTTTTGTAATTGATCTAATCAAAAATCAAAATTCTAGACTTAACAGCTTTGAAATAGTTTAGTCGTGTTATGTCAATACTGTAGTTTAACAATAAAAAAACTATTTTTTTGTGATTATTTTTCATAAAGCCAAACTACTCAAACTTATATAATTTAAGTTGTATTTATATATTTTTAAGTACCGTGACATACCTCAATATGTCGTAATGGGGTGGTTTTCCGGACACAGCAACGGTCCTAAAAAAAAAAAATTATTATTTTACTATACAAAAATGAATATGATCGACAATGACAATAATTGAAAGATGAATCCACTTGTTAATTTGTGTTTTCAGACAATTGTTTTCCATAATTATTCTTTAAAGATAATCAATTCCTGGGACAAACTTATTTTGTATTGTATTTATTTTCCATGTTTTTTATTTTGTATACATGTATTATTTTTTTTAAATATGGTATAATTATAAAACTATAACTCCATGAACAATATTGCGCTAGAAAAAATATTATTTTTGAATATTTAGCTATTATTGTTCTTCATAGAAAAAGGGATTTGTCTTATGAAAATATGAAATTGACGTTTTAAAACATAGTTGACCTTATTATATGAAACAAAATTAACAATTTGTATCATTTGATAATGTTAAAAAAATATATATTATTCTGGTTTTATTCTAATAAAAGATCCTGCCTTAGTGAAAGAACCTTCAAAGTAAACCATAAATTTTCCTATTCTCCCCTCTTTTCCCAATCTTCCTCAAGATTTCCTAGGTCCCGTCCTCTTCAGAGTGTATACAGCTGACATCCCGACTCATCCTACCACTGTCCTCACCACTTATACCGATGACACATGTGTGTTATTAGTAAATAATAATCCTTTCATTGCATCCCAATCACTACAATCTCATATTACTAACATTCAAGAATGCTGTCGAAATTGGAGAATTAAAATAATTCCCAAACAAATCCCGTCAAATAACCTTCACCTTTCATCGTAAACGACATCATGTCCTACAGTATCCTTTAATGATATTCTACTAATCCCTGTTGAACAGATCCGCTACCTAGGACTCCACTTGGACAAACGTCTTACTTGGAATCCACATGCAAGAATAAAATGACAAGAAACTGCTCGTCGTTACAGACTACTCCAACATTTATTAGACAAACGTTCAAAGCTTCCAATAAATTACAAAAGACTCATCTACATGACTGTAATTTAGACATATTTGGACGTACGGAGTCGAGCTTTGGGGCTCTACTAAACCATCCAATTCATCTCGTATCCAATCCTTACAATCCAAAATCCTTCGAAAAATCCTCAATGGTCCTTATTTTGTGACCAATAAACTTATCCATAAATATCTTAATGTTCCATTTGTTGCTGATTTAGCCTAAACCAGATATTCATCCTTCCATAGTAAGCTCCATAACCACTCCAATCCACTAGTCTCCCAACTTGCTTCCCTCTCCATTCCCGATAATCCTACGAGGTGTCTGAAAAAAAGATGGCCTAGAGGCCTTTTAGTGTAGATTTTATTGAAGTGCTACTAGTGAGCAGTTCTTCACAAGTTATTTACATGCCATTGTATTCACTATCAACATATTTACTTAATTTATATTATTTTGTACAGTTGTAAGTATCAATAAATGAGAAAAAAAAATTCTAATAAAAATAATCTATAAATTTAATGTATCTAAATAAAGAAATTTTATTCCTGTAAAAAATTAATTCATATGGCCACATTATGCGTCATTAGGTTTTGATTTTCATAAATTGTAGATACTGTTTATTTTCCTTAAAGTTTTTTTTTTATTTATTTATTTTTATTAAGGCCTTTGATGTTGAGCCATTTAATAATTCAAGGTTAAAGTATTTCTTTTGGCATAAGTAAAACTATTTATATAACAATTTATCCGTATATATGACGCTAACTTACGGAAGATGACTTAGAGAGTATTTATGGGTCTACAACTAAGATAAATTCAATCATAACTGAACTTCTAGACGAATGAGGAAGAATACCGAACTAAGATCGCGTCATTAGAGTCCACTTGTGTAGCGATACAAACTATTGATTAAGACCCATGATTTCTCACACACATGGAAGAAATTTCCTGCTAGAAGAGCAATGGTTAAATTCAAACCGAAGTCTTCCTACATTCTTCAGTAACACTCTTCCTGATGATGGTGGTAATCGACTCGAAGCATGAATAAAAAACCAGGTGCTTCAATACCTCAATCAGTTAAGGTCGTTCGGTGTTTTCGTAACCAGTAATAAGTCCCAAGGTCCTAGCGAGGGATTTAATAATTCCGAACGAAACCAGTTTTCTATTACAGCTGTTATTTGCAGTCACGTTGAGAGGCATCTATTTTTAAACACGTTTTACTGCAGTGAATCCAGTAATCAGAATACATCAATAATACATCGCAATGTCAGAATTAATGTCTAACTAATTCAAATTTCACATATTTTATTCACCGTTAAAACGTTTAGTTTGCTCCTCCTGACATTAATAACTCCTTTTAATCAGAAATATTTGCATAAATTAATTATTAATGAGGGGACTAGTCTGCCCACAACTTTATTATTTATTCTGCGATAGACGTTTTCGACAGCTGAGTCGTGCTGTCATCATCAGACGCTTCTTGAAAATCAACCTTGAGGAATATACAATTTAATTTTTTTTTTTTTTTTGTATTATTTAAAAAAGGTTAGTTATCTAGCAGCCCAGCGTATTGCAAAATCAAATCACATAAGCTTTCTCGAAATCTCTGCGACACTTATTCAACCTGTAGTCCACTAAATGAGTTATGAAATGAGGGGTGTAGAGTCTAGGAAATACGCGATAATTTTTCACTTCATAGCTTCGTCAGGAGTAGTAAGAAGGTAAACATACTTGAAGTGCCCACCCCTGGGGGTTCAGTTAATGATGGGAGAAGAAAAGTTCAATTTTTTTGGTTTTTCGATTATATCTCAAAAACAGTAGACTCTAGAAAAATATTTTTCAAATCAAAATGAAATCTAATTAAATTTCCTATAAAATTTATTCTTTATAAATTTGTCGAAATTCCAACGGTTTTCGAGATATACGTTATTGAAAATCGTTGATTTTCGGGAAAAAAAAACAAACAAATGTTACCTCACTTTTTGTCAAACTTTTGCTTCTAGAACCTTCCACGATCGTTTCTCAGGAAAAAGGACAGAATCTTAAGTGTAGAGCATTAAATTTACTTTAGTTTCATTTGTACATTTTTGAAGGAAAGGCTTAACAAGAACTGAGGTAAACTTTTTTTTTTATTTCAAAAATTATAGATTTTTAATAAAGCTCAATTTTAATGCCATCTGTGAACTGTCATTTTGATATTTCAAGGATAATATTATAAAATAGTTTCCTTTATGTGTTTTATTAAATTATTTTTAATATGTGGCAATTATAAATGTAAAACATATTTGACCAAAAAAAAAAATTTAACTATAGATGTACATATTTAATAATAATAAAAAATGAAGTTGCGAAGTAAACGATAACATTTAAGGAACAATTAAAAAGAAATATTTTCGAATTACCTTTTTGTAAATCTGGGACACTGATAATAATTCAGAATATAAACTTGTGAATAAAATTAATTTTTTAACTTAAGTTGTTAAACTTTTTCCTTCACCACCTCTTGTATTATCTATTTGATATAATACATCAATGATTGATATAATGTATGTAAAATATTTCCAACATTAAATAGGTTATGAGTTTAGTACTTTGGTAAGGTTGTAATATTTTTGGGACGCCAGGTACGCCTCTCAATCAGAGTTGTGCAAAATTTAATCATATCTAAAAATTAATTAAACTTTAATCATATCTAAAATTAATTAAAATTTAATCATATCTAAAAATTGATTAAAATTTAATCATTACTATTTGACAACTGATTTCCTGGAATCAACCACTTAATTTAATAATGATTAAATGTTTCAGTCGTTTTTTAGTGAAATTAAGTTAATCTGACTGAAACATTTAATCGTTATTAAATTAGGTGATTTATTCCAGGAATTCAGTTGTCAAATAGCCATGATTATATTTTAACTATGATTTAATTTTGCCCAACTCAGCAGAGACTGAGTGTACCCAGGAGGCTCCATGCCTATATATAACAAAATATATAATTTATCTCATTGTTAGCTAAAATCGAATTTAAGCCCGGTTGTTAGAAGTCCAATGTCTTACACATTGAGCTACCGCACTTCCCCTCTATTTCAATATATTTACGAAATATCCCAAATTCATTAACAAAAACCTTAAATAATAATAGCTTGAATACGTTCTATTTGGACTATATACTCATAGAACATGGAGCACTTTTCTCAAATCAACCTACGAATCTCTCACTTGGTTACAATTAAAATTAAAAATAATCACAATAAAGTGAGATATATAAGAAAATGGTCTAGGATGCAGTTAGGAGAAAGAAACTTTTTATAACAGTCATCGATCGATCTTCTGACTGGTTCGTCCTGAAGAAGATCTGCAAGGCAGGTCGAAACGTCGAACTGTATAAAAAGTTTTTTTTTTTAAGTAGGGCATTTTTTTCTCCTTACTGCATTTCAGACCACCTTCTGCTTATATAAAATAAATAAATTGAATAATATTAATCTATATATCTATAGTTTTGTAATAAGTGACTGGATTGATTCAGATCTATGTCTATCCAAAAATTTATGACCCCCAAGTTTCCCATAAAATAGCTAATTTTTTTTTTTTTTTTTTTTCGTTAGGGCTATCTATGGACAACGTTGCTTGTTTATTAGATGTTTCTTAATGTCATCTTCGTTGCTTGTCACGATTGGTGTTCTTAGTGGTGGGCTCGGCAGCTGCATTCTTGTTGGTACCTCGAGCTTTTCTGATGGCCCAGTAGTCCTTCATTTTCCGGCTAAATTTAATCTTACGTTCCTCAGACCATTTCCTGGTTTCGTCTTTTGGTCTGTGGATAACTTCTGTGAGGGATGTTATGAAGGATTTATTTTTAAGATTTTTATGATAGTTACTCCGGTCGGTTATGGGCATTTTGATTTATATGGAATTCCGAAAGATCCTTCTCCACTTGCTTCATCCACAAGAATCCAGTAGCTTTGCCCTTGTTAGCAGCCTTGAGGATCCTATGGGATAGCCTCTTTGAGTCCATCTGGACTGATGTCCGTAAAAAGCCAGTCGCCTTCTTCTGATGGCATCAATGAGATTTTCTTGGAGCTCATACAGTTCACGATTTGGTTGATACCATCGGCTACTATCTACTATCTGTCTCAGGAACTTTCTTTCTTGCACCTCGAGAACTCTTAGTGGAGTCTTCTTATTCAGATATAGGCTCTCTATTGCATAGAGGACTGAGGGTCTGACTACTGCATTGTAGTGTCTTAGTTTGACATTCATCGACAAATGTTTTGTGAAATAGCTAATTTTATTTTTGGTTAAAAAAAAAATAATGAGGATTTTTTTATTATTTCTTTAAATAATCGTTAATAATTTAATATGAATTTTAAATACGTATAATTTTCAGCATTAGTGAAGTCTGTTAAAGAGGATTTTGTTAGTACAGAGTTTCGTTACTGAATAGGGAGATTCAATAGGGTTTGCTACTAAAAGACTAATAATACCTTTATTTGTTTATTTTTTAAATAATAAGTTCAGAACAACCTCATAGCAATGGGGACAAACAGCGGTGTGGAAAATCTCAACTCACGTTGGCGGTAAGCAGACATATCTGGAGAAGAGAAAGTTAGTGTCGAAATATTGAAGTAGGCAACCCAATAATCCATTTTTTCCTCCTAAGAGCTTGTTAGAGGTTAGAAACATTTTGAAATAGCTCAAAAGAAGCATATCACGATTGAAATTGAATGCAATTTGGTGGTCAGTTAGAGGGAAATTAACTAGCTAAGGAACAGTCGACACAAAAACCTACATATCGCCTATTACAGTAACAGGGACAGGAAAATTGTACCTACTGAATTACTCCAAAACGATAAAGAACATATGAAAAATATATCTTAATGTATTCAAAAATATTTTTTGATTAATAGCATCGACTTCAAAGCGGTTAATCACTACCGTAATGATCAGTCACAAATGGGATAAGAAAAGAATTGACCATCCATATTTAAACAATTAAAAAACTTTACTGAAGAGAAGCGAATAAATTTATATTCTGACAGAAGAAAATATCCCAATTATAATATCTCCTGAACAATTAAATCATTCCATCTTAGCAGGGCTGAGGATGGAAACAATTTAAGTCAAACAATGAAAAATAATTGTTAAAAAAGATAAAAATTACTTATATTTTTTCAGACTATTCCTTGAGCTTAAAAACAGATTTTGAGTATATGCTTGAAACAATGTTAAAATATTAATAATAATAATGCACGAAGATATTAAAGTGGTTTTTAATGGCATCTAAAATGAAAAGTATTATTTCTTCTAACATTGTTGCTTGGTTTATATATTTTCATATTAGAATAGAATAGAAAAATAATTTTATTCTGGGACCAAGTCCCTTAAGAATAACAAATTGTACAAAAAGAAATGATATTAGTTACATCTGGTCAGAGACATGATAAATAAATAAGATGAAAAAAAAAAATTAAAAACAATAAAATAAAGAAGAAATATTAATATAACAATGATAATGTAAACATAGTAATGTAATATATGAACAGAAAAATAAGAAAATATTCTACTAATGAAATAATAAATAGGTAATTTTGATAAAATGCTACTTATATACAATACATATAAGAACCCAAATGTTGTATTCGCAATGAGAAAAAATTATTTTAATTGATAACACTGAATGTGTTTCAGAAAGACTTAGATATATTGTTAGTAAGCGTCACCTTGGATTAGGAGGAGGTACTGGAAATAGAGGAATTTAAAGGTTTTTAGAGATTTCGCTTGTCTAATATGAGAAGGAGATTACATATATATCACGTTATTTTTTGTTGTTATCTATTGAAAAATAGATTTTTTTTTTTTTTTTTTTTTTTTTCCTATTTTGCATTTCTTACCATAATGTTTAGAATTAAATTTTTCTCCCAAAAAATAATAATAATAAATATTTAAAAAAACATAAGAGTAATGAATGTGTCATTTTATAAATACAACTCGGACTGTGTAACTAACGTTACGTTAAGAATTCAAAAATAATAAGCTGTCGAATCATATATCACTTTATACATAACTCCTCCTTCTAATAAAAAAAAAACAAAAAAAAACACATGCAGACCTACAAAACATTAAACAATAGACTTCAAGATCTATATGGTTCGAACTCATAAAAGACATCTCATCAAAACCGTGCCCAATTATGTACAAAAAGAGCTGAATGAGAGATCTCCTAGGATAAAATGAGAGAGGGAGAAAGAGAGAAAGTTAGATAGAGAGAGAGAGAGAGAGAGAGAGAGAGAGAGAGAGAGAGAGAGAGAGAGAGAGAGAGAGAGAGAGAGAGAGAGAGAGAGAGAGAGAGTGAGTGGGAGAGAGAGAGAGAGAGAGTGAGAAAGAGAGGGGATTGTTTTATTGTCTTACGCCCTGTGCCTCTATCTTACAGACAAAATACATCAAGGTAGAGTGAGGAAATTAATTATTTATAAAATTGCTGATAATTTTAAACTTCTTTTTCTTTCGAGTTCGGCCATCTGTGGACCACGTTCAACAATTCATTCCTTGCTCTTCCGCTCTTTCCAATATTTCATCATTACCTCTGCCTGATGTTTTATCCTTTCTTCTGTCCACTGTCAATTAATTTGTGTTTTAAACATTTCCGAAAATTTGATCTTGTTGACTGCTGTCCAAAATTTGTCTCTGTCCCACATTGATTTTCACTGTATATTTGTCACCACCATTTTAAACTATTTATTCATAATGTCTCTATTATGAAAAGGAGTATGAATAACCAGGGTATAAGTATCCCAATAACAATTTCATAAATATTAATAAGTAATTTGCAAGTATATAATCGCTCCATAATTACTTATTAATATTAATCCATTTTTTTTTTTAAATAATGAACATAATAACCTTAATAACATAGGGAACTCCGAGTCCGTTACTAACATTAAAGATACCCATAGAATGATGAGAGTCAGTGATAATATCTACATCAAGAGAATCAAAAGTATTAAGTACCTTGGGAAATGGTTTTCAGAGGACCTAAGCGAAACAATGGCTCTTGAACACAGGAGACTCAAACTAGATAAGGCTTACCATACCTGTAGAAAACAGTAAGCTTCAAAATATTTGTCGATGAATGTCAAACTAAGACACTACAATGCAGTAGTCAGACCTTCATTTCTCTATGCAACAGAGTGCCTATGTCTAAATATAGCCTATATACATAGGCTATCCCATAGGATATTCAAGGCTGCTAGCAAGGGTAAAGCTACTGGATTCCTGTGGATGAAACAAGTGGAGAAGGATCTTTCGGAACTCCATATAAATCAAAATGATTTAGTCGACCGAAGTAACTATCATGAAACTCTTAAAACTAAATCCTTCATAACATCCCTCACAGAAGTTATCCACAAACCGAAAGACGAAACCAGGAAATGGTCTGAGGAACGTAAGATTCAATTTAGCCGGAAAATGAAGGAATACTGGGCCATCAGAAAAGCTCGAGGTACCAACAAGATAGCAGCTGCCGAGCCCACCACTTATCGTGACAAGCAACGAAGATGACATTAAGAAACATCTAAAAAACAAACACCGTGGTCCATAGATGGCCCTAACGAAAAAAAATTTAATATAGTTATAACAACACTGCACTGCAGACAATATATTTTTGTATATGCACAAATATATAAATAAAATTACAAATATATAAGTATAATTATTTCATAAAATAATATAACTAATAGTAATAATAAAGTGTATATATTTTTATAACGAATAGAAATGATGTTATTCCAAATTGAAAATACTATATTTAACAAAAAAATAATCGTATTTATACATCTAATAACCCATGTTATTTAGCAATATTTTTACACTATCTATTATTACAAAACATTATTTACAGTTATAATTATAATTAATTAATTATTTTAAGAGTTCTAACAAGATTTTTTTTGTTGTTGCAGGTAAGTGACAACAAGGAAATTTCCATAAGTTATAAAATGAATAATAATTACAGTAGGAGCTTCAGGTAAGAATAAATATTAACAACCGACAAATTAATTAAATAATTGATCTTTTATTATAATAATTTAACTTAACTGTATTCCCTATTTTAGATAATTCTAATTAAATACGTAGGTGGAGAGATAACTTTTTTTATTTAAAAAAAAATTAAATTAGATTTAATTAAATTATAAAGTTTTTATTAATTATTGAATAATAAATTTATTTATATATTTTAATTCGTCAACCAACTTGCATGAAATTTTAGAATTAATTTTTGGAGCACTTTTTTATTGTCCTTGCTTTTCTTCATTTTTTTTTTTTTTTTTTTTTTTTTTTTTTTTTTGAAATTTCAAAATTAAAATCAGAATTCATTTTGCTTGGAAATCTTAGACAAGAATTGTTTCCATGCCCAAAGCGAATCCATCTGGTTCATGACGATATACACTCGGTGAGTATATCCTTCATCACCTAGCAATAATTTTGTTCGATTCGTCCATGACAAAAGCCCTGTATGGTATACTTTCTTAGAATTTCATAAAATAGATGCGGTTGACATATTAATACTTGCAAACTTCACAGTATATTTACGATATCCACGTATTAAGGCATTTCTGAAATCCGTATTAATTACTTCACAAAATTTACTCTTTTGCCATGAACGTGATCTCCAATTTTCCATGTGGTCTGGTATTTAACCGGAGAATTAGATGGGGTCCACATATCAAGAAAAACCGTCAACCGAATGCTAAGATTTCTATATTCAGATCTTTTCAATATACGGAATAACTAAAAAGGCACTTAGTAACAAACTCCAATTTCTTCAGTCTTTAGACTTCAGGACAATCACAAAAGCATGTTTTTACTTACCAGGGAAGAAATATAAAACTACATTAGTCAAGTCTATGAGTGCTGAAATACGGGGTGTAGAATGTAAGAAATATGCGATAATATTTTACCTCATAATTAATTTTTTACTAAAATTCTCCTGCCCCTGGTGTTGAGCTAACGGTGGGGGGAGGGAAGAAGGTCCCATTTTTGGGTTTTTTCGGTTATATCACGGAAAAGGTGGACTCTTGAAAAATATATTCCAAAAAAAAATTAAAGCTTTTTAAATTTCCTATAAAATCGTTTATATCCATATTTGTCTAACTTCTAGACGTTTTCGAGAAATACCTAATTGAAAAATCGATAATTTTCGCAAAAACATAATTTTTACCTCACTTTTTGCCGAACATTTGCTTCTAGTGCCTTCCGCGATCGCTTCTCAGAAACAATGTTAAAACCAAAGTTGCATTAAATTTGCTAAAATTTCATATGTACGTTTCTGGCACTTGAAAATATCCAATAAAATAAAAAAAAAAAAAAACATTTTTGTAATCTTCCCATCATGTTAAGCCGCCAATACGGATTTTTCTGGCTGGGAGAATAGAGGTTGGAGTGAGGTATTAATTATTCAGAATTGATTCTAATCTACTCCTATCATATTTGAAACTTTTTTTCCGAGTGCTTTACCTCAGAGCCTGATCCAACCCATCTCACACACTCATAAACGACATGGCCAGAGCACATATACCAAAAAACACCCAAAGAAAGCTGATAAACAACTGGATGAAAAACCTCCTACACTGACAAAAATAAAAATAATAATCAAGACAGAAGAAGGTGCTGCTGGGTTCTTCTCCCCCTCATGCCTTTCATGCCATGCTCATTCACTTCATCAGATTCACTGATTGGCAGTATTATAATTGATAATAGCTGTGCATGAAGAAATAAAGTAAAAAAAAAAAAAGAAAAAGATATTTCAGTCATTACTATATAAAAACATATCGCATCTTCCGTGGAATGTTGTAACATCTCGAAAATCTCAACATATGGCGTTATTAATGTTATAACTTATTTCATTTTGCCTTTTTTAATTGTTGTCTTTTTTGCAGCCAACACAATTTTTACGATGTACTTATAGACAGCCTGTGATTTGTTACAGTCTACTCCTTATGGCTTCAGTTATTCAACATTTACGAAATTTAATTTTGGTCTCCCTTTGGCCAACTGAACAACTAAAATATTTACAGTTTATACCACATTAAGATATTGTTATTTTGCATGATTTGGTGTAAAAAAAAAAAACAACATCAACGCAAAATCGAATTTTTCGGAGATTTTACACTATTCCACGGAAGGTGCGATATGTTCAATGACAAATTTTATATAGCATTTCTTATAAACATCATATGTTTATATGATAAACGTTACATAAAGCTTAACCCATTAAATATATTTTGAAATGGCGACAGTTACTCGTCAAAACGATTAAGTGACTTGCAGAAGCTTCACTTGGTCAGCGACCCCTAAATCTCCAATCTTGCACTTTCCTCATGAACAAAACCACAAACGACACGGACAACTCGCAACGGCTAACCACAGAGATGATTTCATGACCTTCTCTTGTCCGTAAAATACTTCGAAGTTTCTTACAATTACATCTGTTTTGTAATATTATAATATTTCGTAATACCCAAGGTCAGTTACAAAATCTTTATTACTTTTGACGATTTTCTCCGTCCAAGTGTTACCAATAGCGTATACACGACCTTTGTGGGATTACTACAGAACGCGGATTTAGAAAATAAATAAATAAGGAGTCAGGTTTTTGGTTAATTTTAGGTTTGAAAACATTTTTGAAAGGCATTATTTCGTCAATAAATATCATTAAGTTACAAAAAATCATAACGGTGAGCCTGAATACGTAGTATATACTCTATTGTATATAGAGTATAGACATCCTATTTAAAAAAAAAATTATCATAAAATTCCTTTTAAACCCTACAACTCAACTGTGTAAAAGTACTTTCAATTCTGTCCGTATTTTAAATGGTATCCGTAGGGCGTCAATAAATGATTTTACATTATTTATTGTCACTATCTTGAAGAATAGATTCTAGGCTTTCTTTCTTATCTCAAACTATTATTATTAAACGCGAATTGACCACTTAGGATCACGCTACAACTTTATTTCCTCCGCCTCTTTTATTCTCTTACTTCTTTTATTCTCATACTCTTTTATTCGTTCACTGGCTTGCTTCTTTTGATCTTCTGTCCACGTTCGTTCACGTAGATCTTCCTTCAGCTTGAAACTCTTTCACTCTTACTCCTAAATGTACCTCTATCTAACATTTAAGACTCTGTAATGTCCAACCATTCCAGGTCTTTCCTAACTTCCTTAATCCACGCTGTAGTGGTCTTCTCCCTCCAGAGGTAGATGAATATCTCTCTTGTTAACTTTTCTTCATTCATTCTGTTCAAACTAGGGTTGGGCGATAGTCGATAGTTACTATCGATATATCGATAGGTCATGCCTATCGATGGTCACTATCGATTTTTCGACTATCGATAGATCTTTTTTACTCTCAAGTTTTGAAACACTCGGAATTATACTGATATGTCTCTGTCCAGTGTCGAGTTTTTTTGTTGTTTTTTTCAATTGAATTCGGAATTCCTAGAACTCAAGGGTTCTCTCAAATATTAAGCCAAAGGAAAGCAGAAATGCTAGTTTTTCTTTTGGGAAATATGTGGCTCAAGGAGCACACTTGACGCTTGAAATTAACTATTTCGTTATTTTTCTTTTCTGAAGATTTGATTTGTTCATTATTATTGTAACCATGTAAATTGTAAATACTTTTTTAAAATTCAAATAAATAATTTTTTTTGCTCTCATCTTTATGATATAATCTTATAATTTATAATCCTGCAAATTTTAAATATTAAGTAGATAATTGAATTTAATTAAATTAGTTGAAATTCATTATTGAATAGCTTAAGAAAAAAAGGAAGCAACTATCGAAAAACTATCGATAGTAATAGATAGTTCTCAACCGATAGTATCGGTTTATAGTTAGCACTATCGACTATCGCCCAACCCTAGTTCAAACCTCCTCTTCCTTATAGTCTCTGAGATTCTTTCCACATTCTGATAGACTTCTTTCCTGCTTCTCAGTTTCCATCCATCAGTCTGTACTGTACTATAGATCAAACTATCGTAATTAAGGAAAAATGGCTGCAAATTTCAACTTTACTGGACTATTCTTTCTATAATTTTAGTATTGATATTTCCAAATGTTTCCTTAAGGATATCAATAACTGTCTGGTTTACCCTAGTTTTTTTTGTTTTGTTTTTTTAATTTTTATTTATTTATTTCTTTTTTAAGGTTCTAAGTCTCTCTCTACACAGATGATCCTGATTGCTTCAAAATTTCTAATTTTGGGTTTACTACATTACCTTAATATATGTATTCATATATTCTTCTGTTTTTTATCGAAGTCGAATGGCGTTTCTTAACATACACGAAGAAATATTTTGAATGTATGGACGATATTGTGCAAAAGGTATTCATTCCTTAGTCCTATAGACTGATGGATACTCTCCTCTGACTCGTACATCTTACCCTACCTACACCAAACAGTGGCGCTAAATAGTTCTGTTTTAAGTGCCCGTATAACACCCGCTTGGATAGAGCAGGTTCAACGTGGGAGGGAACCGTGAGACTTCAGCGTTGCCAAGTCTTGAGGTCGACCCACTTCCATCACTTACATACACTAGGTAGAGTCGAGTAGGCACCACATAAACCACTTAATGTGATCATTTCATCACGAATGACAAATTTCATGCTCGTATTTTTAGTGTTTTACAACTCTTTAATGTTCTAAATCAAGAACTTTTAGCATAACAATCGAAATAAGTTGAAGGTGCAAATTTCTCTACATACGCTATTTCCCTTTAATCTTCCTCCAATATTAACTACTTACAAGGAGACTTTTGACTTGTAACTCGCAGATTTGAATTCCGATTTTTGTGTGGGTAGTAGGGACCTATAATAGTGCAAAACTAGGGTTATAGCCGCCATGAGCATTAGGAGTCGAGAAAAAAAATAAAAATAAAAACCAATATTAAAATCACGTTTTATTTTTTCTCAGCTCTCAGTCAAAATAGAGAAATAATTTTTCACGTAAAATTGTAGTTTTGTATGCTATCTCTTTACCGCAACCAAAGCCCGTACACACACAACTCTGTAGACACACCAGCATGTTAATAAATATGATTTTCACAAATAAACGATTGTACAACATTGGCAACGGATATTCAACAAGTTTTATCAAGTTATACAATAGGATGCCCTGTGACCCATCATTAGAGACGAGCAACTTTCAAATTTACTTACATGCGGTCGAGAGTCACAACAGCAACTGGACAAAAAATCTTATACAAAATATTTCCAAACAACTATAAATTTATTTACATACTCAAATATTTGTGATTTTACACAACTAAATATGCCACCTCATATATAGACTACTCACTGACTACAGAACTCTACTACAGACAAAAGCAGTACAGAAACTAAGACATTAGCCGGTGGATAGTCAATGTTTGACTAACAATATATTTGAAGACTTCAAAATATTTCTGAAAAAATTCCAAACTATAAATAGAGGATATAAATATGAAATACCTTTAAATCACTAAATATTCATACATTTCTCTCTATTAAATATTTTTTAAGGATTTCTGATGATAAAATAACTTCTTTACTTGATTTTGTTGAATTTTTATATTATATAACTTCTTGTTCTCTATTATATTAAAATTTTTCTTGGTTATCCTTTATATTTAACTTTCGACACATGTACTATGTATATGTATATGCCAAATAATAATAAACAAAACAAAAATTGAAAATTACATGTACATTGTATACTTTGTACAAGTATGGTGTGTACATAAATAAATAAGATCCCTTTCTACAGGGTTACTGCTGGAAGGAAAATACTAAAAATAAATAAATACTCAAATATTTTATAGAAAAAGAATTTTAGAAAAAATATTATGGACCGTGTGTTGATGGCACACTAACGGAAGAGGTTCAACAAATTAACTCCCCCACTATTTTACTCAAATAAATTATAAACAAATACTTCTGATAAAACACATTTATCATGAATGAAATGATGAATTTTGTGGCATATAAGTTCAGCTATGTTATCAAGCTATAAGTTTTATGAGGTACATAAAAAATAATTAGAAAAATTAGTTCATTTTGATGCTGTGGTTCCTTCAACAAACGTATTTTATTAGTTAATAGGGAAGTATATCATTACACATCTATTTTCTTTCTATGACAATTATAAATACCCTATTGAAATAATTAGCAAACAAATTTATTTTTTATTCCATTTAATAACTTCATGACAATATAAGAGTAATTCGTGTAGCTGAAATCTGAAGTATAAATATTTCACCTCGGCACCCTCATGATATGGAAATGAAAAAAAATTCTTTTCAGTACGACAATTCTAAACTCCAACAACTCTCCAATTTTCCACTGAATATTGTATGTATTTGGAATACACATAATTATATCAAATCATTATACCATGTACACGGTAATATCAATATTTTCTTTATTGAAATTCTAAAATCATTGCATTAAATTAATCAGCACAATTCCTTAACAAAATCTTTTATTGAATAAATTAGAATTTATTAATGGAAAAAAGCTTTATCTGGACAATATTAAAAAAAAAAAATTGTATGTAAAAAAAAAGTTAATGTATTTAAAATAGGAAATATGAAGGAGAATCTTTTTGACAAATATGACATCTATTTCAAATGCGACACAACTTAAAAATCTGTACTTTTGAGTTATTATCATGGTTAAGTTCACTAGTCTCCTATGAAATGTTAAAAATGTATCGAATCAAGTCTCACCTGATATATCTTACTAGCGGTTGGGATTAAAAGATAATTCGGGTACACTTTCGATATATCATACAAGACTGAGAGATTTTACATTTTTCTAATTCATATTTTTGAGTTGTGCCAGTTTCAAAATACATGAGCTATATATTTCCTACTGCAGTGTGTGAATACAGATGATGAAGAATGATTTCTGAATGTATGTTACTAAAAGTTCCCCACCGATTTCACTGATTTTTTTTTTTATTTTCCACAAAATTTGAAAAATGATAGAATCATGAGCTACATAGAAAATTAACGAGTTCTGCCATTTGAATCTTTGCCTGATTTTAATTCCGCAAAAAATGAATAAATAAATAAAATTAATAAAATAAAATATTGGTAGTGTATTGTCTGAATAACCTGTATGTTAACACTACAACAAATCAACCTATATTCACAGCGATCAGCGATACCAATATCGTAAACACACTATATCTCTCAAGACGCTTGTTTCTAACTTGTTCTGTGGAGATTTCGAAGATGTAAAAAAACAAATTGATTTAAGATTTTTCAAATGTCACATGCTTCCGGATCTATAATCCAATCTTCAGAATTAAAATTAAAATTTACAATTATAATATTCAAGAAATTGTTTATTTAACATTAATCTTTGAAATACTAGACAAACGTTCAAAACACCCGATTTACAACAAAAGACTAAATTTCCATGACAGTTATCAGACCTATTTAGACGAAGTTGAGCTCTGGGAATCAACTAAACCTTCTAATTCTTCTCGTATCTAATCCTTACAATCCAAAATCCTTCGAAAAATCCTAAATGATCCTTACTTTGTCACCGACTAACATATCCATTAAGATCTTAATGACCCATATGTTGCTGATTTAGCCCAATCCAGATACCTATCCTTACATAGTAAACTGCATAACCAATCAAATCCACTGGTCTCTCAACTTGCTTCGCAGGCTATTCTTGGTAATCCTCTGAGGCGTCTGAAAAGAATATGGCCTAGAGATCTTCTAGTGTAAATGGTTTATTTAAGTGCTACTAATGAGTAGTTCCTTCAAGTTTTGACATGTTATTTTAATTCTCATTAATACATATTGCAAATTTTAATAAACTGATAAAAAAAATTACAAATATTTCCATTTCCATTTATTTATTTTATACATAGAATCATCACATGTTTCCGGATCTATAATCCAATCTTTAGACTCTATTAAATCTAAAATTTACAATTATATTTTTCAAGAAATTGTTTATTTAATGTTAATCTTTGGTATTGTCAATATGTATGCTTAATTATTTTATTTTACCTTCTCTTATATTTTAAAAATTGACTGATCTATCTAACGATAAATTACCCAAGTTCAGAATGACGTCCAGTATTTTTCCTATTTAAAATTTGGTTTTCGAGAACGTGTAATTGATTAGTAAAGGTTCGTTAATTTGTTTACATTAAAACTCGAGCCTGGTGCCAATCAAGTCAGTTTGGAAACCACAAGCGATTAGTAAACTGGGTGCGCGCCGATGGCACAACTAGCTTCGATATACGTTACCAAATCGTTACTTCAGACTATCGTTCATTCATAATAGAACTCCAGAGATAAATATATATATACTCATATGCATAAACATAAATACATTTATAATTATTTAACTAAATGTTATATTTTTGGTTAGCCTGAAGCCATAAAATATTAATTGGTCTGTGTTTGTAAATATCAATTAAAAGTAAGGGGGTCATGGGTTTTTTCTGTCTTTTTTTTATTTTATCATTTTGAAACCTGGGACCCTGGAGTATGCCTAAGAAAGCAAAACAGGTGGTTGACTAATTGACTTATTTCAGCAAAGGGTTGATTTTATATCTCTGGTCGCTGGACATAACTAGCTTAGTCGACTTCTCGAAGTTGATCATTTTTTAATTGGGATCAGTTGGTAAATCTATAAACAATAATCTCCCCCCCAAAAAAACTATTTTGATCTCGAGTTACAACTTTCACCAATAGTATAAGAGCCCAAGAGTTTAACAATTATCAACATAACGCAATTTGAGGGGAAGTCGGCTTAACTAGTTATGGCCAATGACAAGAGATATATCTTTTAAAAACGTAAAATTTAATTAATATATATGGATAAATTTCTTGACTGTTACTATTAAATGTTTAGTAAGGTTCTTGAGGTTCAGTCAATAAATAAAAAACAACTATTTTGGCGACGTTTCGAGACTATATTGTTCTCATAATCATGCCCTGCATCTTAGTAGGAATGTCCTAGTATTCTTCACGCTTGCTAATTTTCTCTTCCATCTACATATTTCCTCATCCTGCGTTCCTACCTTTCTGATAGAGTATTTAGAGTTGACCACAATTCTAAATACTCATCCATCTTCCCCCAGACCGCTGGTATTCCTCAAGGTAGTATCCTGGGTCCCATTCTTTATACAGTGTATACACCTGATATCCCAAACTCACCCTAATACTATCCTCACAACCTATGCTGATGACACCAGCGTGTTATCAGTCAATGAAGATCCATTTGCTGCATCCCAGACACTCCAGTCACATATCACTTCGCTTGAAGAATGGTGTCATAACTGGAGAGTTAAGATAAATCCTAGCAAATCCCAGCAAAGAACCTTTACTCTCCGTCGAAAACCTACCTCATCCTGGCCTCCTGTATCCTTTAATGGTGTACCGCTAGATAATGTGGAACAAATACGATACCTGGGATTTTATCTGGACAAGAGACTTACTTGGAACCCTCATACAAGATTGAAAAGACAAGCAGCTGCACGTCGATTTCGACTGCTACAACACTTACTTCACAAACGCTCAAATCTCCCAATTCACTACAAAAAAACCCATCTATATGACGATTATCAGACCTATTTGGACTTAAGGTATAGAGTTATGGGGATCCACCAAACCATCGAATTCTTCCCGCATCAAATCACTCCAATCAAAAATCCTTACAAAAATCCTTAATGCTCCTTACTTTGTCACAAATGAAATCATCCACAATGACCTTAATATCCCATACGTCGCTGTTTTGGCTCGAACCAGATACCTCTCCTTTCATAATAAACTCACTCCTCATCCAAATCCACTTGTCGCACAACTCGCTTCCCATTCCATTCCTGGCAATCCACTCAGCGTCTGAAAAGAAGATGGCCTCGGGATCTTCTCCTTTTGTAAATTTCATTAGGGTACTACCAATGGGTATTTCCTCTTCAAGTCTTAATCATGTTATCATATTGCATTGTATACAGCATATTTAATTTTCTAATACAGTTGTAAATTTCAATTAATAAAAGATAAAAAAAAAAGAAAAAAAAAAAAAAGAATTTTCTCTTGGCTTTCTGGAGTTCCTTCATCATTGTAACTGCTTCAGGACCGTGGGTTGTCTTGATATCATCATAAAATCCCATTCAAAATAGTCAAAATAGCCAAAATAGTTGTTTTTTATTTATTTACTGAACCTCAAGAACCTCTGGAACATTTAATAGTAATATTCAAGAAATTTATCCATATTTACATATCGAGTCAATACTGGAGAAAATATCTATAGTGGAAGAATGGGATTTTATGAAGATATCAAGACAACCCACGGTCCTAAAACAGTTACAGTGATGAAGGGACTCCTGAAAGCCAACAGAAAATTAGCAAGCGTGAAGAATACTAGGACATTCCTACTAAGATGCAGGGCATGATTATGAGAATAATATAGTCTCGAAACGTCTCCAAAATAGTTGTTTTTTATTTATTGACTGAGCCTCAAGAACCTTACTAAACATATATATATATTTCTCTTACATGAAACTTAAAAGAATCAACTGTTTCTGTAATATACTGTATGATTAGTCTTGAGGGAGTACATCCTCATGAATGCCAGTTAATTCCAGTTCTTCAAACTCTTTTCGAACTTTCGCTGTGAAAGGTTAGGTACGCCGGCAGTAGCCATATTTTTTGAGAGATTACAAATGTATCCATGCAACTTGTCATGAAACCATTTAAAATTTATCGGATGGTTATTTGTTAGAAAGTCGGTTCGGCAAGTAAGATCTCTCTACCACGGTAAATCACTCAGCATAATAAGAAGTCATTATGTTGTCAAACAATTTAAAATATTATTTGCCGAAAACCGTGAAAGCTATACACAGATTTTTGTTTGTTTGTTAACGCCCTTATGTACTCTAACTATGGCAGGAAGGACTGGTTATCCTTCAGGTTACCAACCTATTCTAAAGGTGGGAAAGTCAAGATTCACTTCGTAGGTTTACCACGAAAACTCAGCTTTTTATTTCAGTTCTTTTACTAAATAAAAATAATTTTTTTTTTTTAAATAGTCATAAGCATTGTTTCAACTCTGTAACCCACTACTGATGATATACTAATAATAAATATATATATATAATAAATTTTAAATCCTCAAAATTAAGTCTGAGGACTGTGACCTAAGCTACGTAACAACAATTTAACTCATTAAATAAATATTTCTAATATTCTTTCAATTGTAATTTCAACAAGTACTTAAGAAAGAATGTATGGTAAACTCTCAATTATAAAGAATTACCTTATAGATTATCAATGGACAAATGAATAAAACTGTTTTTCTAGTCGGCCTATTTGTAAACGATACAAAGAAAAATACAACACTGTAAACAAAAAAAAAATGTTATTAGAAGAGAGGACATCCATTAATGATTAGTGGATTAATTATAATCCTTTTCAGCTAGACTTTAAACACCTTACACCTGTTGAGCAAATATCAGGCAGAGAAATCATTAGCCATATTGTGTGTTGACCGTATGTACTCCAACTATGGCAGGAATAACAGGTTATCCTTCAGGTTACGGGTTATTCTAACCAGGTTGGGAAGTTTAACATTCAATTCGTGGGTCCTCCACGAAATAAATTTTAACCTTCCCAGGTGGAATGCGAACCTAACCCTTTCTGTACCGAGCGCGCTGAGACCCTTGCCCCTACTCATTCGGCCATCGAGTCCCTAAGCATTAGCTATATTCTTGCAGGAGAATGAAGAAGAATATAAGAAAAATAACTGAACCATAAAACCACCCAAAAACGAAATGAAGTTCAATAATTTAAAAACAAGATGTTGTGACGAAATGGCAATGAAAAAACGTAATTATAAGAAAAGAGAAAATGTATGGGTCTGAACGTTATTATTTAGTCTAAATTGAGCAGTACAAGTCATGTATTCAACAATGTTGAATACATGACTTGTACTGCTCAATTTAGACTAAATAATAACTAGCCAAAGTGAGGACTGACTTCATTCCATGGGTCTGTCACGAAATAAATATCATCTAGTCCAAACCTAATTCGAACCGGTAGATGATTAGAAAATCCTATAGTGTTTGACACTTCAACACGCTTTGACACTCATAAAAGGTGTTTTGCCAAGGAGAAGAAAAACTAATATTGCTGATGATTTTTTTGGGAAAATTTTATACTCAAAACAGTAATTTGCCGATTGGAATTTGACATATTCGTTTCTGAAGCTCTACTTAATTCGGCGATCGATCGCAATGTTCCTGTAAGTTACCTCATATTCCAATTTGATGTTAACATTTTTGATATAATTAATTATTAATAGTTATGAACTAATGCCGGATCTTTTCGAGGTCTTGAAGAACGGATAATCCGATAGCAGGTCCTGAACGGATTAAAGGAGAGCGGTTCCCAGTGATAAGATAGGACTCCTTTCTCCCTCCAAGGTCGGGCTGTCGGTAACCTTTCGTAACAGCTGTGTAGTTATGTAACAGCGGCGGAGGCCGGTCTGCGAAGAACTCTGCAGGGGTACCCTACGATCTTCGAAGGGCTAGGAACCCATACTATATTAAAAATATTGAAACACTAATGACATTAGAATTATTCTTTTCCTTCGGGACGTCATCACGGAATTTTCCTACAAGTACGACATAAAAAAAAAATACAGTTGAGAATCGATTACACCTAGTGAATAATAATGCCTGTGAGAAGCCATGACCGTAAAATATGTACCCATTACCTCTTTTGTCCCATGATTTTTTTTTTTTATATTCCCATAATTATCTTTTTTATCCTTTTACATTAACCTCATTAAATTTTAATCGCTTTCTGTAATGATTAGTTTTTATATTGGAACATAAAATATTAATGACTAGATTAAGTGTTCATTTTTTATTATAAAATAAACATAAATAACAGATAAAACTTCTTTAAAAAGCTGAAATTACTAAATTCGCTGACGTGGAACTGCTAGTGGAAATTCTGTTGGGTATAATGTAACAAAACAATTGTATATTAAACTTTAAGTTTAATTTTTAAATTTTAAGAAATTTTATGTTGATAAACTCTTTAATGTTTTATTATTGAAATTCTGTATTTTTTACTTTAAGATATATTTTTTGTTCTGTTTCAAATTTTGATTCACACCTGTTATTGGAATAACAATGAAATGAATGAATGAAAAAATAAACTTTATTCTGGGACTTACTGTCCCCTAGGAATAAAAATAATGCGCAATTGTCTCGTCAATTATTTACAAATTAGATGCTTTAGTAATTACAGCATACATTTTTTACAGGAAAAAAAATTAAATTAAATTAAAAATAAATAAATTTATGAAATAATAATTATAACATCAAATACAATCTTATATATCTGAACATATAAAAGAAAGAAAGAGAGGAAAAAAAAATATTAATTCTAAGTATTCATTTGATTATTGACATCTTTGCGGAGGATTGATTGTCTAAAAGGCACAGGAATTGATTATTTTTAAAGGAAGTTATGGAAGCTGCTTTACGAATAGAAGTAGGTAAGGAAATCCAGAAGGAGGTAGCACGAATTATGAAGGATTTGTGTGAGGGTATATATAGGTTAAAAGGTTGGGATCTAGTGTTTAGGAGGTGGATAGAAGAACGCAGAGTTAATAAATCAAGAATATAGGAAGGGTTTTTGGTTTTGAAACATTAGAATAGGAAAGTACCCAGAAAGTATTGCCGTCGGAATTTTACGAAAATCGGTTGAGTTGTATTTATGTCCGATTCACCCTCTCCCTCCCAAAAAAAAAAAAAAAATTAAATGAGTGATGATTCACCCCTATTAAATTGTTGGTGTGTATGTATTTAACTCCAATATCAAATTTTATCAAAGTTGTTTTTATATCCGATTCACCCTCTCCCTCCCAAAAAAAAAAAAAAAAAAAAAATTAAAGGAGTGACGATTCACCCCTTTTTAAATTGTTGGTATGTATGTATGTAACTCCACTATCAAATTTTATCAAAGTTGTTTTTATGTCCGATTTGCCCTCGCCCTCTGAAAAAAAATAAATAAAATCAGTGATGTTTCACCCCTATTAAATTGTTAATATATATTTATGTAACTCCAATATCAAATTTTACGAAAATCGGTTGAGTTGTATTTATGTCCGATTCACCCTCTCCCTCCCCAAAAAAAAAAAAAAAAAAAAAAAATTAAATAAGTGATGATTCACCCCTATTAAATTATTGGTATATATGTATGTAACTTCACTATCAAATTTTATCAAAGTTGTTTTTATGTCCGATTTGCCCTCGCCCTCTGAAAAAAAATAAATAAAATCAGTGATGTTTCACCCCTATTAAATTGTTAATATATATTTATGTAACTCCAATATCAAATTTTACGAAAATCGGTTGAGTTGTATTTATGTCCGATTCACCCTCTCCCTCCCCAAAAAAAAAAAAAAAATTAAATGAGTGATGATTCACCCCTATTAAATTATTGATATATATGTATGTAACTTCACTATCAAATTTTATCAAAGTGGTTTTTATGTCCGATTTGCCCTCGCCCTCTGAAAAAAATAAAATAAAATAAAATCAGTGATGTTTCACCCCTATTAAATTGTTGATATATATTTATGTACCTCCAATTTCAAATTTTACGAAAATCGGTTGAGTTGTTCACCTATTTCCAGCAATATGATTAGCTTGAAAATTTGCAAACATTTTAAGAACCAATGACAATACAATAATTGCACAAAAATGGGGGTCTGTTTCAAAATCTTTTTGAACTTTTTTCAGATTATGGAAAAAACATATAGTAAAATGCTTTTAATCGAAAAAATGTTTATTAACAAAATTAAAGTTTATTAAATTGTGCGTCTAAAGGCATAAATTTAATTTAAGTAATTAGACCCTTTTAATTGTAAAATGTAAATTGGGTAAAACAGTACATTATAGATATATCTAAAGTAAAAATGATGACTACATCTAAAAATAACTTTGTATAAATTCCAAAATACAACCAGTTTTCAAGGGCATAAGGAATTTTCCCGTGTAGTATCAGCCCATCTTGGGTAAAAGATAAATAAAAATCCTATTTTTATTTTCCCCCGATTTAATTATTATTTGTCTTACTTTTTCTTAGGATTAATTAAGTGAAACAATGTTTAAAAAGTATTACCAGACAATTTTAAAATGACGAAATTTTAAATTAATAATGTTTATCGATTGAGTGTATATCTAATGTGATTTAAAATAAACTCATGAGAGATATGCCCCATCTTTAGATTTTTTTTATAAAATAACAGTTTTGTCTGTCAGTATATGTTTTACAGTATCGAAAAATTGTATTGTTCTTTCGTCAATTATTTATTTTTTATTTTTTTTGTTTTTATTTATTTGTAAGCAGGGCTATGCCCAATACAAAGAAGTTCAATGAAATGAAATACAAATACTAATACAATTACAAATATTATGTACATTATAATACTAAACAGATAATAATTCAAATAATATACCAAAGAACATTAAATATAACTAAGAATTAAATACAAAGAACAAGAAGTAAATAAATGTTTTTTTTTCAATCTAAATAATAAAAAATATCTAATAAAAGAATTCACACTTTTTTTTGTCATTTATAAACCTTTAAACTTTATCAAAGGTCATATTAGACTATCCCTACTTTCAAATATATTTTTGCCATATCTCAGGCAGATAGGTAAATACCTGATACTGATATTTTACAGTTAGAAGTAATATATCTCAGTGAAAAGATTTCTGATTTTAGTCATATTCATAATAAAATATGCCAGTTTTTTTGTTTCTATTTCATTTTGTGGAATAAGTATTTGAAAACTGTCATTTAAATCAATGCTAGGGTAATAAGTGCCAAGCAGGCCATTATAAATTGGGCAAGTGTAAAGAATATGTCCGTGGTCTTCATTAGTTTTCACATTACAAACTATACAGATTTCCTGAGGATTGATTTGTGTGATTTTATCTGTAGTGGTTATTTTTATTATATGTCTTCCTGTAGTTCTTAACTGTAATAATTCTAGTGAAAAAAATATTTAGCTGTATATTAATGTTAACAGGGATGGAACCGGTTGGGCGTCTAAAAATTCCTTAATTTCTTTAAATTTTAATTCCTCGTATAGCTTAGATGAATTGAATAGTCGCGCAATCGTTTCTATTAATATTTTTCAAAATGTTTTATTTTTTAATGATTCCAGTAGGTTTTTGTAGTTTTCCATAGGAAAAATAAAATTTCATATTTTATGAAGAAAAAAAAAACATTTTTCTGTTATGAATATATACTTCAAATGGAATTTTCATTTAAATCGAGTAAATAAAAGTATAATAAAATAAAAGTATCATTTATAAAATTTTTAATTGATGATACAGAAAAATAATATTGACTAGGAATTTTCTCGATCCCGTTCACCGTTGGACTTTCCATGTGGTTTTACATAACTGTCGCTATCTCTAGAGTTGAAGACGGAAGAATAGTTGTTTATTAACAAAAAGAAACTTTTACCAAAAACTATTGATATATTTCTTTTCGTCGCCTGTCGCATTTGCATCTTAATATAGACGGCGCTCCCCAAATGGGATCCTTTTTAGGAAGCAGTTTGTCTCATTCAACGTAACAGTCCACTTCTTTTTACGAGACTTTCACGCAGTGAAGAAAATCCTGTTCTTTTTTTTTTTTTACACGACGTGTCATTAAACTATTTTACCATTAATAAACAGACGAATCATATTTAAATGTATTAATGTTATGGGGTTATTTATTGATTACGCAACTAATAATAGCTTTGAAATCATAAGCTACCCCGTGGAGTCAATTACAATATTATAGGTGCGGTTTGAAGCACGAGCGGCAGGCTAGGTATTAAGGATTGTGGTTTTGAGTACTTAATGTATTTAGTTAATACTATCAATTTCTCCTGGTCCAATCTTTATTTAAATAACTAATAACTTACATAATAATTAATGCACGAGGAAGTGTCTCGTAATATTAGTTATAACTTCCGATATATATAAGTTATAAGATTTATCATAAACCTTACATATAAACAAAGTAATAAGGTTCAAGTCTGTTATTATAAAAAACACAAAGCATATAGCATCGATATCGCCTGCTTGGAGGTAAAAATCACTAAGTGCATTTTTTTTCCAAATTCGATAAAAAGTTATTGTGTGTTGATATTACCATTTCCCCTAGATAAAAAAAGTCACCAAATAAATATGGCTATTATATATGAACATTAGAGAATGAGAAAATTCACTATAAGGGAAATGTTTATTGAGAATATTTCCGGTTTTTTGCTCTCCTGAAAGAAATTTAATTTTGTAATTAAATGTCTTTTACTTCCAAGCAGACGATTTATGTATATATACATTCTATGTATTCTACTATCTGTGAGGCGTCCAATTGCAAAACGTAGCAAAACCAAATTCCTAAATTTTTCACCAGAAGCCAAAAACCATATCAATATGATGCCCAATTGATATGAATGTAATTTTTCTTGTATAATTTGCGGGAAAATAGATGGTTTTAGTTGGGCAATCGTAATAAGGGCCCCTGTTGACCAGTTTTATTTTAAAAATTGGTTTTTCTTCTGTACTTGCTCCGTTTTGCATCAGTTTTGGGGACTTACTCCGTTTTGCAACACTTTGAGACTCAAAAATGTTTCTTATTAGCTTGGTGAACAATAAAAACAGATAGTAAAGTAATAAACGAAATATGTACATACATAGACTAGGCTATGTAATAAAAATACACAATAAACAAATTATTATTCTTCCTCATCTTACTTCTAGACAGACATTTATTAAAACCTCTTTGAAAATGGTTAAAAACAATCTATCATTAGAAAATATTTGTATACATAAATACGAATATTTTTTAGAGTATTGAGGAACAAAATAAAAACAATAAAGTATTGAACTACTACTAGTAGTATCAAAATTAATTAAGTCGTTACTCTGATCCAGCATCCTTTTATTTCCTTTTTTTTTTTTTATTATTGTTTAGCGTCAGTCTTATAACCTATACATATTTAAATACAGAGGGCATCTCTGTATTTAAATATATTAGCGGAGAACAGGATTTGGGGTTCCCCAGGAAGAATTCGCGTATAATTTATAAATTGTGTGACCTTATTTTGATGTTAATTCTTAATATATTTTTTAACTTTTTTTTTTTTTTTTTTTGGCATCCGTGAAATGGATTTATCAACGTACATTTCCACTCTTTATTTTCCTAGAACGAACCAAATTGCAATATTTAGTTTGTTAAAGATGTTTCCAGCATTAAAAAAATAATAACAATTAAAAAAAATTTAATACCGACATTTCAATGAAAATTTGTCAAAGAAACAGCAGTGTTTTGATTAGTAAAATACACTTCATGTTATTATTATTTATTATTAACGACATTCTTTGTGTAAAAAATCTCAAAATTAGAAAAAAATAAATATTTTTAAAGCCTAATATTAGCAATGTATGTAAAATAATTCCATTAAGAAACTAATTGGAGTATTATTAATGTAGATTAAAAAATGTATTTTTATAACAACAATCATTTTTTAAAGATTAGTTATTCAATTCGGTAGCACTAAGCAATCTAAATATGAGAGCCGTGAAGGCCTCAAGAGAGTCTCAGAACGCTGAGTAAGAAAGGTCATGGGTTTGACATCTGAATCGTTTGATTTTATTTCGAGGTGGTCCCTTGATGTACAAACCGATTTTTATGATGAGTTGAATCGTCTATATCCTTCTTACTATTTGAGATATTTATTGACATCATGCATAAAGACAAGTTGTTCAATCTTACCTTCTATCATACATCCTCGATCTTCTGTCCGCTCGCACAATCATCTATCCGTTCTCGCTACATTCTTTTTCGGCAATCAGACTTATATACTTATAACGACTCATCGTGGCACAGCATTCGGCAAAATTTTCCTTATCCATTTCTCGTCCTTCTGGAATTCTGTTCAATCCTTATCCTAGTCCACTGATTCTTACTATTAACTTGTTCTCAATGAATTGTACGACTATGTCACACTGAACGAACAACTTTATAAAATGTTTTAAATGAATGTTCAATTTTGAATAATACATTTGGCACAACTTAAGAATGTTTCACTGGATTTTGTTTCCTTTGCGAACTTACAGCGGCTGGATTTATCAATGTATAATATGATAGGGGTTCACTAGAAAATTCCAGGTGTTATGGGCTCAGAGTAAATAATATTAATACGTATAAAAAAAAATTAAAAATTTATTTGTCTAACCTGGCTCATACACATCCAACCCCTAGTAAAGTAGAGGGAAAAAAACTGTCATTGATATAGATATAAAAGTATGGAATGGTTAGATTCAATTAATTTTCCTAGCTTAATTAAATACCAGGAATTACATCTTGATACAGCAAATTTCTAGTTTTTACAATTTTTATTTATTTTCAATTCTAATCTGGCTGCGCTAATTGAAGATGAAGAAAAACAGCAGGCGTAAAGATGTATAATGTAGAAATTAAATGTAATAAAAGCAGTCCCATTTATAAAAATGCATGCATTAATACATTTTTTTTTTTTTTTTTTACCTAAAGATTGAAAATAAATTATATATCTTCAATAATTCAGACAAACAACAAACATGTCCGAAAATTAATAGTCCTATTACAATAAACACGCGCATGAAATGGAGAATTGTAAAACTCGTCAACACATTATGTTATTAAACCTGATAGATCCTTTGAGACGGTCGGTTGAAAATAATCTCGATGAGTTTGAGACATCGCTTGATGAACTTAATGATCATTTACGATATTCATGAGGCGAAGAAAATAGCATTTATGGATATAGCCTCCTACCTCCATTTCCTCCGAGGTTGCGTAACTGTAGGCCGGAATAGGCCTACTGGATCATGTCCTTTGTATAATTTCTCACGGGAGAAAAAAAAAACCCATAAATGTTCATTGACCATGTCCTTTCTTTACATAAGTGTTGAATCTCGCACTTACATAAAGTGTTGGTAGGAAAAAGCAACGGTATCAACCGGCACCGCGTGATACAACGGTATAAACTAAATTACTGGTAAAAGCGACAGGAAACCGTAGTTTGTCCGTGAAATTTTCCATTACGTCTGTCATCCGTGATGTCGTTTGGCAGAGAAATATTTCATTCTGTGTTTTTGATCTATTAGTATATGTGATAATGTAGGAGCTAGCGAAATTTTACAACAGATTGTGAAATCACTGGTCTTAACCAGCCCCCTATATCATTTTTTATATATTTTAACTATTAGCTTAGCTAGATCATTACGAATTTTAAATTTCTGAAAAAGAGCATAATTAAGTAATAATCATAATCATCATTATCCTAGTTATTTTCTTAAATATTGAAATGAAATAATAATCTTTATTCTGGGATATGTAGTAGTCCCCTAAGGCCCAATTCACACAGAACGGACGTGGCGCTTTTGTCTCTTCCTTGTTTGTCCTATTAAAAAAAGTTCGCGCCACGTCCGTTCTGTGTGAATTGCAACGTTTGTTTAATAGGAGAGGCGCGGAAGAGACAAAAGTCCGCGCCACGCCATCGCCGTCTCTCGTGGCGTACAAGAAGGGGCACGCCACTTCCTCGCCACGAGTTTTTTTTTTTCTTTTTTAGTTAGCTTTCTTTTTTTGGATAAGGGGTGAATCGGACATAAAAACAACATTAATAAAATTTGATATTGGAGTAACATTCTTATATACCAACAATTAATAGGGCTGAAACATCACTGATTTAATTTTTTTTTTTTTTTTTTGGAGGGAGAGGGTGAATCGGACACAAAAACAACTTTAATGAAATTTGATATTGGAGTTACATACATACACACCAACACTTTAATAGGGGTGAAACATTACCAATTTAATTTTTTTGGGAGGGTGGTGGGTTTTTCGGGAAAATCAGTCGAGTTTTTTTATGTCCGATTCACCCCCCCCCCCCCTTTCTCCCCCCCCCCCCAAAGTAAATCAGTGATGTTTCACCCCTATTAAATTGTTGATATATATATATATATATGTAACTCCAATATCAAATTTTATTAATGCTGTTTTTATGTCCGAAGAGACAAAAGCGCCACGTCCGTTCTGTGTGAATTGGGCCTAAGAATAGCCCAAATGCGCATTAAGATCGTACAATTATATGGCTACCATAATTTCTGAAAAATAAAGTAATATATACAAACCATGAGACATGCTAGTTTAGAAAATAGGAAAAAACAGAATCTAGTATAGAAAGAGTTGAAAAATATATCCTCGTTATTATAAAATTTAACATATTTCTATTTAATTTAGTTTATTAAAAATAAAAAATTAAATAAAAAAAACTGAACTTGGAAGTCCCACATTCAAGTTTTTACGTAACTGTTTTTCCTAAACGTGATAAAACCATGTAAGTCTAATATCCAAATATGTCAACGGTATAAGTATTTTGATGCGATTTCAATCTTACTTTTATATTCCAAAATAGCTGTAGTTAAACAATAATCGTTGATTAAGGACGCTCCCCTAAAGAACTCCAGTTTTGTCTGATTTTAATTCAGAAAGTGAATTTTCTATTTTCGCTTAATATAACCTGTCTCAAAGATATTACTGAAGCATTAAGTAATATTTAGGAAGAATATGTTTTATTTTGTCAAATGCGTTTAGCACATTCAAAAAGATTTTTTTTATTCTTGCTGGAATAACTTTCGAAATGTAGTGAATTACCATAGAACATTTTAAAATCCGTTGAACTTACGAATTTCGAAATTTCGATTTGGCTTCCGTAAAAACCATTAAACAAATCAATACAATATTTTATTAAGCTTTGTGATCAATCGAACATAAAAAGTAAGTTCAGTATTCAAATATGTAGAATATTCAATTGTAATTACAATTGACAGAAATTTCTAGATTCCTTCTTCTTTTATTGTTCTTTTTGGTATAGAATTGGGACCTCAGAATACTCGATATCTAAGACTTAATTCTTAATCAATAATTTTCTAGTCATGTTATCAGTTCAGTGCTAAAGATCTCTTATCCTCAGTACAATTGGTGTCCATGCCATTCCCCCTAACCTTAGGTATTCTAAGGGAATGTGGCCGTGAGGTATGTACTGTATGTGACCTTGTGCGGTAGAAGTGTATAGTGCATTGTTTGGTCTGCGGCGTGTACTGAACTCTTAGAGAGCATTAATCCGAACAAGTTAGAAAATAGAATGCTAGTTATACAAATGATTATCAAACTATTGAGAATGTTTGAAACGAATTAACTATTAATATCTAAAGCAGGATTTTTATTATTTCCGCTGTAGAAAATTGGATGAGGGGTATTTTTGTATATGGCCTTAAAGTAAGTTTTTAGGCGCAATTAGGAGCAATTATAGGATTTCGGAAAACGGTCTAAAATACCCTTCTGAAAAGTGCACAATTTTGACATCGACTTTTTCACGAAAGTTAGTAGGAATAAGTTAGTAAGTCTGAAATCGCATTCAAGGGAGCACTTTTCAACTTTGAAATAAATCCAGTTTTTGAAAGAAAAAAAAAATGATTTTTGGCATCAGTCACCAAAATTGTGGGAACACTTAGCTTATTTCAATAAAATTTAGTTCACTGAAACCACTCAAGGACTTTTCTTTAGTTACCAAATTATCCACTAGAACTGTTCCCATCTACCATGGTTTTAAGCATGTTGAATTTTGTACCCTTTCTTATATAAAAAATATATTTTTAAATTTAGATATTGAAGAAATATAGGTAGATATTTTAGAAACAGCTAGGAAAATAAATAATAATTTTTTTTTTTTAAATGTAAATAATTATAAAAATAAAAGTAAGAAAATAAGAAAAAAGTAAGCGTTGTATTACAATGATATGTTTTAAAAATCATTTTTACAATTTATAGAACGTATAGGTAGGAAAAATCAAATGTTATCCTCGTCCATTACACCGACTTATTCGCGGCTTAAGAGATATTCTTAACAGAGTTCTTAACTAATTATCGCCCATTTTTCGATTTACTCCCTGAGGCTTTTGATACGATGTAGATAAACACTATATGTTGTTTACAAATTTATTTCTTTAGTAATTATCGTTTTCTTGAAAGATAATTATTGTCTTTTTAACTCATATTTTCATTTCTTATAGCAATTAATTGAAAGGCATGGGCAAAGAGAAGCGAAAGTTGATTATATGGTACCAGTACTAGTATCATATAGTTATGTATTTTAGTATGATTTGGTAGGGATATGACTATTTAGTAAAGTAACTATTTGTATTTAATTACTAATTCCCAGTGACAATTGATACCATTGAACTGTTCCAAGTTTTAATATAGCTCTGTAAATATGACGCTATGTATAAACGGGATAGAAAACTAGCTCTATAGTTTAATTTTACTATCCTATAGTCGAACTATACGCTATACAGAAATATTACAACATAGCATTATCACACGAAGAGAAAACAAAAATAGAGGTGAAGTATATTCATCTAGTCTGCTATTTTAATTTGGTTGAAATTTTTGCGAAGAAAAAAAAGGTTGCCGCTTGTATTGTAGTTATAATAAACCACAAATGAGTGGAGTTAAGAAGAAGAATCTGTTATGACAAAACAGTGGATTATACTTCGGAATTCATTCCATGATATTTCATAATACTAAAGAAAATTTGTTGTATGAACATAGTACAGAGGATGAAAATTGCTATCGGAATTGATTTCACAGAGATCCTAACTTTTTCTTTTGGCCTGACTTATGTTGTATATACCAATGTTCTATAGTTTATCTGCTTAGTGCCAGCGCTATTAACTATCAGCGATCCATTCTTGTTGGATAGCTGTAAGTTTTCATATTGTCTGTAAAGAGAGTGTTCACATGAGGATAGTTTTCTACTATACTATAGCTGAAAAAAAAAACTATTGTATAATTCAACTATAGGAATAGTTTTGGCCTATAGTCACACTATCCCATAACTATACGCTGGTTTTCTATCCCTTATGGAGCTTTGAAAACAAACCTCTGAAGAAAAGGTAAATCTCCAGAGAAAACGTAAAGCGTATGCTAAACTCCTTAAGCGGTATATTTACGCTAAACAATGGGGATTGAAGGACCTATATTCTGCTCAGAAATAAAGACTACCGTAATCACTGAAAATTACAAATTCTAATAACTTATGACAATAATACCTACTGCATAACAGGGACAAGGTACTAGTGACCCCATTGTCATGAAAACAGTAGCCGGTCAAAAGGAACCATTTAGTGCATTTAGAAACAAAATAGGCCACTTAGCTATGTTAATTTTGGCACAGAATCCTTCAAACAGTTACGCTGCCTTCCATAATATTAACGTATATAATAAACAGAGGTTATTCAATAGCTGGAAAGTGCGTTACTTAAATCTCCGAAGAGTGAGTTGTGTTTATGAGTAGAACCATTATTGGTTCTGTCAGAAATATTGTTATGACTCACGTTTAAATTTTTGATTATTTTTTATTTTTTAGTTTTTAATATTGACACTTCGTCGTAAACCTACGACGTCCTGTCCTACAGTATCTTTTAATGACATTCCTCTAACTCCTGTTGAACAGATCCGCTACCTGGGACTCCATTTGGACAAACGTCTCACTTAGAATCCACATACAAGACTAAAAAGACAAGAAACGGCCCGTCGTTTTAGACTACTCCAACATTTACTAGAAAAACGTTCAAAGTACCAATTTACGTGACAGTTATTAGGCCTATTTTAACATATGGAGTTAAACTTTGTGGCTCCACTAAGCCTTCTCGTATCCAATCCTTACAATCCAAAATCCTTAACGCTTCTTACTTTGTCACAAATAAATTTATCCATAAAGACCTCAATGTTCCATATGTTGCTGATTGAGCCCAAACCCGATACCAATTCTTCCTTAGCGAACTGCACTCCCACTCGAATCCATTAGTCTCCCAACTTGTTTCACATTCGATTCCTGATAACCAAACATGGCCTCTGAAAAGAAGATGGCCAAGAGACCTTCTAGTTTAGAACTTTTATTAAAGTGCTACTAGTGAGCAGTTCTACACAAGTTATTTACATGTCATTATAATTATTTTCCTCAAATTTACTGGACGTATATTGTATACAGTTGTAAATTTCAATAAATAATTCGAAGAATATATGCACCAACCTTGCAATGGGTGCATATATTTCTACGCTTTCTATCTCTGACGGAAACAGGACATAACGCGTATCTAAATAAATATGAACATTATACAAAATTAAGCACGTTTGCATAAGTGCTTTATTTTGTATAATGTACAATATTTAAGAATAATATTTGAATGAAGTGTGGGATAAGATGTATTGTAAACCAATAATTAATAATTATAGATAGATATTATAAAGAACAATTATAAATAAGATGGTCTTAAGTTTGTTCACTGTTACCGTCGCAGTAACGAATGCTGTTTTTATAATTCACATATGTGATAATAATATGTACTTTCGTAGTAATTTTGTATAGGAAAAATGAAAAATTTTAAAGATAAAGATTATTTATTTTAAAAAACTGGGTTATTTTTTTATTTATTTTATTTTTACGTAGCACTGATTCCCGAGCTCAAGCCGTTTTTTCTTGTATCTCATAATTTTATGAGCATCAAAATGTCATCAGGTTCGCAATCATCTTCATCTCAACGTAATACAATGCACGTCTCAAAAGCTTCCTTTTCATAGGCGTGACAAATTTGTGGACGGTCTCAAAATTCCTCCTCATTTTCATCTTCTTTTTCTTCCAGTGTTTTAGAAACAGCAAATATTATTTTCGGGTCAGTTAATTCCATACAAGTATGATAATTTTCATTAATTTTTCCCAGCCATTCATCAATTACCGAGATATCAATTGTCGAATAACTAAGAATCCCGAGAAACTATTGCCCTCTTCTCGCCGAGATACTTCGGGAAGGTTGGATTACCTGGAGAGTCAGTCTAGCCTAAGGCGAATTAGTGAGGTTCTATAATATTAAGAAAAAATTTAAATATTTTAAAAAAACTTTTACGGAGATGTTTCTAAAATCACGACTCATTGTTAGCCCAACCATAAGACTGAAAATCATTCAGAAATAACTTAACGTAGTCTAACCCGTCTTACTCCAAGTAGGAGTAAATAGGGAAGTTGAAGACAAGAAAACAAACATCGATATTCTTTATTTCTTCTTTCGTCTTTTAGAAATTTTTTTTCAGTGCGAAAATAAACAAATAAAATACTCAGATATGGCAGAACAAGCGATAGAAGTATCTTCGTTATGATAACAAGGAACTGATTGCACGACCCAGTTACTCTTGTTGTTCTTCACGGAACGTTTAACAGCCCTGGCCTGGGATACGGTAACGACACATTTACTGTCACGGTCACGAAGGCTGAGCACTGCTCACCCTTTTCTTATTTCCTTTATTATTAGTAAAAAGAAAAAAAAATCAACTTAAGTAACGAATAATAGCATTATAGTATAGGTACTAGAATTATTCCTTCTCTTTCTAACAAATATATTGTTTTGTTTTTTAATGATTTTTTCCATAATTATGCAGTTATTCAAATTTACTCTTCACCTGTTTATCAAAAAAATAGTATTTTTTAAATTACCTCTGCTTGATCCATGGCTTGCTCTCTTTTGAAAACATGTCCCATCCTCTAACTCATTCTTCCTTATTCTGGTTTGTCTATCTTATCTATATTTTTGTATTTATACATTAATTTTCTTCCTAGAGACACTCTTTGCTTGTGTTATCACAGGCAACCCGGAGGGATAACCCACCACAACATACCGCGAACCGTTGTTTCTATGGTACAGTGGAAAGCTGACCATAGCTCGATTACCTGTCCCTTTGGTGCTATTTCGCCAGAGCCCTTTCCACCGAGATACATTCAAACACTCGGGTTCAAGGAAAAATCGGTATAGATCTATAGATTATGGGTATTTTGGGCAAGCAGCCCGTGGACCAAACCTCTATGATTAAGACAAAAGGGGTAAGGTCATCGATCCAATGCCGGTCTAAAAGAGTTGCTTCCAGTAGACTGATGGCTACACATACCTAAGGATTAGGGGTAATTAAAAGCCAACTAGATTTCCCTGGAGGATGGTATCCATTCAAGTGGTCTGTGCTTTGACCGCCTGCACACGCTTCGGCCTGTTCGACAGACGCCCATACATATGTAAAAAATTATTTACATATTATCATAGTCCATGCCTTAAAGATATACTACATGAATTATAGATAATAATAGGAGTAAAAAATTTAAAAATATAAGTTTTATTTTTTTAAAATGACATGTTAGAAAAAATATCAAATAACAAAATAAACAAAGAAAAAAAACAAAATTGAAAATAAACCTAAAAAATCAAAATAAATTAATTCAGTAAAAACCCTACGCTGCACAACCCTGGTTAGTTTGTCAAAATCTATTTTTTGTAAAAATTTAATGTTTATTTGATATATAAACTCCCCGTCAAAAGTATTACAACACCCATAATTCTCGTGATTTTTCTGATTTTCACCTCAATCCATCCTTGGTTTGTATTCATATTAATATTATTTATTAAACTTGAGACATTACGGATTAGCCACATCAATGTTTTTCCCTGTTAATAACAAACGATAGAATTTTAGATTATTTTTTTCAAATTTCCTTCAGTCCATGTTTATCATTCGTTTCGTTATTTACAAGTATGCCAAAACTAGTGGAAGCAGTCATTCAAGCCAGAGGGGGCAACATGTCTTATTAAATATAAATTAAAAATTTTAAAGTTAAAATTGTAAAAAATGAAAATTTTAAAAAGTAAGTTTATTATTTTAAAACTTTTGTGTTTATTGGAAGAAATATTGTAATTTATTTTGATAAAAATTGTTTAAGTCTAGATTAGGAATGTTTATTATAGACTTAAGAACCTTTCTTTATTATGAAAAAAAAAATTCGTTTTTATAAAATTCAAATATTTCAAAGTGTTGCGATACTTTTGACGGGGTGTGTATATACAATCCAGTTCATTCATATTATATAGGTTTTACTTTTATCAAAGCCATAAAAGACAAACTTATTAAATCGGAACAAAAAAAGACAAAAGTTCTGATCAAAAATCCTCATCGAAGCACGTTACTTTTTTAAAGAATAATTCACTTAACAAAAAGCGTCGCTATAAATATTGAAAAAAAAAATCATGCTAGACTAAACACAAAGTCTTTCGTGGCTTTTAAAGAACTAAGTTTGTTAATTTTTTTCTTTTTTTTTGAAAGATCAACCACCAAACACCTTTTCATTCCGATCACACTTGGAGGTATTACTTAATAGTGCCTCCTCTCATTTATAATGGAAATTATAATGTAGAAATTTTGATTTATCAACAGATGTATTAGATAATTTGGGATTCAACTTATAAATTTAGAAGTGATAGGTCACATAGCTGAGGTGAAACCTGCCATAGAGAAGACATGTGTAAAGAGTGTCACCGGCTGATAGGGTTGTGTAACCGGAACAATGGACCGTGTCTATGCCCACTTGATACCTCTCCACGCCCGCACTTCAATCGGCAACTGTCACGTAACTCGAGTGCATAACTAGATTACTCTATCAGAATCCAATATATCAATTCGGACGGTTGTGAAAAAATGCAACTTATTCATAGAATTGCTTTATATATTTATTGAAATTTACAAATGTATTAAAAAACACATCGAATAATTGCAAAGATAATGATTACAATAACATATCAATGACTCGTAAAGCAAGTAACAATTGGTAGCATTTCAATGATCTTGTGACCAGCTTCTATTTAAACGCCTCTGAGGGTGTTTGGGAATTATTGGGCTATGAAGTAATTAATGCAGGTTAATGTTTTTTAAAATGAAACTATTAAAAAAAATTGTAGTTCTTTATCAATCCGAATACGCATCATTCCTCTCAATACATTCCTGCAATGCTAGCTCCTCTAAAAAGAATTTCTGATTTCTATAAATTATTAATTATCTAGTTTCTGGCTTTTAGTTCTCCGTACCGACAGATTTTTAATTCGTGAAACAAAATTATACAAAAATCAAGTGTTAACTCGAGAATAAAAACTGGATTTTTTGCAAGTAGGAAAATTAAAAAGAGGTAAAAATAATAATAATAATAATAAATCTTTAGGAAAACAATAATAAATATTGATATTCATTTAAAAAAAAAAAAAGGTCCATGAAATACAAACAATTCATTACACAGAGGGTAATGACAAAGAGGGTTTTTTGTTTAAAGGAAAAAAAAATCCTGCATATACCAGACAACCCTATAAAATGGAATAAAGTTGAGATACTGGAGTGATTATGCAATTTACTATGAAAGGATAGGTAGGTAACTAGTTTAGGCTAAAGCAGCAATATATGGAACATAAATAACTTTTGAATAAGTTTATTTGTGACAAAATAAGGAGCATTGAGGATTATTTTATATATTGGATGGTTTAATGATTTAATGATGGTTTAATTTTTTTTAAATATTATTATTAACATTAAGAAATAAAAAATATTTTTTATTTTTTTCAAATCTAAATTTTAATTGTCTCTAGAAAATTTGAAATTCGTGTGGTTGGTGAACTTATAAGAGTAACTAAATTGCAAAACTTTCACCCGTTTTTACATAAATGTTAACGTTGAAACATTCAAGGGCATTGTTTCTTTAAATATAATATTAGAAAATCTAAAACAAAAAAATAAAATAATATAAAAAATTAATGTCGCAAGGGGGCGTTTTTATTACTGCTGAAAAAAAGCGCTTGAAATATGCATATGCACAGATTTATTTAATTATTTTAATGGGTTAATAAAATTGTTGTGTTGGTTATTTTATTACTTAGGCAATAAAACGTCCATATGCTGTAAAATATTTTTATTTTTTTTGTTTTATAATAAAAAAATACTATTTTATTTTTATTTTAGATGGCTCTTGTCAGCCGTTGCATTGAAATAGGAAGGCCAGATTGCACATAGCTTGTTAACCTAGTGTAAAACAGGCCTTGACCAATTTACGTTACAAGTATATTTGTCTTTAAGTATTGACTACCTTTAATGATAACTTCTCTTTCCTATCCAATCTCTGGGCGTGATTTCGCTATTTTATTATTAAATCATTACTTTGGAATGGAAAATCCAATTTTACGTTATGAAATAAATATTTTAAGTACCTATTTCCACTATATTTTATTTTATAAATAACGGTTTCTTTACCAATTTATTGAAATTTACAACTGTACAAATATATACATCTAGTAAATGAGCTAATAACGATTACAATAACATGTCAAAACTTGAAAAGAACTACTCATCAGCAGCACTTCAATAAAAATTCTACACTAGATCTCTAGCCAATCTTCTTTTCAGATACCTCGGAGGACTATCAGGAAAGGAAGTGGTTCTGGAGCTTACTATGTAAGGAAAGGTATCTGGTTTGGGCTAAATCAGCAACATATGAATAAGCTTATTGGTGACAAAGTAAGGAGCATTAAGGGTTTCCGATTGTAAGGATTGGATACAAGATGAATTGAACGGTTTAGTGGAGCCCCAAAGCTCATCACTTCTATTTTAATTTTTTTTTTTTGAAAGGTAGTTCCGAATGTTGAAGATTGATCATCAGTTCTAAAAACATACATCAGTTCTGCCTTCGAGATATAGAAGTGCCTCCTCCAACCCAGGAAACCCTTCTTCATGAGATATTGTTATTGAATGATGAATCGGATTGAATGAATTGTTACGGATGATTCGTTTCCCAGTAGACGGTCCTCCCCATCATACAGCCTTCCCGTAGTAATGCTCGTAAAATAATGTCTTGTTTGACAATCGAATGTTTTAGAAAAAAAAATAATAATAATACATAACAAAATGAAACAAAAAAAATTGAAGGCTCGGTCAATCGAGACCCTTTTTTGATAGAGCCTCGATTACCCAAGTACTAGGTGTATATGAACGAAAATATAATGACTGAAGCTAAAAATCTTTTGAGTTGTATAATTTTGAAATACATGTATGTTGCAGATTTGACCTATACCAGATATCTATCCATTCAACGAATAATCCATAATCATTCAAATCCACTAGTCTCCCAACTTCCTTCTTGTCCTGTTCTTGATAACCCTATGAAGCGTCTGAAAAGAAGATGGCCTCTAGACCTTCTACCATGCAAATATTATTAGAGTGCTACCAATGGACGGTTAATTTGCAAGTTGTCATATTGTAGTGTTTCTCACACGCTTAATTAATGGATTAATATGTCCTATACAGTTATAAATATCAAGATAAGATAAATAAAATAAAAATAATGACCACTTAAATATTTCCAGTACTCCTATCTTAAATTTGTTTTCAGTAGGAACAGAAAAACCGATCAGTCAGGAGAAAACCTAAATAATAGCTCATTTACTCTCCTCTTTTTCGTCTCTTTACACTGTTTGCTCTAATTCTTGATATCTTTTAGACTTGCCTCCCTATTATCAATCTATTTAATCACTTGTATGTATGTTTTTAGAAATGATGATAAATTAGTTATCGAATGGAAAATTTCATTAGCAGAGGCAAATAATCCATCATTCCTAAATGATATATTTTTTTCCAAGTCGTTTCTTTTAGCTTTTTGAGCAACCTGTCAATTTCTATTGTTGATTATTACAAGATCCTTATTGCAATTTGTCAGGTCTGTCATTATTTCAGAGGATGCTTGAAATACTTATGATTGGAATCTTATTAAGGATTTTCAAACTTTCAGGCTGTTTTACTTTCTAACACGAACTTCAATTATCTGCCAATGGTCCCAGCATTATAGAAGTTAGTTTCTTCATGCGGTAACTATTATGTACTTAAAATAAATCTGACTTAGTGAAGAGTGGTTGTGAACTGTAAAAGTTAAAATATAAACGTGGGGATCATCGAAGTATAAATTGGGAAAACGTTAAGACTACATTTTACAAAAAAAATTTTAAATTGGATTCTCAAACCTCCCAATTCATCAAAAAAGACTTATTTACATGACTGTTGTTAGACCTATTTGGTCGTACGGAGTTGAGCTTTGGGGCTCTACCAGACCATCCAATTCATCTCGTATCCAATCCTTACAATCCAAAATCCTTCGAAAAATCCTAAATGTCCCTTACTTTGTCACCAATAAGCTTATCCATAAAGACCTCAATGTTCCATATGTTGCTGACTTAGTCCAAACTAGATACCCATCCTTTCATAGTAAGCTCCATAACCAGTCAAATCCATTAGTTTCTCAACTTGCTTCCCACTCCATTACCGATAATCCTCCGAGGCATCTAAAAACAAGACGGCCAAGAGATCTTCTAGTGTAGAATATTGAAGTGCTACTGATGAGTAGTTCTTTTCAAGTTGTTACATGTGATTGTAATCATTATCAGCTCATTTACTTGATGTATATATTTGTATAGTTGTAAATTTCAGTAAATTGATATATATAAAATAAAAAATAAATTGGATTCAGGCCGTACTTTTCATATCAACCAGACGGTATAATTTACTATTTGAACTTTCCTATCGAACGCCTCCCACTAAAAGTTATTTTTTCTTAAAATGTTGAGAAACTCCCTGTCCTTTAGGGTATTAGTCAACCTCTAAGAAAAAGGTTGTAAATTTTTATTTTATTTTTTCAAAGCAGAAAAAAATAAAATGTTGTAAAATAATAATAAAGAAATCAATCAACTATTTTTAATTTTTATTTCTTTTAAAGGCATAACTCCCATTAATCTTTAATTATCTTCGACATGTTTCGGAGTACATTGCTCCATCTTCAGGATAACTGTGATTTCTTTCAATTAATAGGAGTTATGCCTTTAAAAGAAACTAATAATAAAGAAAATAAATCCAACATCGTATGTATTTATATAGTTTGTTTGAGAAGTTAGCTGATTAATAGTAAATTGAAGTAAAAAGTAGTAATACTCCCTAAGGAGGAGTAGTTTTTATTTGAGTAATTGTGTTAAATAATTTGTAGTTTTAAAATGAATATTGGGCTATATATATATATATATATATAAAAGTGTGAAAACGGGCACTAGTGTAAATATGGGAACTCTTCCTACTTGCTGAGAGATATTGAAGACTATGGAGCCATTTGCTAATATAAGCTATCAGTGAGCAGCTGGAACCATTCTTTCAACTAGTGTGTATGCAGCTTGGTTTACTGTGCAAAATGGTGTTCATTCTGGACTGTAAACTTTTGAGAGACATGTGAAATCGTTTTCTTTTCATGTCCTTATGTTCATTCGAAAATAATTTTACAATTATATCTGGAAAGCGGAGATCTTAAGCTATTTTTTTAAGCACACCTTTAGTAAAGCACGCTTTTAGGCTACATAATATAGTGGCCATCGTGAATGAACAAATAATATTTGTTCGACAGAAATAATTTTATTTATTCCATCTTGTTGGATTTTAATTTCTAACCATAAAAGAATATTACAGTGGGGCAAACCTCGTTTTTGACACTCAACATTGTAAATTTTATTATTGTCTAACCTTCCTAGAACTATGAATTAGTTAAAATTTGGTACAGAAGGTTGAAGTAGTTTTAGCATTGTAAACTATTGTGGAGCAGTGCTCAACACATATCAGTAGATTTATAAAACTTCACATATCGCACCACATATTCAATTTTTTTTTAATAATTTAAATAAATAAAATAAGTAAATGTAATAAGTAAATTTTGTTATATGTGTCAAATTCCATGTAACACTAAACATTTGTAATCACTCACCTAGAACGGCGCTAATCGGTCAATTTTCAACAAATTAATTGAAAATCAGTAGATTTTATTATACCTAAACCTTCTTGGATCTAAAAAGATGATGTGGTTCAAATTTGGTACGGATTTTGGCTAAGCAGATTTCGCGGTTAGAGATCACAAACGAAAAACGGCTTGTCCTTTTATATTAATAGTATAGGTTATTCTTGAACTGCCCTGTTTGAATAAGAAAGGAGAAAAAAATTAAGAGGAAAGATTTAAACGAAAAAAAAAAATTGATTGAATATATTACAAAATTGTTTGAAACGAAATAGTCATTTCAAACAATAAAAATTAAAGAACATTTCGATAAAATATGGAAAAGACGAATCAAATATAATTACTACTTATTTTGAAATACGTAACATTTGATTAACTGAATTTTTTTTTTTTTTTTCTTCAACTTGGATAATTAATGTCGGTACATTATTTTAATATAATATAATATGTCATTGTTCGGTTATTAGCATTTAACTGGTAGTTTGACATATATCTGTGGAATCTGTGAATAGTGTGTTACAGGTATACCTTATAATTTTTCGTTATATTTTTGCATAATGGACTATGTTATGCGGCTATTAATATTCCTAGATTAATATTCCTTTGTGATTCATAGTGGGAAAAATTCTAAATTTTGATTGCAATTTTTCTAAAATGTTATTTTTGCACTTAGAACACTATGCACAGATGCCACTGATATTAGGTTAATATGATCACGTGTTGAAAATTAGAAATAGGCTAGTTTTATAGGCTAATGTCCTATAGAATCTTTGTAGCACCCAATCTCCACGATGCTTATCCTATCCCACTTAGTGTTCATGGTTATCAGGGCTTACAATAATCCAACGCGTGTAAGCGGATAATAACCCTTATGCAAATGCAGCGAGTGTTATGTAAATGCGAATTATTGCTTCCTCGTCTAAGACTGTTCAATTAGGATATGCAAAACTTTGTATCGTAAACGTTGTGTTACAGGGTGTAATAAAAGTTCAGTAACGTGGGAATAGTTGGACCATAGGTGGCCACTTGATCGCGACCGAAATCTGTTGTCACAGTATCAGAAACTAACAATATCTTTCCTAGGAAGGAATCACTATCTTCTCCTAGTTTCTTAGTGATGAAAACATGAATATGTGTACTGCAGTGACGCATTGTGTAAGGGAATATTTAAATTTCAAAAATATTGTTTTGTTTTTTTATTTATATATTTATTGAAACTTCCAACTATATATTTATATAAAAAAATGACAAATTCAAAAATAGCCAGCAAATGTTATGATAACGTTTATAATGGCATGACAACTGCTTGTGAAGCAATTAACCACTGGTAAAACTTCAATAAAAGTTCTATATGAGATGGTCCCGAGACATCTTCTATCCAGACGCCCAGAAAGCTTTCGAAAATATTAGGAGAAGCAAGTTGAGAGACTTTACTTGAGTTGTGGGATAGGTATCTAGTTTGGTCTAAATCAGCAACATATATAAAATAGAGGTATCTATGGATGTTTAATTGTAACAAAGTAAGGAGCATTAAAGATTTTTTGCAAGGATTGGATACGAAATGAATCATGGTTTAGTGGAACCTCAGATTCCCCCTCCGACTGTCCACATAGATCTAATTACTGTTATGTAAATGAGTCTTGTGCAATTAATCGGCAAAAATAGTGTATCTTAGTAACGGTTAGTGTATCTTATTGCTGAAAAAGTAAAAAAACGATAAGTAGTTTTTTGTCGTTTTAGTCTTGCATTTGGATTCCGAGTTAAACGTTTGTCCAGTGGGAGTCCTAGGTAGCGGATCTGTTCAGGGTATATTTAAATTTAAGATATATTCTTTAAAAATAGATCTATCGCTTTAGGTTAAAACACAACCAATAAACCTAGTAAAAACTAATCCATTAGTCAATTAATCAATTAATGCCAGTAATGTAAACTTGGTAAAGAGTAAATCTTGGTGTGTGTAGACAAACCGCATATAATAGGAAAACAAAATTGTTTAAGGAGCAGTCTGATGAATATACGGTACTTGTATAGCAAGTAATTATTAATTATTTTACCAACGTTACGATTTGCATACCTTCTTTAGTGCAGAAAGAACTGTTAGCATATTGTTTTTTTTTTTTCCTTGAAGAAGGCTTGCAAAATTGAAACGTCGTACAATGTTACTTGCATAATTATTTTTATTGGCACCTTCTGAGCCAGTTAGACTCATCAGCAAAAATTTAAAAAATGAACTAATAAATCAGTGCCTAATAGAAAAACAATTTTTTCTTTAAGTTGCTTTAAAAAAAACCAAAGGTGATGCGAATTGTTAACAGGATCTATAAGATCAGTAATACTGAATTACAGTTGACTCCCCTTAATCCGGCATTACTGAGGCCAACACCGAGTAGAATATGGAATAACAAAAATCATCATAGTTAGAAAAACATTTCGATAGTAAAAAATAATATGTTTAGGTTAAAAGGTATCCGTGAAAAAATGACGTGTAAGATCTAATACGTAACCAGTAAGACGAAATCGCATATCATCCCCTAGCTTCGTTTTCCTTTCTAAAAAATGTTTAGTATTTTTTTTTTTTTTATTCAAATTAAAGTTATTTATATATTGTTGCTTTGATAATATAAGCTAAATATGAAAGTATTTGCTAAAATATTGTGTTATAGTTTCTGCAATACGTAAAAAAAACGATCAGATATAAGTAATTAAAGCAGGTTCTCCAACGCCAAGGGGCCAAGAGGTAGGGAGGGAAAGGCCAAAAGGTCAGATTAACCGGAGATTTCAATACAGCAAATGTTTTTCATAGTTCAAAGCTTATTATAACTATATTAAAAATTATATATTAACATTAAAAAAAATGATGGAAATATAAACGTATTTAATGTACACTAATATATTAATATGTTTGCTTAGATATGTTTTAGTCCGCTATTTATATATTGAATCTTTGGCCGTAGTGGCACAATATTTTTTTTTTTTAATTTTTAGAAAACTAACTCACTATTAAAATCGTTTAGAATGTCAAACGTCAGTCCTAAGATCGGCAAAACAGGGAAAAAACAAAAATAATTTCCGCCATTTTTTTAGACAATTCCGAACATTTGAAAGCTTGTACTTAGTCCCTGTTTAAGCTAAGGAGCTTATTTTCTGCTCAAATTGCATATCTTTTTATTTTATTTTATTTAGCCACTAGTCTCCCAACTTGCTTCCTATTCCATTCCTGATAATCCTCCGAGGCGTCTGAAAAGAAGATGGCCTAGAGACCTTTTAGTGTTGAAATTATTGAAATGCTACTAGTGAGTAGTTCTTCACATGTTATTTACATGCCATTCTATTCACTTTCAACACATTTACTTGTTGTATATATTTTGTGAAGTTGTAAATTTCAATAAATTTATTTAAAAAAAAAAAAAATAATAATTTAGAATATTAAAAAGATTTCTTTTGAACCAAGATAGCAGCAGATATTTTGATGAAACGCAGAAAAAGTCGAAAGTTTTGAAGAGCAGCTGTTCATTTTTTTTTCTTATACAATTTGAACATTCAAGGATTGTTCTCATTTGTAAGCGCCGATTAAGAGATCGCCAGATAATACATAGTTTACAGCACTATAGTAGGAATTTCCTCCTGAAGAAATTAGTTGATATGACACGGATTTCGACAAAATAGACTAAGCCACCATTGCGTCAAGTGAGAACCCGCTAATAAGTTTCTCAGTCGCTGTTCTGAGCTTCGAAGATTAGTTAAGGTGGCGCAACTGTTACGACTGAGGCTTTTTCAGAGCGTCGATCTGTCAATGGACAACACCCTCTCAAGACCTCAATTGAGAGGGCCCAGTTTTAAAAAGCCTTAGGTAATTTTAATTATCTACTGATTAACCAGGAAGGAAAGTAGGGCCATGGGATTACTTCTCTTGCCGATTCATCCGCTTACTGACGGTAAGTGACAGTTAATACTGATTTGGCAACCAAATCCTCCGACTTAATTCACGAAGTTGTATCAATACTTAATCTTTTGATAGTTAAAAGTTATAAATGAGAAACAAAATAGTTTTATTTCAAGGTAATATCCGAGTGCAAGTGTTGGTAGCAATGTTTGATTGCTCACCTTACAGCAGTGGTTTTCAACATTTTTATAAGCCCACTTGTATAAAAATTAAAACCTAATGGGCTCTACAGTCCAAGGTGGAATTTGACCTCTAGGACAATTTACCCCCACCCTTCTCTATCCATCTTTCTTCTCCTATCACTTATTCATTTCCTATTGAGGTCTTCCTCCACATCTTTTTGCCAGCATTTCCTGGTGTTTATTTTTCCTTTGAAAGATTCTCTCGTGCCATTCATTAATAGAAACTCAGAATATATTGCAATTTTTTGAATGAAGAACAGAACAACTATATTATATTCATATGATATTTTTATAATTAAGTATTTCTAGCCCACACCAGATATCCTTTCATAGTAAGTTCCATAACCACTCAAATCCGTTAGTTTCTCAACTTGCTTCCCACTCCATTCCTGACAATCCTCCGAGGTGTCTGAAACGAAGATGGCCAAGTGTAGAATTTTTAATAAAGTGCTGCTGATGAGTATTCCTTTTCAAGTTTTGACATGTTATTTTGATTGTTCTCAATACATTTACTTGAAGTATATTTTTTGAACAGTTGTAAATTTCAATAAATGTATATATTAAAAAAAAAAAAAAGAAAAGTATTTCGAAGATTGTTTAAGCAAATAGTCTTTGAATTAGGAAACATAATTCCTAATAATAATAATAGAGAAGTGTTATATATTCTGCAACAATGTCATGACACAAATTATCAAAAAGCCTTCCTCATAATATTTTTTTTTTTTAATTAAAGCTAATTTTCTTAAAACCTGTAAGCAGAATTTTGCTCATATCTTTTTAAACAACTCATTGTCGATAAATTATATAATAAGTCCATGTTACACGAGAGGCTCACCTTTCATATTACTGTACGTCAGAAGAACCCGAGCAGTGTTGCCAGGTGACATATTTTCCCCTGTGGAGTGGTATGAGTTTCCCCTCTTAAGACAAAATGTCCCCAATTCTACATCACCCTTTCCTCCAGAATTTCCCAGTTAAAATCATTTGTGAACTTACTGGTATCAACAATATTTCATAAACATAAAAAAATTTATTCCGCCGAAAATTATACAATACATTTGATTCTTTCATGTTTAACTTCATTAGTGATCAGACTCATGCATTATTTCTCCATTAGTGAAATAGTATAAATACTTTTAATTGAACAGTTTAAGTTCCCTAAACAAGACAGGAAATTATATTTTGTTTTTCGCTAATTTGGATATATTATAAACAAGTTTAAAAAGGCTTATTCGAATTGATATCTCGATATGAATTGCCGATAATAACGTTCGATGTGATCGTTTTAAGATTACTATCCGAGAACGTCACGAGTTAACTGATAAGAATCTGTAATTAGCGTTAACATAACATTGTTCTGCAATAGCTCAGTTACTACACCGCAACAATAAGCTGTTTGTAGGTTAGAGGAGCGAAATTTCCACAAGGAAACTTTTCTCAAGTCGACTAATTTTAACCGTATTATTGCTGAATCATTGCGTTTGAACCGAAAGTCGACGTAAGAAGAGAACCTCAACTTATCTGGCATTAGTTAGTGGAAGATAGATAAATCAGGTGTTCGAAATGTAGTACTGACCACACTGTCTTCTAAGAATTATCATAGGTAGTGATTTCCAACCGTTGGGCGTGCTTTATCCCCATGGGAGAGTGTGTGACTATTTAAAGAAGAGAGCTAAAAAAGATCTAATGTAATATAAAAATTAAAAAAATAAAATAAAAATCTAGCAAATAGTGTCGGGACCAGCGTTGCCTAGGTGTGGAGAATTTACCCACTTTTTGGGAATATTTGGTCTTTGTAGGGGAATGGAGAATCCAAAGAATGGTGGAAATTTTAAATATCACCTTGGACATAAATGAGTAATAAAATTTATATGTTACAAGCAACCCCCATCGCGGCTTCGCCCGCTCTCATAAGTAAGAAAATATACGAATATTATTTTTTTTTAGTCAAAATAGCAACAATGAAATGACAAAACAACGTTGGTGCCTCACGAATCACACACTACCAGGTATGCAAGTTTAAAATGTCGTTTATTTCTTAAAATATATACACAGTAATTTAAAAAAAAGTATAATATATTTTTTTCAAAGTACTGACCCTCGCTTTCTACACATTTTGTCCATCTCTCGGGCAATATATGGATACCATTCCAAAAGAATGCTTCATCTTTATTTGAAATCCATTCATCGAGCCATTTTCGTACGTTTTCGAAATTGTTGAAGTGTTTCTCCGCCAATGAGTGTCCCATCGATGAGAAGAGGTGATAATCAGAAGGCGCCAGGTCAGGTGAATACGGCGGGTGGGGTAGGAGTTCCCAACCAAGCGAAGAAATCGTTTCCTTAGTCAATCTGGCTGAATGTGCAGGAGCGTTATCATGCTGAAGAATGACTTTGGCGTGCCTGTGAGCCCATTCTAGGCGTTTTTCGATCAATGCGTGACTCAAATTGATCATTTGTTGTCGGTAGCGCTCGGTATTGACTGTTTCGCCGGGTTTGAGAAGCTCGTAGTAGACTACTCCCTTCTGATCCCACCACACACACAGCATTGTCTTCTTCCCAAAACGATCCGGTCTTGCACTCGATGTGGATGGTTGTCCTGGCGTTACCCATGATTTTTTTCGTTTGGGATTCTGAAAATAAATCCATTTTTCATCGCCAGTTACAACTCCATGCAAAAAACCCTTTCTTTCGTGGCGTAAAAGCAGCATTTCGCACACAGTTTTTCGGTTTTCCATCTGTCGTTCGTCCAATTCATGTGGAACCCATTTTCCAACCTTTTGAATCTTTCCCATAGCTCTCAGGCGATCGGAAATGGCTTGCCTAGTGACATTCAACTGTTCTGCCATCATTTGTTGGGTTTGGGTATTGTCTTCGTCTAATAAAGATTGCAATTCGAAGTCCTCAAACTTTTTTGGTCGATTTTCTCGTTTTTGATCAGTAACATCAAAATCACCACGTTTGAAACTTTGAAACCAACGTTCACATGTCCTGACGGTTGGAGCAACATCGCCATAAGTCTCAACAAGAATTCGATGACATTCAGATGCCTTTTTCTTTTGATTAAATAAGAAAATCATGACATGCCGCAAATGCTCTTTATTTGGCTTAAAATTAGACATTTTTAACATCGAAGAAAGGTATGATACGTCCACGTAAACGACTTAAAAACAACTGACTTTTGTAAACAAATGACTAACAAACAAAATAGCGTTTAGAGATAAGCAAATCCTTCAATAGGCTAAGAGCGCATTCTATTGGAATTAAAACGACATTTTAAACTTGCATACCTGGTATACATAGATTTGTATGTATATATTGTATATTGCTTCATTAGGTTTGTCTTCGGAACCTCGAGACGTTCCCATGTTTCGCATCTCTACACTGAGTTAAATTGGCTCTCCCCCTCCTTCCGCAGAAAATACTTCCTAGGCTCCTACCTATTCCAAGTCATCAACATTCGTCACCCTCCCTTTATTTACAGTAACCTGAAATAGATCGCCTTTCCGATCTCTATCCTCCATCCCAGAGAAGTACTGCATCCCAACGTTCCTTCCTTGTCCGATCCTCTTTTCTTTGAGATAACCTCCCTCCCCCTCTGCAATGCTTCTTCCCTCGGAACATTCAAAAGACTTTTCTTTCACCGTCTTCTTTCTCTCCAACCTGACGCTCTCTAATTATATGGATGTATGTAATATGCATGTAATCATATTATTTAATCACAAAGTCTGTCAGATAAAAAACATTAGCGTAAATTATAGTTTGATTATGATAATGTATTAATTTTTTGTAATGATAATTTTTGGTTTTCTATCTTTTCTTTTTCATTATCATTTTTCTGTTGGTTTGTAGTTGTTTTTTTCTGCAATTTTGTTTATAATATTAACTCCTATATTGTATAATTTTTTTTCTCTCTTTTTTATATATAGTTTTTTCTATTTTTTCTCTGTATTTAATCTCATACATATTTGTATTCACTTTTATCTATGTTGTTTTATTTTTAAATGCTATCGCCCGGTTATGATTTGACTTTTTTTATGTAATGTTATTCTTAAAGTACTTTTTCCCAGAATAAAGTTTTTTTCGATTCTATTCTATATACATAAAAAACAATATACCAACATAAACATACTCTATACAGACGATTTCATGTTAGCAACCATAGTCATAAAAACATGAAGGATGTTTATCCTTATGATTAATGGGATCATGACCATGACGAACGAAATGATCTCAGAAGACTGATTAAAACCTAGATTAAAGACCTATCAAAATCTTTAATAAATTACATTTTTTAACATCATACCAAAAGAGTGTCTTTTGAGTTCTAAAAATACACAGGACAGCTAATATTACAATCACTTGTGGACAAATTTATAGATTCCTTATTTTAGTGATAAATACCAATAAAAAAAATGTACAAGAAAAAAAATAATTTACAAGATTTGGTAAGTTAAACTTTGGAGCATAAGTTTAAAATAGGGGGCGTAAGAATGATTTCAACTAGTGTATTGTTTCATAATTTAATAGCTTTCGAACTAATGTGTTTTTAAAACTTCTGATTTATTGGTTGTTTGTTTATTTCGTTTAACGTCACTTTATGCTGCTATGGCTAATCGGACGAAAATGATTTATTGGTTATGGTTAAAAATAGTAATAAATGGCAATTTTTTTTTTTCTTAAAGTTGAACAAAAAAGAGAATTATCAGTTTTAAAAATTTGGAGATTATATAAACTTAGTTTTTTAAAACCAAATTGGAAAAATTAAAGCTGACAGCAGTGATCTTTTATCTGCAGACATCTCCAATGGGGGCCTACGATTATACTCGTATTTAATTTGAACTAAAACCTGTAATTCAGATCCGTTTCGTAATAAAATATTGAAAATAGCTGTTGAATCCGTCATGTAAGGTTTATTAATTTTCCCCTCAGTCCAAGATACAATTTTTAAATAATGTTTTAACTAGAAACTAACAATATTTATAAGAAATTTTAATAATCATTTTGTTACCTATGGCATGATCATTAGGCACATCAACTACATATTAGTTATAACAAATCAATGATGCAAACCATACCCATAATTAATAATTTAACGAGAATATCAAAAATAAAAAAGAGAATAAAATAAATAAATAAATAATCATTTGATCATCATTGCTGTTAAAAAATATCACTTGGCCAGTGCTGCTGATTCTGAAATAACATTTTTCCTCCACGTCAAAACAAAACTCCCCAATTTCCCCCCAACCGTTTCAAAACTTCCCCCAATTTCCCCCAAATGACAAATGAATAAAGTTGCTTATTAACTTTAATAATGAGGCATTAAGTTCATAAATACCTTTATGTATTAACTAGCTGAAAGTACCCCGCTCCGCTACGGTGTAATATCATTAGGATGAAGACAACTTAAATTAGTAAAAGTTAAGCTTAACGTTTATAATTATTATTACTTAAATAAACCTGAACAATACCATTCTTAGAATAATTTTAATAAGTAAATTTGACAATTTGCAAAAGTTAATTTTATATTATTTTGATAGCCCTCCAGTGAAGCTTCGAGGCAGCACTACCATCTTACCCAGCTCTGATACCAGACCATCAGCTTTTCTTATGGCATACTTTAAGTGAATGTAGTCTCAACTTCTCAACTTTTTTGAAGAAAGTTTTGTCTTTCTGTTTCTATTTTTGAGTACATATCAAGCATAAATTGGTTGAGGAGATTACGAAATTAAAGTAAATAAGGTTCTTCACCTCCTCGCTCCACTAACATTTAGGCGTAAAAATCAGCTGCAGACACAGTTTTCTTAAGTGATGTATTGGAGTTTGGGTCACACTGAGGGATGTTAATATTGTACCTTTCTTCTCCATGGTAGAACATGATACGATACTAAAGAGAATCATACACTTGGTAGAACTATTGATTCCTATCTGTTTTTTGTCCCTACATCGAACTGGCCTTACATGTCATCACCAGAGAACATAAGTCTTTTAACCTCCTCTTTAACATAAGTCTTTTAATAGCTTCTCGTCACGAAACAACTCAAACTTGTAAGGGTCCACCTCTGCAGCCACCATGAGTTCACAGAAAGTACCATATTATAAGGTTTTGACATCGATCGTATTTTTGTTAGTTTGCAACTGTAAGGAACTAAATTTGTGATGAAAGTGTGCGGCTTAAACATCTTACCTATTTTTTAACTTAGCTTATCTTTAAATACCATATGATATTTAATCTTTTATTATTCACCCAATAAAAATTGAAATCGCATTTTTCGCAAATTAGCTGCGATCCAGGCCGATTTTCTAAAATTCCTTTCTTAGCGAGTACCTACGGCCCTAGAGGAAGCTACATATCGAATTTCATTCCAATCCGTTCGATGGTTTCTGAGATTTCGTGTTAAGTGAGTGAGTGGTATTTGACAAATATATAATAGATTAGAAATTAAGATATTTTTCGTATATTTAATGTAATTTACGTAATTAGATATTGTTATAAAATAAAAAAGAATACTTATCACAGGCAACTTATACGCTACTAGGTCGAATCGATTTTTTAAAATTCAAATCGATTTAAAAATTCAATTCGAATTTCCCCCACGGGAGAAAATATTTCCCAAATCGGCAGCCCTGCTGATGACGTGAAGCCTTCAATGATAGCTCGAATTTCCCCCGAATTATACCCCCAAAAGTGCAAAGGCTTCTAAAATTTATTCCCATGGGAAAATTACCCCCCCAATCGGCAGCCCTGTAATCAAATGTCATATCTACAGATAGCTACGAAATGCCAACACAATATCTATTTTTTTTTTTTTTTTTTTTTTTTTTTTCCTTTTTTTTAAATTTCATGAATTAGAAAAATCTGATAAATTTCCATACATTTTTTAAAGGTTTTTAAATGACCAAAATAAATTATCCATATCAGAAATTATAACATAATTGGTAAGAATCTTAAATTAAATTTTCATCCTAAAACGTCGGAAATCTGCACGCCAAGCTAAATGAATTTATTAAATCTTAAGTTCGTTCTGAAATTTGTCTTCAGTCATTATTGCTTATTATATTAATGAATTGTATAAATATTCATGAAATTAAGTTATTTATTTTTTGTAAGACCTTTAATAATGTGGACAATCTCAGCGGTTTGTCAACAGATAACAAGTCCTGACTAGACATGATCAACAAGACCTGACCCCGTCTCAGAGCCATGACCAAGAAACAAAACAAGCTCAGCGGCGGGCAAGGACGGAAGGCGAAAGTAGTTCTAGCTTTCACTGGCCTTGGGCTGCGCATGCGCCGCCAGTGTATCGCGGAACCATGACATGTGAAAAAAACCAACAATGCACTTATTACATGTCATTAAGAAAACCCTTTCATTCATGTTCGCGTGTAATTACACCTGATTATATTCAAATTTACTTCTTTCTTTTTTTTTGCTCAAAATCTCCGGGCCGTTTGAATAATGTATGAAGATATAACTAACTCTACATTCCCAGACCGAGAGTCCGGGTTGATGGGGATTCCCCTGTTAGGTAACCAACAAGATGGTTAACCATAAACTCGATGAATTAGATTTAAAGAAAATAAACATTTATAAATTATTCACATGGTATGCTTTATACAACCAGATATTATAATTATGAAAAAATGAAACTTACAATTAAAATTCTTTGACAACATTCCTTTGAAAGACTAATCGACCACTAAAATCAAACCATTACATTTTCAAAACTTTAACTCAAATCAACTTTAAACAATATCATTACAATGGCAACTAATTATTAATTTTATGAACTACATGGTTGACTATTTAAGTAATTTAAGAAGATAATCATGGAAACAGTCAGGAGAAGAAAAATAAAATCACGTACAAGTAAAACACTTATATAGAGCAAGGCAGGTCAAAACGTTGACAATCCATAGAAGGTTTTTACTTGGGCATAATCATTTTTTTCTTCCCATGACTACTTGAATGGTAACTTACCCTATGGTAAAAAAAAAAAAAAAAAAAAAAAAAAAAAAAAAACAATATTTGAAATAAATCATTTCGTAAAGTAAAACTATAAAGTAGCAGTTTTTATTTTGGGGACTCATGATTGTATCAACATATCGTCGGTTAATTACAAGAATAGTAAAAAACGATTTAAAAATTCAATTTCTTGTGGAATATATTTTTTGAATGATTTAAATTGTTTAGGGTTTCTACATTGAACTATGTTCCACTTGAAACTGAATTTTTAAAACTTTTCGATCACTGTAATGTTGTCATTTTCGAGGAACTTGTTCTCACGGCTTAAGCTACGATATAACGTAAATTCTATGAATAGGTTTTTAAAAAAAACATCTTTATTTTAATTGAAAAATATTTTATCTTTTACAAAAGTAATTTTATGTTTCAGAAGAAAGGTCTAGTAATTAATAAAAAATTCTTTAAATATTCAATAATCAAAAGTTTCCGTAAATTCAAATATGGAATAGGTTGGTCGACAATAAATAGCAAACAATTTTAATTTACCAGGTATGCAAGTTTAAAATGTCGTTTTAATTCCAATAGAATGCGCTCTTAGCCTATTGAATGATTTGCTTATCTCTAAACGCTATTTTGTTTGTTAGTCATTTGTTTACAAAAGTCAGTTGTTTTTAAGTCGTTTACGTGGACGTATCATACCTTTCTTTGGTGTTAAAAATGTCTAATTTTAAGCCAAATAAAGAGCATTTGCGGCATGTCATGATTTTCTTATTTAATCAAAAGAAAAAGGCATCTGAATGTCATCGAATTCTTGTTGAGACTTATGGCGATGTTGCTCCAACCGTCAGGACATGTGAACGTTGGTTTCAAAGTTTCAAACGTGGTGATTTTGATGTTACTGATCAAAAACGAGAAAATCGACCAAAAAAGTTTGAGGACTTCGAATTGCAATCTTTATTAGACGAAGACAATACCCAAACCCAACAAATGATGGCAGAACAGTTGAATGTCACTAGGCAAGCCATTTCCGATCGCCTGAGAGCTATGGGAAAGATTCAAAAGGTTGGAAAATGGGTTCCACATGAATTGGACGAACGACAGATGGAAAAACGAAAAACTGTGTGCGAAATGCTGCTTTTACGCCACGAAAGAAAGGGTTTTTTTGCATCGAGTTGTAACTGGCGATGAAAAATGGATTTATTTTCAGAATCCCAAACGAAAAAAATCATGGGTAACGCCAGGACAACCATCCACATCGAGTGCAAGACCGGATCGTTTTGGGAAGAAGACAATGCTGTGTGTGTGGTGGGATCAGAAGGGAGTAGTCTACTACGAGCTTCTCAAACCCGGCGAAACAGTCAATACCGAGCGCTACCGACAACAAATGATCAATTTGAGTCACGCATTGATCGAAAAAACGCCCAGAATGGGCTCACAGGCACGCCAAAGTCATTCTTCAGCATGATAACGCTCCTGCACATTCAGCCAGATTGACTAAGGAAACGATTTCTTCGCTTGGTTGGGAACTCCTACCCCATCCGCCGTATTCACCTGACCTGGCGCCTTCTGATTATCACCTCTTCTCATCGATGGGACACTCATTGGCGGAGCAACACTTCAACAATTTCGAAAACGTACGAAAATGGCTCGATGAATGGATTTCAAATAAAGATGAAGCATTCTTTTGGAATGGTATTCATATATTGCCCGAGAGATGGACAAAATGTGTAGAAAGCGAGGGTCAGTACTTTGAATAAAATATATTATACTTTTTTTTAAATTACTGTGTATATATTTTAAGAAATAAACGACATTTTGAACTTGCATACCTGGTAAATGTAAAAATAAAATTAATTTATAATTTTTTTATATAAGAAATAATGTTGATCACAGAATAGAAGTTATTATTCTCAAGAGATTCATCTCTTAAATTCATTATTTGTTGATTTTTTTTTAAACTTATATTAATCAGTAAAGTGTTGGCTATTTTGTATGGTTACAACTGCCATATAGATGATTTACTCTAAAATATGTCTTATTTGCACAAAAAAAATTGGTAATTTAAAATTAATTTATTAATCAAAAGTATATTAGTTCTAAATACATCGTTACAACAATGGTTATTCCAAATATAAATGTAATTTAAATCGTAAAATAAACATTAATCAACATGAGATCTGCCAACCATACATAATATTTCTAACAAATTATTAAACAATCTATAATAAGAATAAAGAATATAATAAGACCATATTTTCAAAAGTTTAAGTATTTTGTCTTGAAATGATAAAAATTCATAATTTAATATTTACCAAAGAAATCATGGCATATAATTGTTGTATGAAACAATTGAAATGAGAGATGTAACCAGCATACTTATCTTATTTATTAATTTGATATATTATGATTCTAGAAGTCAACTTATAATAAATGCGAATATGTTAATAAACACTATAATTTTTAATTGTAAAAAATTCATTACATATTTTTTTTATCTTTAAGACCAAAATTACTCTTATTTATATAAATGTATTTAATATTTTAAAAGTTAAAGAAAATGTATTAGATGCCAAAGTTTAGATCAATCGTTAAAATTAAATGAGACATTTGAGTATCTGACAGCTACAATATAACGCATAATTATAGCTGCCATATTCAGTAAAAGCTAACAGTGATTAAATTAAAAATTAGGCAATTGTCACGGAAAAGATATAAAAAACATTAGTAAAAGAAGCATTACCTTGTAAAAGCAGTCAAATAAAATTAATCTCTCAGCTTTCCACCAATCTCACAAAAACACACACTCATTACATTAATTTAATAATATTTATATCTACGATAGGCAGCCATTATCACCACTGGAACATTCGCTACCAACAGAACAACAAAAGGCAAATTAAGGTTCAATATATTATTTAAAATTAACAGATAAGTATCATTTAATATATTTTTAATTTTTATCCTCTTAAGTGTTGTTATTCGAAAATTTGAAATATTTCTTAAATGAAAATTAACAATAAACAGCTTGTCATTAGTAGAAGTATTTAAAATTAAATTACTCAATTATGAAGATCTACATTGGTATTTAATTCAAATCAATAATGAATTTTCGATGGAAGATCTCACTATCCACGCATGTAAAATACATTTTTATTCAATGAATCAAAAATATTTTTTATAGTTGCATTGTCTATAAAACTGACATAAACAGTAATCGAAACAAAATATGTATAAAGTTTTTGCTAGGAAAGTTCTTTTAAATTACTTACCAAAAAACATTTAAGCACAAAATAAACACATAATAACGAGACTTTAACCCAATAACTGAGCTGAACTTGAACGGGCGGGAACTTATTGAATTTGCTACGTTGCCATATCTACCAGTATTTTTCTCTTTATTTTATGTTTAGAATCAAAGAAATAAAAATTTATGAATAATCGATTTAGTAGTAATCCGTTATATTATGAACTAATAAATAATAAAAGTTTATATATTTACATTTCAAAGCTACATCTAATTCTAAAATATAGCATTATAGTTTATAATTACATTTATAAAATATCACATCACTTGATAACTTGGTTTCAATAATAGCTCCATCACGATACTCGATCTAAACTAATTTGTGTTTTATAAGTTTAATTATTTTGAAAAACGAATGATTTGAAATACAAAATAGCATCTCCAGATAAATCTATTCTAAGGATCCATTTCTGAATAATATTAATTTTTAGGATTGCCAAGTAAAGCCATGCGAAGTTCCCGTCGGCAGGCGCCTTGACATTTAGATTGGCGGAATCACTCGCCCTTGCTCCGGAATCCTCCAAATCCTGGAGTAGGAGATAGGACGCCTGGGACACTTTATGTAACCCCAGACGATAATAACTTTAATAGAACTGGTTCCCTAGTGAAACTAGGCTCCGGCAAGCGAGTTTATGATCCAGTTTAATAGCAGGAAGCCGCGATTCGGAAACTACTTGGAAAAGTTGGAACAGGAACTATCTTAGGAAAGCTCTAGTGACGTCTTATAAAATTCGTAAATTAAATAATCTACAGGATTAAAACAAACGTCTTACCTACACATATAGCCCCCAATATCACAAGGTGTTTGTTAGTTTCAGCATAAGTCCTAAAATATGAAAATCAAGTTTTGAAACTAAGTTCATCAGCTGTGTTTAGTATCTCATCTAGAGGATGCTTTTACGACAGATCCTGATAAAATGAGCAAGAGTCGTCCGGTCTAGGCCGGAACTTGCATCCGGGTCTAAGGCCCACACAATTCTGTGATCCTGGGGTGAACCCTTTCTCTTCGTGTTGTTGGTCATTGCTAAACTTAGCCTTCGTTATTCTCAATAGAACATATCGCAAGAAGCCTGTTTCACAACTTTCACTAACGCATATAAGCCAGCTATTGTCGAATCCTATTAATCAAATCCAATCCATAAACGAGAGAAAATGAAAAATCCATTAATAATTCAGAAAAACAAAATATAATAATCAGATTTAAAGCAGGTAAATGTATTAGATTCGTAATAACTTCATCGAAAAGTAAAATTCTTTTGAAACGAAATAGGCCATGTATTCAATGAAACCAGATAAAAGGATGATTCAGAAGTTACTTCAGGTTCACATTATTTTGAATATCGGAAATGTTGAAAAAATTATATAACATCTTTCATTATTAAAATAAAGTACATCACTCTCCTTCCAAAAAAACAGAACAAATATCTTTTTGTTCAAGTTGCCCTTAGGTTCTGAAAAACATAGAGAAGTTACTATTTAAATTTGTAGGTATGCAACTTTAAATTTCTATAACACAGAGAAACTTATTATTTCATTTATTTTTTACAAATGAAGTTTTAATAATCCCTGCACAAGTAAATAAATAATTGAGTAATGAAAGTATAAATAAAAATAAATACTGCTCCATTAGGAATGAATTAATCATTAGACAAGACACTGACAGACAAATAAATTTAATTCACTTAGCACATAATGGTTTCTCAAATAAAGCATTGTTTTGAATGGCAGCTTTGCTTAACATTATAAATAAATTATTAAGTTTATCTTTAACTTAATCTTGATAGATTTTCATTATAAAAGGTTTTCTTGTATTGGACTGCCAACAATATAAAAACTAATCATTCTTCTTGGCTCTATAATCGTTTATTAGTAATATTACACATCTTCATGTGGACTAAAACATTAGACTTCTCTTGGCATGAAAAATAAAAGAATTCCCAAAGAGAACTTCATATATAACTTCAAATTTACTTTAAGATACATACCAGATGTCATAAAATAGATATATTGATAGTAATATAAATAAAAAATAAAAATATTTGTAAAAATTGATAAAGAGTTGGAAAGGATTGGTAAAGGAAAAAGTGGAACAGGTAGAAATAAGCCAGAATTTTGATATTTTGTTTTATTAAATAAATATCAACTTACAAAAAAAAAAAAAATTATACAACCAAAAGGAAGGTGAAATGAGAATTTTCAATGCATGTGCGCATTTCACTCATAATGAATAAAAAAAGTAACTGAACAAATAAAGGGCACATTTTTGAAACATTTATTCATTAATAACTGAATAAAGAAGTGAACATCATGAGCACATCAAGTTACAGAGTGGACTTCAAATCAGGCCCATGGATTGAAGTCAGTCGCGGGATGATTAAAATTATGAGAATTTACACTTTGAGAAATCCATTTCTGGGTGCTGTTCCATGAACCTATAGAAAATTTAAAAACAAAATTAGCTCACTCATGATACACGGTCAAACATAACAATATACATAAAACTTAATACTTACTTTTTTAGCATGTCTTTTTTCTTTTGTTCATCAGAGGTTGGAAGACCTAATTCACGCTGTCTTTGATCATACATCATTTTTTCAACCAAACCTCTTGTTTCGCCATCCAAATCAGACAGTTTCGATGGTTCTGGATTTATTTTCCGGGTAGCTATTTCAGGGTCTGTCGTTAACAGCTTGGACCACCACTCCATTTTATTTACCTGGATAAGATTACATTAAGACAAAATTATAGAATGTGTGGTACAAATAAATTGTTTGAATTATTATTTAACAAGCAAACTAACTTTCTCAGCCGTCAGAAATAGAGTTTTGCCTTCCTCAATGACCCAAGTTGATTCTTCAATTTTGATTTCATGCTCTAATTCACCGTCCACAATTGGTTCCTGCCCTTTCAGCCCAATCTTTAGGTGTGTCTTGCCAAGGTCTACAACCAAGTCTCTGGACCTTACATTAAAAGAAGTCTTAAGAGGAACTCGGACCTAAAAAAAAAAAAAAAAAAAAAAAAAAATCATAAAATCTTCAGCATAAAATTATTAGCAAAATAATAGTGTGAAGCACTATGGAATACAACACTATTCATGATAGAAATTTAAAATATAAAATTTCAATATCAGGTGTATCTATCACCCCAGTGAATAAGAACTGGTTAAGTTGAATTCCCTTACTTTTCAGAGCAAGACAACTTTGATAATTCTAATTCTCAAAGCCTAATCAAATTTTCAAAGTCGGATCCTAAAAACTTAGGAAATTTGACTCTGAACAACTTACCCACTGGGGTGATAGATATAATCACCATTAAGTAAAGGTTCAAATGATTAAACAATGAAAAATTTGACAAATAAATTAAAAAATTAATGTGCTCCTAAGAATTCCATCGTTAAATGAAATCCAGTTCTGCATGGTTGACAAACAATAGACAACAATGACGTAGTGGACACAACCCAAAGTCACAGGGTATGTGGTCAGAAGTGTAGCAAACGGTTTACCAACGTTCAACTCGCAGAATGATAATACGTTTGACGTTGCTATCAACAAAACCATACTACCGGTCTACTACCCAACTATCAATGCAATATAAGTGCATCACCAAAAGTGACCAATAGTGCAACATTTATTACAAAAAAATATATATTTTTTTTTAAAGAATAATTGTCAAATGTTCGATAAGAAATATCGAACCCACTACTCGAAATATATTTTATGATTACTTCGCGCATTGAAATAAAATTCAACATCGCCGCTTCTGAATAGAAATGTCTAGGGTACTGGTACTCTATTATCAAAATACAATAACTGAAAAGTATCCATTAGGGTTTTATGTTGCCAGTGTATAATTTCTCAAACATTTAAATAACGGTAAAATAAAATTTTAAATTGTGTCTGTCTGAATCTGATTGCTGACAGACACATTCAATCATTCGACTTCTTAAACGCTACAATAAAAGTCCCTTGATACCTCTCGTCATCTCACTCCCATGAAACACCGAAATTTTAAACAAATCGATGATCCTATAAAATAATCACACGATGCATCACAGATGTAGACAAAAGAAATATACAAATCTCTAAAGTTGGTCAATGAGATAGATCGGTTTTTACCGAGTAAGGTTAAACTCTCGGTGGAAAGAAGATACTAGCCGATAAAAACAAACACGAGAAAAGAAAGGGATTTCCTAGAGAACGGGCAGTGCGGATTCGAGCGATTCTTATGTCTGTTAACCAATTTGTTAGTAAGGGAAACAAATAAAGAACTTTTTTTTAAATTGATTTTTAAGTTTTTTTATGGTGCTGAATCCGAATTTCAATTTTGCTCTCTAAAAACTATAAAAGTTAAATTATTTCTTTTATTATTTTGTTACATCAAGAATTTAGGCGTTAAAGTTAACTTAATAGTAATAAATAAATAAATATAGTTTATTCCTCATTATCTACGTTTTTTAACCGGCCTCCTCGAAATTCTCATAATATAAAAAAAATAAAATAAAATGCGATTTTGTTTTTTTTAATATGCTAATTTTTCAGCTTTTTGCTTTTACTGCCAAATTAATAAGTGCATATTTTAATAATAAACTACTTGCACAAATGTAAGATACATATAAGTTCCAAAAATTTGTTTTTGATCAAATCAAATTATTGAGGTACTAGTGCTCATTAAAGTTACATAAGTGTGCTTGGATGCAGCTGTTGTTGGAACTACTGTACATTTCTTTTGATTATAGTTAAAAGGTATAAAAAAACAACCTTACACAAACAACTACATTAAATTCCCAACAAGATATTACTTTTTAAGTTTTTTTTTTTTTCTTTTGTCAAAGCAAGCGATCATTAACAGCAACATCCGATTTTTAGTATTTAACTTTTGGGAGAAAAAAATTTAAAATTATCATTTTTTTTTTTTTCCGGAACGTTTAAATTTTGTGTGGGGTCAGTTGTAATTCAGATTCAGCAACACAAACAAAGAAATAAATAAATTTTAAAAAAAAACTTTAATACATTTTTCCAAGATTCACTAATTATTATACCATTATCACTAATTGTGTATTAATCATTCTAAATCTGTTTAGTTGCTATACTTGTCAGTTCTCTGGTCCTCCATTTTGAATTCAGCCTTAGGCCTAGCTTGCAGATAATACATTCAAAAAAATCAACTCAAATGAAACAACATAGAAACCTAACAGACCAAACCTATAACATAATAGTACTTATTTTATTTTTGTCAGTTATTTTGATGATGTTTAGTGTTGCTGATTGATGACAGAATTCTCCCTTAATCAATTATAAAAAAAGATACATACTCGTATAAGTACTGTATACAAACACATTCAATAAAAATACAAAAGCTACTGCCTTTTAAAGATTAGCGCATTAAACAAACAATATACAAATAACTTTCTAAAATTCTATCTAAAACAAACAAACACTGAGTATCTATCAATTAATAAACTATTGTTTAACAATCAAACAATATATAAAACAAACAGGAAAACAGTAATTGTAACTTGTATGAGAGATAAATCATCTTGGAACCATTTATCTTCCAACTATAGTAAATTATCTAGATGGCAATTCTTATCAATTAATTGGCTAGAAAGTTCTTTTGTAATGAGATAAGCTCTTTCCTGACAAATTGGGGTAAGGCTTCAAATTAGGATGTTATATACTTAATATGCCTCCAAGAACAAAGGATTTTATGAGAATACAAAAAAACAAGAACTGCAGATGTATAAAATCCCACTCTTCCCACATCCATGAAATCTTAGGGGAAAAAAAATAATCCTATTACAAACCCATTGTTACTGCATCATCTATTGTTTTAAAAAAAATACAGAGATATAAAAATTTATAACCTTTAAACGTCTTTTTTAACTGTCAAATTTGTCAGCTCCCATTTGGTTTTATTTGTCACCATGGTTCTCAAGAACACTCCCTACAGATTAATCCTCATGCAGCTTAAATTTTATAAATAGCTCATGGGACATTATAATACAGGAATACAGTTTATATTTTAGTGTTCAACACATATTGTTTAACACTAAAACTATCCACATTTCATGTATCATTTTTTCTACCACAATTTCTTGGTAAAAAACAACCAGTAAGAGAGCAGTGGATATTGAAAAAACACTTTTGATATATTTTTCAATAAAATTAGTAAATTCAAAAAGTAAAGTAATGAATTTTGCTTCCAAGAACTTCTGCCAAAATTTTCAAAAAAAGGTTCATTTGACTCATTGTGTTAGTTTTGGTGTTAATTTAAATAGCAGGATCACAATAGTGAATATAAAATTAGTAAATAAAATAAAATAATATATTTAATGTGTTTTTTTTTGTTGTTGTTGTTTTCTGTCTTTATTCTCTGCTAGGTTTGGCATAAAAACAACAAATGTTATAGTCAATCACAACTAGTGAAGTTATGAGCTCTGTTTTAAAAATATTATTAGAACCAATCTTATTTATCCATACTAACTTTAATTCAGAAAGGAAATACTGCTAAATAAAATTACTTTCAAACAACATCATTTAGAGATCTCTAGTGAAAATGTGTAGATAATATGTTACTTTTACTTGATGCCTCCAATAACTTCGTAACATTTTACATGAAATATTACTCTTTATTTAAACTATTTTAAAAATGGATTGAAAACAATCACATTGCTACTAACTATTCGGTATCATTAGAAATTACACTATGTATAATTAATAATTTTGTATGTTATAGGGGGACGAGGAGACAGCGGGGTGGTACATACCACGGCCGGCACTTTGCAGGGCAGAAAATACAACTTGCTCATGCACGACCGGGCAGGCATCCATCAGAGCATGGCTCTCGTCACCACCTCCATCCAGCAATACAAGCACCCAGGTCACAAAAACCTTTTGTCATTATTTTAAATTATCCTTATACCGTAGTTCTATATTGAAAAGTATAACTGAAATTCATTAATCATTGTTCCCAAAAAATATGGTGAAACTGTAGATAGATGAAGATATTGGAGCAATAATTTACAAATATGAAAAAAAGGTCAAGTAATCATTAGAAAATTTTGCTATTTTCTATAGTAAGGAAAATATGCTACATATAAAACTAGTTCCTGCCAAAAGATAGACTAATTTCTCACAAAATACTTTAGATAATACAATATTTCTTTATATTAATACATATACCACAGTTGCTAAAAATAAATAATTGTGAATAAATTAAATTGTTTATAGAGTGGATCTTCAGGTTCCCTTCTGCTAACGGCTGCTAATCTCGCTGCGCTGAGGCTGGAGCCAACAGCGACAAAGGAAGCAGATGCGACTTCGCTCGCTTCATCGACCCACTTCACCATGATCAACTACCCTGGCTATACAAGGGAGAAGCGACAGTCAATATGTGCTAGGCACCATGTGTCAGCAATAGTACTATCCATGTCTGCCTTGTTTTTAATTGGATTAATTGCTGCTGTTTACTATATAGACTGTAAGTTACTGTTCCATTTATTTATATAGATATGATTTGCAACCAATAATACAAAGAAAAAAAAAATAGAATTCTTTTCTGCCTTAATTTTCAAAGAAATAATTTTACTTCATTCATTCATTAGTGGATTTTACAGTTCTTTAAGAAACATGGTGTAGCCTTCTTCCACTCTTCTCTGTCTAATCTCCTTCCACGTCGTCCAGCCATCTGAGACTGGGTTTTCCTCTTCCTCTATCACCTCATGGTCTGCCTTAAAGCAATATCTTTGGCATTCTGGTCAATCCTTTTTACACGGCCTAACCATCGCTGTCTCTTAATCTGAATTACTTTTAAAATGTCCTTTTCACCAAATAATGTTATTGATTCGAGATTTGTCCTGATCCTCAACTCTGACTGGATTGTAAACTTTATATAGTACATTTTTCTCCCAAGCTTGAAGCATCCTTATACTTTCCTTAGTCAGGGACCGTGTCTCACATCCATATGTAACTATTGTTTTGTATAGGAGAAATTTAGCTTTTCAAATAAACCTTTGCAGTTCAGCAGTTGTTAAAGTCTACCAACCTCATCACTGGTGTTTTATTTATTTTTTTAAATATTTTTCTTTAATAGTACACAATCTTCTTCACAACTTAAAGCATTCTATACTGTTAAGTATGTTTTTGTTCTTGTGATGTGGTATTATACAGATATTTATTTCTTAAGGGAGAAAAGGTAGCCTAGTGATTTATTAAGCTGCACATTTAGTTATTCCCTTAGAACGCCAATCAATTCAATTCAGCCAAACTGGTTAGAGTATATGGTAATATTAATTCTAAATAACTAGCAAGGTCTTAAATTTAAATATATTAAATATACCATCCTGCATAGAACCTTTGGCCCTGGAGGGTGATAGGTTCAGAATAAGGAAAAATGAAGAATTAAGAGAACCCCAGGAGCAGGTTTTAGTAGGCTGGATTAAGAGAGAGAGACTGAGATGTTGTGAGGATGGAGGAAAACAAAATTCCCATTAAATTTTTGAAGGGGAACCCTGTGGAGGTTCCAGGAAGAGGGTAAGACTGAGAAAAAGGTGGTTGGAAGATGTAGAGGACATCAGGAGCCTGGGTGTAGAAATACGGAGACTGTTTGTTTTCGTGAGAGAGGAATGAGAGTGAGCGGTTAAGGAGGCCAAGGTCCTTAGCAGACCGTAGTGTCACTAAAGAAGAAGATTAAAATTATTTAAAAAATAAATGACGGCATGAAAAAAGAAATTAAGTCCACAAAAAAAATTACGTTTTAACCATAATAAGAAAAAAATAATATAAACATTAACTGTAAGGAGTACTTATCAACTAATCATTTTCTAGGATGAATTAAAACCTGAAAGTAAGGTAAGTAAAGCAACTGTGAACATTCTAATAATGATTTAATCTAATGGTGAAAGTAATTTGATTATATTGCACATGAATTTAAAAAGTGACACTTTTTAAAAATCTACATTTTTGATTTATCATGTTTAAGTTCAATAGTCTTGTATGAAATGTCGAAAAAGTATCGAATTAACTTTAAATACCACCTGATTCATCTCACTTGCAATAGAGAGAAAAAGCTATGAAAATTTTGCTTTTTCTTAAAGCAGGTTTTTTAGTTGTGTCACTTTTGAAATAGATATGAGATATATTTATGAATATTTTTGTTTATAGCATAGTAAGAAATTTATGAAAATAATTATTACTTATTGAGCATAAATGCATTTCTCAATGAGGGTAATTCAATAGCTATACATAAAATATATCACATAATGCATGTCATAATATATACATAATTTGTTTGTTTTTTTCAGTGAGATCAAGTTCAGTGCGGTATTCATGATGAGGAGAGAGTGAAGCACGAAATCAGCAACCTCTAAAATTATTATTCTCGTTATTTTAAATGTAGACCACAGATTTAAACTAATTGTTTTGAAAATAAGTGTAGGTTTAATTTATTCCATTAAAAAACAATACACTGCAAAACTTTAATATTTGTAGGTCATATTACAATCAAATGTTGAAAAATATTGAAACACGATCGATGCTTAACTTGATAGTTCGATGTGTAATTATTATTACTATTATTTATGTGTAAATAGTCAATAAAATGATTAGATCGAATTCTTGATTACAAGTACAGTAATACATAAATTATAATAAAAAAATAAGGTTAGATTAAGTTTTATTTTAACTTCATTTTACAATTTAAACAATTCTTAGACATTACTTGAGTAATGTCATAAGAATTTAAAGAGAAAAAAAAGTCATTAAGAAAATCCAAATAATTTAAAGCATGGCTTTTTATTTTAAAATGGTAAAATGAAGTTGACTAAATAACTGAGAGATTTTAGTTACTAGATGGTAGTGTTTTCTATAATGACTGTGATTATTCAAAACAAGCTATTAAACTACTGATTTCAAAATGTAACCTAATTCATGTTGCATAAGAACTTATTTTTAATTCTTTATTAGTGATTAAGGTCGTGTAATTAAACAATGATATTTCTTGTATTTATAATGTGATATAATTATGTAAAACTTTGTAGTATTAAATCAATTACATCTGAATGTCTTTCATTTACCCGACTATCTTAGGAATCAATCATAGCATATCGAAACCTACTATATAAAGTTTTGGAATTCAACTTAATGTTATAATCTTAATGAAGTAGAAACTGAATTGATAAAATTAAAATTATGTAAAAATATTGTAAGTTAAGTGAGTATTACAACAAATTTTATAGGTATATAATCTCATTGCACAATATATGCTCACTCAGCATATATATGTTGAGTGATTGAGGTAGAAAGAGAGGAAAGAGGAAGCTTTAAAAAATCTAGTCACAATAAGAAGACTGACAATTATAATATGTTTACATTTTATCTATGTGACTTTCATCAATAAAAATGTAATCATAAACTGTTTAAATGATCAACATCCAATACTTTTTCCAAATATTTAGAATGATTAATATGATTGTTTTTATAATGATAAAGCTATATGAATATCAATTCATATGAAACATAACCATTCTAGCACATAATTTCTAATAATAGTAAAACATTCTTTCTGGTTATTATTTTATGAAAAATTAAATGCATAAAATTGAAATAAATATTTAAAAAAGAGATGGCATTACATATGAAAAAATGAAGGTAAGAGCAGCGAGGAGATATACAAATAGAGCTGCTAGTGAGATAGGGCGGAGCTACAGGCAGGTGGAACCGGTATTCCCCAGCCACAATACTACCCAGAGTTAACTCAGTTCCCAACTCACCAACATTATTTAAGTGTATCATTATTTACTTAAACTTTGTTAATATGAAGGATTTTTATTGAATATACAAGTTATAATTACTAATAAAAATTCAAATATTTCAAAGTATTGCGATACTTTTGACGTGGAGTTTATTATAAAAAAGTAATTGCATTTAACACCATCGCTAACTAAATTTGACTAGGTACAATGAAAGAATTTTGTGTTAGGTACTTACCAATGAAAGCTAAGCTGCTTATTATTTTTAGTCCCAAATTTGTTGTTCTTACATACAATTGCAGCACAAAAAGGCATACTGTGGAATGAATTTATCAAAAAAATAAAAACTCAATGAGAATAGGTTGATGTAAAAAATAAGAAATTAAAAGCAAACACTTGTAACTTCAAGGAAATCACGCAGAACACACGTGGTACGCTTTGGAAGTTAGGGTAGTATAGTGGAGGGGGAACGAACCCCATCCCCACTCCACTCAAGACTGCTCTATTGTATATCTCCTCGCTGGGTAAGAGTGGGGTTAGGTGAGCTGGCAGGTTAGATGAGCCAGGGCTTAATTTTTCTTAAATAGTATTTTTCTAAATAACTACTGGCTTGGAAAAGTGACTTTGATTCCCAAAACCTACTATCAACTTCAGCTGAACTTTTCTATTGGCTAAGAAGAGTATTTGTTTCCCCTATAAATTTAATTAATTCCATTCATGACAATATTTTCAACTATACTTAGGTGGAGTTTAAGTTGCCAAATAGTGTAGATGTTTTCATTTTAAAGTCTCTTACACTACTGATGCTGATCTTTATCTCCTAGAAGCTCGATTGAGGTTAGATAAGCCAGAGTACACGTAAGTATTCAGAAAGACTGAAGGTATTTTTTTCTTTAATCATGACATAAAATATTTCTCTCAACCAAACAAGAGCAGAACATGATTTCTCAATACAATCTACTTTCCTGTTGATATTAATTAATAAACAGTTTATTATAGAATATTGTGATTAATTTAATTTTTTCTGTTATCTTTCTCTAAAATGTATATTCCTCTAATTTTTCTCTTAAATAAAGTTATTGTTACACCTAATGTTATGTCTCCATTTTTTTCCCATCCAATATGCTCTGGCCCATCTAAACCACACTTTAGGGTTATGTGAGCCACTTAAACATTTTTTTATTTATAAATTTTATGAGAAAGCTTTTAAAATAAATGTAATATTTAAAGATGTGCAAGGAAGAATAAATTCAGCATAAGAAATCACCACTTTCTTATGTTTTTACAAAATGCAATATTAGAAAGAAAAAAAAATTAATTCATGGCCCACCCAACCTCATCTTCACCCTACCTTTTTTCATAAGTTAAACCAAATTCAGAAATACTTTCATAAGTCTTCACATAAATATTTCTACATAAACATGTATGATTTTAATTAACATTTATTTTTTATTATCATCTTTTAATTAAATATTCTTTGGATTGTAATTTTCTAGTTATAATTCTACTTGAATGACATATGCTACCTATGTCATGCCTCTCTTCTTCACCATCATCTTGGCTGTCTTCTGTAATATGATTATTTTAATCTCTCTACAGGTGATAGGTTCAAAACATAAACAGTAATCGAGTTTTCACAAAAAGCTTTTAATATCTAAATCATACAAAAAATAGATAGGTACATCATTTATATGATGAAATCAAAGAAAAATAATTAATTATTAGTCTTTTATTTTGACCAGAATTGTTTAAAATTGATTTGAAATATTGACTAAATATTCTAAAAATAAAAAAAGGGTATAGAACAAACGTGAAGTAATCCATTCATCCTCAAGTTTCTTTATTTCACATTAAGGTTTACGGCGGTTTACTCTTCTTCTCTTCTTCCCTGATGAGACTTGGTAGGCGACCCTTCTTGATGATACAGCAACATCTGAAAAGTTGTGACTATCCGATTTATGTTCCATTATTATGTCTTTTTTCTTCTGACGGTAATTTCTTGAACATTCCCTCCACTTTTTACGTTGTGATCGTTTCTCTCTTTCCATCATAACTGAAATATTTTTTTCTTTACCTTCTTCTTTCCTCCTCTTCTTCTTCTCCTGATTTTTGATTTTCATCTCAAGTACCTTTATAGGGTCACTTTTAAGCCTGGAATAACGTAGTTTTTCTGCAATCCGCTTTTGAAGTTTTCTTTCCTCCTTTGTAACCTTCTTCTTTGGTGCCATCTGTACAGAAGAAGACACAAAATGTCTGTTTTAGTTTTATTTTGTCTGCATCCCACTCCTCCGCCCTTAAGAGGTAAATATGCTCTGTCAAGCACAGTCACCTACAGATTGCCGTTTTAAGTTTGTTTGATTTTATTTAATTTAATGAGCGGACTTATTGTGATTCCGGCACACAGTAATTTATATGTATTTATTATAAAGTGTAAATGTACTAATACAACTTCAAATGCAGTTTTTTATTTAGTAAAAATGATAAAAACGTTTGGATACTGTCATGATCCTGTTCTCTTCATCGCGAACCTGTCCTCAATTTTACAGATGAAGACAGGCCATGACGAAACACAGGTATTTCTAAAATATTTTGTTTTGGTGCAACGTTTTTTCTAAAATATTTATAGAAATAGAAACTGTACCACGCCGTGAACAAGTATTGATCAATAAGAAAAAAACAGGTTTGAATACTTACGTTTTTAATGAAGCCAGAAACTTGACAGTGGTTGTTTGGACACTCACGACTTTGCCGATGTTGTTCTTTTCCGAGTGTTCCCACTGTACTGAATAGACTAGTTAATGGGTGATGCAATAAGATAAAAATGGCACGAAAAATAAGGCGGGAAAACAAAGCTGGCTAACACATGCGTTACCGTGAAATTTTGAAAAATAAAATCAGACAGGGCCATGACGTCGAGGGCATGGACACTCTAGTTTTTATTATAATATTGAAATCTATTGGCTCTAACCCATTTTGGAGAATCACATCTCAATCTCTAGCAATATTATGATCTAGGATTGAATAATCACTTCTGTATCTGCATAGATAGACCTCCAACAGAAGCTTGCAGTAGGGAATATCGTGCCCAGACAGGACAGGGCCATGATAATTGGTCAAGTTTTACTATGTTTCTACACAAAAAAAAATATTTGATCGTGAAAAGAAAAATTTCCATTTTAGATAAAGTTATAGACTACAATCTAAAAAAATTTCCAGACCCAAAATCATAAATGGGATGCCACAAATGTACTGGACACTACTTCTGCCCCTCTCTATGAGAATGACCCATAATGTATTTCGATATATAACCAACTTTGTTGAAAAATCAATTCCAATCTGTCAGTAGTGTGCACTAGCCTTTGACCAGTCTTGGATCAACCAGTTCACGGATTTACCAGTCTTTTCTATAAAACAAAGTTCAAGGCTTTGTTTATCTCACTTTGAATGATAGTAAAATACCCTCAATGTGAAACTTCTCAGAAAATAAACATAGAGAAAATGAAAAATGAAAATAAATTGTATTCTAGAGGTAACAAACGAGATATTAGGTGAACAATATATCCATATTGTCAGGAAATGGGAGGAGGAAGAAGTTTACGAGTCTGATTCCACTAGAGTATTATTCTTAGATGCAATTACGATAAAAAAATAAGAGGAAAATATGTTATTTTCATGCAGGCCAGTGCTTTTTTGAAAATACATTCTCTACCCCTTTGTGTAATGACCTGTTTACAATGTAATGACCTGATCTAGAAAATCTGGTCTAGAGTGGCGATTCAGGGAATGATCGTTATCATGTTATCATCTTAACAATGAGTTAAGATGACAGAGAATGCGAAGAGGATTGTGAATATTCAGATGTCTCACAAAAAATAGGTTACAGAAAACCAAAAAAAGCTGCAGGAATTTTACTAAACAATGTTGAAAACCAACAGCATTTAAACGCATTGCACACGATGAATATACAAAAAAGGAGAGAGTAGGCTTTCAAAACAAATAAAAATAAAAATATTTTTAGACAATTGATGTCTAGGTGTGCAGTGCATACAGCTTTTTTTAAAATTGTAATATGCAGGTTTAGATGTGCATTCAGTATTTTTAAAAACTCTAAACATAATGATGCTTAGATGTGCATACAGCTTTTTCAAAGTGTGTGAAAATTTATGTAATTTAATTTTTCATGTTAGTTGAATGTATTTTAAAAAAGACAATGAATAGCAGCATTTTATTTACTTATCTATGTAAGATATATGATGAAATAGATTCTTTTTGAACAAAACAAAATTTTTCATGTGAACCTCGGATTATCAGGGCAAACAGAAATTGACCAATGTCTCAGTCTCAGCCACCGGGTCTAGAGGTTTTTGCTGTATGGGCAGCAAGGTTTTTTCTTAGATTTCTCATATATACATACTAAAATTAGTATGCCATAATACTGAAATACCTGTACTTTAATTTAAATTGATGGAGAAAATACATGGTGACACATCAAAATTCTTTCCGTTTCAAGACATTCATTATTTTCATGTATTGTCCTAGCTGAGAGAGCAGCACTGGGATCTCTTTGATTTTGGCTTGCCCACCCGTAGTGGGGGAACGAGCTTGGTTCGGGGTTTTCCAGAAATGCTTGTAAATATTGTTTACACAGCATGATCGTGTTTAAGTTTTTTTTTAAATTTTTCTTTCTCTATTTTAGTTTAATTATGTTAATATTACTACCCTAATTTTTTACACCATATTTTGTTTATTAGATATAAATTTATTAGATTTTTTTTTTTTTTTACTTTCAGAGCATAAATTATAATATAATGTATGAATGGATTCCTAATTGTATGTATCCATATTATTCATCGTTCTTAAGTGAGGCAGCTCATAATATTTATTCAATAAAAAAGAAATCAAAAAATTCACAGTCATCGAGAAATCCGACTGCCTGGTACTGAACTGTGGTAACCTATGGACTTAATGGACTTAGATCCTTAAAACCTAAGATGAGCCGAAAAAAGATCACTTTAAAGTCTCCTTTCCTTTGTTCTTATATAATTTGGGTTATCACCCAGTAGTTATCACAAACTACTTTTGTTCAGTTCACAGCTTTGTTGCCTACAAAATAATAGAGTTTTAAATTAAAATGGCAAGTCAGTAGTAGCCAATAAGAAAATAAATTTTTATACTTTAACTAGCAAACCCCGGGGCGGCTTCGCCCGCTCTCATATATAAAGAGCGTAGATTATTTATATTATTTTAAATATAATTGCATTTCATTTGTTTATCGATAAAAATCTCGCATTCAAGTATGGAATTTAGCAATATTTTCATGCAATGCAGTCATTTTTAACCTGGTTAAAATTGCATTGATTAGGTGTTTGAAGAGTACTTAATAGAATAATTAGACATCCAGTTTGGCAGCAATAATTTTAACCATCCATCTGGTTGGATTTTAATTTCTAACCATGAAAGTATATGACAATATGGCAAGCTTTGTTTCTGGCACTCAAGACTATACATTTTTTATCATTATTATATTAAAATTTATTATTATAAGCCCTCCTTGAACTATAAAGATGTTGTAGTTAAAATATGGTACATTTTGGTTTATAGTTTTATCATTGCAAACTCTGTTGCAGAATGGCCATATCAGTTGATTTTTAAAGTGCACTGGGATCCAAATGCCGCTTCATATATTATTAGCTTTTTTGATAACAGTTGAATTGTTTATAAGTAAATTTTATCATAAATTTCTAGCTCTAAATAACACCGTACTTTCATAACCTCTCTCGAATGGTGCTCGCCACCTATGTATCGGTCGATTATCAAAATTCACTGTGCACCAAATATTTATCACCTTTTTAAGGCAATATAATTGAAAATCTTTATATTTCATTATTGCTAAACCTTCCTTGAACTATGAAGATCATGTGGTTAAAATTTGGTTCAGATTGGTCCAGTAGTTTTCGCGGTTAGTGATCACAAACGAAAAATGGCTTGTCCTTTTACATAATAGTATAGATAAATATCAATTCTTACAGTAAAACTTCTTTTTTAATCATATTATGTAACACATTCACTAATTCATAAAAGGTTACAATGTGATGAAACTATGGACGATAATAGAAAATTGATTTCAGTTATGGACTCAGCACTTTAACAAACATAAGAACTGGCTTTAAATATTAAAAAGTGTTGTTTTTTTAAGAGCCTGTAATGGGAAAATATTTTGATTATGAAAATAAAATATGCATCGAATATAAATTAAAATGGTCCCAATTCTGGATATGAACAAAAGTTGGGTTAACAATACCCAGGTTTCACAATATAGTATATTCGTTAAGAGCTAGATCTGAAATAGTTATCATTTTTAATTGGATATAACTGTACAAATAAAAAACAAGTTGGAGAAAATATACTCTAGCAGACCAACAATTGAAGGACTCGCTTCAGAAAGGAGGTAGCTTCACTTATCAATTTTTCATGAAAAATTTTGATACAGTTTGAAAATTGTAAATACTTTCTACAAACAAACATGAGAGACAGTTCCATCTTATGTCTTTAATGGTGCTGATTGACCAAATTTATAAATAGCTGATAGATACTTCCTTTCAACAGCTTTTTTATGCCTTAAAGAATAATGCAATGTAGACAGAAATATTTGCACGCTAAAACATTATATTTTCTATTCTTTTAACCCCATTCCTAATTATCTTCCCAAACAGATTTAACCCTTCTGATGGTTTAATAAATTTTACAAAAGGGTAAGTGCATTAATATTAAAAATAGCACAAAGAAAACAGTTACTCACTTCTAACTCTTGAAGAGTTTGGGTCCACCTGTAATTTTCGAGATCTGCACCATTTCCAGCATTTGGCATTAGTTTCCCTTTGTCTTGTTCTTCATCTTCACCTTCGGCTTCTGTAATTGGTTTTGAAAGACTTTCTTCTTCTTTTCTCTTTTTTTCTTCCTGTAACAGATGAGAATCTTGCCATATTAAAACTGCCAACAAATGATTAAAATATCTTATATCCTGAATTGAAAAAACCTTTTTTTTTTTTAGTAATAACAACACCTTATTAAATATTTCCAACCAAAACTCAAGAATCAGATAACAATGATCAAACCAAAAATTAAACACTAGACTAGAACACTTTAAATGATATCGGGTATTTTTACATTAATTAATAAATATATTCAAGTTGGTTATTCCAGTAAAAGAGGTGCATGCCTGAAATATTTAATTGAGAACGAATTTGTACTTTTCTTTCTCTCAATTGTACAAAACATTGTAAATTCTTCAAGATATTGTAAGAATAATGAGTGATTGTTAAATTAGAAAAAAAAAAAAAAAGCTACACTGATTCAAGGAAATATATTACAAGTAGTCTTAATCCAGGTACAACAAAACATGATATCTACATCAAAGCCAAATTGAAGATAAATTAATTTAAAAACATAAAAAAAGACTCAATGCCTCCCTGATTGGGAAAACCAATAAATCATGGATATGTCTATCTATAATGTACTGCTTTACGCAATTTACATTTTAGGATTAAAAGGTAAAATTGTTTAAATGAATAATTAATTTAAATTAACAACCAATGATTATTGGAAATAAAAAAAGTTAAGAGAAAATAGTGGTTCCAAACATTACTTTTTTCATTCAAATCAATAAAGCTCCTGAACGGTTGGTCCTAGCGACAAATATTTTAAAACAATATTCATGATTAAATTTCTGACAAGGGAACTGTCGTTAAATTTTCAATCCGAGCAACACCAACAGAGCTAGGGTGTATCAAAAAAGCCCCAACACTTAAAAAATGTAGGCAAAACATGAATTTTTTCATTCAAACCAATATAGCTCCTAAATGGAAAATCCCAGTGACAAATGTTATAAATCGAAAAATATTCTCAATCAAATTTCTGATTAGAAAACTGACCAAAAATTTTCAATCCAAACCAAATCAACAGAGCTATAGCGTGTCAAAATGATTGTAAAAAAATAAGTTACAATAAAGAAGTATGGATCCCCAGCCAAAAGACATATCCTTATCAAAAGCAAGTAATGCACCATTGCTCAAATTTATTCTAAACATTTTTGAGGATATTATTATTATATACTATTATATAGATTATATAGATTATATACTATTATTATTATTATTCACTTGGAAGCTGAGAACCAATTCAGAGCTCGCACAGCTATATCATAATACAAATATTGTAAGATATATCGTAATTGGAAGGCTCCGATCGGTAGGGCATGTGACGAGGATGAAACCAGATGAGGTTCCTAAAAAACTATTAGAGGTAAAAATATTTGCCAAGAGAAGAGTCGGCAGACCAAGACTGAGATGGATCAATGGAGTGGCAGAGGATGCGTTGTTCATCTTGGGAGTGAGGAACTAGAGAGCAGCAGCAAGACACCGAGATGACTGGCAGTTGATGCCATGGGAGGCCTTGACTCACTATGAGTTGTAGCGTCGTTTTGATGATGATGATTATTATTATTATTATTATTTATTTGTTTTCACACCTAGTGGTAGCAAACATTCTGGGGACCAAACATGGTCAACCATGAATGTTTCTTTGGAATTTAAAAATTTCCAAATTATTGTTGTAGTTCCCAACAATGCTGCTTGTTGCATTTTTTGTAGCACTGTTTTTGGCAGCTCCAACTTCTCTATTGAACAAATTGCGTCTTTCGGAATCAGCCCATTGCAAGATATAATCATGGGCAAGACACTGCACTTATCGAGTCTATATAGTTGTTTCAGTTCTTCTGCCAGCTCCTGGTATTTCCTCTACTTCTCAGCTAAAACTCGGAACATATTGTCATCTGATGGCACACCGATTTCAATGATAAAAGCTGATTTCCCTACTTTGTTTATGATCACTATATCCGGCCTGTTGTTTATGATCGTGTGATCAGTAATTATCGGGTGATCACAAAATATCTTTATCCCTTTTTCCGAAATTATGGCTTGTGGATGATAATGAAAGTAGGGACAGCTCTTATCCAACAGCTTCAGCTTGAGGGCCATAGCTTGATGCACAACCTTGGCTACATTGTTATGCCTTTGGAGATATTCCTTGCCAGCCAGTACTTTGCATCCAGAAGTTACATGCTGGATCGATTCTACGGCATTTTTGCAAAGGCGACACTGATCATCTATGGTCTCCCCACATATATGCTTCCTGTATGCTTTTGTTGCGATAACTTGATCCTGGATAGCTAAAAGGAATCCCTCGGTTTCCGGGAAGATGTTGCCATATTTCATCCATGCTAGGGATGCTTCGATATCCACTCCCTCGTCCGTTAGAGAATGATAAAATCTTCCGTGCAGGGCTTTATTTTTATGAATCCAGGTGAGGTTCCTAAAAAACTATTAGAGGTAAAAATATTTGCCAAGAGAAGAGTCGGCAGACCAAGACTGAGATGGATCAATGGGGTGGCAGAGGATGAGTTGTCCATCTTGGGACTGAGGAACTAGATAGCAGCAGCAAGACACCGAGATGACTGGCAGTTGATGCTACGGAAGGCCTTGACTCACTATGAGTTGTAGCGTCGTTTTGATGATGATTATTATTATTATTATTATATACTATTATATAGAAGTGAAAAAAATTAAGCATTTACACAAAATGACTTAGAAACAACTTTTTCACAAACATAAAACACCCTAATTTTGATGTATCTTAGTTATTAATAAATCTTTTCACGAAGTACACATAATAAATGTATGTAAATAATCTAAAATCTCATATCGTTTACAATTTGTATTCAATAGTTTTGCTTTCTGTAACCTTAAAAAAATTGCTTCTAGTAATTCTTTATACTTAAAAATTAACTATAATTGTTTTTAGCAAGACAAGGTTTAAAAGACACAACTTTCCACATATAATCATATAAAAATCATCAATAAAAATTAAAAGTTTAATGTTAAAATTACCTCTTCAATTTTTTTCGCTTCTTCATCAGTTATCTCCATTACTTTAGGGGTGGATTTGGCATTAAGCCTTTCTTTCCTCTTTTTTTCAGCTTCAGCACTTTCTGTCCTTTTCTTTTCAGCAGCCAAATTTGCTTTTGACTGGTATTTCTCAAATGAATCTATAACTAACTATAAAAACCCATCAGTTAGAACAAATTTAAATTTTCTACAGTATTTATAACAATTAGGATTGATCCTTCTATACCATCATGCGTACCTCAAGTGTATTTATAACAGTATGAAAATAAATAAGTATTAAGTTCTGGAGAAACAAAATTCAGGCAACTAAGCAGCACTGTGAACACATTTCAAATACTTACAAATACATTACATTTTGAGGTGTGATTGAATAATGTGTATAAGACTTAGTTCTAATATATGTTTTTTTCCTTTGACATGTGCCCCATGTCAGTCTCCAATCAAGTGTAACCTCTGATTAAGTCACTTTACCAGTTTGGTTTATAGATAATGTAAACAGACAGGCAAGTGTTAAATTGTAATAAAAATTATAATATGCTGTGATTTGTCAAATTTAATTTAACTATTACCTAAATTCATATCTTGCTGAGGTTATGATAAAATTATAGAGTGCCTAGTTTGGGATCAATGTCTTTATTGATAGTTGTAGTATTGTCTGTTGAAGTAGTCCCCTAGGACTCCTGATAAAATAAATTTGATGGATGAGATATCTGGCAATCTATCAATCAAAATGAGAAAAAATTATTGGGAAGTAAGTTTTCATGAGGGTCAGAAGTATGAAGCAGTAACAGCTTAAATTTGAAAAGCAGCCCCTGACACCACATCATATCAAAAGTCCAGGAGTCATCCAAAAACTTCCCTAAAACAAACCATTTCTGTCCTAATGCAGAGGATATACAGCTTGGGCACATTGTAACTCCCAAATAATGGATGATAGAAATTGAATCTGAATTGGTGATTTGAGATTGTATTTATTTTAAACAGTAAATGATCAAGCAGTAATTTTTCAAACATCTTTTAGTAGATTGGTATAAGGGTGATAGATCTGTAAAAGGAAGTTTTGTATTTGTGAATTTAATTTTATAGGAAGCTTTACAACATTGCAAATAAGAAAAACTAAAGATTTCCAGCAAAGTTCCTCAAATGTGATGATATTATAAACAGGATTTTTTTTTTTTTTTTTTTTTATCAATTGCTTGCATTTGTGACAAAATCAATATTGAAACTCTAGCACTTTTCCAAAAAGCTATCGTATTTTAATTAGAAACATTAGCCAGCAAATATAAGGACAAAGACTCCAGCAAAATCTTCAGATTAAAGAAAACAAAGGAAAAACACAACAATATCAGCTATTGTAAAAAATATTATAGCTAAGTGAGTCAGTAATGAGCCAAACAACAGAATAAACACTTTACTCTAATTAGTTCTAATTTTAACTGTAAAAAAGCACAGCAAATCAGCAATATTATTGTGAATTGGATAATTGCAATGTTGGCATTTAATTTTACTTGTTTAAAGAAAACAATTAAAAGTGGCTTGGAAGGCAATAATAATGTGGTCACAATGGCTTTAAATGAAATAAAATAACATTCACAATGGCTCAGATAGAAGCTGTAAATGGAAAAATGTAAATACATTCAATGCTTTCACAATCCCTAAAGATTAAAATCAATTTAAAATATAAATAGGTCCTAAAATTGAGAAGAAGAAAAAAACAGTTGAAATCTGCATAAATTTCTCAAATATTTTTCTCATGCTATGAAAATAGGTGAAGTTATTTAAATTGCTTGTTGTAATAATCATCATCCTAAAAATATCTTTCTTGGCTTAATTATTAAAATATATATATATATAACTAAATTTACACACTTACAGATCTGGCAGCTTCTGCTTGAGCACCTACATAAAAATCAGTCTTCCTGGCCAAAAAACTGAAGAAAGTATCAAGGAGCTGAAAGAAAAGAAAAAATTAAAATTCTCATTTAAAGAGGAAAAATTAAATATTCTGAGGAGTAACTTATCAGAGATAAATAATTATTGGGAGACAATAAAATAAATCTCATTACTTTTTTCTTTTGTTCAAATTGATGATTTTTTTTTAAACACTTTCTATAAATGGTAACATTAATGCAAAGTTCAATAAAAAAATGTTGCATTCATGTCTGACATACCAGAAAACAACATTAAATATGTATTTCAGCAAAATATACCAAATTAAGGGTAATGGCCTTCAATATTGTCAACTGTATAAATTTAATTGTAATTATAACACTAAAAAATTTACTTGGAAAAATTGAAATTCTAAGCATTCAAGAATGTTATTTCAATATATATTTGGTTGGTTGGTTGGTGTTGTTTAAGGGCGTAAAACCACGGGTGGTCAACGCCCGCTAATTACTATAATTTTGGTATATATATAAAGAAAAAAAAAATTAAATCAGGTAATCTATCTTCGCTTCATTTAGGAATTTGAGGAGGCGCTTGATCATTTGTTCGTCACCCCCTAATGCCTGTGCCAAGTCTGTGGGGACATTGTTGCGACGGAGGATGTTTACGTAAACAGGGCAGTCTTCAAAGAAATGTCTAATTGACAATTCTCAGATGCATCCTGGACATCTAGGTGGTTGTTCTCTTTTAATCAGAGGTTGGTGAGTTAGTCTTGTGTGGCCTATCCACAGGCGGGTCAGGATCACCTCCTCATGGCGGTTGCTTCGGCTGGAAGATCGAAACGGTTCGACACTTTTTTTAATTGATTTCAATTTGCTCAGCGGGCTCTGATCCAACTTTGACTGCCATTCCTCTTTTATCTTATTGTGGAGCGGTAGTGCTAGGTATGAAGGACTTATTAAGGCACTTCCATGACCGGGTAGCCTCAATGCTTCTTTCGCTGCTCTGTCCGCCATTTCGTTGCCTGTAATGCCTATGTGTCTGGAAACCCATATGAGATAGACATTTTTCCCTATTTCTCCCAGCATTGTAATATACTCCACTCCTGTATACTTGATATTAGATGGTTTTCAGAGTACCTGTTTTTAAGGCCATACAGAGCGCTTAGCGCATCTGTTATAATTAGTATATTTTTTTGAGGGGAGACCATTGAATGGTGGAGTGCTTTGGCTATTGCATTTAGTTCCGCAGTATATATATATATATATTGCACAGTCGGTGGAGCTTGAATTTATGGGTGCAATGAGCTGTAATGTATGCTGAAGATGCAGAACTGTCAGTTTCCGATCCGTCGGTATAGATGATAAGATTATCAGGAATATTTTCAGTTATTTGCACGAGTTTTTATTTAAATCGAGCTGGTAGAGCTTCGTTTATCCTAAGTTTTAATAAATGTAGGTATATTTTCGGTTTATGGTATGTCCATGGAGGAATATAGGAATTTATTTTAGTAATTTTTGTCTGCTTAGTTTCTGCAATTGCAGCTGATATTCTTTCTGCCAGAGGAAGAGTTGCATTTGGCTTTTGTTAAAATTGGCGAAATAATTTCGGTCGGAATATGTAGTTGTATGTAGGATGAGTAGGCTGAGTTGTATTCAATATATATTTGAAATCATCCTTATTCAAGACATTCGAAGACACACACTTATTTGAAAATTAAATTACACTACTAACGATCTTTGTAATAAAAGATAACCTTTTCAGTTCCATTGTCAATATACCTAATCAAATTAATAGTATGATTTTATACTATGTAGATTTAAAATAAACGGAATATAAATCAGCCTTATCTTTCTTTTCTTTTCCTTTTTTTTTTTTATTTTTTTTTTACCAGATTCCTATCCTCAACATTATTTTCAGCTTAATATTATCCGGAGAAAGTACAATTCTGAGAGCCAAAATTTGATCGAAAAACTGAACTTGGAATATATTTAAGACATGTATTACAACAAACAGATATGGCCACAGAAAAGTTTTCGAAAACTGTTTTCATAAGAAACACATCTCTGAATAGAATATTTATAGACCTGATTATCCTGATAAAACCTTACATGGTAAAACAGTCCTTATTATCAAAACATTTTTTAATTATACGATAAATGCAAATCACAGCCATAACTGTATAAACTGAGTGAAATACAAAACTGCATTAGATAACTGTGCCACTAAATGCTGACAACTGCCATGAAAAGTTATCAGAAAGATTGGAAATTTATTTTTGGTTGTGACTATAATCAAAAGCACCAGCTAAGAGGCTTGTGACTATGGAGTCCAAGGGGAAATCTGTAATGAATATACAGACTCCATTACCAGCGCTCCAGCCAAAAACTGGACCCGCATAGCACATACACAATAAAATCCTTCAAAAGGTTATCATTTCAAGATATATCAATGTGTGCCTTCCATAACTTAACCAACAATACATGAATTTAGTAATAGCCAAGGGCTTTAGTGACCTTGTTTTGAGGTAATATAACAGTTACTCACTTTTTTTTTTTTTTAACATTGAAATACAACTAATTTTAATTTTCAGTTATATATAGATTAAAAATATAAATATTACTGCTTTCGGCGGATCTCATCTATGGACTTCAACAACCTTCAGATGTAAACTAACCCCCAAGAATCTTATTCAGTGAAGAAGGGGCTTTATCAGCTAAGATGATAACTTTAAATAGGCAAAAAGTATAGCATCAAATGTAAAATAACGATAGAATCAAAAACCAATAAAACATGAGACAAGATATAATACACAAAACGATTTATACCCTGTGATCTAGTTAAACATTTAATAATATCTTAAAGTTCCATTCACTTTATCATCAAATTAGAAAAGTTTTCTAATTTATGTAACTGATTTGTTATCAGTTCTCAAGACCGAAAGACCAACTAGGCTTGTAGATTATTCCTTTGCAACAACAGCATAATTACGTTATAGATATAAACTTAATAGTATAATGTAACTTGCAATATAAATTTAACTTAATTGGCACACATCTTCAAAAACAAATATACATAACTGTCTATTATTATTCTATTATAATATTGTTAGAAACAAGATGGTTGTTGGTAACCAACTAATTAACTGCATTATAGCAATAGCAAAGCAACTGTACCTAGCAACAATAATCGAATTGTTTTCATAATTTAGTCATTAAAAAAAAAAAAATAGTATTAGAATAAAAACAGAGACAGACACCTCCATTTTTTTCTGGCAAGGATAAAAGATATGCAAATACATGTTGAAAAACCTTACAATTCAAACCTTCTAATAGACAACTCACAAAAATATATGAATACCAAAAAACTGTCTATAAGGGACAATATTTAACCAAAATTAACAAGTAAACATGAAATAAGTTCCTATACCATGCAGCAAAGCTACTTACATCCTTGATTCCTTCATGTTGTTGAGCCATAGCCAGTAACATGCCATCAAATTTATCTTGCTCGTCCGAAGGCATTTTGTAACTTTAACTGAGGTAATACCACCAACAATCAGAAACTAACACTAAAATTACACAACAAATCGCAAGTGTGGTAGCACGAAATGTATCTATAACCTCCCCTTAGATACCGCAAACAGCGCTAGCTGATTTATCAAGTTAGCTTTTGCTATAGTATAAAATCTATCCTAAACATGTGTTTCTTGGATCCTCTCAGAAATCACCCTATACGACAGAAGAAATCTCCTTACTTCAGAATATTATATTTTTAATTTTAATAAATATGCAAGTATAATTTATGTGAGTCATAAATTATATCGAACAAGAGGATAATATTAATCATTTATATTTTAATTCTGAGTCAAACTTAATTTAGGAACGATCTAGAGGGGAGGGAGTTACGAATGTAAGCTGTTGAAGTCGCTTCATGTTTCTATTATAGCTAGTAAAATTCTTATGACCTATAAGACTTAGACGATATAGGCATCAATTATTATTGAGAGCTCATTGGTACTCAATTGAACTCCATCATGTGCTACTTCAAATTATTTGTTTTGATTTGATTGTATACATATTTACCTGCAATAAGATTTTGCAGGAATAAAACAAACAGATGGGGGACTATAGTTAAAACCAGCCATAACATGATACTGAACAAAATCCACTGCCGCAAGTACGTTACACCTAAATTTCACCTCAATAAGTCGATTTCAGTAAAAAACGTGAAAAATTTTGTAAATTAATCGAACTGAAAATAGGTGTCAAAAGAGGGTACTTCTAGGACTTCCTCCTCTATTAATCGAACTTTTGGAAGTTATCACCTCTATAACTCGAACTAAAATTCAAAGGATTTCAAGGGTAATTTGTTTTCCTGTTTTCTGTCATTGTTTACATTTTCAGTTCATAGGTACACCAGTCACTTATCGGTTATTCACTGGACTGGTCTTACAATGGCTCCTCGAAAATTGGAAATTCTTTCAATTAACGAAAAGTTAAAACTGATTTCCGAAGAGGAGAAAGAAGTGGGGCGGCTATTGCTAGTGTATTCGGAATTCCGCGCAGGTCTCGTTGAACCATCCTAAAGAATAAAGAAAATATCGCCACTGGTGGAAGACGGTAAGGCTTCTTTTAGGTACCGCCCTAAAAAAGCGCAGATCAGTGATGTTGAAAGTTGTATGGTTAAATGGTTACAGGTATTTAATTTTCTGTTTCAATTGAATTTATGTTATTGTACAAACAACATATCTATAAGTGAAAATATACATAATGATTTCAGCTACAAGTTTGTGTTCAATTTTCCGTTTTAGATGTAGATAAGTCGAATGATAACCTCGATAAGTCGTTGTTCAATAAGTGGAACTAGGGAGGGGCCGAGGGGGCACGTGCCCCGGGCGGCAGATTTTAGGGGGCGGCAAAATTTAAAAAGTTTATAAGAAAAGTAAGTTATTAATAACCTTTCCAAAACAATAATGATACAGTTGATATTGTTTAATTTTATTTTATTCCTTCTTCATAATTTATAAACTTTATTATACTGCACTACGGAGGTAATGTATTTTAATGGTGTGGAAGAGTGGGGGAAGGGGCCGGCAAACTGATCTTTGCCCTCCCTGACAAATCTCCTAGTTCCGGCCCTGAGTGGAACTGTAGGTAAGTGGAACTTTTTTTATAGGGTCCCGTGAAGATCGACTTATCGAGAGTATACTGTAAAAACAAAAATATACTCACCGCTAAAAAGTGAAAAATAATAATTTTTAGAAAAAAACAAAAACAAAACCGCCTTCAAGATTCAACCTACATGTACAAACTTGATCTAAAAAATAAAAAATAATATTTTAATTACTCGAAACAAAGAGCATTAAAGGACAACCAACGAAATTATCGATACTCATATACCTGTTCACTATTTATGATTGGTGAATTTTGGAGTCGGTGCCAACAAAAACAAACGTTACTCGAAAAAAAATGGAACTTGTAATGATAAAATAATTTTAATTATGTGTAAGGTTGAGCAGCCTTCAATCATCTGTTAATTATTTATCATCTGTTTATTATATATCATCTGTGTTTATTACTTTATCTTAACCTTCACCAACCTATTTTAATTGTTGTTTGCTGTATCTTACTTTTGTATTTACGTGTAATTTAATTCTTTACTTTCATCGAACAAATCACGTTTTAACGATCTAAGAAATTAAATTACAAGATCTCAACGCGTAAGAAAATGGCTCAACTATTTGTTCAAATTGTAAAGAGAAGTGACAAAGACTTTGTGATTCAGTGCATTTCCTTCAACAAGAAAAATTGGTACTTATTACCCGAAGAATCCAAAGACTTAAGGTTCCACTCCTTTCTATCAGGTAAGAAACCTATAATAAATGCTATGAATGCTATCAAAAACATTAATGGCTACAGAACAGTAGCTGTTAAGATGGATGATGTCATTCAAAGAGAATGTTTTGATGAATCTTCTAATATTTGTTTTCGGGAGTTACCATTAGAGGAATGGGTTTCAAAAACAGTTCCCTCTAGACCTGTAGAGACTCAGTCAGAATTAGAAGATCGTATCAAACAATTTGAGATACAATCAAAACTATGCTCAGAACAAAATGAAATTAAACTAAATCGTATTGAAAAAAAAAATTATTTTAGAACGATTTGATAAAAAAACTCAGATCCTATAGAATGGCTACGTAGGTTCGAAGAAGAATGTATTCGATTTCAGATAAAATCCGATAATTTAAGAATTCAAGCGTTAAGTTTTTATCTTGTTGAGGGTCCGGCTAAAGATTGGTACGAGATTAATTTAAGAAGATCGGTCTGAACGATTGATGGGACATATGGAAGGACTCTTTCATAAATATTTTTGTTGATAAAGGCTGATCTCTTGTAAAAAAAAAAAAAAAAAAAAAAAAAAAAAAAAAAAAAAAAAAAAAAAAAAAAAAAAAAAAAAAAAAAAAAAAAAAAAAAAAAAAGCTTTCGGCTACAGATATTTAGGCGGATCTCTTGTCGACTACGCCCTGACGAAAGAGAAACTATGTCTTGACGTAGAACGTAAAGGTACAGAGATCTCCCGTATAAACCAAATTGTTTTCGGTTTGCCAAATGAAGCTCAGGAAAAACTCGATAGAGAAGAGAACTATACTCTCGATCAATTGTACTCTGAACTTCGAAAATTAGAAAATGCCTTTATGAGAAAGAAGAAAGAATAACTGTGAAGTCCAAAATTCAGTAAAAAGTCCGCTTGTGTAAAACCATGTTCTCACTACGAAACCCTTGGTATTCACAATCGTTACCATTTAATATCTGAATCTCTTAACAAAAATAAAACTTATAATCGACCAAAAATAAATGCAACTGATCTCGATTTCTGCGAAATCGATCTTGATTAAGAACATTTAAACAAGAAAGCCGGGCGAAGTTAGATCATATTCTAAATGACAATATTAGAATAAAGGCAATTTATGATAGTGGCTCCAATGTGATATGGTAAATAAACGAATGGCTGATTTGCTGAAGTTGAAATTAATTAAACAAAGAGCGGCGCTAAAAACTATCAGCCGACTTAATTTCACCTCAGCCCGGGCTAAAATTAGACTCCGTATTGGAAACATTACTGATTACATTACAACCTATGTAGTCAAGAATAATAATTTATCTTATGATTTCTTACTAGGTATAGATGCCATCAAGAAATTTAAATTAATACAAGATAAAAATTTGAAAATTTTTCAACGTACCAGTAACACAAAGGTACGCATCAGAAGATCTACCTAGTAGTGATCAAAATATAAACTTAACATGACCGAAACTCGATCAGATTGAGATATCCAGTCCTCATCAGAAGCAGATTAAAACTACTTGTAAAAAGTCTAAAATGTATTGGAGCGACCCTCAAGCAGCCACAAGAAGACGGCCTACTTCATCCTGTCGCTTATTACTCACGTAAGCTTTCAGAACGAGAGAAACGTTTAAATGTCATCCACTTAGAATTCAAAGCCATTAAAGAAGCGATTAAGTTTTGGCAATACTACTTAATTTGACGTCACTTCACGGTTTGCAGTGATCACAAATCCTTAGAAAACCTAAAGACGAAGGCCAGATCTGATGAGATTTTGGGAAATTTTATTCTTTATTTATCCCAGTTTAATTTCAATATTATATACAAAAAAGGAAAAGAAAACGTTCTGGCTGATCTACTCACCAGAAATCCAGTCCTCGAATACTTCGAGAATGAAGATGCTATCCAGATCATCAATTTAATAGACTTGTCAGCCATTAAAAAAGATCAGGCCGAGAATCCTTCGGAGCTGAAAGCAGCTGAACAGATTGAATCCAAGCAAGGAATAATTTTAAGAAAATTTAAAAATAAATCAAGAATTTTTGTACCCCTAGCATTTGGAAAATGAATTATAAAAATTATTCATCAACTTTATGGCCATATCGGTCCAGCCCCCTTGATAGCAACCATCAGACCGTATTACTACTTTAAGGATCTAGATAAAGCAATTCATGATTTCTGTAAGAGCTGCAAGATTTGTATTGAGGACGAAGTTCGTCGGAGTCGTGCAATCGGCAATCGGCTTGACAGTGTCGGAGGTTTTGGAGGAAACCGCTCTTCCAAACAGTACATCCTCGTTGATAATTTTACAAGATATGCATGGATCTCAACAACAAAGGGTCAAACTGCTAAAGACTTCATAAACTTACTAAACCCCATAGTTAAACAAAATAATGTTTCAATTCTTCTGACTGACCAATATACAGGCATAAACTCAACTGAATTTCTTAAGTATTTGAAAAGAGTTGAGACTCAGAACCTTTTCACGTGCATTGATAATCCGGCATCCAACGGATTAAACGAACGATTAAATCAAACATTAGTTAATCGACTGTGATGTAAAATCAACGATGATACTAGAAGAGCATGGTCAACCTTGGCAGAAGAATGTGTAAAGGAATATAATAATACCATCCACAGTTCCACCCATTTTGCACCATCTTATCTATTGCTCGGCCGAAAATCTTCCATATCTCCAACTGATGGGAACACTCCATCTTCTTTAGAAGAAGACCGCAAGATAGACTTCCAAAATTCAACGAAGAGCTTCAACATTAATAAGAAACGGGTTGATAAGAATAGACAAGAGCATACGTTCAACGTTGGTTACTTGGTCTACGTCGAAAATGGAAATAAGTTGAATCGAAACAAGCTTGATCCAGTTCGAATCTGACCATTCCCAGTCGTCAGACAGATTACCTTGACTTTCTACGAAGTAGCCAGCGGTAAGAGGAAGAAGATCTCCAACTTGTTCCACTCCAGCAAGCTCCTTCCTTACTTCCCGCCGCCTCAAGAAGCGACCTCAAGGGAGGAGGTGTAAGGTTGAGCAACCTTCTGTGTTTATTACTTTATCTTAACCTTCATTAACCTATTTTAATTGTTGTTTGATGTATCTTACTGTTGTATTTACGTGTAATTTAATTTTTTACTTTCATTGAATAAACCAAGTTTTAACGATCTTAGATGTATTTATTATTTAGGTCACAAAGTCGGTCAAATAATAAATTTTTTGTCTAAAAGAAAAATTAGGAGTATTTTTGTGTTCTAACTTCTCCTACATGTAGAAAACCGTCTATATCTCAGTTCATTAATTTGTTTTTCCAATATGGAGGAGTATATTCGTGTTTTAACCTCATAGAATTACCAATTGCAAATACAGCCATAGAAAATCTTTTTTATTTTAAAACATAGACTAGAAGAAACGTAAAAGAAACAAATTAAAATGTACATACTACACGTACATTAGAGTAAATTTCAACGAAAAAATTTAATTGAAGTTTGTATACTGTTTTTCATTACCGTTTTATAGCAGTTGATTTGACTCAAAGTAGCTAATTTTTGTTAGTGAAATTATATAAATTGTATTTCATTTATTTGATCTGAAAATCACTAATTTTCTTCTAATTTTTTAAACTTTATTCTATGCATTATGTTTTCAAAAACCACTTCGATATATAATACTTACCGCTTTTTTAGGTCTTTCTTCATGCTCATTTTAGCATTTTTCAATTTTTTTTTTTTTTACTGGATGATAGATAGATAGATAATAATACTTTATTTACATTTTTACAATTTACAATTCATATTAAGCATTCATGTTCCGGCATAAGTCCTCTACATGAATAATATAATTTTATAATTGTGAATAAGCTTTACAGTTCAAAGTTTATCTTTTAACAGCATTTACTGGATGAAAATCCGGTCTTTTAAGAGATTATCATTGTACTTTTAGTAACTACTTGAAATAAGTTTTTTGGTCTACCAAAATACTCCCTGGATGTTTTTCGACAGTTTGCTATGATTGTTCTTATAAATTCTACACCATTTTAGAAAAACTCGATTTTTGTCCAAAATGAGATACTCCTTGCAACCCATATTGATGTCCAACACATCTTGTAAAAGTAGACGTAATTTCGATGGTATTCTTCAAGACGTATTGGGCATTTTGAGATATATATATGCATTCTTATAATATATATATATATATATATATATATATATATATATATATATATATATATATATATATATATATATATATATGTATGTATGTATGTATGTATGTATGTACGGGATCACATTACAACTTACGTTATCAAGGACGATCATTTTTCTTTTGACATCTTATTGGGGAATGATGCCATTAAAAAATTTCAATTGATTCAAGACGAAAACTTGAAAATCCTACAACGAACAGATAACAACAATGTGATAGATCTAGATAAAAACCGATCCAATAGTGATCGAGAAGATAATTTAAATCAATCTAAATTAGATCAGATAGTTAAAAATAAATTCAATGATAGTCAAGTATTAATTGATAAAGATGATTCTAACGTTTATATTGAATTAAATTTTAATGAAGAATTCGATGCCAATTTAAATCATATTGAAAACGAAGAGCGAAAACAGCAGATTGCAAATCTAATTGAAAAACATAAACATATGTTTGCAAAGGATAAATTTGATATAGGGAAAGTAAAATTAAAAGAAGCAGAGATAAAATTATTATCTAACGAGTATGTTACTTGTCCGTACAAATGCTCAATTCCTGATGATGAAGAAATACGAAATCAGATTATGGCATTATTGCAAGCAAAGATTATTGAAGAATCAGATTCTCCGTTCTCTTCTCCTGTAACCCTCGCGTTCAAGAAAGAGGAGAACAAGAAATCACGCTTGTGTATCGATTTTCGTAAATTAAATAAATTGGTAGTTCCTGAAGTTTTTCCCTTTCCTACAATACAAGACTTAATCGACAAAGTTGTTAATTGTGAATACTTTACAGTTTTAGACATCAATTCGGCATTTTGGTGTATTTCACTAAAAAAAAAAAAAGACAGAGAAAAAACTTCTTTTATTACGACTAATGGAAAGTTCGTGTTTAAAGTCCTTCCATTTGGTCTGAAAAATGCTCCGGCCACGTTCCAGAGAATCTTATCAAATATTATAAGAAGAAATGGTTTGGATGAATTCTGCACCAATTATATTGATGATATATTGATATTCTCTCAAACCTGGAAAGATCATCTTCAACACATCGAAAAATTTTTACAGATGACTGATGCTGAAGGATTCAAACTAAAATTAGTCAAGTGTTTGTTTGCTGCTAAATCTGTCAAATATTTAGGCCGTACAATTTCAAAGAACAGAGTCTCACCAGCCCAAGGTAATTTAGTTTCAATTCAAAACCTACAAAGACCATAAGATAAGACTGTAGTACAAAGTGTTTTAGGTTCAATCAACTTTTACTTGAGATATATAGAAAATAGTGCTCAAAAACAGGAACCATTGCATCGATTATTAAGAAAAGATGTGAAGTTTGAAAGGTCCGATGATTGCGAAAAAGCTTTTAATATGATAAAAGATTATTTATGTACGGCTCCAATATTGTCAATTTATGATTATAAGAAGCCCGTCTTCATTGAAACAGACGCCAGTTTTAAAGGAATAAGCGCTACTGTAAAACAGTCACAAGATGGAATACTGCATCCTGTATCATATTATTCAAGAAAATTATCGGAAAGGGAAAAACGTTTAGACATCATTCATTTGGAATGCAAAGCGATCAGAGACGCAATCAAATTTTGGCAGTATTATTTAATAGGACACCACTTTATAGTATGTAGCGATCATAAGCCATTAGAAAACTTAAAGACTAAGGCCAGATCAGATGAAATACTGGGCGATCTTATTCTTTATTTATCACAATTTAATTTTAACATAATTTATAAAAATGGCAAAGAAAATATTCTAGCCGACTTATTGTCAAGAAATCCGGTTTTAGAATATTTCAATAATGAAGATGCAATCAGGATTGTGAACTTAATCGCTCAACCTCAGATATTAAAAGACCAAGCTGAACACCTTTTGGAGTTGAAAATAGAAAAACAGACTGACTCTAAGTAAGGAATGATCCTTAAAAGATTAAAGGGCAAACTTAAAATATTTGTATCTCCAAAATTAGGAATGAAAATCATTAAACTGGTTCATGAGCATTATGGTCACATTGGTCCAGCACAGATGATCGCCACAATTCGGCCGCATTATTATTTCAAAGGTTTCGATAAAGAAATTAATACTTTCTGTAAAAATTGCCACATTTGTTTTAGAAATAAAGTCCGTCGCAGTCGAGCAATCGGCCTTCTCTCATAATTGGGTCCTGCCACTGAGCCGTTCCAAATGTCATAGATACAGTTGGAGGGTTTCAGGGAATCGATCACCAAAGAGATATTTGCACATTTTGGTGGATCATGTTACCAGGTACGCATGGATCTCGACTAGTAAGGGTCAAAGCGCTCACGACTTTATAAATCTAATCCATCCAGTAGCCAAATCTAAAAATATTTCGATTCTATTAGCAGACCCTATACTTCTATAATATACTTCTATAAATTCAACCCATTTTCAAAATTATTTGGATAAAAAAGGAATTCAGATTGTTTTTACCCGCATTGATCATCCTGAATCAAATGGGCATAACGAAAGGTTAAATCAGACGCTAGTGAATCGTATAAGGTGCAAAATAAACAGCGAGACATATAAAGCCTGGCCGATTCTCGCAAAGGAATGTGTCAATGAGTATAATGATACAATTCATAGCTCAACGAAATTTGCACCATCTTACTTACTCCTAGGGAAGAAACAAGCTATATCTCCTCTTATCGAAGACAGTCCATCTTCCCTTGAAGAAGACTGGAAAATAGCTTTTCAAAATTCTTAAAGGAGCTTTCAAATAAACAAACATAGAATAGACAAGAATAGAAGACAGCCCGATTTCAAGATTGGCGAATTAGTGTACATCGAAAACGGAAACAAATTAAATCGCAACAAACTGGACCCCGTACGAATTGGACCTTTTTCAATCAGCCGACAGATTTCACTAACATTTTATGAAGCGGAAAGAAGAAGAAGGCTTCAAATTTCTTTCATTCCAGCTAGCTCCTTCCCTTTTCTCCGAGTGAATCTTCTTCAGGGGTGGAGGTGTAAGTTTGCTACCATGTGATAACAACACTGCTGCAACCTTCATCGTGTGTGATAGTTTTAATTAAAACATATGTCATAAACAGAGTGCTAAAAGTTTGGTTAGTTTTGATGTTATCTTGTTTCATGTTTAAATTTTAAGTGTTTCATGTTATAATTACTATTGTGAAAGAACGTGTAATTTAATTCCTTTGTAATTAAAAAGAATAAAATCAAGTTGAAACAATCTTAAATATATATATATATATATATATATATATATATATATATAGAGAGAGAGAGAGAGAGAGAGAGAGAGAGAGAGAGAGAGAGAGAGAGAGAGAGAGAGAGAGAGAGAGAGAGAGAGAGAGAGAGAGAGAGAGAGAGAGAGAGAGAGAGAGAGAGAGAGAGAGAGAGAGAGAGAGAGAGAGAGAGAGAGAGAGGGAGGGAGGGAGAGAGAGAGAGAGTGAATTTGTAGAATAATGGTGGTTAGAAAATTTTTTTTTCTTGGAAAACAAATCGATTTACACTGAAAACGTATGATTTTGGACTAGTCCATTTTTTTCGCAAATGGTTAAATCATTATATTTAAGAGGCGTCAATTTAATAAAATTAAGTAACGTGTTATTTGTTTAGAGTTTCTCTTAAAAATAAATAAAATAATTAGATTCACTAAAAATATATGTAAAAACAAAATAAATGCAGTGCTCAAAGATAAGCAATATTTGCTTTATTAGCCTTATCTTCTTTCTCCTTGAGTCATAGTCAGTTGAAGTGATGAGATAGCGCTGTATTTTTGTCCCAGTGTTGCTCTGTTATTTTGTGTTTTCAAAGTGTTTTCATCTGTCATTTTACTATTTTCGATAAGGTAATTTCTAATTTTTTAGTTTATTTTCTTTGAATACACGTGAAAAGGAATAGTATAGTTTTATTTTATGTTTTAAATGGTGGATAAAACATTTTTAAAGAAATAAATTATTATGAATTTAAAACCATTAATATACTTTTTGATTTATTTTTTCTAAATAATACTAATCCTTTATCAGAAATATGAATAAATTAATCATTATTTTTGGTAATAGAAATAATCAATTTAGAATTGTGTGTCTAGCTTGGATTTCAGTTGGCTTATAATTTTCATATGAAGAGAGATATATTTCTATTATTAAAACTCAAATAATGAACTCAAATCTATGTTTGATAACATCAACAATAACAGTAACATTTATAATCCAGTAAACAGGTAGTTTGTTGAATAGAAAAAAATTAATTTTATTTTTTTTAAATGAATTTTTATGTTGTTGGTTGCTTAATACTGGATTCTCAATTATGACCCCTTGAAAAACTTCCAAATATATATATATATATATATATATATATATATATATATATATATATATATATATATATATATATATATTTTTTTATCAAATCACCTATTTGGATGTTTGGATCTATTGACGTGTGTAGCATTTAAAATCGGGTTGCTTATGAACTGTAGTCCATTTATTTTCATTATTGTAGCTTTGGTGAAATTTTTTTTTTTTTTAATTACTTTTAGGACATTTAATATAGTTAATTTTTGTGTAAGATCATATTGTACTTTTAGACTATAATCGAAAGAAATGGACAAAATCACCAGCAGCTACGTCCAATTCTAAATATCAAACTTTAATGGGCGTTTATCCCTAAATAGTATTTTGAAAAAAAAAATATTGTTGAAAATTTTATATATTTATTATTCTTGTACTTTTTTCTTATTTCAAAACGCACTTTGCCTTATGGAGGCAAAACAAAAAAATTGACATTTTTTTTTTTTTTTTTTTTTATTGTTTTGTTTTTTTTATATATATACTGTTTTGGATTTTATATATATATATATATATATATATATATATATATATATATATATATATATATATATATATATATATATATATATATATATATATATATATATATATATGGTGAACTTTTAAGTCTCCAGTGAATCTTATAATAAACGCATTTATTATCAATGCTTCCTTATCATTGTGATAAATTTAATTATCTTATTCTTGATATTACTGTTGAGTGAACGATTGAAAACGGCTAGAAAAGGAATGTGTACTTTACATTATTACGTATTTACTGTAATTCATAAATATGATAGAGTTTCGAAGGCACACCCATTAAATAATAATTAATATAATAAACATTGATATAAAATTATTATCCTCGGAATAATTTCGAACAAAGTTTGCTTTTGATTTTTGGTATAACATGTAATGATAACTTCATTGGGTACTTTTCTCTCTCTCTCTCTCTCTTCTTTGGCCTCTTCGGCATTTGTACTTTTACAAAATGGCGCTAGAACCAAAGCCTGTAAACTAAGAAAAAAATAATACATGTTGGATTTGCATAAATATATTTCACCTATTTACCATAAATAATGTCATACTTTGAAAACTAGAAGATCAGTTGAAATTTGAAGATATTATGATTATGAATTGTACTTAATGTAAATGTAACTATTATTCGTTTAATGAATCTATTTAAAAATCATATTTTATATTATTTAATGAATAGCTTAATGAATGATTTTTTTTGTTTAATATATTTATTATAACATCACTTTTAGCTTAGAATAAAAGAATTGATTAGAACTTATTAACTTATAAACAAATAATTTGTTTCAATTTTGTTGACTACACATAAGTTCTGTCATCGCTATTTCAATATTGTTAATAGGTTTAAACCTATTCAAAAGAAAGGAAGTTTGGAAGATTAGAAGGGTATTTAACTCCCGGTCCCAAAGTTCCAGTCCGGATGAGGCAGACATTTATTCTTTTATGTTGGTGGAGGAACGAACTTGAGCTCGATTCACCTCCTCCCTCAATTCTTCAAAAAACAATATCTACTCTCCAAACTACCTTTGTACCGATCCCAAGGCTACTCAAGGGTTTTAGTTTTTTTTACAAAAAAAAAAAAACTGAATAATTTCTAATGAGAAAAAACATTGTTGGAATTTCATTACAAAAAGACAAAAAAAAAAATTGAAATTGGCGCCAGATATTCTATCAAATGTTATTTCAACATTGTTAAGTTTATTTATAGTCATAATTTTTAATTATTTTTTTTCTTTTGTTTGCTAAATCTCGATTCATTTCAAATAATTTCAAATCAAAATGGCCGACTAGTCGCCAAATACAGAACCAGGCGATTAGTTAGTTTTACCGACTAATGAACATCTCTAACGATATGTCATGCTCAATATGCTTGCAGACGTCAAACATTTTTTAAATGTAATTTCAACAATTGAAAACTACAATTTAAAAAACCTTTGACATTTGCAAAATTCATGTATTTTTTATTTATTTCCTAAATTATCATTCTTTTCTTTACACGATTCATAATGCATATATTATTTATTAACGTAAATATAAAATAACTATTAAAAAAAAAAAATGATGATATAAGAGCTATATTGAATGACTGGATGATATATTTAATAAGGTGTTGGGTGGGATCAGTAAGAAATATTTTTAGGCAATGTCTAGAAATTAATATATTTTATTTCATTTACAATAATAAGGGAAATAAAAATTTCGGATCTTTTGCACTTGTTTCCCGCATTTCATTTTGAGTTTATCATATGTTTAGGCAACGAGTAACCTTCCCAAACGTAAAACCATGCCAATGTGACATGTCAATACCGTGCGAAGATAGCTGTGGCAAGTCTTATTTCGGTAAATCGGAACAATACCTCAAACGACGTGTTTATCAATACAAATACAGTTGCACGTATATTACTAAAAACCCGAATAAACCTGACCAAACAGCTCTCACCACACATTACAGGCAAACAAAACATTCTTTTAAATTTTATTCCTCCAGACACTCTAGTCACATATTACTTCCCTTGAAGAATGGTGTCATAACTGGAGAGTTAAGATAAATCCTAGCAAATCCCAACAAATAACCTTTACCCTCCGTCGAAAACTTACCTCATCCTGTCCTCCAGTATCCTTTAATGGTGTACCGCTAATTAATGTGGAACAAATACGATACCTTGGATTTCATCTGGACAAGAGACTTACCTGGAACCCTCATACAAAAGACTGAAATGACAAGAAGCTGCACGTAGATTTCGACTGCTACAATACTTACTAGGCAAATTCACTATAAGAAACTTGTCTATATGACGATTATCAGACCTATTTGGACTTCCTGCATCCAATTACTCCAATCCAAAATCCTTCGAAAACTCCTTAATGCTCCTTACTTTGTCACAAATGAATTAATCCATAATGACCTTAATATCCCATATGTCGCATATTTGGCATGAACCATATACCTCTCCTTGCATAATAAACTTAACACTCATCCAAATCCACTTGTTGCATTTCCCATTCCATTCCTGGCAATCCTCCAAGGTGTCTGAAAAGAAGATGGCCTCGTGATCTTGTTTTGTAAATATTCATTAGAGTTCTACCAATGGGTAGTTCCTCTACAAGTTTTATTCATGTCATTATATCTCAAATATACAGCATATTTACTAGATGTTTTTTCAAATACAGTTGTAAATTTCTATTAATAAAAGAATAAAAAAAAAAAAATTAAAAAAAATTGATTCTCCCAAAATTATTCATCATGAACAAAATAATTTTAAACGTAATATTAAAGAAATGATAACCATAGAAAAATTTAAAAATCGCGCAATAAATAAAAAATCAGACGTTCTAAATCTCAACACCTGTTATTCCAATTTAATAAATTCAGACCAATATATACATTTACGTTAATATACATCATATAAATCATTTTTCCATTTTATTTTATTCCATATTGCACTTAAATACTTAAAATCCCTTTTTGTACCTATATTGGGGAATACCACCGGTTTTGGAAAATCCCTCCCAACCTTTACTTTTTTTCAAAATTCCCCAGGTCAGTTGTGTACTAGAAGTTCTAGTCTAGAACTATAATAATTTAGTGGTAGATACCAATAGCATATCCACCAATAACATTGTAAGTAGTTTTCTACTCCTCCATATTTTGTTATTATATGTATTTAATTATTCTAACGCATATTGTTACATGTTTGTATTGTAGCTAACTTTATGTTTTGGAAATGACTGGTATAACTTATATAATTTTATTGTAACCTGTTTTTTCACTGTAGGGCATGATTAAGAGAACAATATAGTCTAGAAACGTCGCCGTAATAGTAGTTTTTATTTATTGACTGAACCTCAAGAACCTTACAAAACATTTCATAGAAAAAGCCAAAAAATTTATCCATATATATATATATATATATATATATATATATATATTTTCCTTTTCTTTACTTTTTTATTTCTGTATTAGACTATTATATGTTTTAGCCTTAATGACGGTCATCAATGGTTTAACCGAAACGTTGACAAATAAAATCATGTATGTTTGTTAATTTTCAAACATTGCCTAATTTTTTTCTGACTGATCCCACCCAACATCTTAAACATTGAAGTATGTGTGGATTGATTGTACAGGAATAAATAAATTATGTTCTAAGAAGGTGACTGCTGGATGGAAAACACTTTTAAAAAAATACATTATTATTTTTAGGTGCACGGATAATGTGGTTATCACCAGAAGCGAAGAATCTTAGCTCCGATTCCCGAATAAACGATGCAATCGAATACGCCAAGAAGGCTTCCATCTATTCACCCGAGAGCACAGTTGCGGAGATGACTGCTGCACAGACAGTGGTAATCTCTCTCCTATATGCTCTGAAGCATAGGGACGTGGAGATGATTAAGACACTACTCAATGTCTCATCCACTATTCCACAAATTAACTCTTCGTTCTTGAGGGTCTGGATCAGAGATGACTTCTGCTTCCCCAGAGGAGACGTGGCCCAGTGCCTGTCCACCCTCGGTCAGCTGCTCATCGATGGATTGCAGTTCCCATGGGGAGTCGCTGCAACATTAGCCAGCCTCAATGTCAAGTACCACATTGAAGAATGTTTTATGGAAGCTGACGATACAGCTGGCCAAATCCTCCTTTCCACATTGAGCACCAGCGTCTCTGAGGGCACACAAGTAGACTTAGCCAAAGTAATATTCTTTATTATAATACATATTTAAAAATCATAAATAATATTATTATATATACTATATACTATAAAAATGTATAGTTATCTGTCCAGCTGTTTATAGTAAAGTTGGCCCGAAAACATAGTACTGGAACCGATGACACTAAACCTGTCATGATAGGTCTCCCATAAAAACCAAAGCTTGTCTGAAAGTCATAAATTTTTATGAAAGAAAAACCACTGCTACCGTTTCCAAACACGTGTCGAGATAGCGGCAGCAAGTAAAATAAAGTTCCAGAAGGCCGTTTTCAGGAAAAAAAAATATCTGAACTCTTTTTCTCAACGGATCCTAATGTTTTTTAGGGTGCTGAATCCGAATCTGAAGTTGGCTACCACGGCATCCGTCGGCTTTTTTTACCGAAAATTGCAATAAAAACGCCCAAAATATCGGTTATTGTCAGTTTTTACCTACAAGACAACGAAGGGTTTTTCGAAGGCCTTTATCGAGTAAATTGTACATAGAACCAGGACCTACGATATGAAAAAAACAATTCCAACATTTTTCGCGAAGTTATGTTCTTGGGAACATTGGAGAGATTGGCTAACGCGATGAGTCCCTATTCTCCGCTAAAACACGTTTATCGGTACTAGTTTAGCTATACGTTAACTACGAACCTATTTGTCCTACCCAAAATTTAGTTTTTTCATCTTAAAGCTGGTTAGATTTACTATTACACTCTGTATTTACAATCTGTTTTTTATTTAATTTTTTTTTGTTACTGATGCATGTTCCCAAGACCATAAATTCGCGAAAAAATGGTCCAATTTCGGAATTGTTTTTAATAAAACATTTTTTGCTATAACTCCGCACATATTTGTCCAATCCCAAATATAATCTTTCCATCTCAAAGTTGTTTAAATTTTATATCAAATTCGATATATGTAATTTAGATTAAATTCCGTGAAACAACCACATCAACCCTCTGAACATGTCAAATTGTCATATTTTCTCTAAAAATACACATTTAGCGTGCTGGCATGTGCAATTTAAGGGACTTGATATATAGAGTGTAATAATAAATGTAATCGGCTTTAAGACGAAAAAATTTTCGATCTGACAAATAGATTTGTAGTCATAGCCAAACTAACGCAGGTTAGCCAATCTCTATAATGTTCTCAGGACCATAACTTGGCGAAAAACGGTTCGATTTCGGAATTGTTTTTTTTTTTTTTATTTACTAGGTACTGGTTCCATCTACAAGATGGAGATCTGTCGTGACATGTTTAGTGTCGTCGGCATCTAGACTAATACATATCATCACATGTTCTCAAATCGATCGAAACAAATCAAAGTTCGGTAATATTTCGATGGATAACTTATTCTTCTGCCCTTATGCTCAGATGTTTTTTCATCTGACATGTCTTGGGCGTTTTAAAAATGTAAATAACCTTGTTAAGTCGCGGGGATTAAATTTTTATGTAAATATAACGACATGAATAGTAGGAACAATACCATTCCAACAGGATTAGTTGTGAGAGTTGGAATTAGGGATTGTGTTCATACACAAGGGTTTTGTAACAACCTCGCAGAAATAAACCGAAAAATATTTTTTAAAACGGTTAACTTATAGGCCAATTAATCAGCGTAACGATTGATCCAAGGTTCCACTGCATCTTCAAAATAACCTAATCCATTACACTATTCAGAAACCTAAAATATTTTAAAGGGTACTTTGTGTGGGACACAGACTGATATATTGGTATTATAACTAGGGATTGGTATCGTAAGAATACTATCACTATTCCATATCGACGACATTTGAGCTATTAATCCATAGAAATCAAACATTGGCACTCGCCTGAGGAGATCTAACAGATATCTGAAATATATCCATAGTGGAAAGAGGAAGGGGGCAGGAAGGTTAAAATAAAGGTAGTTAAAATTTTAATCTGCCCCCTTCCCCTTTCCACGATGGATATATTTCAGATATCTGTTAGATCTCCTCAGGCGAGTACCAATGTTTGATTTCTTGTCTTATATTTTTGAAATCTTTAGTACATATAATTTATGTAACATAGTGCTGATGTGTTGAAAATTTTGTATATTTTAGAACTGAAGATGAATGTTTAGCATTCAAAACTAGTATTATAATAATATAATCCCAATAGAAGTGGCAATTAATTCATCAATCCTAATTGTATTGATCCTTCTATACCATCATGCGTACCTCAAGTAAAAACTTTCCCTTTTTTAAACCACTTTTATTAGATTTTGTTAGTTTAATACACGTAGTAGTATGTTGCATTTGTATAATAAATAAAAAACAATATGATGGGTACAAATCAATACATCGTAAGGAAATATATCCATAAAAGAATATCGGATTATCGGGAGGAAAATATCGATATTTCGGTACATCGTGTATGCCTAACTATAACAATCGACCTTATATTCAAGTAGAAGTAACAACCTAAGGCTGGGTGCACATGAGCTGCACAGATAGGATAAAAAACAATCTCGGCGTCCCGATTGTTTTTTATTCTATCTCTTTGATTCCTATACGATCTTCTGTGCACATGAAGATAGGGCGTGGCCTCCTATCTTTTTGATTTCTAGGAAAATTTCCAACTGGATGGGGATTTTTTTCTTCTTCAGTGTTGTATGTTGTTTCTACCGAGATGGATCAATCGAAAGTTGAAATATATAAAAAGAACGTTTTATTTTCTACTTTGTGAACAAATACGTTTATAAAAGTGATCATAAAAGAAGATATTGGGTTCATCCATTTAACTATACGAGATATTTAAAAGGCGCTTTCAACACTATTTTCATAGAACTGAGGGATCAGTCCATCAAAATCAGTTCATGAAAATGAAATGAATGAAATGACTGCAAGAATCAGGGTTTTTTTTTTACCTATAACACGAAAACGAAGCTTAATTCTAATAAAATCTTCAAATATTAATTGTTGCTGGAACCAGAACCTACGAAATGGAAAAAACAACTCCCAAACCGGACCATTTCTCGCCAAGTTATGGTCTTAGGGAAAATTGTAGTAATTGGCCAACTTGCAGCGGCCTTAAACAGAAGCTGGTTCCTCATAATTATTATAAATTGTAAAAATGTTCTTTTGTTTTATATATCATTAAAACTTGTAAAAAAAAAAAAAAAAATCTATTATCATAAAAAAAATGTCCATTATTCTTAAATATTTCTGAAAATATTTTAAGAAAATCACATATTTGACGAAAATAAATGCATATTTTAATTAAATATTTGGCATTCTTAAATACATATTTATACCTAAATACCTAATTATTAATATAATACAGAGATTATCCAATTATATGTTATGTGAAATAAATATTTGAAATAAAATTGATCATCATGTTATCGAAAACATTGAAAAAGCACCACATAGAACGGACGCAGAGACGTCTTGTGCACTGTCCCTATGTCACGTACGTACTACTGAAACGCGGGGGATAGAAAACGCAGATAGGGGGAGGGAACAGCGGCAGCCCCGATCCTATCGGGATAGGCCGAGTGTGTCCGATAGCAGTCGGCGTGCGATGTGCATAGGTCCTATATTGCCAATGGATCTCTGACAATCCGATTAAAAACAATCTTTGCGTTCCGATTGTTTTCGAGCTCATGTGCACCCAGGCTGAGTTACTAATATTTTTACTAGACTACAGGTAACTTATATTGTAAAATAAATGCATTTTAGGAAGTTTCGCCTAAGAAATCACAAACTTTAAAGAAGCAAGTTAGTTTCCAGTTGCCTTCAGTGAGTATAGCAACAGATTGTTTTATAGTTATGAATAAAACATGTTCCCAATTAGTAATTGTAAAATACTTTCCAGGAAAAAACATCGACAGGGACTCAAGCTGGACCCATTGTCCGTGTAATGTATTCTCTTTTTATTATTAACGTTTGTAAACCAATAATTCTACCATTAGCTGGGTCATAGGCTATGGCTCCATATTAAATATTAATTGTAAAATTATTTTTACAGGACGGTTGGGTTTTAGTGAGACCAGAACAAACAACTGTAGGAGTTCAGACTGAGGTAAATCTTCCAAAAAACGCTTTACATGTAAACTAAATTGTTTTATTAGCCAATTTGTTGCTTCAACATAGTTCAAGAATAAAAATTATTAATTGATTTCAGAGGCCAGTCACACCACTTAGGCCAACTTCCTTAGTTACTCATTCAATACCACCCTCACTAAAGGTAATATAAAAATAATATGATGAATTGATTGAATATTGTCTTAATAATTTTAAGAGTATATTTAATTATTCATAGTAGAGTCTCGAATTCCTCTTCTGCGTTTTTCTTATATATGTCCCATTGAGGGAATAAAATGTTGTCCTCCTGAGCAGTGTCGGGGCTAGGAAATTTGTCGGGGGTGTTCCTCATAAAGTGGTTCTCAGGCATGCCGACTGCAATGAATCTATACACTCTCGTTATATCTTTAATTACCTTTTTAAACCACATTTCCCACTGTACCTTTTGCATTTTGCAGACCCAACTTGGCACTTAACTTGCATCTGACTGAAACACGTGTAAGCACTACTTGCCATTTGCCCTTGCCAGACCAAGTAACTTGCTCCCAACTGGCCTCGTGTAAATGACCCTTAATTGACCGGGGTTCTATAGTGGGGTAGCTTGCCTTCCCCCTCCCCTGCGAGCAATTAACCTGCCTAAGAAGGGCAAGTTTACCTGCTCAGTCTAAACACCTATGTACTTGGTTAGTTCTGTCGACATTGTTTGGCAAGTGTTCTGCATGTTTGTATCTACAAGTCATTATTTGAATTTCGCATAAGTAGACTGATGAAATGACTTGTAAATTTGTGGAACTTTACGTAGAGCATGAAGATCTGTGGATCATGCATAGTGAATTATACAAAAGTAAATACACACGACAAACAATATTGGAACACATCGTTGAAAAGATGGCTGTAGAAGGACTGTCTTGAATGATTCTATAAATAAGCCTAAACTTGAACAACATGAAAGTGAAGTTTTTGCAAACCATATTGCAACGCAGCTGAAACAGCTTACTCCCCAGTCGTGGTTACTGGCTCAAGGAGATTCAAAGCAAAGCGTACTAACAAGGTAAAGAATTGGTGACCTACATTGGGCTGGAGGATCCAGAATCTAGTCACGGGACCAATGTTGGTCACAACCATAATTCGCATCATTAGTACATGTTTATGTGAATGAATGAATGAATTACATGAACATAAGTACATGTTTATGTCACTGAACATTGTTTCTACTTTTGAACTGTTTTATTTTTATAGAATTCCTAAGTTTGAAATTATAAGAATTCATTGTTACGATAATTGCATATAACTAATAAAAAATCGCTTTGTTACCTGAAACTGTCAGTCAGTATTCCTACATGATATTTCTCATTACTCTTTTTAAACTTGTACTTTTAACTTTCTCCTACACTTGTCTCTAATTTTAATCTTCAAAATAAAATGATAAAATATTAAACCAAAGAATGAAAGTGGATGTCCTCCAGGCCTCTGCAAAGCTTTCTCCACATCTCAGTCGGAGAGGTCCAGATTAGACCCTCTTGCTCAGAAAAGAGCATGATTAGAAAATTTTGCCGGCATTTATCGGCAGTTAAAGTTAATACAAAATTTTCTGAACAGGAGCCTATTGGGCCCTGCTAGTTATCTGCTTTCGTCGAATGAGTTCGTTGATGGCCTCTTCTTGGTCGTGATGTGGATTTATCCGAGTCCATCACTGAATTACGTTTCAAGTCAGGCGTTTCCTAATTGGAGGGTGGGGCGTGAATAATGTCGTGAGACTGGTTGAAAATAAAAAATTAAAAAATCTCAATCAGTCAAAATTTTAATGCACGATTAATCAAAGCTAAATTTACGTTGTAGATTTTTTTTTTTTTAAATTAACCAAGATATTTAGAAAATTGAAACAATTAGAATTGATGAATTAATTGCCAATTCTATAGGGATTATTTATTTTATTTATTATTTTAGTTCCTTATACTTTCTTATTATATAATAATCATTTCGACTGGACTAACATTGCTGTGATTTTATTTGTACTGTTGTTTATGCCGCTTACCTATATTGTAGGCATAGTATAGTAAATTATTGTAGGTATATTTGCACATAACCTTTGGATCCCGACTTTGTATAAATGGTTAGAGATGTTTCCTTTTGGCATAATTTAATATCAATCTTATATTTAATAATGTAAACATCTTGTTTTTCAGGAACGCGGCGTGTCCATTAGACCAGAACGATCCCCTGCAGAAGCCAAGACCACAACTGAGGTAAACCCAAAATATTTTTTTTAAGAAGATAATTGTTCGACTTGAAATTTACTATCCTTACAAAGTTGTGAAATATAAATGTTTTGTTGATTTTCAGAGCACGGGTACAAATTCGAACACAATTTCTTCTGACTTTCAGTTGATTCCTCCGTTACAAAAGGTAATTTAAAAATGAATTAGTTCAAAGACGTAAAAAATTGTGATTTAAGCATTAATGTTATATAATTTTAACATTTAAAACATTCTACAACTCATTTAAATGACGAGTTTAAATAGTAAACTTATTGATTTAATGCAGTTGGTGAAAAATCCTGTAATGATGAGTGGTAGTGATACCGAGTACACTTACAGAGGGTACCTCACAATGCCTTTAAGGAATCAGAAAACAACTATTGATCATTATGATGATCTATCTACGGAGAAGAATGTGATCCAAGACTACGAGGATCTCACGAATAACATAAAGTTTCAAGGGGTATAACAAATTAAATCAGTTTTTTAAATAATAAATGTTTCTTAAATTATTATTATATCCTGGAAACGAAAAAAATATATATATATTCTTCATTTAAATTGTTATTTTTTTTTTTTTTTGGGAAGACTGGCACTATGCTTCTCGTGTAAGGTACTTTCGACTAGGTGTCCAAAATATCTTCATATCATTTGAACATATGAATCAAAAGTCACTTGACAAATTGTCAAATGAAATGGGAATCGGAGCTCAACAATCGTACGCCATCTCAAGGCAATTGGAAAAACAAAGAAGCTTTTACTTAATACCAAATACCTTCATTATTTTTGCATCAACCTATCATTAAATAAATCATGGACAAACTATTATAAATTATGGAAAGTAATCTCAAACGGACAATATGATTTTTATTTATTTATTTATAAGTTATGTTTTATAAACCGTGCAACTCTAGCGCGGTTCAAGTACGTTAAGATCATGACTGAACGATCGTTAAACATCTCGAGGGAGGGATCGAATGCTTTAGTTAACATACTTCCGTACATAAAACATATAATTTAGTAATCACAAAATGTCACATAACCTTTGGATCGGGGCTTTTTATAAATGGTTAGGGTTAGAGCAGTTTCCTGTTTCTAAATGTAACCATCTTGTTTTTCAGAACCTCAGCGTGTCCATTAGACCAGAACAATCCTCTGCAGGAATTAAGACCAAAGCTGAGGTAAACACAAAATATTTTCTTTAAGAAGGCCATTGTTTTACTTGAAATTTATTATTTGAAAAGGTTTTACAGTATAAATACGTATGACCTATCCAACAATACTGTAAATCTAATAAGGAGCCAATATGGGTGTGTGCTATATCCAACTCTGTTTATTATAATGCTAGCTAGCGTCACTATATTACCTTCGGAAAGAAGACGCGAAATCCGTTGGGAATTGAGAAAAAGGTTGGAGGATCTTAACATTGCGGACGATCTCTTACTCCTTGCGCTGAGGCTCAGCGACTTCCAAGCAAAGTTAGACGCCCTTTGCCGAAACGCTGGCCGAGTAGGTCTGCATATCAACGGCAAGAAGACAAAAGAGATGAGGACCAACGAGAGATGTCCTGAGATGATGTGAGATGAATCCTACAGTGTCCTGATAGGTGGCAGTGTTGAACAAGCTGCCCTAGAGTGGAATCCCCAGGACAAAGGAAGGAATGGCAGGCCCAGAGACGTGGTGGAGGTCTGCGGAGAAGGAATTGCGCCAGGTTGGCAAATCATGGCAGGAAATAATTGCTTCGAGTTGAAGCAAATGTAAATCAGGTCAATAGATACCCTACGCTCCAATAGGAATAAACGGATCTAATAATAATGCTCCCACAGTAGATAAAACCAATGCTGAGGTAAACCCAAAATATTTTCCATAAGAAAATTATTGTTGTACTTGAAATTTATTACTTTTACAAAGTCGTCAAATATAAATACTTTGTTGATTGAGAACCCTGATACATATAAACTGAACTTCTTCTGACTTCCTGAATTCCCTCGTTATAAAAGTTTTTTTGTTAACTATTTATTGATATTTATAAAACTGTATACAATATATAAAAATAATTTTTAGAGAAAAAAACAAAACCGACTTCAACATTAAACCTACATATACAAACTTGAACTAAAAAATAAAAATAATATTTTAATTGTTTTAAAACAAAAACCATTAAATGAAAATCAACGAAATTATCGATACTTATAAACCTATTTACAATTTATAATCAGTTATTTTTGGAGTCGGTGCCAGCCAAGAAGGGAAATTTAATCCTGTCTTTACAATATATAGACTGACGAAGGGCCGGAGATGGTGTGGCGGTGATGAAGCAGTGGGAGGATCTTTACGATTACAATTTCTTTTCAAATTCTGTTTGTTTTGGTTGGCACCGACTCCAAAAATAACTGATTATAAATTGTGAATAGGTTTACAAGTATCGATAATTTCGTTGATTTCATTTAATGGTTTTTGTTTTGAAGCAATTAAAATATTATTTTTTATTTTTTAGTTCAAGTTTGTATATGTAGGTTTAATGTTAAAGTCGGTTTTGTTTTTTTCTCTAAAAATTATTTTTATTTTTCACTTTTTAGTGGTGAGTGTATTTTTGTTTATACAGTCAATTCTCGATCTTCAAGCTTCCCTGAAAAATGGTTTGACTTACTGAACAAAGACTTATCGAGTTATCATTCCACTTACCTTCTTGTAATTGGGAAAATTTAACACAAAATCGGAGTTGAAATCATTACGTATGTTTTTCATTAATGGGTATGTGTATGTTGTTTTTGTACATACATATAAAATCATTGATACAGAAAATTAAACACCTGGTACCAATTTGTCATATAACTTTCAACTGTATTGCGCTTTTTTCTGAGGGTGCCTAAAAGTAGACTTACAGAGGCGATCTTTTCTTTATTCTTTAGGACGGTCGAAAGAGAACTACGTGAAATTCGGAATTCACTAGCAACAAGCGCCCAAATTCTTTCTCCTTTCTGCACTTTGCAAATCAATTTTAACTTTTCGTTAGTTAGAGGAATTTTCAATAGCCACTGTAAAACCACTCGAGTGAATAACTAATAATAAGTGACTGGTGTAAATATGAACTGAAAAGACAAACAATGACAGAAAACAGGAAAACAAATTACACATGAAATTCTTTTAATTTGAGTTCGAGTTATAGAGGCGATGACTTCTAATAGTTCGTTTCAAAGCGGTGGTCCAAGAAGTTCTCTCTTTTGAACCCTATTTTCAGTTCTACTTATTTTGGACACAATTTTTCACGTTCTTTGTCTGAAATCGTCCTATTGAGGTGAAATTTAAGTGTAATGTACTTCCGACCGCAGATTTTGTAAGACTTATTTAAGAATTTAGCTTATCGAAGTCAACACATCGAGAGTTGACTGTATTTTTAAATTATTTTTTTTAATAATTTATATTTAGTTACCTTGGATATTTTAGATAGTCATAATCATAAATATGTTTAAAATGTAAGGTTATATAAAAGTGATTTTTATAAACTGTTTTTTTTTGATTTTCTTAAAAAGTGCTGCGTTTATTTCAAAATATTTTTTATGGGACTACCTCTGAAGTAGACCCTACCGATCTAAAATAGAATCATCAAAATTGATTCAGAATTGACGGAGGTTCTCAACTCGTCTTTATTTTTTATTTATTTTTGTTTATGTTACGCGATTACACCGTCAATTCTGAATCAATTTTGATTATTCTTTTTTAGATCGGTAGGGCATACTTCAGAGATAGTTCCATAAAAAATATTTTGAAATCAACGCAGCACTTTTTAAGAAAAATAAAAAAAACAGTTATTAAGTGATTTTATGAACTGTTTTTTTGATTTTTCTTAAAAAGTACTGCATTGATTTTAAAATATTTTTTATGGGACCTCCTCTGAAGTTTGCCCTACCGATCTAAAAAGAATCATCAAAATTGATTCAGAATTGATGGAGTAATCGCGTAACATACACACAAAAAAAAAAAAAAAAAATACAGACGAGTTGAGAACCTCCTCCTTTTTGAAGTCGGTTAAAAAGTAAATTTGATCATAATGATAACAATGACATTTAAATAACTTGTGAAGAATTACTCACTAGTAACACCTCATTAATAATTTTATATCAGAAGGTCCCTTGGCCGTCTTCTTTTCAGACACCTCGGAGTATTATCGGAAATGGTATGGAAAGCAAGTCGGGAGACTAGTGGATTTGAATGGTAATAGAGCTTATTATGAAAGAATAGGTATCTGGTTTGGACTAAATTAGCAACGTATGGGACATTAAGATCTTTATGGATAAGTTTATTGGTGACAAAGTAAGGAGCTTTGAGGGTTTTTCGAAGGATTTTGGATAGTAAGGATTGGATACGAGATGAATTGGATGGTTTAGTGGACCCCAAAGCTCAACTCCATTGGTCCAAATAGGTCCAATCACCGTCATGTAAATGAGTCTATGTAATTAATTGGGAAATGCACGTTTGTCTAGTAAATGCTGAAGTAGTCTGTAACGACGGGCAGTTTCTTGTTGTTTTAGTCTTGTATGTGGATTCCAAGTAAGACGTTTGTCCAAGTGGAGTCCTAGGTAGCGGATCTGTTCAACGGGGATTAATGGAATACTATTAAAGTATACTGTCATCAGCGTAAATGGTGAGTACTGTGGTAGTTAAAAAAAGTAACTTAATAATTGAATTTGTTCGAAGAGAAAAAAAATCCTATGTGATTCAAACGCCACAGTTATATTATTTAACATTGAAAACATTCTATTACTAATTTAATTGAAAAATGTAAACTTTAAATGTATTTATTTAATGCAGTTGTCGAAGGATGAAGGATTGAGGAGTGGAAATGCAGTCCCTGGGATCGTATTCGAGGGAAACCTTACAACCACGAAGGCACCGCGGAGTCAGGAAACTACTAGTCATACTTCTACTGATACATCTCTTTGGAACAAAGTGGCACAACAAATGCACTATGAAGATCGCAAAAAAGATTTGAATTGTATTAATAGGGTATATATTATATTAATAAGATTTATTTACATTTTTTGTCGTTAAGATCATTTTTTTGCTGTTTTTTATATGGAATTAAGTTTGAAATAATACCTTGGTTACGTATTGTTTTAGAGATTTTAAAATATTTCAACTATCTAACATTTAAAGCACTCCAATACTAATTTAAATGATAAATTTAACCTATAAATGCATTGGTTTTTAATGTAGATGATGCAAAGTCCAGTTTTGATGAGGCCATCTACCATTTCAAATGGGTACCCAACAATACCTTCACGGATTAAAAAAACAACCACTGATCCTTTTTATGATTTATCGACGGGGAAAAATGTAATACAAGACTACGAAGATCTCAGGAACGAAATACATCAGTTTGAAAAGGTGAGAAAATTGTTCGATAAGTGCCAATGGAACAGAAAAGTCTGGTTTCGATACCTATTCCATATTAACCCATCCATAAATTAAACCACAAGTTTTATAACGTGTAATCGTTTTCAATATTCACCATTTTTTTTTTTTTTTTTTTTTTTTTTATTATTATTATTTTATTTTTTTTATTTTTTTTTTTTTTTTTTTTTTTTTTTTTTTTTTTTTTTTTTTTTTTTTTTAGCCTTCTTTCCTATTGTTTCCTTTTTCAACAAAAATAGTTACTTAAACTGGAGTTTGTACTTATGTATAAGTACGTATTGTAATTTTTAATTTTACTATATAATTTAGAAAAAATAACACAGGTATGCGACTAAAAAATTGCATAGGATTTTTTAACATTTTCTCATAGATTTCGACCTCCCAATAATAGGAAAAATATTCAAAAAATTCTATCACATAGGTTTTTATGTGTTTTGCAGTATTAAGTTTATTATTATTAGTATTATGTTTATGACTCATCTGAATGGCGCCTGTTCATTGATTCATCCAAAACTAGTCTTAAAATAGTATTATTGCACAATAGAAATAAATTTTCATCACTTCCGATGGGGTATTCTGTGCATATGGAAGAAAACTATAAGGATTTGACCATTATCCTGGAGAAAATCAAATAGGTTTGTGGGGACTTCAAAATACTCACGATGCTTTTGGGTCAGCGGGCAGGCTATACTAAATACCCATGCTTCTTATGCTTGTGGGATAGTGGAGCCAGAGAACAGCACTGGACTAAAAGTGATTGGCCACCCCGAGAAACTTTAAAACCTGGAGAGAAAAATATTATCAATACTACTTTGGTACCACCAGAAAAGGTTTTGTTGCTCCCTCTATATATCAGATTGGGGTTGATGAAACAATTTGTAAATTCGTTGAAAAAGGATGGGGACTGTTTTAAATATCAATGTAGTGCGAAAGTTTTTGGGAAATACTAAAGATCCTGACTACATAACCATTGTTCAACGGATGCTAGCGGCATACGAAGCTCAAGGCTGCAAGATGAGCTTGAAGGTCCATTTTTTACACTCTCACATAGACTATTTTCCTCAAAACCTGGGAGCTTACTGTATGTCGGTGATATCGAGAGACGGTACCAAGGAAGGTGGGATGTCACTATACTTGCAGAATACTGTTGGATGCTTAAGCGGGAAACTAAAGATGGAAATCAGGAAAGGACTCGGCGAAGTATCAAGGAAAAGAAGAAAAGGTTTCATATATACACGAATAAGTGTAGTATTACACTTTATGACTCAAAACAATGTTCCATTGGTTGAAAAAAATATTATGTTTGATAATAATTTTGAATAACAGAGTGCTTTTGCCAATTTTTGTGCTTGAATTACCCTTATGTGATTGGAAAAAAATAGACATTTCTTCTAAAATCAGCGCATTTTAAAACATATAATTCAGTTAAAATATCACATGCAGCTGACAAACAAATTTTTTTTGCAGACCTGTGTTATTCATCATTTCCTAATTGTATTGATCATTTTATACCATTGTACCTACCTCAACAGATATTTAGTTATGGATTAGTGATATACCAATAAATTTAATTATATACAAATATAATTATTTCAGTTTTATTCATGCGATTATTTAAATTACAAATGCCTAATTGATCTTTACATTACTTCTAGAACCCTGTAAAGACTCAATCAATTCCTAAGAGTGATTCTCTTCCACCAATAATAAAGTCAATTCAAAAGGTAATGTATTTTTTTTTATTTTTTTTTTTGTACTTTAAAACACATCTTTGGAATGTTTCTTGATGTGGAAACTTTTTTTTTATTTTTATTTTTTTATTGTTTTTCCTTCCACGGTATCCCTAGTATGAAGAGGCGAGTAATTGATGATAATTCACTACGCCCCATGCACTTTGTTTAATAAAACTAGTATTAAATGTAATATTATATTGTTCTTGGAGTAACAGTTAATATGGAATAACAGGTTTGAAAAAAAAAAAAAATTGCTAGGAAAATAAATATGACGTAAAATAAACCAAATTAACAAGAGGAGTCTTCTTTCAATGCTTGCTTGATAACAAGATTTGCTCCGATTCCTAATTATGTTGGTTTTAATAATTTTCTTTTACGTGAGTCAATGATATCAAAGAATATTCCAATGGTAATAAATTATTTTTTAAAGCTGATTTTGCTAAGGCATCTACGTTCGTTACCATTTATTCCAAAGTAACCTGTAATCATATTTACCTTTAACAGAGTGGAATTAGATAGTAATTATTATAACAAATAAAAAGCATATATTATATAATTGAAGGGTTTGGTGGATGAAGGGTTATGTAGTCCAGGCAACGAAGGCCAAAAAAGGTCGAATAGGGGACATAATTCATGTAGAAGCCAATTTTGGCACAGTTGTAGGTGGAGGTGTCCTTAACAACATAATAAAAGTACTGGGGGGTGGGGGTAGAGCTAAGGGTGGGGGCGCGCTCTAAAGGTCGCTTTTTTCAGTTTTTCGTTAATAACTCGAAAACTCTTGTCCCTAGCGAAAATATGTTCAAGTACTAAATTAATTTACATAAAATTGTTTACAAAAAAGGTTCTATACATTTTTTTCTGCGATCAATGCTTAAGGAGATATAGTAGGGGGGGAATATGCAAAATGTAAATATGTGTTTTTATTGATAAAATTTATATATTCATTGTTAAAATTGCAATGTTTATTGTTAAAAATGAATAATTTATTATTATTAACTGAATTACTAAAAATAAAATTATTGTAGTTAAGCCTAATGTGCTTATTATAGTACCGGGAAATTAACATTCGAACCTTGAAATCGAACCAAAAATAAAAAGGTCTGACTACTGCACATTGTTCACCAACCTTATCTGTAAAAGTGGTTAAAAGATTTCTTTGAAATTTCTTCAGGTTTGAGCAGGGGAGGGGGGAAAGGGTTGAAAATTGTATGAATTTAGCACTTTGATACAATAACTCGGAAACCGTTTCTTTCAGCACATTTTGTGTTATATACATTATTAAAGCTAAGCAAATTTTCAATAAATTTGGTTCTATTCATTTTTTGGTCAGATCAATAGTTTTAGAACTGTTAAGGAATCAAAATTGGCTAACTTACGGTAAGTCGCACTTTTCCTCAAAAACAAGTTTGTCGGTACTCTTTTGGCTATAACTCCGAAACTATTTGTCTAATCTCGAATTTCTTTTTTTCATCTTGAAGCCGGTTACATACAATTTTCAAAACTTTCCCCCCTCCCCTGCCCAAACCTGAAGAAATTTCAATGAAATATTTTAACCACATTTACAGCTAAGGTTGGTGAACAATATGCAGTAGTCAGATGTAGGATTTTAGAAGGCAGGAGCCTAAAAATTTCTGAAAAAAACGTAAATAATTTGCACTATTTCACATATTTCGCCACCAATTGAAACCTAATTTTAAGGTCATTTAGCTGGCGTAAAACTGCACAGGTTAGCCCAAATCCGGAGGTCACAGGAACCTTCCTGATCGATATATCTCAATTTATATTTGACCTTGAAATTTTTTATTCACATCAGTTTTTGTCAACTAAAATCTGGAGTAAACCCAATGTTATATGCATGGATAAAAAGCAGAATGTACGCTGATTTTCGAGATGCTATTACTATTGTAATCGGTTGAACACACCAGTTATGTTCGGTAGAATTTGTTGATGAAATCTCAACTTCAAAATTTTAACGTCATCGAAATGGGTAAAAAATAAATATTTTTTTATTTTGATAAAATTTCACTATTAATGGGTTTTTTGTGAGTTAAATCGAGATTTGAGGTCAGTTATTCATTTAAAAAAATGTCCACTGATTTATTGCCGATTTCATCGAAATTTTGTCATTTTTTTGGAGGTTTTGAGCACCCTAAAGCCGGATCGTTTCTTGAGCGTTACGAAACCACATTTATTTTAAATAGCATAAAAAAATGCGATTTAGCTTGAAAGAATCATTTGTTTGTGTTGACTGAGAGCTGAGAAAAAAAAACAAACTTGATTTTAATTTTTTTTTTTTTTTCTCGTCTTCCAATGCTCATTGGCAGCTTTAAATCTAGTTCCCCAATTTCAACACTAAAATCGGCATTCAAATCTGTGAGTTACATATCAAAACCAGTTTGTTAAAAAAAAAAAAAAAAAATGACAACCCCTTATTACACTAAATCCGTCAGTTACGAAGACTGTTTAGAACAGAATTTTTCACAAAAATATTTGTTGCGTAGGTTGATGATGGTGCTAAATATTTCGTCGACAAAACAGATCCGATAGCAAAGAAGAAGCAGCCAGTTTCTAAGGTAGGTAAACACTCTTACATTTTTCTGGTTAGAAGCAATAAAAAAATATGAATGAATAAACATTATTTAACATGGTACATGTTTTTACGGGTTTTATGAGAGTAACCGTCCGTCACCTCACGTTACAATTACTGTAACAAAAATTAATATTAATATTTTTAATATTCCCCTGTACTTTTTTTAGTGTTTACGGCTGAAACTATTCGAACGAGATACAAAAAGCGACTGTGGCACCTTACGCCGATGAAATAGCTATCTGTAGTAGTTCATTAAACACCACGAGGGCTCTACGATAGGCGGAGGCTGTATACGATCAAATTGCCGAACAATTGGAAGGATTGAATATTACAGTTAATCACTAGAAGACCGACTGTACCGTTTTTTCTTTCTAGAAAAATAAACGCTCATTCGCTAAAGACTATACAGTTGCTAGAAATACAAATACACCAGCGGGCAGTATAGTGTACTTAAGCATCACTATCGATCGACATCTCACACTATTAGTGCCATCGTAAGCTCTAGACAATGAGAACTAAGTCTTACAGACTAAATCATCTATTGAGGTCGCCGAATTATCACTCCGCCTAAAATTAATGATAAATAAATCTGTCCTGAGACCAGCTCTCCTTTATGTACGCACGACAGCAAAGATACTCCAACAGTTTCAGAACTGAGTACTGCGGAGGATAGTTCAGGGTACAATATTACAGAGGGCTAGAACTGATGTACTGCACACAATCCTAGACTTAACAAAGGTGACAGACTTTATTTCACCGAGAGATATTTAATTCTTTGACAGCCTGCGACACTCATAAAATCCCATATTTAACACACTAACCCCGACAGGAAAATCACAGAGATGGCAACAATATGTCAACCAAATTAATTTGACCTAACCTAAAACTTATTTTATTTGTTTTAAACCCAAAAACCCTGGTGAGCCTCATCACTATCTAGTGACTCATAATGCTCTGTTTGTCTCCAAACCACTGCTCTCCACAGAACCCTCTTAAAACGAACCTTCGGTATAGTAAAAGAGATAGAATCCTTATTATCAAGAATTTATCAAAACACATAGGGCTTCGAAAAAAAAAAATAATAATAATAATATTAGATTCCCGCTTCAAGGTCAGACTAGACTCTAGTTCGGCGCATTAATAAATTAATATTATTATTACCAATTATAATAATATTAATAACAATAAGATTATCATTCTATTTCTTATTAATAACAATAATTCCAGTCCCACACGTATTGGTTCTTATATAGACTTGGTGTTCGCACGTAACATTAACCTCACCAGTAAGAAGTACATTACCTACTCTACTTACACACTATATTACCTACATGGACCAATATTATCTATAACTGAAAAATGATCCTACCCGAATGTAAACATATACCTATCCTAAAAGCATGTACCGTGTTTCCTTGCTTTGATCCTTGATCTAAACTATGATTTTTTTTTTTTTTTTTCATTATGAGCAGGGAATGGCAAATGAACTACTGTATAGTGCGATCCAAAAAAACGACGGCAAAGCCATTGTCAATGCCATAAATGCAGGAGCAGATGTAAATCACGAAGGTGTCATGAAGAAGAGACCCTTGCACGTGGCTGCTTCGGCTGCAAGAATCGAACCTGCGATAGAGCTGATACACTGGGGTGCAGATGTGAACTCCACGGACAATTGGAAGGAAACACCGCTATTTGTCGCTTCCGTGGCAGGGCACCTTCTTATGGCAGAGGTTTTGATAGCAGCCGGTGCAGACATCAACCATAAGAACAGTGAGGGTAATCAACCACTCCATGTTGCAGCGAGCGCTGGGCAGCTGGAAATAGTGAGGCTTCTTGTACGGAGCGGTGCGGAGGTGAATAGCAAAAGTGATTCCTCAAGAACAGCCCTCCACTACGCGGCCCACAGGGGGCACCTCTCGGTGGTGGGGCTCCTCCTCGAGCTAGGGGCTGACCCCTGGATCATCGACCAAACTGGGCACTCCCCTCTCAGCCTAGCCAAGTCCAACCAACAGCACCTAGTCGCTGATTTCATAAGTTACAGAAGCCGGCAGTCAACATATGTCAATTAATATCACTGCCGTAACTGATCAAAACAGTTAATTACATGTTTATTTTATTTGTTTAAATAAATGTAACTTTAAAATTATAAAACTTCAATATCCTAAATCTTCTAATAAATCTTATTTTGTTGATTATTATTTTTTCAAATAGTGAAATGTTCAGTTATATTTTATTTTTTTATGGAAAAAACAATAGTTCTACTATGAAATTTTAGAAAACAACTTAACGAAATTCAACCTCAACCAATTTAATATAATAAGAGTATAGAATAAAATTCCTTTTTATGTGCATAAATAATTGTTTTATTTCGTAACATCATATTAAAAAAAAAAAAAATTAATGAACAATAAGTTTCGTAAGTTTGTTTTCTTCACTTAAGATCAAACAACACAGAACTTGAAGAACGACCTAGTTAAAATATACATTACTTTAACTCGACCTCGTAAATGCGATGAGCTCATTAATGAATCTTTAACCACTCAGACTCAGGCCGGTGTGTATCTTCCTGTGGGTGTTAAGGGCTGACGACTGGGTGAAGGCCTTGAAGCAGAGCTGGCAGACATAAGGTCGCTGGCCAGTGTGTGTCCTGAGGTGGGAGGTCAGCGCAGAGGACTGCTTGAACCCTTTCTGGCACAGCTGACAGAGGAAGGGCCGCTCCCCGGTGTGGACCCGAAGGTGCTTCGTCAGGTCCGACACCACGGAGAACTTCTTACCGCAAAGGAGGCACGTCAGCCTTCGGTCGCGATCCTCGATGCAATAAGGATTCTGCCCGCTCATTTCAGCGAACCGTCTGATGGCGGAACGGTTCTCACAAGCACTGCACCTGTAGGCCGTAGAGCTCGAACTGTTTTCCGTTGACACCTGCCGGGATAGCTTTCCGCAAACTAGACAAGACTTCTTGCCTTGCGAATGAGTTTTCTTATGGGTGGCCATTGCTGATGAGTTTGGAAAAACAACCTGACATACGTTACACTGATATACGATGTTGTCGAGGTGTAATTTCAGATGTTCCATTAGGTGGTTCTTCTGCTTGAAACATTTCATACAATAGCTGCAGGTGTACAACTTGCTTGGGTTGGTCCCATCAGTGTTTTCAGTAGCTGTGTTGGGAAGCTTCTCCTTTAAATTACTGTCATTCCCTGGCACCCCTTCATCCTCGCTAACTGTCTCTAAATTGATCGAACCCTTTGTATAAATATTGTTGGAACTCTGAATTCGGAAAGGTGGTGACACATTGAATATATCACTTTGATGCCAATCATTCCCTGCAAAAAAGAAATGTTTAGAAACTTGACCAATTCAAGGTACCATAAAAAAATCTGAAACAAGCTATCAACATAATTCACCAAAAAAAAAAAAAAAATAAATAAAATAAAATAAGTTGACCCGTTTTTCAATTATATTTAAAATATACATTAATACGATTAATTATATTGACACAAAATTAAATTATTTCATCAACTCCATGCCAATTTTTAGAACTTAGTCAATTTAGTGAAGTAGTAATACTTATATAATTTCAACGTTCACTTGACCCTACGATCAATTAATAAAATTATTATGGGACTTGCGGTTTTGATTTTAAGTTTACATCCTACATGGATAAATTTATAAACATAATAATTATATATTTTAGATAAATTTACGCCTAAAGATGTAATATGTAAATACAGAAATATGTTGCTGTATGTTAGCTTTATTACATAATGAAGAAATAAATGCCTAAAATAGAATAGAATAGAACGAAAACTTTATTCTGGGACAAAGTCCCTTAAAAATATCATTACATAACACAAAAGTAAAATCATATCCGATTTTAGAGAATCAATAAGAAATTCTGATAGCAATAAATAATAATTTTTTCAGGGATTCAGTTTACATCATAACCAATAATTATTAACTAGCATATGTTGGTTTGTAACACATCTGGTTTCCTAGCGACCATCACTGACATTATCACATTATTTTGACAGTGTTTTCTGTGAGGTTTGATAAGTATTCAAAACACATAAATAAATTTTGAAAATGACGTGTCAGAGTTGAAAATTTGAAGCCTGGTTAAAGGAGAGGTATTCTCTGTGTTATTATCAAATGTCAGATTGGATAAGTATTATTGTAAGTGAATAATAAGTAACAACTATAGTAGTGGTTAAACGGTCATCTCAGGATGAAACGGCTTCGTTTCTTAAAATATTTTTTATGATGTTTTTGAATATTTGGTTAGTCCGTCTAGAAGAAAGAAACTTTGTATTGTGCTCTATTTTGATGATCTAATTGAAAGTTCACATTTTGGGGAAAAAGTAAAGGTTAGAACGCTATTGATTTTATTTTCAAAATCCTATCTTCTACAAATGAAAGATATTATGTTTGTTTAATAAGATCTTACTTTGTCATCGTCTCTCCACTAATAACATATTCACGAAGGTGAAAAAGGTTTATGAATTTTGTTTATATTACATATTGTGTTCATAAATCTTCGAAATTCGAATTGCAATGTTTTTCCTCATACATTTTGCACATAAAATATTACATTGTATGATTTATTAAAACCAGTTTAATTCTTACAAAATTCAGTTTAGTATTTAAAAAAATAATAAATGAGTTTCACCTGTTACATTAAAAAGTAAAAGTTATGAAATTCTAAAGAACTAAAATTTAATTATAAAAGATATTATATAGTTATTATGAATTCGAAGATATAGACAGAAGTCCCAAATTCGATTTTATTCTAATTTTTCACCTTCTTAATAATTGGGGCTCCACTAAACCATCCAATTCATCTCGAATCCAATCCTTACAATCCAAAATCCTTCGAAAAATCCTCAATGCTCCTTACTTGGTACCAATAAACTTATCCATAAAGACCATAATATTCCATTTGTTGCTGAGTTAGCCCAAACCAGAAACCTATCCTTTCATAGTAAGCTCCATAACCACTCAAATCCATTATTTTCTCAACTTGCTTCCCACTCCATTCCGGATAATCTTCCGAGGTGTCCGAAAAGAAGATGGCCTAGAGATCTTCTAGTGAAGAATATTGAAGTGCTACTGATGAGTAGTTCTTTTCAAGTTTTGACATATTATTATAATCGTTATCAGCTCATTTACTTTATGTATATATTTGTACAGTTGTTAATTTCAATAAATTGGTATAAATATATATGTTTTTAATGATATTAAATAGTGTATAGTGCCTACTTATACATTTAGTAGATGTCTGGGAAAATGAATAACTCTTTAAAAATAAATTGTAACCTTGGCACTTCGATAAAAATTATATAGTGGAAGGTCTCGAGGTCATCTTCATTTCAGACGGTCGATTCTTATTCAGTGATGTAATGGAAAGAAAGTTGGGAGAATAGTGGGTTTGAGTGTTTATTGTTTGGATCTACCTATATTTGGTTTTAGCTGAATCAGCAACATATGGAACATTAAGATCTTTATGGATAGGTTTATTTGTGACATAATAAGGAGCATTGTGGATTTTTCGAAGGTATTTGGATTGCAAGAATTGTATACGAGAAGAATTGCAAGGTTTAGTTGAGCCCCAGAGCTCAACTCTGTATGTCCGAATAGGTCTAATTAAACTCTAATTTAAATGTTGTATCACGTATTTTAGATATCTGTGGGTATATAAAATGATTAAAATAAAATATCTTATTTATTCACCTTTTTTAGAGGATTTTATTAAGGTTAAAACGGCTAAGTAATTTATGACGCAGTTATATATAAGAATATTAATTAGGCATTTTTCTACAGCTGACACTAGTATCATAATTAAAATTGTGATTTTAAATTTTAAAAATAATATGTTATCTTGGATTATAACATGTGTTCATATTTCATTTTTCTTGCCATAACATTCAATGTTGAACGAAAAAATCTAAATAAAATTTGATTTATTTGATCTTGATACAAACACGAGTATTCCATCAACAGAGAATTCAAATTTTCTGTAACCAAACCATTCCTGGCCAAAATTTTGAACAATATGAATCTTGGATGTTCCCTTTACTGATATGTTAATTTACCTCAAAAATAAGTGTTTGTCAAAAATTTAAAATTATAGTTAATCTTATGGCTGGATAGAAGAAGGTAGAACAAACCTTTTTTTTTTTTTGGAGACATGTGGTATAAAAAGTTGTTATTAATAAAATATCAATTTCTCTCCGACTGGGAAATACAATAGGTCGCAGACATGTCTTTCTACCATCTTCTGATTTTTATATCTACTACTCTGATAAGGAAACGGTCGTCAAATTTTTGATCCAATCAACAACAACAGAGCAAGAGCGTTTCAAAATGTTAGCTTTTTTTGAGTGTAAAAAAAAGCTAACAAATTTTGAGAGCGAAAAAACGTCAGGCATGACTACTTTAAACTCCAAGTCACAAGATAGCCAATTCAAAAAAAAATAAATAAATAAATAAAAGTTTATCTAAAGTTCTACCTAAGTGCTCACCTAAAATAATCCAAATAAAAAATGTATTTTTTTTTTCAGTAAGCTATCATTTATTATCTTGGTACCGTAAGATAATAGGGGTAAATTTGGCACTGGGTGGGTAACTTTGGGACACTTAGTAAATTATATTTTGTGGGGATTCCGTGATGGAAACACTGTGTTGGTTTTTCTGACGCTAATTCATTACACTCGTTGTACAACTAGATTTAATTTATTTCATCAGTTTTTCAAATTTTTGTTTTTGTAAAACTTTCTCTTGTGCCTCAAGAACTACAAAAATCAGATTACCTTCAGCTATGTAAACACATTAATTGATACCTTCTTAAATGTTTCATGTAATAGGAATCATATTATTAAAAGTATTTTGTTTCATAATCTGTAAGTTGTAAATTTGTCTCGTGTTACCGGAGTGACTTTGGGACAATCCCAAAATTATCCTATGGTCAACACATTATATATTTTTTCATTGGTTCATTTTTTAATGATTTTATTGGAAAATAATGCCTAGAAATCCTAAAATAGCACTTGACTCAAGGCCATAAAAAAAATATACAAAAGAAAATTTGCAAGAAGACTTACGAACAATAAGAAATAAGAAACTATTGATACAAAATGCAGCCTCCAAGTACGGAATATCCAAAAATACACTGGATCTGAAATCCCATTTCGTTTTTAATGGAAGAAGAGGAACAGATCGTAGCACATATCGTTGTCATGTCAAACTGTTGATTTCCAGTCAACACCTTTGATTTACTTTCTTTTGTAAAATTTTACCTAGCAATAAATTTTCCAAGTGAAAGAGCTGCTTAATTTTGTAACATTTTGTTTAAAAAATTATGATTTGCAATCATTTTATTACCCCATTATTACAAATTTATTGTTCTTATTTGTGCCTAAAAAAAAGTATTGTTGGATAAATTTAGCACAAACTCTTATGCAAATAATGCACCTATATAATATCATGTCGCAGCATTGGTGCATAGTCATGTCTCTAATGGAACAATTTACTATCCCAATTTTACCCTAACCAATGGAGTAAGATTAGGACAAATTTATAATTTATTTAGTAAAATACTGTTGTTTCTAGACTTACTTTTCTGCCATATTTCTTTAGGGGAAGACTGCCCATACATAATTTTTCAGCATTTTAACTTAAAAAAGTTAAGAGAGAATCAAATAAAAACTTTGAAAAATGTCCCAAAGTTACCCCGTTTTACCGCTATATTAAAGTCATAATTTGTTTTTTTCTTTTTTTTTTTTTTTTTTTACTTAATACATATCAAAAAATATAAAAAACAGAGCAGTTTACTTTAAGGTAGGTAAACACCTACACTCATCTACACTTTCAGTTTGACCTGACAGGCTAACCGTGATATGTCGACCTGTCATTTATGCCTGTAGGTGTTTGTTTACCTGTCTTTAGATATAAACAAAATTATGTCGGATTTTTTTTTTTAATGATTTATCATTTCACTTATTAAATTGAAGCATGATAATTACAAACAATGGTTACTTTCTCTACAGGTTTTTATCATTTAAATTATATTTTAAATTTAGCTAATTTACCAGATGTATTTTGTTGTACAGTTTAATCCATTTATGTATATATATTACAAAAAGATTTTTTTTTTCTTTTTTCATTCCTTTCTTTGAGCCTCTCAGTGAATTTGTGTAATCAAGACAATTTCATATAAAGATTCTTGCTAATAAGGAAAAATTATGAAATATAACGGATAGTTAGACCTATAAGCCATAAAATAACATCCAGAAACACTAAAACTTTTTACTAGTTAAGATATTGCTAATATAAAAGGGGAGTTTTATTTTTCAATCATAAAACTGAAGATGTATTGGTCATTATAAAAAAAAAACATAAAATGTATAAGATCATAAATAAAACGCCTTACATATTGCCGATGTTTCTCCAAACGGATCTTCTTCAATTTCAACTTTGACCGGTAAAGGATCAAGACTTTCCACTGCAACAGTTTTTTTTTTTAATTTTTATTTCAAAGACTGCAAACTTTTAATCGTTAAATTCATTAAGCTAATTAAAAACTATATCATAAATAACTATTGTAAACTAGGAACGTCAGTTTTCACTATACCAATCCTTTCCATTTGTACACTAAGTGAAGTTTCCCTCAACTCGCCAAATCAAAGATCAACAAATGTCGCCCTCCCTTTATTTATCGTATCCTACAATTCCAATCTTCAATTCAATCATTACATATAAGATCCCGTCTTTCCGATCTGTATACTCCATCCTACAGAACTTCTGCAGATCATTTCTTGCCCACTCCTGTAATATCTCGAATTCTCCCCTCCTCACATTCGCAATGCCTCTTCCCTCGGAACACTCAATACTCTCCTCTTCTACCTCCTTCTCTCTCTCTCCAAACTCACGCTCTCCAACCCCATGGGTGATTTTTAGTGAATGTCATTCTAATATTTATGGCACTTGTGAAAAGTCGGTTGAGTGTAAAAACGCTATTTATTCTACAATGATGCTTAAATTAGTATTCATCTCTGTAATAATCTCATAACTAAGTCCATGAGAAGCAAATAAAGAAGAAAAAAGTTTTCTGGTCATACCCATAACCCAGAAATCACAAACTTAATTCACAAAATGCACATATCCCACGATTCAGAAGTGACACATATATATATCAGATCTGTAATACAATTTACATACAATATTCATTCATATAATGATTAATTTTCTTTCTTTAGTTTTTTTTTTTTTTTTTTTATTTTTTTTTTTTCTACTCTGTTTCTAGTTTTATCTCTGTTAACTTATTATGAAAATTTGTATTAACTTTTAATTATTTTGTCTAATTATGGAATCCTCTAATCTTATTGCTATGAAATCACTTTCTGTTATGTGATGCCATCCTTAAGGGATAATGTCCTAGAAATAAAGTTCTTTTTCTATTCTATTCTAAAAAACAGTTAGAACTTGAGACTGAAAATAAATTTAAAATATTAAGTATCATAGTTAAATAATCTTGTTAAATTTTGAAGGTATTACACTTTATATAATATTTTATTATATTATTTTATTTAAAACGAGAATTGTAATCCATAGGCTCTGTATTTATTTTATTAGAAATCCTAACATAGGCTTTTATGTATTGAAAGTTATGTATTCAAATTATGTAATAAAATCGTCAAGTTTATGGCGAAGTTATGAGTGTAAATAACATTAAAGTCAAATTTTAAATATAGCAGACCGGAACGATAAATGATTCGAAAGTCTGGAATACAAATATTTTTATGTTTTAACTTTCATTTAATCTTGGTATATGCTTCAAAGATGTTAGTCATTGAACGACAATAAATACTTAAAATAATATTTTAAAGCATGTATTAGATACTAAACTGAAAAATTTATTTCTAATAAATTATTATATACTTCATTAAAAATTGCCCCAAAACAATACTAGTACATAGTTATAAGCTCAAATTGGTATTCCCTATTATTGTTAACTTTAAATGCTATAATCTCATTATAATAACTTTTCACTAAAAAAATATCTATTTTCTGTGTCTAGACCAACGCCGAACCACACAAAACGAAATATCTAGGATGAAACATAATTCCTTAAAATAATATAGACTAAAATTTCTACTAGACTCACCAGATTCAGACATTTTCACACAGTCCTATGAAAAATTCTCTATTTTCTTACCACTGTATATAATCATGTGATTATATTAAATTTATAATATTAATTACCACAACTGATTATATATAATAAAATAAAATACGATCTGTTTAAATCATATTTTTCAATTTTTCGTATTGTCGTACTAATGTTTATTTGTTGTGTCGAAGAATCGAATCGCTTATAGGATAGTTTTCTTAAAAATACAAACTCGATAAATGATATTTGTATTTTAAATAAACTCAATTTGATGAAATTTATTTTATAAAAGATAGAGAAAAAAATTGTAATTTCTTAAATAATTTTTTAATTATCCATAGTTGAAAATATTTAAGTTTTTCTCAAATTCCTTTACTATAATATATGTTACAGGAAGCCATGATCTATCGCAGCTCAATAGAAGGTCATTTAGTCACGAACTAAACTAAATCCTATAAACTTGCACATAGTTGCATTCCAAACTATTTTAGATTAAGGAAATATTTTTCCCGTAGTAGAGTTTAAATTGCTCTAATTTTGACATTTAATAAACCTTTATTGTACGTTCCTAATATTTTTTTTTTAATTTCCTGCCATCATCTGAAATCTATAAAAAAATAGAATTTTTTATAATATTTCTTTAAAATATTAAAGGAATCACATGTGGAAAAGCATCTAAAATTTATCATATGAAAGTTTAAGACATATGTTTAATTCCATATGATTCCGAATAATATAAAAATTATTTATCAAATTTATATTTCTTGTAAAAAATTATTCTTAAACTGTTTATGAACCAGTTGAAGAAGGCGAAACGGCAAAGTATTGTAACAATACAACATCAAGTACCTTTTATATATAATATAACTATGTATTAAAACAGTTTAGTGGTTTAAACAAAGATTTATTAACAAAGAAAAAGGATTTGCACATTATAAATCAATAATAACCGAACGAAATAAACAGTCCAGAACTATTTACTAACATTAAACCTACCACTACTACTTCTTCACCATGGAGTTATAGTACTATGGAGAGGCCCTTCCCGTATATTGTTCTGTGAGGAGCGAGACCAACTACCCCAACTGGCGACTTGCATTCCATTGGGCTAGGGCAATTGAAAGTGTTCGTAATAAATAAAATAAGTAAATCACTAAAGTAAATAAATCACTAAAACAAAATAACAGCAGTATAAAGCCTAGGAAGCCAAAATTTGAACTGAAAAGAGGTTAATACTGATAATACGGTTCACACCAAAATGGCTGCCTGCCCTGGCTATTAAGGGATAAGCCCCCTCCACTTGTCTATAACTCCATATTCTTCACTATAACAAGTTTTACACTGTACTGCCTAACTGTTTATTAGATATAAGTTGCCTAGCAATGAGACTAAAACATCTAGGCGTCTATGTCGCCTAGCAACGGATTTTCTCGATAATTTCGTTATTCTCAAATGCACTCTTTCTAGAATGCTTTTGCTTCGCCTTTCTCCTGGAATGCTTCTGCTTCTGGTTCCTTCTGAAAATCTGCTGCTTCTTGTATCCTACAATAAGAGTTCCAAAAACGCTAAAAAGAGTTACTTCCTCCAGGAACTCCTCTGCTTTCTCCAGAGGAAAACATTTGTATTGTCTACATTTCTACGATTCTAAATTTTTTCTTCCTATCCATTGAATATTCTTCCTTAGTCATTTCCCTCTCTACTACCATTCTATCTTCTTTATTACCTTCAAACCAGACAAGGGCATCAGCTGTCATTGGAACCACTAATACATTACCGTCATATGTTTTCCTACAACTCTTTAATGTACTCATTGCCACCTCACTAGATAAATGTTGCTTAGCAACGTGACTAAAACATCTAGACGTGTCTACTCACTTGAGGTAATCATGATGGTATAGAAGGATCAATCCTAATTATAGACGTGTCTATGTCGCCTAGCAACGTCTATTCCCGCTAATTTCGTTACTCTGACCCCTTCTCGGATGTATTTCTCCTGGAAATGCTTCTGTTCCTCCTCAAATACTTTTACTTCCTCCTGGAATGCCTATATTCTTCTGCTTCTGGTTCCTTCTCTAAAGCTGCTGCTTGTTGTAGGTGAGCTGCTCCTTCTAGGACCGGTACAGCTTCCTTCTGGAACGCTTCTGCATCCTTCTGCATTTCTGCTGCTATCTCCTTGAACGCTTCTGATTCCTGCAGGAACGCCGCTGTTTCTTCGAAGAACACTGTTGCTTTCTCCAAAAACGCTTCTGCTTTCAATTGGAACGCTTTTGCTTCTTCTTGGAGCACTTCTAGTCCCTTCTTCTTTTTCTTGCATAAATTCTTCACATGTCTTATATTTCTCATCCTTCAGGCCTATTCCTCGTTCTGGCTTATCCTTTTCGGATCTTTGCTCTTTTGGTTCTTCATCCTGTAAGTGATTCTTCTCACATTTGCGTCTCTCCATTCGCATTCAAACTTTTCATCAATTCATTCATGTTAGGATCTCTAACGCCTTTTATTTATATGCGGTTTATCCAAGTTACTCTTACCACTGTCTACCTCTACATCTTGAATTTCTTTAGTTGTACCATCTTCATTTTATTTTCTTCACTCTTACGTTCTGAATTTTCTTACCCTATCCAATAAACATTCTTCCGTAAAGCCATTTTCACTTTTTCCACCGTTCCTTCTTCTTTTACACTTTTAATCAAGATAATCCGGTGCCACTTTTTCTTCCTCAGTCCTATGCTAGTTTTTCTCTAACTCATGCATAACGAATAAATTTCGTAATATTACAGTCACAGGATTTATACCTGGCATAGTAAACACAAAATCTATTGGAACCGTTCCAATAGCATAGTGTTCGTACCTGTTGTATCTTGTTCCCATTCGTTTCAGTTAAAGACTCAGTTCTGTATTTCTTAATCCTCTTCGCAGTAATCTTAAATTCAAATCTCATCTTAGTTATAAAAACCTAACCTTACCCCACAGCTGACTGCATTCGTAATACTCCAGTGGTTTTAACAATGATTTATTAACGAAGAAAAATATTTACTCACTAAAAAAAGATACTTATAACGTAGAAGAACAAAATAAATAGACTAGAACTACCATTTAACTGACATTACAACTGACACTATACTTCTTTATTATTCCAAGTCTCTAACTAAACTACTGAACCTATCGATAACAAGTCTAAAAGTGTAGTTTATTAGTTAATGTTGCTTAGCAACAAGACTAAACTATTTACGCGAATCTATGTAACCTAGCAACGGCTATTCTCGCTATTATTCTTATAATAGTATTATAAAATACATATTATTAAAATACTTTAATGTCAATTTAAAAAAAATTTTTAATGGATTTTTTCTATAGAAACTTAAATTCCAAAACTTATCATCATTGATTGTGCTCTTCCATGAAAAACAAAAAAAGTACGTTTCAGAAATCCATGGTATTATATTTATACATATAAGTCATGGAGTTATAGACAAGTGGAGGGGGCTTACCTCTCAATAGCCAGGGCAGGCAGCCATTTTGGAGTGACCGTATTATCAGTGTATTAACCTCTTATCAGTTCAAATTTTGGTTTCCTAGGCTTTATACTGCTGTTATTTTATTTTAGTGATTTATTTACTGTAGCGATTTACTTATTTTATTTATTACGAACCCTTTCAATTGCCCTAGCCCACACAGAATGCAAGCCGCCAATTGGGCATAGTGGGCGTGGCCGGTTAGTGGTTTGGTCTCGCCCTTCACGGAACAGTATACGGGAAGGGCCTCTCCATAGTACTATAACTCCATGATATAAGTATAACCTATACGCTAATATTATATATTAATAACCTATGCATTTATTACAACAAAAAAAAAAATGTGGTCCGGTGGCCCTGAAGAAGACCTGCAAGGCAGGTCGAAACGTTGGCACGTATTAAAAAATTCTTCTTAGACGTGGTATTCCTCTTTGACTGCATCCCTGATCATCTTCTTCTCCATTCAAATATTTTTTTTAATGAAGAAAAGGATAAATAAAAAATAAAGGACTGGCACAGGTGGATTGAGGATCCTTTACACAGAAAGGCATATGAAAAAAGAGCATGATGAAGATATAATATATATATACAATAATACATAATATACATGTACAATATTATAATTAATAATAAATTTTTATTTGAGAAACTTCTATGCTTGAGTTTTTTTTATTTAACACGAGAATACATTATATGACACCGATGTTAAAATAATAAAGTTGTTTTAAAAAAAAACTCAATTTCTCCTAAACTGGGAAAAAGTGATCATGAGTATGTCTATCTATAATCTCTTCATTTTTCTAATTTTCATTTTAGGATTAAAAAGATCAAATTAATGATTAAAATTACATTATCAGTGAATAATAAATAACCTCCAATATGAGGGTGAAAAAAACGTTATATCCAAAATTCATATTTTTAGATAATATACCTGTCTAGTTTAGTTGATGTGGATTTTGACTGGGGTGTTTCAGGGGGGAAAGGTGGTGAATAACTGGGGAAATTTAGTCCAAAGTGGGAAAATTACCGCACTGGAGCAAATATTTTGTCACCTGGCAACACTGGCTGGTACTGAATCTCTACTTCGAACCTATTAATGCCCTTTCATTATTAACCTTTGATTAAGTTTTGATTGTTTAACTATCAAACCTAACTAAGACCCAATTTATTAGGGAATGAATTATTCAATTCAGGTGTCCTTCGTTAAGTGTATTTTTCATTTCATATTATCTAGACGTTGCTTAGAATCTGTGTTTTATACATTTTTTTAGTTCTTTTTTTTTTTTTATATTACGTCTATCTTGCTGAATACCCAAGATGAGATCATATTGATAGTACGGTATAATTATTCCAACTGTAATAATATCAGTCCTGCATTAACTTACTTTTTGCAGGTGCAATATGCTTTATATTTTCTTAAAATTACCTACGACTTTCTAATTATTATAATTTATTTTATATCTCTATTTTTTTAATCCATTCCTTTCTCTCTAAACCGTGAAAATATGCAGATGCGAAACATTGGGTTATTTTATATGCCCTGTGAATAGAAATCTAATTTAAAAAAATCTAAAAACTCATTCTCTATCGAATTTTGATTATTAGTTGGTTTACCTTTTAAAAAGTGATCCAGGAATAAAAGTGACGAAAGTATATGAGTCATTCGGTCAATTAATGATTCACACAAGTTTCGAGGGTTTTTTTTTTTTATGTAAACCCCCAAAAATGTGACATTTTAACAAGTCGCTAGGAACAGTTAAGGAGCTATTTAGGTTTTAATGAAAAAGCTCACGTTTAAAACCCCTTTTATTTTTCTTTAAAATTTGTTTATTTATAATAATCATTAATTGCTAATTTAATGTAATTATTAATTTAAGTAATTTAGTAATTGAAATGTAAATAGACAAAAACAGTAGATTATAGATTATGAAATTAGGCGATAATCACTCTATGACATTTAGTACAAACTGAATAATATCAAAACATTTAATTTTTTATTTCGTTAAATTTTTATTTTTTTTTTTATTATATTAAATATAACTATATTTTTCATTGGAGGACAAGAAGTAAAATGGATGACTTTATGGATCCATTCACACAAGAAGTAAATGAAAATAAGATAAAAATAAATAACTAAAGAACCTCATTAAAAATGCAATCATACTCAATATACAAAATATATACCCAGTCTGGAAATCCCCGATCCAAACCTGTCCCCTCCCCCTTATGGGGGGCCAGGTCAGGTCAAAAGGGATCCCAGTGCTGTCCTCTCAGCTGCGTCACTGGTGTTAAAACCCACTATAGGTTGAGTGAGAGCGCTAGTATAGTCTCTCAGGGCATGAGTAGAGAAGCTAGCCATTATCAGGACTCCATTTCGAATATTTCTAGAGGGCTCTAGGACAGTGTGACATTCTAGAGAAGTAAACAAATATTTTCGTTCGTAAGAGAATTGATAAATAAAGACATCCATACAAACAAATAATCCAAGAAACGTAGTATATTATCTAGAGAGTTGATTTAATGAAAACATGAAGTCATCCTTTGATTTCTGGGCAACCCAATACTATAACTTGCATGTCAGGCTGGAGGGAAGTGGCAACACAGCTTTACCAACTCCTAACATAATATATTACGCATTGGAGATGATGTTTATATTTTGATAATAGTTCAGTAGCTACGAACCATGGTAGAACCATAACCCATCCAGATAAGCTTCTAATTAAGGAAGACTTTTCATAAGAGTTTGCTCGAGTGATTGCCCTTGCTACGGCCTCTTAAGTAATACTATAGATAATTATTCGCTACGGGTTGTGTACTCTCCAGCTTCACATCCTCCATTTGCCGTATCAGCCTCATCCACTCGTCAATATTGCGTACAAGATTAGTTCACATTCTGAACGAAGGGTATCAAATTGCTTGAGGCTGGGTTGTTTATGACCTGTACCCTGTTTGAAGGTAAGACTAGATTAATTATCAGCATTCGTAAATTTTTCATTTAAAATTGTAGCTTCGATTGTTTGTGGTTGATTTGATGTTTTGTAGAAGAATAAAGGGCAAGCAGTGGCATGCCAAGCAAATCAAGTTAATTTAAGAATTCAGTTAGATAATTAATAACTTCCTCTTGATTCATTACAGTACCGATGGACTTGTACTATGCCGTGTCGCCTGGGATTCCGTTTTGAACGCTAAAATTGATTGTATCGACATCGTTGTTTTTTGCTGCTGTTATAGCCTGTATCTGGGAAAGTTTTGTCAATTAACCCGTCGGTGGTTGCTGTGATTTTACAGAAATTTTTAGACGGTGTGTTGCATTGTGTGGATTCATCCATGGCCATTTTCCTATTCGAAATATACAACCGTTGTTTCATCACCGGATCATTTTGTAGTTGTACTCGAATATTGGTCTTCAAGTCCAGTTTGTGTACGTGTTGCAATAATAGTGATGATTTGAGACAAGTATTGAGCTCATCAGTGGGTGTTGAACGTGATATAATTGGTAAAGTTTGTCATAAACCACCGGACAGTATCATTATTGCGCCACCGAAGAGTAGCTGATTTCCTCTTAAATATTGTAGTATACAATCAAGTGCTTCCATCAATGCTTTTGCGCCATAGTACATTCTATTATAGTAACCATTGAATACGAGAGAGAGAGAGAGAGAGAGAGACTTTATTAAGCAGTGCTGTCCATTTCAAATCGGTTGCTAGAAACGCAGCTTACTTCAATCTGAATACATCTGACAATATTCAATACAAAATAAATATAAACACAAAAAAAAAGCCAAAAAAAAAACAACCGTAAAGTCATTACTTTATACTTTTAAGTATAAAAATCTACATATTAAAATTATACCTGCATGCTAATTATAAAATTACATTTTCAAAAAAATTCAAATATTAAAAAAACAACATACAATCTTATAGATAACTATATAAAAAATAACCATACAAAATAACAGTAATAATAACTATATAACTTTACATCTAGGATAATCATGCAATATATACATTTGAATATACTTTTGTTCCCTTTCTTTCCTTTTACCTTTCCCAAAGCATCAGTTATTATATGGGTGGTGGATTATTCCCAGACAGTCCAGTATAATATTTTATGCTAACACAGGCACGTCCTTCATATCGATTCCCAGGTCTTCCATGAAGCTCCTTGTACTATTCGGTATAGTTCCGTGACCTTCGAACCATAGGCCTCTCAGATTGAACTGTTTCTCTCTGGAGGTCTCACGGAACTTTTCTTTAAGAAAAGGGATGCATTTTTCATATATTTCCTTTTTTCCCTTTCCACTTTACCCATTCGACTCGGATCGTTACTTTCAAATCTGACCGTGGGATCTAGAATTATTGCTGATTTTCTTTTTTTCGAAAATGCAACGATGCCAGTGTATCGTGCAGATCCATCAGTATCGATGCAGTACTCTTCATCGAAGCAGGTAAAATCTTTCTCTTCAAGGAGCCTCATTATTTCGTTTTTAACTCTGTGGTGGCGGCGCGCCGCCTTATATTGTAAACCTATTTAAACCTGTAATTATATTGTAAACCTGTAGTTAACCTGTAAACCTGTAATTATATTGTAAACCTCCTTATAACACGCCGCGGCGCACAGTGGTTAAAATAACGAAAAAACTCTATTTTTTTAATCTGGTCAAAAAATATTAAAGTTACTGATAAAGAATTAGTAAACGATCAATAAACAAGCATCTATAAATATCATGATGATAAAAACAATTTTTGTTTCATATTTGTAGCCTTCAAAGGCGCTGCACATCTCAAAAGCAAATTTTTTGTGTAAAGTGATATTTATTCTTTGTGTAGTTCATTCCTATAACCTCACATGCAAACAATCACTTCTACAGTTTCAACTTGGATTGTGTTGTTTAGTTTGTTATATTGATATTTAGACTTCTTAAATGTAAATAAGTGAAACAGAAGTTCACAAAATGAGTTTCATAAAGGATTTAGTGTTTTATGAATTCATGTTTTCTTATTTCATCTAATCTTATGTGTAAAAGTGTTATAAAACTTAAGAAGATTAATTTGTACATGGATTTGGTGTTTTACATATTTATATTTGTTCTATCAATTTAAGTGATAAAATTTACAACTTGTAAAAGTATTATGAAACTTAGCAAGATTTATTTGTACATGGATTTGGTGTTTTATATATTTGTATTTGTTGTTTCAATTTCAGTGATAAAATTTCAGTATACATATTTTGTGAATGGATTCTTTGTCATCCATATTACTTTTTGTGCTAAAGTGAGACAGATTGTATAATTAATTCAATAAAACATATCAGTTTATAAATAAATGTGAGAAAGTATATCACAGGTTTTTTATGTTTTCTTATTTCCACTTCCCGTGAGAAAATATAGCAGAAATTAACATCATCACTTTCAACTAGGATTCTGTCTTATATTATATAATGGCTTATAACATGGAGAATTGACAATGTGAAAATAATCACAGATTTAGAGGTAAATGACACATTACTATATACTTGTAGAACTATTGGTATAATGTTATAGATTGTGTTTTTAAAAAAAATTAGAAGCCTGATGATGGAACATTATCTCCGAAACATGTAGCTACAAATGTTAAATAAATAGGAGTTATGCCAAATAAATACTTAAGGATTCTGTGTTTTTTTATATTTATAATTTGTTATTTTCACTTCTCTGACAGAATGTTCATCAGGAATTAACTTTACTGGTGGTTCAGTAGTATATTAATTGTTGATTAAATTAATATTAATTCAAAATTGATTTAGTGTCTTATATTTCGTTATTTCCACTTTAATATTTCCTTATTTCTCATTTTAATATTAGAAGGTAAACAGAAGTTAATATTACTTTGAACAGGGATTTAGAGTTTCTTAGTATTGTAGGAGAATAACCTTTTCCCTCTAAAAGCAGCGACTAGAACATCGAAATAAATCGGAACAAGGTAAGAATCGATAAAAGGTATTCTGAGCGGGTTTAGGGGTTGGTGTCGCCGATCCGAACCGTTACCCTGCAATATTTCTTGTTAAGTCGTTCGAACATAAAACACCGTTGTTAATCCCGAGAATAGGGAGCGTCAGGATTATTTTAATCTCCCTAACCGTAGCTGATATATTTGTATATACGATTCCAACCAGTTACCTGCCCCAGTGACACTGATAAAATGAATTTTCAATTGTCAAATCGTCAATTAGTTGATATTTTGTAAAAATTGTGATCGTGATATTGAAAAATTCATTAAGCAGATTAAGAAGGATCATCCCTATTTAACACCGGACCTTCTTCAAATAACACAAGGCTATTTATTTCAAACATTTTTACCACGTTATAACATGAAATGGCGAGAGGCTCATTCAGAATCAAACGGTACTTTAAACAAAAAAATGAAACATGGCTTGAGAATAAATCCTTAAATATTAGCATTCCACTAATAAATACAGGTGCATGGACTACCCATGACTTAGGTGGACGCCTTAAAAAGGCTTTCAACGCATATTGAGCTCGATCCTATCAATACAAAATTAAAAGTCTCCGTCATAGTTTTTCAGATGATATAATCCTAGCAGCAGCCAAGAAAATTCCAGGAGAATCGGTTAAATGTTTTATTCCTGATAAAGCTTTAGCACTAATCCTGGACGCGTCCCTCTCAAAATATCAATACGAAATTCTGAGGAAATCAGCTAAAGAAATAGGATGTAACATTTTTCCTTCCTACAGTCATGTTCTTGCATCGAAAAAAGAATGTTACCTGCCTAATGTCGAAACAACAGAGAGTTACTGTAAAGAGGGTTCACAGGAGTTACTTGACCTCACAGCTTCTAGGATTTTACATTTTTTTTTTTTTTCTTTATTTCTTATATAATTAGTATTTACAATTCACAAAATTATATGTTGTACCAAGTAAGTCGAAACTTTGGTACAGTAAATATATAATACAGTTAAACCTCGATATATGATAAATCGAAGTTTTTCTATTCCCCTTGTCTCTGCCTACCATACCTATGGTTATGTTTACCTCTTATAATAAAGGATTGTTTAAGAAGACCTATATATATCGAATTTTCGAAGATTCCTTAGCTTACCATACACCGCACCTCTACAAAACGAAGTTTTTATCGGAAAACCTCTATAAATAGAAGTCGATTTTTTTTTTAAATAAGTATAGTTTAGACTGATCAAAGATTCTACGAAGGATTACCTGTAACTCCCATCTCGACATTTTCTTCCGGTTTATTTCAGTTTCTGATAAAACAGTTGTGCGATAGGTTTCGTTTTCTGTTGTTCCACAATATTTTTTTTATTCTCGAAAATGGTAAAGCTTAAAACCTTTTCGTATGAAGAAAAATTGAAAATTATTCAAGCCGTAAATGCCGGGGTTGACAGATATTGCGGTATTGCAGAAACGTTTGGAATACCAGCGATACCTTATCCACAATTTTGAAAAATAGGCTGAATTATGGAAACCAAGCTATTTCAATATTAAAGAGATTAAAAGGGCCCGAGTTCCAAGACATCGATTTAGACAAAGTGTCGTTTTCAGGTAGACAAACAACTATTTCAAAGGTCCGCCTAAATCTTTCACGAATTTAATAATTATTCTTTCATTATTATTATTTCAAAATTATGTACATATTTTTTATAGTTACAATGAGTATTTTATTATAAACCTCTAACCTTTATACATCGAAATCATTCAGAAATCACCTAAATAAATCGAAATACTCGATAATTCGAAGTTTTCTCGTTCCCCCTGAGGTTCGTTATATCAAGGTTCCACTGTATAATCCGGTGTTTCTCTTTCAGTTGTTTCGCAGATTCGCCAACTAATTGGAGTAGTTTTCTTTAAATACAAGCCAATGGCCATATTCCCCCTGTCTCTTCTATATTTTACAATTCAAACACATTTAAGTAAAATTTTAACTAGGGTATAGGTATGAGGAACGGAAAATATGTTATCGACATTTAAAAGTAAATAGTTGTTCTACAGTTTTTGGGATTGTACTTTCTATTTTAAATGAATTTAGTCAAGTTGCCTATTTTCGCAATATTTTTTCTTCTCTGGATGCTGGATTTCATGACACCTGATAAGATGTGTTAAGAAAGGATTAAAGTTTTGCCTTCGGAGGTTGCCCAATGGGAAAGAAGTAGGGATGGCTGTGGTAAGGATGTTACTCCACGCGGAGGGAACCAGTCTGTTCGGAGCCATGCAGTTGATAATACTTGCCTCTGCCTTCGCTGCAGCTGCAGCTGCCACTACAAAGGTAATGAAGATTGTCGTATATAGAAACACAGCATTTCTTTTTGATTATTGTACATTAAGATATGAAGAGACATAACTTTCATATCTTTTTGTTATTTTGACCTTTATGATAGAAGCAAACACACGTCAAATATTATATTGATACCATTTAAGCATGTAGATATATAGAAATAACTGTTGTGAAAGGGAAAATCCAGTAGGTTTCTGGATAAAAATAATTAGATCGTACTGTATCTCCATTATTAGGTATAAAGAAAAACTCTCTTCACCAATACTACAATCTTCTTCATTTTTTAAAGCTTGAATTGAAATTTACAACTGCATACAATAAAATACAAATACATTTAGTAAATATAAAGATAATGCTCATTTTCAATTGGTTGTAAAGCAACTAACCATTGGTAGCTCTTCAGTAAAACTCCTATATCAAAAGATCGTCTTCTGTTCAGGCGCCTCAAAGTGTTACCGGTAATAGAATGGGAAGCAAGTTGAGATAGTAATGGATTCGAATGGTTATGGATAAAGACAGGATTCCCGTGAACTGCACGAAATTTCACGTTTTGTGGGATACTGTGCAAATTTGCACATTTTAGGTTTTAAGTGCATTAAAGCGCACTTTTCGATACTTCAAAAATATCGATTTTTTTTTTTTATCATTTTGAGAAATGTTGCAATTTATTTTGAAATTATCAAAAATAACATTTAAATAATTTTCCACAAAAATAAAAAAAATTACCATGATTTCTAATTATTTCTTTTAACTGGTTTAAGAAATGGTATAATATTTCATTTTTAAAAAGCATAACTCCTATAAATCCTTTATTCATTACAACACGTTTCGGAGCTCATTTGCTCCATCTTCAGGTTCTACAATCATATTATATTCCATTTACAATTCTATACTTATACATTTACCGTTATATTCAACAATATTTGAATTTTTTGAACACCCACACTCTACTGGGCAATGTTCACTCATTGTTTTGTTTATTTATTACTTATACATTATGGCCTTTTAATTTGGTTCTTATTATTCCATTTTATTTTCATTCTATTACAGTATTGTTATTTATATTTACATTTTTATTATTTTTAATTACTAATGATTTTTATTCATATATAATCTATGAGTGTGTGGATATGTGACTGGAATATAATATGATTGTAGAACCTGAAGATGGAGCAAATGAGCTCCGAAACGTGTTGTAATGAATAAAGGATAATAGGAGTTATGCTTTTTAAAAACGAAATACTTAAATTAAATCTCCTTCAATGAAACAATGGCTTTGAAAAGGCCCAAAGCAAAACACAGTTTGTCTTAATAGGTGAAATCACTGCAATGTTAATGAGTCTCTTCATTAATCGAAAGGTTTGAACGTCTAGTAAATTTTGAAGAAGTCGAAAACGACGAGCAGTTTCTTGTCGTTTTCCTCTAGTATAAAATAAATTAAAAATAATAATTGAGGTTTTTATAATACCTAGGTAACAAAAAAGTTATTTTTTTAAATATATATAACTTAGTACATATTTAAAAGGGAAATATTTGCGATTAAACATAATAAATTATTTTTAATATAAAAAATTATTTTTTATTTACACAATTTTAAAATTTGATCTACATTACTACAATTATTTGTTAAAGATAGTGTTGTATAGATAAAAATAATTGTTTTAAAGCATATTAATATTTTTTAAATAATATATATAAAACATATAATAGTAACACTAAGGGACCTTCCAGACTGTCCGATATCAATTTTTATTCACATTTTTCTAGTAATTCTGAGAGGAGCTAAAAAGAAAAAATAAACCGCGTTTAAACTCTTCATCATTACTTAAATTATTATGATAATTTTAACATACGTATTTTATTGTTTGCTGCATCATAATTTTCTATGTAAAATAACCTATAAGGCAAGTCTAGTTAATGAGTAAACATTTTTTTTTTTTTAACCAAAAAGTAATGATTTTTAATTTTTCCATAAGCTAATTTGAAATAGATATATTTTGGTGAAATAACTAGAAGAATTTTCGAAGTAAATTATATAAAATAAAAGTTTCAACATGTCATTTTTTTGTTCTCATCATCTAGGGCTCATTCGATGTAAAGAAAGGAAATTATCGATTGTATGTATCGATTATAAATCTATCTTAAAGTAGAATAAACCAAAAATTCTGGAGTAAAAGGTGACAGGCAGAAGGCCCCCTACTAATAAAATATATTTCAACTGGTAAAAATTAACAATATCTTTATTAAAAATAAATCATTTTTCTTATATTTTTCATCATATTTTTTAAGTGTTGCGATCACATTAAGCAGTGTGTCCTAGTAGGAAAGTTGAAAGTCCGAAAGTAAAATTTAAGTTCTGTTTCAATGCTTTAAATTCATAATACTAGTATTTTTCCATTCCTCTTTTTTTCTTTCAAACCTGTATTTTTTTATATAAAAAAATAATTATATTCCGTCTTTAAATGTTTCATTTATCAATAAAAAGAGTGAACCAGCATAAATATGACTGCAAAAGAATAAATAACAAAGAGAAAAATAATAAGACTGCACTGTGTGAACACACAAACAAATTCAAACATGAATTTGACTTTGAAAATACAACCATATTAAATCATGAGTATAAAACCAAAAATAGAAAAATAATGGAAGCAATTTATATAGATAAAACAATAGACCAGGCAGTAAACTACAAAACTGATACACATAAAATTGGTACAAACTATGCTAAATTAATAGATAGACTGAAAATATAAATAGTCCATAAAAAGAATGAAATCATTAATAAATAATAGTAATAAAAATGTAAATAGTAGTGACAATACAACTAATGGAATGGAAGTAGAATGGTAAAATAGGAACTAAATGAATAGGCCAGAAGCTGACAATAAATAAACAAAACAATAATTGAACATTGCCCAGTGGTGTCAGTATAGATGAGATGACCAGTGAGAATATCACAGTGTAAGGTAATAAAAACCAAAAATGTTAATTGATGTATTAATATAGTGAAGAATTGTAAAATAGCATAACATAATGATTGTAGAACCTGAAGATGGAGCAACATGACAAGCTCCGAAATATGTAGTTAATGAATAAAGCAAATGAGGAGTTATGCCTTTTTAATATAATAACTTATATTCCGTCGAATTAAGTTAATACTTTTTTCTTTTTTTTTATCACCATACGTACGACTCAAAATTTTAGAAACTATGAGCCCGACGTTTCAGGAAAACATTTTACGAATTGACTCCTACAAAAAATATATATTTTTTTTCTTTTTTAAATTTTTTGAAATTCAAAACAGTATAATGACATTTAAATGTGAAATATTATTCCAGTAACATGACTTATGGAGAGACTGTTTGTCGGTAGACCTCTACTATCAGTTCCATATAAAAAGATCCTGATACCGTATTATTTCCAGAAGTCTCTTAGAATTAATCAGAACCCGATAAGTCCAGTCAATAAACATATTGTGGAGTGTATGAAATATCAGGGCTTTATTAGGAGTAGTTTGAAGATAAACATACAAAAATTCCCCGCCCCTGGGGGATGAGCTAACGGCTTGGAGAGGGGAGAAGGTCCCATTTTTAAGTATTTCGATTATATCTCGAAAATATGTTTCAAATAATAATTTAAGCTAATTAAATTTCCTATAAAATTGTACATATACATATTTGTTGAACTTCCAGCGGTTTTCGAGATATACGTTATTGAAGAAATTTACCACACTTTTTGTCACACATTTGTTTCAAGTGCCACAAACATATATATGAAATAAAAGTAAATTTAACACTCTACAACTTTGATTCTAACATTTTTTTCTGAGAATCGTGGAATGCACTAGAAGCAAATGTTTGCCAAAAAGTTAGGTATAAATTATTTTTTTCTCAAAAATTATCGATTTATAATAACGTATATCTCGAAAACCGTTGGAAGTTCGACAAATATGTATATATACAATAGTAAATTTAAAAAGCTTTAATTTTTATGTAATACATATTTTTCTAAATTTCACCGTTTTCGAGATATAATCGAAAAACCAAAAAATTGGACCTTTTCTAACTATTCCTAACGAAGCTATGAAGTCAAAAATTATCGGATATTCCATGCACTCTACACCCCTCATTTCAGCACTTATTGACTGGACTAAATGGGAAAGCAAGAAAACAGTGTTTTCTCACAGTGTGAGTTTTTCTCTAAAATATTAAACAATTTATTCCAGTCAAATATGTGGATTCTTTTATTTTATGAAATAATAAGGAGTGTTTTCTCACAGTGTGAGTTTTTCTCTAAAATATTAAACAATTTATTCCAGTCAAATATGTGGATTCTTTTATTTTATGAAATAATAAGGAGCTTTGTGATATTTTTGAGATAATAAAAATGTCTTGAGGGAAGTATAGAAGGATCAATACAATAAGGATTGATGAATTAATTGCCACATCTATTGGAATATAAGAAACAAATCCATGGAAATAGAAATAGCAAATAGTTCATTAATTAAAATTAAATACTTCCAGAAAAGTGAAAATGCCTTAAATTATTTTATATATATTCAATTTATATAGATAGATAAAAACCTTCCTTGTGCCTAAATCAAACAAAACAAAAGAATACAAATCGAAAAAATTAAAGAAAAATTATTCTCAATTAAAAACATCCAGGGTGAAACTACATATAATTTAAAGTGTTGAGCAAGTGATTCAGTGATTTAAGAAATTAACAATGATGAAATGTTAAGATTTCAAAATTTAAGATATTGTGAAAAGATTTATTTGATATAAGCCTAGAAACCAGATACGAGGGATTTTTCAATATTTCGGGTGGGACAAACAAGGTTTCATTCGTTGCAGCATTGCCCTACCCCAAAAGAAAAAGTGGTTGGTATGCCTAACTCCAGCAAAACGGAACAAATGTATCAACTTTTTAAAATCAGTTATCAAGGTAGAATTATTAAAATATCCTGAGCTCACAGCTAAAAAACGCTTGGCAAAAATAATCCCCAAAGAACATTTTTTTTTTCAATTCGGATTCTAACAGTGTTGCTGAAACTACCGATTTAAGACAAAAGACAGATATAATCACCACCATTTTTTGTTGTTGTTTATTTTTGGACAGCTTCTCAGTTTTAAGAAGTATTTATTGAATATAATAGTTGAAAGAATATTATCCAATGCAACTATTTTAAAAGTTATAACCAAACAGTTATATTACCAATTAAGAATTCTAATTACTGTTTTAATTTGTACGATTTTTACAATATTTAAATTTGAAATGTACTATGAAGATTGTACTTCAAGAATTTAACGTATAGTGGTTTGAGGAGGTCATTGTTTCTCAACAAGTCGTGAGGTCATGGAGCAGCGGTCACTATTAGCGGGGACATTATTCTGAAACAGCACGACAATATCATGTTTAGGTCTTTACGTCCTCTTATACTTTCGCCAGGGCATATAAAAAGTATTAGGACCATTAAAAGTATTGATTAAATATAATTAATAAATATTTAAAAATATTAACCAGCAATTTTTAATTTACAATTTTTTTTTATTAATTATGTCTGTATCCCCTCCCTTTGAGTTCATTACGTCTTTCATTCGATAGAGTATATGTCTTGAGGGATATGCCCCCATCTAGTACAAAACTATAATAAATCATATTAATTTAAAATTTCGTAAATTTATTTATTTTTCTTAAATAATGCTTGCATTTATTTAATTAGTCTTTTAATAACCTTAAAATCCTGTTATCTGTCACGACTCGTAGTGGAAGAGACACGGCTCGGAACTAACAAATACCTGGTGTATTTATTTATATTGTTAGATTATTAAATTATGTTTAGGGGTTTACTAGAGAAGACTTGCGTGTAATGAACGAAGACGAACAATCCGTTTTTGGGAGAAAGAATATAAAAAGGTGAAATTTGGGAAGAGTTACTAAAAGGTGAATGTAAGTTGTTTATTCTCGAATGACCCCGCACGATTTCCATATAATACTGAAAATAAATAAATAAATAAAATTAAATAAAAATTAAAATGCAGGATTCTATAGAATATTACGTTCCAGTACGGGGCGGGTCTGACAAAATATTCTCGAGAATTCCGTAATATTTTTGAACGTGATGCGCCTGTTATGTATACGCATGCACATTTTAAAAAACGTTAATATTATTGGTCCTGTATGAAACTCAGCGCATCCACAACGGGTCCTATCTTGACGGTTAATAAAACAAGCCTAATACCTTTCTTGTGAGCTGGTTAAAGTATCTGGGAATGTAAACAACTATCTGGAGGAATTTTGGAAGAAGCCTGTCAGTGTATATATAGTATCGAAGACCTGATCGTTAAACTTGAGAAAAAAACTGCTCTTTGTAAATTCGTTGGAAAATTGAAATTTTAGTTTAAAAACTAAGTAATCGTTTCGAAAGTTACCTTCAATGATAAATAAGAAGTTATTTAAACTATATCTAAGGTTATTTCAGATCTGTGGGACAGAAGTTATTTCCCAGACGAAATTTTATAGAAATAAATAAAGACATTGTTATAATTTTCTTATATTTGTAGGAATCTTAAATTAAAATTGCTTAGGATTTTTATTTATTTTTTTTTATGAATAACTACCTTCAAGCCACTTTTTTTACGTTGTAGTTAAACTATCTTTACTTTGCCGCTCTGTTACGTCACACCTAATGTCGGTAGAGACCAACCAGGCTGCTTCTGTTAATGTCAGAATTAATGATGAAATGATTAACGGCTCGTTGGAACAGATATCACTAATGACCTATGTACCATTACTCTACCTTTATCAGTGTAAAACGGTACAGCAACCATCATTTATTACAGAACGTAACATCTTTTAAACACGTAATACTTCTTATGCAAACGTGCTACAATCATATCTACTGAGATTGTCATCTTTAGCAGATGATACTGAGATGATCTGTAAGTTCTATGAACTACAAAAAGGTATTAAAACGCCTGTTCAAATATAAGGCGCACTTATAAAAAGTCAATTATAATAAATATGAAAGTTGTTCGTGGAAAGTAGTTGGTTATGTTTCCATGTTAGCTTTTTTTTAGTTTTAAGTTACATAATAATATTCCATTAATCCCAGTTGAACAGATCTGCTACCTAGGACTCCATCTGGAGGAGCATATGAGTGGAGTAAACTATCTTATTGTAGTTACAACTAGTCCAGTTGTAATCGTTTTTTTAGCTGACTAGTAGATTTTTAACTATGTACGAGAAACGTTTAAAGCCGGACTACTTTACTCGCTACTTGCTGGCTTGATGACTAGTCATGGTTGGTATTGGACCAGCTACGACCATCTCGTTGTTATGGTTATGGTTTCAGTGTCTATAAATTGTCGACAGATATAGTTCGCGTGGAATCGTTATTTTAGCTCATGCTATCAAAAAAGGAGTTATAAAGAAAGGAAAAGAAGAAATTGAGGAAATTGTTATTAAAACTGTGGATAGAAAGGAGGAAGATGAATAAATTGAAAATAATCTTTATTCTGGGGCATATTGTCCCCAAAGAATAACAAAATTGTATCACAATGTAGTACAATGGTCTGGCTTGCATGATTTCATAACGCTATTTGTATATAAAAAACATGAGACATATAAATACGGTTAATTGTAAATAATTGTATAAAGAGGTTCAGTAAACATAATAACATAAGTAGGATAAAAAAATAACTATGAGAAAATAAAGAAAGATATATCCAGAAAATAAACTATATCTATATGTACATTGAATGAAGAATATATGATGCTTTGAAAACAAAGGATACTGCTGGTATACTTAACGAAATTTCACAATATCGTTTAAGTTCAACTTAATTTTTAAACGCTAGAACACCCAGAGATGTTTAACAGAAATATGACAAAAACAATTTAACCCCATCCCAAAAAGTGCCTGTACTGAAAAGTTTCAATTTGTTTTATTCCTTTCGTTAAAATAACAAATCCACGATAAACCGGTATCTGTTTTGTCCATGGATAAGGAGGTTTTTCGGTCGAGTAACCATGTGAGATGTTTCCAGATTTAAATGGTCGGTGGGGGATACAATTCGTTATTTAGGTTATATCACTAAACGAAAATCTCTAAAGTCGCTCTGAAAAAATGACGATGAAATATAGAATGAATATCGTTTATAATTTATAATAATCTGTAAAATTATCTTATTTAATAAATAAATAGATGAAAACATTATTGTACCATGGAAGTACTTAAAATACAAGTAAATTCATTATGGTTCATTTTAGTATGGCTTCATAGATATTTGATTTTTTTTCAATGCCAGGTGATAACATAATAATAAGGTCGAGCTCGGCGTATGATGTTATAATGATAACCATACGAATTATGGTTTTATGTTTTGCTCTGGTATAGTACGTTCCGTTGAGCACGAAATACCATATTGCGCCGCTTGGAAAACATGCCTTATAAACTCTCCTTCGAGGAAGGAATACTAAATGAAATAGAATAATCAACCTTGGAAAGAGGAAAAGTACGTGAGTTAGCAAAAGTAACGGCCATAATCTGTGCCTCTTGTAGAAATGCCGTGGCAATCACTTGTCACAGAACGCGGTTTTTCCTATATTTCCTCCTGAAGAATCGTTATTTGAAGTCATCATATCCTGTTTGATTGCTAGTTACAATAGTATACAATATAGTATTTTATTTAACCTGTGTTATGTGTTTCTTACATTTGTTTACTAAAAACCTTTTCTTTTTTTCTTTTTTTGTACTTTATTGATACTATAACTGTAATGTGTGATAAAATGATTACAATGACATGTCTATAACTTGTAAAGAACTACCCGTTACTAATACTTCCATAAATGTTCTACATTAGAAAGTCCCTAGGCCATCTTCTTTTCAGACGCCTCGGGAAATATAATAATATAATAGGGAAATGAAATGAGAAGCAGTTTGGTAGACCAGTAGCTTGTCATGAAAAGAAAGATATCTTGTTGGGAGGATTTACAAAGGATTCCGGATAGTGTAAACACCGGATAGAAGAAGAATCGGAGGGTTTTGTGGAGCCCCAAAGCTCAACTCCGTACGTCTGGCTGGGTCTAATAACTCTCATGTAAATATGTATTTTGTCATTAATTCAGAGTTTTAAACGTTTGTCTAGTAAATGTAGGAATAGTCTATAACAACGAGCAGTTTCCTGTCGTTTAGGTCTCAAACGTGGATTTCAAGAAAGAGGTTTGTCCAGATGGAGTCCTAGGTAAGCGGATCTGCTCAACAGGGATCAGTGGAATACTATTTAACCCTAAATCTACCCACATTTCATGTATACCTATTTCTACCACAATTTCCCAGAAAAACCACAATTATAACAGAAGAACGGATACTGAAAAAATTATTTTTGATTATTTTTTTTTAAGTAAAAGTAGTAAAGTCAAAAAGCAAAGTAATGAATATTTCCAAGATGTCTGCAATACAGTCCAAAAATGGTTATTTGACCTGTCATGCTCTAGTGTTAAGGCTATTTTAGGACAGAAATGGTTTGTGACCAAGGGTAAAGGTTATTTATTGAGATTTGTTAGGATTTATTTAAATCCTCAAATTCTGATACCAGCCATGAAGATTTGTGATATGAGATGCAATGAAAGGATTGTTATCAACTGACAATCCACATGTGTCATAAACGTACGTGGTGAGGACGGTCAACAATATTCTGGTGTATATACACCTCTTATTCTGGGACAGACTAAAACGAATCATGAACAGTTTTATCAGATTTGTTACCGGAACCCCGAGACGTTCACATGTATCGCACCTCTTCACTGCCTTAGAGTGGCTCTATCTATCCTCCCGTAGACATTATTTCCTGGGCACTTTTCTGTACCGTGTCATCAATAACCATTGCCCACCCTACATCTATAACCTATTGAAATTCAAGTCTTCCGTCCACTTCCAACTCACAACAAGATCACGTTCCTCTGGTATATTTATTCCATTCCACAGAATAGCATTATAACAATACTCCAAGCTTGATCCACTACCCTCTGGAACTCCATACCTCCTGAAATTAGACATGCTTCTTCCTTAAACTCATTCAAAACCCTACTATTCCAATATTTCCTTAAATCCCAGTTAGACGCCGCCGATATGTGTAATAATTAAAAAGTTAGTCAATCTCAGCATATCCAATACCAATGAATTGTTCCATATCAATTATATGATTATTTGTAAATTTGTCAAGATCGTTTGTCTCCCTAAAAAATTGCTTTTTTTTCATACAGGTATATAATATAACAGGATAAGAAGTAGATGTGTAGATATATATTCTTTGGTATTTATAAATATTTTGTCTTATTAACATTCAAAAAGGTCTTAATTTTTTTTCTCTACTCATATTTTCCTTTCTATTCACTATATTTATTTTATTGTATTGATTTCTTTTATATTTTTCTATTTTCTGAACGTAATTATTATTTTTTGTCTTATTTTTTCTCTCTTCTTTTCTTATGTATATATTTATCACAAAGTTGTATTTTCAATTGTACATACACATATCATCTTTTATACATATTATTATCTTTGTTTGGAACTAAGATAGCCAGACTATTATACAAACTTATTATGCATGTTTCTTATTCTTAGGGGACAATATGTCCCAGAATAAAGATTATTTTTAATTCGTTCATTAATCTGTAAGATAAGTCAAGGCAATAAGTCGAGCATATCAGCTATCAAGAAGATCAGTACTCTTTGGTTAATTTACATTACGTACGTTAGCAGAATTCGCTTCCATTATTGTTTTAGTCTCCTTGCATTTTTGATATAATAGCTTTAATCAATATTTAATTTTATAATGTCACAAACGTAAGCCAATATCGATTAATGAAAAAGTTTCTAGAAACAACAAAATAAATTGTATCTATATCTTAATTCAAGGTTGTACGTAAGCTTAAAGACCCTGCCACTCCTTTCATTTTCACAAAATGTGTTAAAACGTTCAATAAAAACTTTTCTCATAATATGATTAGAAGCAATGTGCTAAAAAATTTATTTTCAAGTCGTGCTAATTTTACTGAAAACTTAAGTTTCGAACATCCATAACTCCTGCTTCATGTGAAATTCATTGTATCCTATTCACTCCTATACGATATTGAAGTATGTTAGCAGCCGAAATGCTTAGAATGGAAATCGTGAAAGTGAATGAAAAGCATCTTGCGGTTTTTAGTTATTTGTGAAAACAAATCGAAGTGAAGATATCTCATCTAGAAAACTGGGGCTTAGCAATGTTATAATAATGTGAGTGAATATCTCCGAAATACATTCACAAACTACATAAGAGAACTAGTACACTCTAACTTCAAATATAAGTGAATGTTTCTATAGTGCCAAAAGAAATAATGTAATAATAATAATTACAATAGGCCCCCCCTTAACCGGCGTTACCGAGCCAGACATAGCATCGCATAAAGGAAAACGCCGGATAACATAAATCATCAAATGTCATTAGAAAATCATATTGATGATTAAAAAAAATTAAATCAATTTTTTTTTAGTAAAAATAAATATATGACAAAAATATATCTACGTTATGTGCCCCGGAAGACAAAATTTCACCTCACCATCCTAGTATTGTCTCATTATAATGGGGATACGGTTCCGAGTTTCTAATACTCTGCTAGAACATATCACTTTTATCCTCCTTGCAAGATTCATCCCTCTGTATCTTCTAATACCTCCAAGGGACGCCACGCCTTAGGATAAACCGTATTTCTCCCTATAAGTGATTTTTCTATCCGACGTCACCCGACGTGAGTGCCTAAATTTCCTTGGTTAAGCCCGACTACCAACAATGAGTTCCGATGAAAATTTGATTTGTTGGCTATTTAGAAAAAAACGTTCATGAAAGCCATATAAGAAAACTTACTAAGCTACATAAATTTAAAGACAGATCCTCAGGAGAATCAAATAAAACTTTCCAAACTTAAAAAAATAATTACTATAATAATTACTTTCATGATATAATGTAAAATAAATATTAACATATATATTTACCTTTATCAAATGACTCCGAACGAATGGACCCCCATAAATTGGTATTTGCGACACATGTCCATTCCGATAGTTTCCTTCTGGGTTACATTCACATTTCTAGTCCTTGGTGATACAAGAACGTTAATCACTGAATTCGAGGCTAGTTGTCCTAGGCCTCGTTGGCTACGAATGCACTATTGCAAGGGCGAAATCCGGTTGGATTTCAATTTCTAAACATAAAAATATTTGACAGTGCGGCAAACTTCGTTCTGCCTCTCAACATTGCATATTTAAATTTTTACTGTTGTAAATTTTAATATTGTTAAATCTTCCAAGAACTATGAGGTTGCAAATTTTAATGGATCCTCATGTCACACCACTTATTCAATTTTTTTTTTTTTTTTTTTTGTACAATTTAACTGAAAATAAGTAAATTTTATTAACGATTTCAAGCTCTGTACAACACCGAACCTTCGTAACCTCTCATGTAGAATGCCGCTCGCCTCCTATTGGTCATTTTTTAAACTTCACTGTTATCCACATTATTTTTAATAACAAATTAATTGAAAATCAGAAGATTTTATTATTCCTAAACCTTTATGAAACTATAAAGATGATGTGGTCAAAAGTTTGTACCAATTGGTTCCGTAGTTTTCTTTATATCTTAATATATATAAATTACGTGTCGCCGCCTAGGGGCCGGCTAACGTCGTTAGTGATCACAAACGAAAAAGTCGCAATATTATTTGGGTTAGCTCTGTCCTTTAACTATTCTGTACCAAATATAACTATATCATCTTCATAGTTCAAGGAAGGTTTAGCAATAATAAAATTTATATATTTTCTATTAAATAACTGTTTAAAAAGCGATAAATATGTGGAGTGCAGTAAAGCGAGCGCCATTTAAGAGAGGTTACAATGAACCAGTGTTAAATATAGCTAGAAATTGATAATAAAGTTACTTAATTCAATTAAATTGTTATCCAAAAAGCTATAAATATGTGGCAAGCGACAATAGCGTTTTAGTAAAACTAATGAACCTATCTGAACCAAATTTTAACTACATCATCTTCATAGTTCTTGAAAGATTTAAAATCAGAAAGTTTACCATAATAATAACTTATACTATTATATAAAAGGACAAGCCATTTTACGTTTGTGATCACTAACCACGAATACTACTGAACCAATCTGTGCTAAATATTAACTACATCATCTCATAGTTCCAAGAAGGTTTAGCAATATTAAAATCTACTGATTTTTCATTTATTTTTTTATTAAAAAAAGAAAATATGTGGACAACAGTGAAGTTTGAAAATTGACCGATAGGTGGAGAGGTTCTACGCGAGAGGTTACAAAAGAGCTTGAAATCGATGATAAAATTTACTTATTAAACTATAAAGAAAATTATTAAAAAAGATTTAAATATGGTGTGCGATATGTGGATCCCAGTGAAGCTTGAAAATCGAACGATTGTGTATACCCACCATCCCACAATAGAGTTAACAATGGTAAACTGAACCTATCTGTACCGACATCTAAATAAATAATTTTTATAATTCTAGGAAGGTTTTGCAATGGTAAAATTTACAATAACTAAAATTTAAATGTACAATGTTGAGAGGCAGGACTGAGGTTTGCCACACTGTCATATACTTTTATAGTTCAAAATCAACATCCAACCAGATGAAATCAATAAAGTTATTTCTGCCGAATACAAATTATTACTAAATCAAAATGTCGATCCTTTACTTTTTTATATTGTGTGTAAAAATATAATCCGCGGGCCTTCTGTCGTAAGCACTGATAATGCAGTTTATTTTCCGCAAAAGTTTCTTAGTCTTTATCCAACTTGATTACAAATTCATACATTAAAATTAAAAATTTTATGTCTAATGGTGCTTTTACGCAATCTCCAACTGCCTAATCAGTGCGATTATAACTAGATTAATAATTACTGCTATGCGTGAAAAAATCATTGAAGAAATAATGCTGAACCACATGCTAAAATACAAGAATCTTATCGATAAACAAATAAAACATTAATTTTTAGTTGAAATTATCTTTAGTTATGAGGGCGGGCGAAGCCGCGACGGGAATGCTAGTAATAGTATAGATTAGTATATGTATATATATTTATTTTTTTGATTATCTATTTATTGAAATTTACAATTGTTCATAAAAAAAACAAACATACATCCAGTAAATGTAATAAGATAAAATAATAGAATTGCAATGGCTTGTGAAGCAACTACCCACTGGTAGCACTTCGATAAAAGTTCTATTTGAGAAGGTCACGAGGCCATCTTCTTTTTAGACGCCTCGGAGGTTTGTCAGGAATAGAATTGGAAGCAAGTTGAGAGACTAGTAGATTTGAATGGTTATGGAGTTTACTATGAAAGGATAGGTATCTGGATTGGGCTAAATCAGCATATGGAACATTGAGGTCTTTATGGATAAGATTATTTCTGAAAAAGTAAGGAGCATTAAGGATTTTGGATTGCAAGTATTGGATACGAGATGAAATATATATATATATATATATATATATATATATATATATATATAGTATATCTATCAGTGGGATATATATTGTATCATTGTTGTATTTTTTTTCTATTGTGTTGTATATATATATTTTTTTTTCATTTTATCATGTATCGACCAGTTATTTTTCTATTCTTTATAACAAAAGATACTCGTATATTCCTTCGCGTTCTTTTACTTGCATATAAAATCCCCTTCTACGATATATTTCGAAATCAATCGCAGTAACAGTGTTAAGATCATTGTAAATATTACGTATCTGTTCACGGCGTGTTAATAGTGTGAAGTCACACATGTACAATCTCCATATACACAACTGGCAGGTGAGAAAGTTGATAATTAATTCTCGGCTGCATGAAATTAAGTAACGAGTTATGAAATATGTTTAATCCTATGCAGAATCAAAGAGTGTACAGTAACTGGCAATTGCAATGTAAAGCGAAGCATTTCATTTGTGAAATGAATAAAAGAATATTAGTTTTCAGTTCTACTAGACTAAAACGAATGGAAACTGCTCGTCATTATGCAAAACTTCAATGTTTACTATACAAACGTTCTAAGCTTCCAATCAATTACAATTAATCATTTAAATGACAGTTATTAGACCTACTTGGACATACGGAGTTGAGCTTTGGGGCTCCACTTAACCTTCCAGTTCATCTCGTATTCAATCCTTACAATCCAAAGTCCTTCGTAAAATCTTCATGCTCCTTATTATGTCACAAAAAATAATCCATAAAGATCTTAATGCAACATTTGTTGCTGACTTATCAAAAACCAGATACCAATCCTTTCATAGTAAGCTCCATACCCAGTCACTACTCACTCGATTCCCTATAATCATCAGAAAAGAAGATGGCCGAGAGACCTTCTATTGAAGAACTTTTATTGAAGTGCTACTAGTGAGCAGTTCTTTACAAGTTATTGAAATGTCATTGTAATAGTTTTCCTCAAATTTACTATTATACATTGTACACAGTTTGGAAATATATTTCCATATATTTAGGGTATATATTGTACACGGGGTATCTTCTTCTTCTTTATTGGCGCGACAGACGCATGAAGCTGTCCTTGGCCTGCTCCACAGCCTTCCTCCTGTCGTCCCGATCAGCTGCTCGCCTTAAATATATTTTAGATAATTTCAAGCCCTCGGAGACGCCATCGAATCATCTTCTCTTCGGTCTTCCACGAGGTCTCACTCCATCCGGTCTATCCCAGTACAATTTTCGGCATGTTCTGTTCTCACCCATCCGGTATACATGCCCCATCCATTTTAGCCATTTAACTCTTGTGAATATCGTCAATGGCAAGTCACCATACAAATCGTATAGCTCCCGGTTCTTCCTTCGCCGCCACATACCGTTATCCTTTATCGGACCAAATATACGCCTCAGTACATTCCTTTCCAAACAGTCCAGCTTCGTGACTACCGACTTATTAGTAGTCCATGTTTCGCATGCATACGAGGCTACCGGTCGCACTAGAGTCTTGTACAGTCTTATCTTGGTTGCGCGTCTGGAGAGTCTACCCTTGAAAATGCTTAGTATGGAGAAGAAGGCTCTGTTGGCTAATATTATCTGACTTTTAATTTCCTCGTTTTCTTCGAGGTGTTCGTTTATCCAGGCGCCTAAATATTGGAAACTTGTGACGGTTTCGAGGGTGTAGCCTTCCATATAACAAAAACGCTGTGGACGAGCAAGTTTTTTTCTTTCTCAATACCATTATCTCGGATTTATCCTCGTTCATATGCAGTCCCATTCTTTTAGCTTCTCTGTCCATTTTGTGCAAAGCTTCCTTTAAACATCGCATAGATATATATACACAGGGTATATATATATTTTCTTATATCACTCCCTCCGATCTAATTACCTCCATTATGAAGTCTCAATCCAACTCATATGGTATAGACGGCATTCCCTTTAAATTATTGAAATTATGCCTTCCTGAAATCCTTCCGGCTCTCCTCTTCATATATAATTTTTTCCCTCCAAAACTCTGTATTTCCCACTTCCTGGAAAAAGGCCTTAATTCATCCCATCAACAAGAACCCAAACCCTATATCCCCAAAGGACTACCGCCCTATATCCATACTTTCCAACCTTTCTAAGCCCCTTGAAATATTGGTACAATCCCAAATTTCCAATTTCCTAGAAGATTCCAAAGTACTTGATCCCTTCCAATCTGGTTTTCCGTCCCGGCTTCTCAACACAATCCGCACTCATTAAAATTATCACTGACATCCAAGCAGCGATGGACAAAAAAGAACTGACCATCCTGATCCTCCTTGATTTCTCTAAAGCATTCGATTCCTTAGACCATAATATCCTTTTTTTCCAAATCGAAATCATTGAACTTTTCCCACAGCTCCCTCCTTTGGTTTTAATCTTTCCTTTCCCTCCGCACCCAAGCAGTTGCCACTCCTAACCAAGGCCTATCCTCTTTCCTCACTCTACAGTCAGGAGTAGCTCAAGGTTCGAGCATTTCCCCTCTACTGTTTAATTCCTACATCAATGATCTTCCCCATTCAATTCACCATTGTTCCCACTATCTTTATGCCGATGACTTCCAAATTTACTTCTCCTTTCCTCCATCCGAAATATCAGCTGCGTTTGCCAAAATTCAGGAAGACCTAGACGAAACCTGTGCCTGGGCAAATCTGAACAAATTAACATTAAACGCAGCTAAAACTCAAGCAATTGCCATAGGATCACATTCCCTCCTCCATTCAAATGCCAACTTTCCCACATTATTCCTTAATTGGCATCCAATAACTTTCCATTCCTCTGTTAAAAATTTAGGCTTAACCATTGATCAAACCCTCTCCTGGAAATCCCATATTGCACAAATCTCCCGAAGGTCAATCGGTATCCTAAAACTATTTCACCGATCCCGTCACCTCCTTCCCCTACCCACACGCAAACTTCTAGTATCCTCCCTTATCTTCCCCCAATTTGACTATGGTAGCGTGATATATGGCGGGCTCTCAACGGTTCTTGAAGACAGATTAAAACGCATCATGAACTGCTTCATCAGGTTTGTCTTCGGAACATCGAGACGTTCCCATGTTTCGCATCTCTACACGGATTTAAATTGGCTTTTCCCCTCCTTCCGCAGAAAGTACTTCCTAGGCTCCTACCTATTCCAAGTTATCAACACCCGTCACCCTCCCTTTATTTACAGTAACCTGAAATTCAAGTCTGCTATCAAATCACTGCATACAAGATCTCGTCTTTCCGATCTCTATACTCCATCCCACAGAAGTACTGCATTCCAACGTTCCTTCCTTGTCCGATCCTCTACTCTTTGGAATTCCCTCCCCCCCTGTATCCGCAATGCTTCTTCCCTTGGAACATTCAAAACACTACTCTTTCACCATCTTCTTTCCCTCCAACCCGACGCTTTTCTAATTATAAGGATGTATGTACTATGTATGTAATCGTCTAATTTATTTACTAATACCGTCAGACATAAAACATTAGCCAAAATTATAGTTTGACTATGATAATGTTTTGATTTCTTGTAATGATAATTTTTGAGTTTCTATCTTTTATTTTTCTTTAAGTTTCTGTTTTTTTGTTTTTTTTCTGTTCTGCATTTTTGTTTACAATATTAACCTCTTTATTTGTACATTTATTTTTTCACTCTCTTTTTATTAATAGTTTTTTCTTTTTTTAGTTTTTCTCTGTATTTTTTTTCATACATATTTGTATTTAATTTTACCTATGTTGTTTTATTTTTAACAGCCTCTCGGCCAGTTATGATCTTACTTTGTATTATTTAATGTTATTCTTAAGGGACTTTGTCCCAGAATAAAGTTTTCTTTCTATTCTATTCTATTCTATATATATATATATATATATATATATATATATATATATATATATATATATATATATATATATATATATATATCGTACACAGTTTGGAAATATATTGTACAAAGTTCGGCTCGAAAAAGAAATAATAGACGAATATGTTTTAACCTACTTAATTTTAAGAGAAAATGATAGTTTTAGCTTACATTCTAATGATTCTAAGGAGGAATAAATCTTTTTATTTGTAATTTTCTGTATCTATTTTTTGTAAGTTTATACCACAATAAGTAATCTATCTGTCATTCTGTGTTGTTTATTTATTTTCGTTAAAAAAATTTAGCTAGATTAATTACAATTATATTTGTCATATAAATATATATATTTAGAGAAATATATTTCCCTGACTCACAGTGTCACGAGTACCTATATGGAGTAAGAAATCAAAAATCATACTGACTTAAATCATACAAAAATCATTTTGTCTATACAAGGTTTATGTTTTTTTAGATTAATAAACAGCACAGATTCTTTTCTTTTCTTCTTTAATATTTTTTTTTTATTAAGACTGAAGCGACAAGAAACTGCTCGTCGTTACAGACCACGTCAACATTTACTATACAAACGTTCAAAGCTCCCAATTAATTACAAAAGACTTATTTACATGACTGTAATTAGACCTACTTGGAAGTACGGAGTTGAGCTTTGGGGCTCTGCTAAACCATCCAATTCATCTCGTATCCAATCCTTACTATCCAAAATCCTTCGAAAAATCCTTAATGCCCCTTACTTTGTCACTAATAAACTTATCCATAAAGACCTTAATGTTCAATATGTTGCTGAGTTAGCCCAAACCAGATACCAATCCTTAGTAAGCTCCATAACCACTCAAATCCATTAATTTCTCAACATGATTCCCACTCCATTCCCGATAATCCTCCGAGGCGTCTGAAAAGAAGATGGACTAGAGATCTTCTAGTGTAGAATTTTTATTAAAGTGCTACGGATGAGTAGTTCTTTTCAAGCTTTGTCATGTTATTGTAATCGTTATAAGCTCATTTGCCTAATGTATATAATTGTACAGTTGTAAATTTCAATGAATTGATAAAAATAAAAATAAATGTATTTATTAGTTTCAACAATTATCACCTATCTTATATTATCTTCTATTTTATTATTTCAGTTTATTTTATTTCTTGAATATTTTATTTTATTTCTTGTATAATTAGAGGCTGTTTATTTTAATTTTCTAACTTTGTGCCATATCAATGTACCAGGTATGCAAGTTTAAAATGTCGTTTTAATTCCAATAGAATGCGCTCTTAGCCTATTGAAGGATTTGCTTATCTCTAAACGCTATTTTGTTTGTTAGTCATTTGTTTACAAAAGTCAGTTGTTTTTAAGTCGTTTACGTGGACGTATCATACCTTTCTTTGGTGTTAAAAATGTCTAATTTTAAGCCAAATAAAGAGCATTTGCGGCATGTCATGATTTTCTTATTTAATCAAAAGAAAAAGGCATCTGAATGTCATCGAATTCTTGTTGAGACTTATGGCGATGTTGCTCCAACCGTCAGGACATGTGAACGTTGGTTTCAAAGTTTCAAACGTGGTGATTTTGATGTTACTGATCAAAAACGAGAAAATCGACCAAAAAAGTTCGAGGACTTCGAATTGCAATCTTTATTAGACGAAGACAATACCCAAACCCAACAAATGATGGCAGAACAGTTGAATGTCACTAGGCAAGCCATTTCCGATCGCCTGAGAGCTATGGGAAAGATTCAAAAGGTTGGAAAATGGGTTCCACATGAATTGGACGAACGACAGATGGAAAAACGAAAAACTGTGTGCGAAATGCTGCTTTTACGCCACGAAAGAAAGGGTTTTTTGCATCGAGTTGTAACTGGCGATGAAAAAATGGATTTATTTTCAGAATCCCAAACGAAAAAAATCATGGGTAACGCCAGGACAACCATCCACATCGAGTGCAAGACCGGATCGTTTTGGGAAGAAGACAATGCTGTGTGTGTGGTGGGATCAGAAGGGAGTAGTCTACTACGAGCTTCTCAGTCTATACCGAGCGCTACCGACAACAAATGATCAATTTGAGTCACGCATTGATCGAAAAACGCCCAGAATGGGCTCACAGGCACGCCAAAGTCATTCTTCAGCATGATAACGCTCCTGCACATTCAGCCAGATTGACTAAGGAAACGATTTCTTCGCTTGGTTGGGAACTCCTACCCCACCCGCCGTATTCACCTGACCTGGCGCCTTCTGATTATCACCTCTTCTCATCGATGGGACACTCATTGGCGGAGCAACACTTCAACAATTTCGAAAACGTACGAAAATGGCTCGATGAATGGATTTCAAATAAAGATGAAGCATTCTTTAATGGTATCCATATATTGCCCGAGAGATGGGCAAAATGTGTAGGAAGCGAGGGTCAGTACTTTGAATAAAATATATTATACTTTTTTTAAAAATTACTGTGTATTTATTTTAAAAAATAAACGACATTTTAAACTTGCATACCTGGTAATTATTCAAGCTAAAAAGTTTTAACAAAAATAAACAACACAAAAATGGCAGATAAAATGACTTGTGGTATAAACTTACTAAAAATAGATACAGAAAATTACAAATAAAAAGATTTTTTCCTCCTCAGAGTCACTAGAATGTAAACTAATACGGTCATTTTCTCATAAAAATTAAGTAGGTTAAAGCATTTTCGTTTGTTTCTTTTTCGGAGTCAAACTTTCTTAAAATTTAGAAATACGGATCTGATGAAGGGGGAAGCATTTCCATTAGATCCATTTTTGTATCAATACAAGAAGTTTTCCATGTATTGTGTTCTCTGAGGTACCTAATGCGCTTGTGTAAGCTCTCCAACGATTCCTCTGATAATTTCCTAATTCAAATATTAAAAAAATAAATAATTTCTGGACCATGTAAAAGCAATTTATGAAATGATATTGACATATAATATCATGAATATAAAATTCAATTATTTATGACCCCAAGGCAACGTAGTTTCTGCATCTACGCTTCTATTCCTTTCAGTTTTGATTTGTTCAGCAATCCGAAACGGGAATAGTAAATACAATTAAAAATTCATTGTTTACTGTTTATATACTATTAGTTTTACTATTAAACCACAATTCTATTTTGTATATTTTTGATACCTCGCTCTAACGCGTACTATCACGTTGCAATCCTATAAGCTTCAGAGGGATTTCCTTTAGCCCAGAAGAAGTTCCTGAATTTGGGTCACGTGTACAGTCAACTGTGAATGAACCTACTCTTACTTATGTAATGCATTGAGGAGATCCATGATGCAATGATTAGGATAACACAGAAAACCCGTTTTACTTGTTACAAACCTGCCTGATTCTTTTTATTTCCTTTTGGTATTTCGAAAATACAGGAAATTACTCAAGTTATGAATATGAATAAAGAAATTAAAAGACTTCTCAGGCAATAAGATTTCTGTAGCGATAAAACTAAGTCGATTCCGGTCATGGCCACTGAAAACGTTCTCTTCGGGTCGAGAATAGAGTTCTCTCACCACAATACGCATAACCATGTGTTGATGTTAGAAGTTTTAGTTTTGAATGGAAAGAACTAAGAAATAAAATATCGTTATTGTTTAAAATTCATATAATTTTTTATCTATCATAATCCTTTCAGAATTCTTTATTTTTAAATGATTTCTTCTTAGTTGTGTAAAAACATCTTAATAGTAATTACAATCGATCACTTCTATTCAAGAATATCGATTTGGCGAATAGAAATTTTGACATGGATATGTCTTTTGGAGCTTTATTCAAAGAATGTCTTTAAATAATAATTGTAGCTGGAATTATTACCAACGAAATGAAATAACTACTCCGAAATCGGATGATTTACCGCCAAGATATGGTCTTGGGAAAAAGTGTAGAAATTGGCCAACTGGCGGTCAGTCCCGCTTCCTCGCGAAAAAATGTCCAAATGCCCAAATAAAATGAGGCATTAAGTTCACAAATATTTTTATGTCTTAATTAGAAATTAAGATATTCTTCGTATATTTAATGTTATTTACGTAATTAGATATTGTTATAAAAAAAAAAAAAAACTTATTATAGCCAACAAAAGATGTTCGTTTAAATTCTTTTATAGTGAAGGTTGTTACAGAAACCAGGTAACTTTGTAAATAATTAAGCAAAACAATCATTATTTACATAAATACTTACGTAGGATAACTTGTAGAACAATAGATTAAATATAATTAGTCAAAATTACTTCTTTTGTTTTCAAGTGTGCCAAAAGATTTCATTAACATTATATAATTGGTTTTCGCTAGTCATTATCGAGGGATTTATCACACTTAAATTATTAATTGGATTTCCTTGTGCACTAAGAAGTCCAATAAACGGTAAATTTAAAATTTAATTATGGGCTTTGTTATCTTTTATGACTCAAATTTAATGTTAAAACTTTGAAAAATTACTAATCGTAAAACAGTGTCTCTATAGATCTATTAATGAAGTTGCGGATGCTAGATTAGTATATACTAAATAAATCTGAATAAACACAAAGAATATTTGAGGTATGCATGATGATATAGAAGGATCAATCCTAACAAAGAATATTGTTTTTAGAACAATAAATAAACAATGAAGACCTTAATGAACTGTTTTGATTACTAAACCATAATAAGAGTGTTTATGTTCACTCTTTTAAATTTTAATAGCTCAAATGGCCATCATATTAAAAATATTTACGTTTTCTAGGTGACCGAGCTGAAATGTGTGCCTCCTTCTACAGCTCCTGAAAAAATTGAAACTATGCTAACACAATGCCAGTATGAGATTAAGCAGGCCCTTCTACAAGGTAACCATCTTCCTACTCAGCTTACTTATTTATTAATTTTTTTTTTTTAACATTTTAATTCACACTTGTCGCCGCCCGCCTGTGACTATAAGCAGATCCAATAACAATACTAATAAAACTGGCATGTAAGATATAGGATATTTAAGGAGATATAGTACCACATCCAGTGGTACTCATCATAACTTAAAAAAAAAGTTTATTTTCATTCTTTGAGAACCCTTTCAGGCAATGATGAGGTTTTATATGTACTCGCGTGCCAAAAGTGGGGATGGAGGGGGTGATCCGCCCTGGGCACCATGGAAGAGTAAAATGAGTTGACTGTCTAAAGCTTATTAAATGAAATACTCCTTTCCCAAAAAAGCCTTGGGCTAACCTCAGAGGTGACTACAAATTTCAATTTCAATGTTCCAATGTACAGACTGTTCCATTAGTTATGATGAGGATATAAATCTTATGACCCCTCCACAGGTTCATTGTCACCAAAAATATAAAAATTATGTTGTTTTATTCATTATTGATTGATAATATTTTGATTTAAAATAAGATAATAATTTAATGTAATAAATAATGGAAGTCCAATTCCTTCTAGATATCTTCTGGTTTCTTCCCTTAACCTCCCCCATATTGGTTATAGCTTTGTGGCATATGGGAAGATTGTGGGTGGAACTCAAGAGTAGGCTTAAAAGACTAATGAAACGTTTCATCAGGTTTATCTTTCAAATTCCAAAAGATCCCCACACATCGCATCTGTACGCTGAGTTAAAAATTTTTTATCCTTCACCTTGCAGAAATTACTTCCTACCTTCCTTCCCCTATCAAACCATTGATTCTTGCAATTCCTCTTACATATAAAATATCTTTCAGTTCAAATCCTTGGTTTCGCAATAATAAGAGTCTAATCCATTCATTTGTGATATCACCAGGCTATATACTTCTGAAATGGATTTAAGATTTGTTTACTTACAAAACTATTCCTCCTGTCCCTTTCCAGTAGCCATAAAAAAATATTTTCCTCAAATAGTGTCCTGAAATTCCTCTTTTTTTTAGTATGATCGTTTATAATAGTGAGGATCCTTAAGGAATTATAGTGATAGTGATACATTAATTTTTAGTTTTTGAGTTATGTAACTTTTCATTAGAATTCAGGCTTCCATACAAGCTCCATTATGTTGAACTATCTGATTTTCATTAACAATAATTTTGAGCTGACCATAACCATTGTATAAAAATAAGAGATATGCATTATGGTTCACTCTAGCCGTTTCAATTTTCATTGGTGTTAAAAGCGTTCTTTCCGGTAATAAAGTAAGAAATAGAATTTTCTTGATTTGATCATGTCATTTGGAAACTTAAATACTACATCCCTTCCTAGTAGGGATCATGTTTAACCTTATGTTTCTTAAGTGACCATTACAAGTTAATATAGTTAGTTATAACTAATTCAATCTTCTTTAACTAAGAATATATTCTGTACTTCATGGATGGCTACTGCTGTTTAAGAAAACTGGAAATATAAAAGAAGATAATTTACAAAAAATACATTCCAATTTCTTTTAATTCATTATATTTCAGTGGGGATGAATACCATATTGTATGCCGTTACTGTTTATGTAGAAAAATCAACAAGAAGTGCTGCTATAAATTATACTCTCATAAATAGTTGTTTTAATTCATTTTCAACTATCATTTCATGACGGTTTTCTAAACTAATAAGTAACTACAAAGTTTGAGAATGAGTGCATCGAGCAATTGTGTTTTTAAATATATATTTCACTTTTTTGTTTGGCTGCGTTGTATTATTATTTAGATTATGTTTATAGTTCTAGTTGTTCATTAATTAATACTCATTTTTAAATCATTAAAAACATTTGTTAAAAGATTATTTAGCCACAAGAACATAACTAGTCTTGGCTATGACCATAACCGATACAGCATGCCCATAAATGGTATTTTTAGCTCTTTGTAAAAAATTATAAAAATTTATTTAATAGGAAGATTCAGTGTATTTGTCAATTTTACATAATAGAATAAACTTTTAACAATCTAAGTGTATAACCAAAGATGTCATATTACAAACTGTATCAACAAAATTTCCTTTTAAATCGGCAAGTTTCCTTAACTATAACCATAACTAATAATTTACTCTAGCCCCAGTATAAAGTTTATTTACTATTTCTACAATTGTGAAATATATTTATATTTTCATTGTTATTAATCACATTATTTCAAATTAATCCCGAATTGATTTTTAAGAATGAAAAATTCATACTCTAAAGTAAAAATAACATTGAGAAATATCGATAATCTTCAAGATTCTTGACATAATTGGCTAACACAATGGAGATACAATAGAGATTTCAATTGTACATCTTCCTATGTTTGGCTCATCATTTTTCAGCAACTATTGCAAAAAAGGGTGCAAGAACTTTTTTAAGTTACAAACCACCTATACTAGGATGTAAGTATGGCTACTATCTCTGTTGGGAATAATAAAAAAATTTAAAAACCAGCCAAAAAAGTAATCCCTTCTAAAATAATGATAAAAATAAATTTTGAAAGTTTTGTATAATTTAATACTTATCTTTTATCTTGAAATCTATTACTGCCTGTTTGTGTATTTTTATTTTTTACCTATCCAGTTATAACTTCACCGAATTAATGTTACAAAAGTAAAACATATCAATTATGTAATGTCAAAGTTAAATTAATTAATCAGACAAAAACATTTTGTTTATAGAAGCCCTAGAAGTTCTTGGAGAGCCAAAAGAAAAAATCAGAAGAGAAAAGAGGGCGACATTCAGTAATGAAGAAAGGAGAGTCGCAGGAGTATGTATTTTGTTATTTATTACTTTGTTTTTTTCTATTTTATTAAATATTTTTATAAAGAAAACAAAACATTAAATTTAAATACAATAAATAACAGAAAATTGTCTAATTTTTGTATTCTAATTATTTATTTATCTATTTTTTTTTTTAGTGTTTACTGCAATGTATCTACAGAAAAATGGAAGCAGTAAGTTTATAAGATGTTTCACAAAAGTTGATTTCTTTCAATCATATAAAGTGACTTTATTTAATTGTTCTCTCCATATATATTAAATAGTTATTTGGTATTAAACTGTAAAATACTTTAAGTATCTATTGAAACCTTAAATAAAATTATATCCTTTATTAAATAGATTTCTAATGGTTTTTATAGCTGGATGAAAGTAATTTACCAAAAGCTACAGGTCTCGTCGAATTGTTTACAGAAGGAGTAACTGACAAGAATTATTACCTAGCAACTATTCAGGGGGTTCAACAATGTATGGCCAAAGAGATCAAACAGATAAATGCCAACGGCACATTTACAGAAGGTATTTTACACTAACATTAATAGTAATTAAAAATTAAAATAATCTTGATAATAAAACCTTAACAAGGTTTTTTTAAATAAATTTGTCTGTAATAATAAATTTTCAACAAAATTTAAGAAAAATCTATGTTTTAAGAAGACCTCTTTTCATCATTTTAAAAAATGTGTGATTATACAAACACGATTTGAAACTTTTAGTTTACTTATAATTTTTTTATATATAAAAATACAATGCCAAAAATACTATCAAGATTACTGCTAATCATTGCAAACAATTTAATTTACAAAGAAATTATGATTTCTTACCATTCCAACCAACATTTTTATTTATTAAATGAAAAAAAAACTTTACATTATCATAGATCTTTTAAATATCTCTATGATCATATACATCTGTTTTTTTTTTTTAAATCAAGTAATCCTTATTTTTTTGGGTTGATTATAGGATACACCTGTGATGTTGCCTATGACTTGTTCATGTGTGTAAGCAAGCAAATTGAGGAGGTAAATATTTATTTATTAAATTCAACATTGATACACCAACAGGTAGACACTGTATATACATTTATATATTTGTATAATAATTTACATTTTGTATAGTATTCATTCATTTAAGCAGATAATTTAATCTACAACTTGATATTACAGATTTGCGGGATATTACCTTGAAGAAAGAATAATCAACTGCAACTTCATTAGATTACTACAACAGCACTATATATTTAAGTTACCATTAGTATTTAACAGTTTAGTTCACCATCCCCCATCAAAAATAAATAAAACTTTTTTTTTTCATGTTAGTAACTTATGACACATAACAGATCAAAAATGGTATAAATGCTGATAAAATAAGTAGTGGAAATATAACTTTAATGTAAGTCAGTAGATTAGTTGAAATTATCTCTAATAAAAAAATCTATAAGTACAAAACTATATTTTTATTTTATTTTTTAAATTAAAAGTATGAATAAGTTACAGAAACACGATCACTTCCCAAATAAAATGAAGGCATAATCTTTCCTACAAATTTATATTTAATAATTATTTGTTGTATATATTGAAGGGGTAAACTATAATTTTTGATTATCACTAATATAATGGCAACATTTAGGCCCTTTATTACCATTTTTAAAACTTTTTAGAAACTTAAATTAAATTCTTCTTTATACATTTTATTTTATTTTTATTTTTTTTTTTTGTATCTCCTCTTGATACTAAAAATACCTATTCAGGTTTCCCTGAAATTAAAGATGTTAAAGTATATATACTCACAAATATATTATAAACACAAATGTATTTCAAAATATTTTAGTACAGAAAAGGTAAGAACTAGAAAAATAATTTTTTATAGATATGGATAAAATTCAATTCCAAAAATGATACTATTAAACTAATCTGGATAACAAGTAACCATTTTGAATAATGACAATTGAATGAATTACCATTTATGAGGATGAAGGCAGTAAGAAGGGCAAGTCTGGTTTCCAGAGCAAGGTAGTTATAAAAAGTGGAAGCGGAAGACCTAGAGCCAGGAGGGTAAAGAGGAAAAGAACTCTCAAAAAAGAGGAATAGGATGGAACAATAGAAGACAGCTGGTAAAGTAGAAAATATTGAATAGAATTACTCCTCAAACTGCGAAAACATAGTATTGAGCAAGATTATGATTAACAAGTAGGGGATTGCAAAGGTTTACACTTTTTAAGTGTTTGAGAATATATGAGGCGCCTAATTGTAAAACGCAGCAAATCCACCAAAAATCGAAATTGAGTTTTATATACCATTCCATCCAGCTCCTTGTCACGCAGAAGGCTGACTAGGTTTTAGCTTTAAAAACGAAGGAAAAGTTGTTCAAATTTACAATTAAAAATCAATTACTGTTGCAAAAGGGAGTAAAACCATGCCTATCACAGTAGCAAAAGGGAGTATCTCTTGTGATATATTGTTATGGCTGCCATTTTTTAAAGTTCTGTAGCAAAATGGAGCACCCCTTGGGAGAGTGCCATGAATTCCTACATTACTTAAGCAAAACGGATCATGTGCCTATTTTTTCTTCTTTTTTATTAGATTAGATATCAAATTTCCCTCTAAACCATGTCATTTACGTTGACTAAACTGTAAAATTGCCGCTAAAAGACCCCTCCTTCTTTAGAGGGTTATAAACATTGGTAAACGATTAAAGTTTAGTCCACCAAGTGTTGCTGCGACAGAGGTATTTCTCCCCCTTAATTCTAAGGAATTTTTAACGTTTAAACATAAAATTCATTATTAAAATACATTATGATACATTTAGAATTGCCTTCCGAATCACGATCTAAATGGAGGACGATTTCCTGCAACGTGTTCCTCCTGGAAAATTAAGAAGAAAAAATCGCTCAAACCCACACATGGAAGCGGGAGAAACAAAAAAAGTCTAGGTACATATTTTTTAGTTTTTGTTTTATTAATTTATTTTTGTCAATAGATCAGGTATATTTTAACACAAAATTGGCGACTGAGGCCTGTTCGCACTTCTTTCAAAGAAAAATTACGATTAGTTAAGTGTACAAATACAAATATTTTTTAATTATAAATTGTTTTTAACCATTTTCAAAAGTTGTTTTACTAAACGTCTGTCTAGAAGTAAGATGAGGAAGAATAGTAATTTGTTTAGGAAAATATCTATTGTGATTACATAGTCTAGTCCATGTATCTATATCGTTTATTACTTTATTATCCGTTTTTATTGTTCACCAAGTTAATAAATAACATTTTTGAACGTAAAATTATTTTGTTAATCCATTATTTCAATTCTGTAAATCAACTCAACATATAGTATTTATTTCATTTTCAAAAAGGAGTAAGTCTCAAACTGTTGCAAAACGGATTAAGTACAGAAGGAAAACCTATTTAAAAAAAAAATGGTCAACTGGGGACCTTATTAACTTGCCCAACTAAAACAATCTATTTTTCTGCTAATTAAACAAAAAAAAATTACATTCATATCAATTGGGCAGCATACTGATATGGTTTTTGGCTTCTGGTGAAAAATTTAGAAATCTGGTTTTGCTACGATTTGCAATTGGACGCATCTTATTATAAAAATATTATAATTAAATGAGATTCAACTCCCAATATTTGTGTAGTCAATATGAAGGTGAAATAATAGAGGCCATTCACAATACATTAGCTTTACAGTAGACGGCATCGAGCAGTCCATCTCCAGCTCCATCTTATACTTAGGCGTCAGTCTCGATAGGCACCTCACCTTTTCGACGCATGTCAAAAGCAGAATCAAATTGGCCCGGGCGCGGACATACCGCCTCCATCACCTCCTAACCTCTCCTCATATATCCCTCAGGCTCAAAATTCAGATCTACAAATCCATCATCCGTCCCACCCTCCTCCACGGTGCTCCACTGCTGCATCACATGTACGCAACGACACTTCGCGCCCTCCAGACTTTCCAGAACTCCGTCCTTCGGCGAATCGTCCGCGGTACCAGCCTACAGAGGGCCAAAAACAGCCGGATCCTCGAGGAGTTGAGGATGCCAACGATACCGGCCTTTATCAGTCGCCGGCACGTCAAATTCTTTGACGGGCTGAGCTTCTGTGCAAACCCTCTCTTCAGGGACATAGCCCCACCTCCCAGGCCTGGGAGGTGGCAAGGCGAAATCCCCTTAGCGGACGTACTCGCCGAGGGAAGGGGTTCAGACCATACGGACTGACCCGATACCCACCATCGCTAGCAGAGTGTTTCCTCCGCACTCGACTTGTAGCCAAAGTGCCTCCAGCAGACCGAGACCCACCAGAGATGGCATAGCTTTAAATAAAGTCTTAAAATGCCGAAAGGCAATAAAAGATCCTTTTCCCTGTTTTCCTTTCCTTGCATGAAAATAAAATAAAGTCGGAGGCTAGAAAAAAAAAAAAAAAAAAAAAAAAAAAAAAAAAAAAAAAAAAAAAAAAAAAAAAAAAAAAAAAAAAAAAAAAAAAAAAAAAAAAAAAAAAAAAAAAAAAAAAAAAAAAAAAAAAAAAAATTCCTTTACAAACCAGCACAGTGATTCCTCTTCTCTCAAACAGAAGACTTCCAGTCTTCAGAGGACCCAGGACATCTGTAGACAGCCTGATTGAGATCTGAACCCTGATTTCTTATCTTTTGTTTGTAAATAAATAAAAATTTTGGAGGAATGGAAAAAAATAAATTCCTTTACAAAAATAGAAAAAATAATACATCTGTCTTTTTGATTTGTGATTAACAGTGAATGATTATGATTAAAAACATTTAGATGATGATCAATTAATTTTAATCATTAATCATGATTAACCATTTAATCATTAATTAGATTAAATTACGGCCAACACTGGTACCTTAGTCACCATCTGACTCAATATGAATATAAAAATAAAATAATATATTTAATAATATTGATTTATATCAAGAAAAATTACAATATATATATATATAATAATATATATATATATATATATATATATATATATATATATATATATATATATATATATATATATATATATATATATATATATATATATATATATATATATATATATACCGGTGACGGATTGTCAATAGATCCAAGTTAAATGTAATGTTCAATATGAACATTCATCCCCGGAATCACATCGCGATTTGCGAGTGCCCGGGGGTTATGGATCACTGAAGAGAGAGGATTTGCCTGGTTCAGGATGCGACCCCGGTGGCCTAGTTGGATAAGGCGCCACGCTAGAGAGGTGGAAACTTGGGTTCGAATCCCGACCGGGTGAAATCTTTTCTCTTCAAAAAATAAAATAATATTGAATATAATTTAATTTTGAAGCTTACTTATTCCACCATGAAGCAGACAGTAATTCAAGCAGAGTTACTAATCATTAAAGCAAAATAAAATGTCAATGCAAGAAATACATTTTATTTCAATGCAAAATAACAAATTATATACTCTTAGTACTTATAAAAAGTAAATAAATATATATAAAAATGCTAAAAGCAGTAAAAAAAAAATCTCATAAAATATGTCATAAAAAAAAATTCTGAATACTTACAAAACTATTTTCACCAATCAGTGGTGGCTTAATTTATTAAAGTTGTCAACTATTTTGATCCAAAATGAGCAATATGATAGTATATAACAATATACCTTATTTAATTTAAAATAATGTTCATTACCTTCAGCATGTAAGAGAAAATAGTGGTACCTAAAATAGTAAATCCCAAATATATTTGGTATAACTAGAACAATAGTCCTATGATCTAACAGACCTTTTTATTTTATTAAAACACAATAGTCTTATATTCCTTGATGACTCTTCTTAGAATTCTTTCCTTTGAAGATACACATTTTTAAAATGTTTGGGGTGGATTACAATTGGCTAAATATTGCATCTTTTGATAATTGAAGATTTTTTAGTAGTTCGAGATGATTTGTTTTTTCATCACCAAAATAAAAATTTATTTTGCTTTTTAAAGAGTTTACTTTATGGAATAATTAGCTTGTTTTGTCATTCAGAAAATGATCTTTAGATTAATGATTTGCCCGTAAAGAGATCTAGTTATGGTTTTGTGCAACGAATATTACCAGGTTAAGAAATAATTATTATACTAACACAACAGGGACCCAATTCATCAATAAGGTTGGAACTGAGCCTTATTAGAAAAAACATATTCAAAAGATAAAAGAGGACTTTTCCAGAAAATATAATTAAACAGTCAAGTTTGTCTATCCATTACAAATGTAAATAAATTTATGATTAACTTATTTGGACAAAATTATTTTCTGTTCCATTCATTCCAGTCTATAATAAAATAAGCAATGGACAATGATAATTTAAACATTATTTTAATTGATGGGACAAAAATAGGTAGCAGATATTTAAACATTTAAATGTTTTATGTCTAACTCCATTCTATTTTTCCTGTTTTTACAATATCATCGTGATCAATTGATATTTGGTTCATTAAGTTTCCGCTGAACAGTTTACATTTATTAATTTTAAGAACTTATAACTATAAATCCATATATATTTACATATACATAACAATCGATAGATGAATAGGAAAAACAAAAATTTTAATAATAATATTAAAAAAGTAATTTAGACATAAATAAACTTCAATCAAGAAAAAACTGAAGATAACTGTTTGTTACAAACATAACAAAAATAAATAAATACTGCTGATAACTAAGTTATTATACTTACAGAATAAAATAATAAATTATTTTATTAAAGGAGAAATAGGTTAGAGCCCGAAATTTAGCATTTAAACTAAACAATCATAGAAAAACAAATATAAAACAAGATACTTAAGTACAATTAGAATTAATAAATTAGTGTGAATTAGAAACAGCAACACAACTCAAAGTGTCTTTTCACAAAATGCAATCCCCTTCAGGGGGCGAAAGCTGTTTTCATTTCCTTTCAAGAGTCTTAACTTTGTTCTCTAGCCGCTTTGAATATGCATCAAGTTTATAGGCAGCCTTCTCAAGCTTCATGACATTAGCTTCAATTTCATTAATTTGTTCCAGTACAGGATGAAGCAGTTCATCTAAACATAATGTTAACACTTTAATTAAGTTAACAGGCTTTTTATTTATTGAAAATATTTCTAAAATTTAATTTCAGTTTAATACAACAGATTTTGGGTTTGTCAAAAAGGAGTGAGAGGCAGAGAAATACATTGGATGGTATCCAATTGAAAATTGGAACTGGGCTATGTCCTTGAAAATAAAAAATGTAATATTTCAAGAAATAGGATGTTGAAAAGTTGAAAAACACAAACAGGTGCTATATGAATTGATCGAATCAGAGGAGATACATGAATCTTTATAATAATATTAATATGAATTACATTTATCACATAAAATAGTGCTGAATCAAAAACTTTTAATTAGTTGTACAACAATGTGATATACCAATCGTATTGATGTCACACATAATGATTATTTAAATATTTATAATTATGAAAATTGTAACTAGCAACATATTTACAGATATACTTTTTTATAAAGGTTGGTATAAACAATAAGCTGTTATTAATCAGTTTCTCGCTGACTAGGAAAAAAAATAGTTCATGGATTTGTCTATATATAACCAACTCCTTCTGATAATAAAACTACTGTCAAAATTTTGATCCCAGTAACACCATCAGAGCTCTTGCATGTCATAAAAATCCTAACACTTGACCCTCCAAGGACTGGCTTGTCCATGTGATCACACCAAATGTACTCCTACTCACGGACACCCTGCTCTTCCTCTCTTATTTTATTCCTTTATTCCTCTACAAGCCTTCTCCAAGAGATGCTGTTGATTTGTGACCAAAACTGTGATGATTGAAGCACTTCTACCATCAGAAAAAAATTTTGAAAATCGATTCTCACCAACGTTATTTTTTAATTTTGTTAATTTTTTTTTTCAACTGATAACGTTATAGAGTTAGACTCTATGTAGTTGTATCATGCTCTAGTATGAGTTTCAACAACAAAAACAATGGCACTACGGTCCATGCAGAACCTTGGCCTCTTCTAGAATTCCTCTCCATTTGTTATTGTCACCAGCTGCTCTCTTCCAATACCTCACACCAAAGGTCTTTAGGTCTGCCTTAACGTCTTTCCTCCAGCACAATTTAGGCCTTCCTCTTTCTCTCTTCCCTCCCTCGGGACGCCCATTCAGCATGATTTTTGGCATTCTGTTTGGAGCTCATTCTATGCACATGGCCCAGCCATCTTCTTTGCTTTATTGTAGCAACCAAATCATTCAACATATATCCTCCTCAAAATTTTTCTCTCCCATCTATTTATAATGCCTTCATTCTTCACAGTAAGCGTCCAGGTTTCACTCCCATACTGGTTTACAAAATGTTTGGTTTGGTAGACCCTTATTTTTAGATTTTTAGGGAGACATTTTTTACCTATTATTTTACTGAGGGCCCAATAACAGCTATTACCAGCCTTTATTCTTCATTACCAGCCTTGACCTTATTTCTTCATCCACTTCATTTCTTGAAGTAATGACACGTTCCAGGTACTTGAATTTCTCGACGTTTTCTAAGTGGTCTAGTATGAGTTTCATTAAAAAATAATTATCGTGAAGGTATTAAAGTTTCTCGATTTTCATTCCAATCTCCTACCTATTCACCCTTGCAGGTAGCACTAGTAATGTCCTTTTACTGGTGCTCCAGGTAACGGCCGCTGTTAGATGGGATTACAAAAAAAAAAATCAATTCTATAATAAATAACTATATTTTGTAAATGATTTATAATAGTTGAAATAAAAAATATATTCTGTTAATAAAAGCGTTTCAATTATGAGATTCCAAAATTTATAACATCCTTTGAGTACTGAACAAATCATCTTGGGGAAGGCCTAGCATGATCAAATGAACACAGCCAATTATGAGCAAATGGTGAGTCTGATTTCTTTTTAAACAATTTTCCTGAATTTCAGCATGTCCATTAACAAAAGAAAATAATAAGAAATTTTATTTTCATAGAAAAATTTTCTCACAAGATTAAAAAAATCAAATATTTGTATAATTAATATAATATACAGATGTGCATACAGAAACTACAACAAATTTTTAGACCATGTATAATAAATAAATAAAAAATATATTTTGTAAAACATCAATTTTCCATTTTTTTTTTTTTTTTTTTTTTTTCTTAAATACTTAAATTTATCAAACAGAAATTTCAAAATTTTAATTCATGATCATGTACATATAAAGATTATGTTCTGTAAAATTATATCATCGGTCATCTAATACGTGTTTCAACTGTGCAAACGCGCTCTACATTAACACTTGTAATGGAACATCTTTTGTAGTTACTAAATATTTCTGGATCTAACTCCACATCCTTCTCCATTGAGAGCATCGTATGTAGATTTTTCAATTTTGTAACCCCTGTTTTTTTCTTTAACTAATTAAAATTTATCAAACATTGTTCTTCCTTTTTGATTTTGATTTTTTTTAATTTATCCCAACTTCCTCCATAATAATAATCTGTGATGTCATCGTTAATGTTGTATATTGTTATCTTGTCTTCCCGCCAATATAATAAGCAGTGGGGGCAAGGAAGGTTATTTTTTATATTTGTTGTACTTTGTAAGTTTTTAACCCAATAAAATGTACTCGTGTTCATTCATTCTAAATGTGTGTGTGTTATTACAACAACCCATAAATGACAATATAATAGTTAAGTTGTCCTCTTCAAGCTTTTTTTATTTGTGAAGGTGGAAACAATAAATGGGATCTTATAAATGCTAGATCTGACGCAACAGATGTTAGATTTAAAACAGTGTTTACTTTTATAATAGATACTGCGTCATCTTCAAGAGTAGAAACAAACTCTTTAAAATAATTAAAATGATCTAAATAAAATAGGGCAACTTCAATCCATGTTCCCATCTAATTATCACAAGTTCCTAGTATATTGGGAACAGTTGAATGCTATCGTGTGCTACTTATGAAAAGACAGAATGTACCTACTTGAGTTGCGATGAGCATCCACTTGAGATTTCCGATTGATTTATTGCAAGAACCACAAATATTGTTTCCCAGTCTAATTTCAATTCTAGATATGGTTTTATCCAAATGTTAATTTTTTACGATTGGCTACCTGTCACTTTAGGCATTTTCACTATTACTTGTATTGTGTTTCACTATCACTATTATTGTAACAGTTTACCGAACTGAACTCTATTGTAGAATGAAATGAAAATAAAAGAGTATGTTGTAAAGTGGAGAAAATCATATTAGAAATTCTACGACACTAGTAGAAAGAAGGCGTTTCCCAACATAATACCATTTCTTTAACGAGTTTGAGGAAATAATAGGGAGCCATGGTTTTTTTTTTTTTTTTTTGGAAAATTATGTAGGTAAATGATATTGTTGATAATTTTAAAATAAATCATAACGTTTTTCGAAATGCAACATAAAAAGAAACAAATATTTTTTATGAAATATCAAAAAGTGTGCTTTTGGGCTCTTAAAACCTGAAATGTGCGAGTTAGTACAGTAATCCCCAAAACGTGCAATGTCGTACAGTTTCATGCAATTGCACGGGAATTCGGTCTCTAGTTAAAACATAAGAATGAGTGGATTCTGCTCAAGACCTCATTCCATTGGAATCCTGAAGGGTCCAAAGAGCTGAATAAACGTTTAAAAAGCACAATGCGGTAAAATTGGAACAGAAATAATATGGAAAATAACAAACTATTATAAAACTTTAAAAGAAATATTTAGAGCTAATTTTTATCAACTATTCATAATTAATAACATCTTATAAATTAAAGTTGTGTTGTGATATACATTCTCATACCATTAGGTACAAGAATAATATAAACTGGCATCAATGGTTATGTTCCCAATGGTAATGTTGCCAAGGTACAAATACTGTCAATAACTGACAGAATCAAAATAAACATGCACTAGAGCAGTAATTAAAAGTATTTTAAACATACATTTTTCCTGCAGATCGACCATATTTTTCTTGATTTGCTGAGTCATTTGAGTCATATCGTTGCACTTTGAAACAGTAGCTATATTCATGGCTTCTAGCAGTTTATAATCAGCCTATAAAAAAAAATAAGGATCAGTATTTTGGACAGCCTTCATAGAAATTAACGTAGAGAAATTAATTTTTTTCATTTTATAATTAATAATGTAGAAGATGAACTGAACGCATAATAGTTTTTTAAATATAAAATAATTATAGAGACCTAAAAGAACAGAAAAATTGAACAATTATAGATATCAAAATGAAATAATACCACAACAGTTAAACAACAAAACAGAAACTTAATAGTAACAAATTTTACCTGGGTCTATTAAAATCACAAATACAAAAAATTAATTGTAATCACTAAATTAATTCTCTTTTATAAATTTTTGACAAAAATGAGTTGTGTCCAAATAACTTACATATACAAAAAAATTAAATTATTTTTATTTTTTGTTTTAGAACATCATACTTTAAAACGAGAAAAATCAAACAGTAACCGTTAACAGTTAATGAGGTCTTAATGTCAATTTCACAATCCTTATAAAATTAAACTTAAGTTAGAATAATGTTTAAACATATCTTTTGTTTTTATAGGTAGTTTACATTGATATAGCTTTACGGTAATATAATTCTTATCGTTCAATGGACAGACCAATCTCAATGTATAGGCCAGCATTACAATGTTTGTGTAGAAGATATAATATGTGAGACCAATAGTAATAAACTGTTTAATTTAAAAAAAAAAATAATAACCTGTTACCAAAGAAGCCATGCTATTGAAAATTGTATTCGCCAGTTTCTACTTTATGAATTTTTTTTGCATTATTACAGCAATAGGTTAATTTGTATTTATAACCATAAACGAATATAATATTTTTTATGAAAGAGGACCACATAGATGTTATCCATTGTGTTTAAGACATATTGAAACCAGAATAGAATATCACCTGTGTAAGTGTTAACTCTCCCAACAAATAATCTGAAGTTTTTTGAAACATCGTTGTTGCCAATTTGCTGAGATTTGGATCATGAGGATCAAGTGGTTCAAAGCTGCTCGTGCTAGTTGATAATGTTGGACCTGTAAAAATAAAAATGTTTATTAGTTTTATACAAAATACATTGCTTCTTTAAAACTACGCTCAAGAATAGACAATACTAATTTATAAAACTTATCATTTGTGTCAGACTAATAAGAAGAATTTGTTTACAAGTCTCTATATTCAATTAGTAAGTAACTGGCAAACACTAATTCTATTAATAAAGGTTTAAATACATATTTACTTAAACATAGGTTGTTTTACATGGAATAAGATATGACAGAAATGTAAACAAGACAGACTTGAATTAGTGTTCCGTACTATATAGAAGTTGCTCTGGTGTTTTAAATTGAAGAATGAAATATATTGATTAAATTAAATTTTTTTTTCCCGGCGTATCTCATTGTTTAATTTTTTTTTATAAACTAATGTCTTTCTGGACACTACTAAATAACCTCTTTTTGGAGAGTCCGTGACACCATCTTCAGACACAGCATCCAGATTCTGCTGGGTAGAGTCCATTTCAACAATAACAAACAAATCCAAACAACTATTAATGAAACAAAACAGAAAACATTTAATTTTGAAACAGTTTGTCACTCAGTTATCACAAGTTTCAGAGCTGTTATCAGTGAACTGCCAATGTAAGGAGATATGCGCAGAAGACGTAAAATGACGTTACTGCGCAACCCCACCCCGCCTTCGCGGCCGGGACCAGATCTAAATTCAAAAATAGACAGAGGGGGCTCCGGAGCGTGTCTAAAATCGGAACGTCCTTAGCAGGGATAACTTGACACTGCATCGTTCTGCTCTTCTCGCACCAACTCCTCAAAACCCTTCATATATTCGAGCGAAATATTAGTTAGCAAACGAACGTAAAATCGAAACTATTCATTATCAATTATGGCTCAGGTAATTAGTGTCAGGTTGAGTCGGACGGATAACTCACCTTGGGGGATACGTCTTCAGGGCGGCAAAGATTTCGGACAACCACTTCTTATACAGAAGGTAAGTTTTAATTTTATCTATAGCCATTATCATTTCAAACTCATCATTATAATGCTAACTTTTCCATCACTGTTTATCCTAAATAGTCCGTAAAGTCCTGAACGTTGTCAAGTTGGTAAACTTGTTGTTCATCGAAAGACTGGATTGTGTGCTATTATTCACCTGTTTTAATCATTGTCTAAAACAAAATAAGAAAGAAAAATGGCAATTTCCATAGGTAACTTTGATACTGTCATCATAATTACGCTGCTCCATAATGGACGCTGATTATAATTAGAATAGATTGTTGGTTCCTTATTGTGCTTGAACAATACGTTTAAGCTGAGGGTGAAAGGACAATGAGGAAAGTATCCTTGGACATAATTATCGCAATTGTTTAGCCCAGGTTAGATTGCCTACCTTGCTTGTGTTTTTCCCATCCTTTTATTATTTTTTAAAATAATTAATTTAGCAATTACAATAATTATCTATACAATGTGGACGGGTTTAACTTAGCGTGTATGTAAACAATAGGTTGCCTCAATAAGCTTGGATTTATTATTTCACTTAACAGTTGACTAAGACTCCTTCCTTGTGCACCACCCAGCTTATTTTAAGCATTTTTCTTCAAGGTTACATTTAAGAAGAAAAAAAATGTTTCCTTCGGTTATTTAATTTACAAACTATTTTAATGGATTTAAAATATTTAAAAGGATTACCATTACCATTATCACAGTTGTTTTTTTTATTAAATCGATACTTTTATAACGTTTTATCGAAACATGTTTACTTATCAGTCAATTTCGCTTAGTTTTTATTGAAAGTATTGGAAATTACCTAGTAATTTTAACCGTTTTTTAAGATAGAGATTGAGAATGCTGCAACTCTTTTTTGACAGATCGTGGCACGAAACTGTAAGTGCAGTCCTGACAGCTGGACCGTTTCCAGTGTCCAGTCTGTTTTTTACTCTAAAGTTTTATTTTCTTCTGTTTTAAAAAGGAATAATTCATTCTATCATAAAACATTTTCAGTGAGAAATTCATTTTAGTTTTATAAAAGCAGATTTTAGCTCTACAGTGTTGCCAACCATCCAGTAATTTTTATTGCCACAAAAAACATGCCATATTTTCAGCATAAAGCTTACTGTATTTGATAATTATTAGTGCTTGTAAATTAATCATTCTTTATGAGTGTTTGTATTATTATTAGTAATAATAATAATCGTATTTTTGCAAATTTTAGTAATCGGCGCAAACCGACTCCATTTGTAGATAATTATAGCTAACCATTGGAAACCTAATATCTTTTTCCCTTCTGTATCGTTTGCTTTAAATGATTAAGATAGAATATATAAATGTAGATTTTTATATGTTTTTTAAAGATTTTATTTATAATATAGAATTGAGTACTGGTCTTAATCGTTTTAGTTTGTCTAAAATCGTTAATAATTTTATTTCTTGTTAAACTATAATAGTTTTTTCTTTTTATCTTTTAGCGTCAGTAATAACTTTCAATTATATTTTCAACATATTCTCATTATATTTTTACAAGTTGGTTAAATGTATTACGTATGTAGTATTATAGTTGATGTGAATATATTCAAATCATCAAAATAGAAAAATAGAATAGTTCTTTTCGTTTCAACAATTTTTATATATAATTATTTTTTCAATCGATTTTTTTTCTAAAAAATATTTAATGTTCAAGAAATTCTTTGTTAAAATGTTTAAAAGGCTTTTAAAAAAAAAAATGTTAAAAATTAATATGCTCCAGATGCTAAATAATGTTAAAAAACATAGGCTAAGTCCCAAGAGCGGAAGTTGTTGGACTTCACTTTATACTATTATTAATATGTCTTTTTAACAGTTAGGAAGATTTTGATACAACATTAAAAAAAAAATCTCGTCTTTCAAAAACAGAATATTTTTTCTTAAAATTAAATTGATAATTGCAATTTAGTATTGATGTACTGATTATAAATTACTCTTAATTACCGATGTTGAATACAATCAGATAACGTGTTGTACGACACATCCTTAAAGTCATATAATATTCCTAGAATATACTGTCATCATCATGGAGAAACTTTTCTGTTCTGAAAACACTGCAGCCAACTTAATAATTGAATTTTTACTTGAATAACACTTCTAATTTTTATTTAAACGTACGAATGTATCAATATATGCTTTCTTTGCTTCATTCCTTAATTGGTAATACATCAATTTTGCATCGCATTCTTAGGAAACAATTAATAACTGGATATCCGAGAAAGCAATTTTTTAATATTTTCTGATAATTTTTATTTAGTCGCAATAGGCTATAACATTTTTTTTCTATTTATTTAAATCTTATCCATTTTATCTGTTATTTATTTATTGTATTAACACTTAGGATTTTATTTTATTTTCCTTATAAGCCGATTTGCTAACCTCTCTTATCAGCACCATTATATTCCTGTTGTGTCCTCTTGTTTACACAAGTATATAAGAAATGTCTTAAGTTCAGCATACCTAAAAATTTTATAATCTATTTCGAAATATGCTACTCAATTTTCTTTGCAGTAATAAGTCTTTGACTTCCGAATCCAATGCCTTCTTTAAATTCAAGTCTATTTTTGGGGCACACTTTCGTTTGAAACAAAACAGTCCCACTCTGAATTCAAGAGACGACTTGCATATCGCACTTATTAATTATTTCGCACATCCAGAATTAAAGAGGCAACTCAAAACACCATCGTTCTTAGATTTTTTTTTTTAAAGAACTTTTGCCTTAGAGCCAAGTATCCCTGACTTAGTTATCTAGCAGCAACTGTTGCTAAACTAGGAAAAATCCAGTAGATGTCTGGACCTATCGAACATAATCCGTCTTTTATTGGGATGGGTATCGATACATCAAAAATATCGATATTTTTCTTAAAAAGTCTGATTTTGTTTTCTTTCAAGTATTTGTCGTATCGAAAAGCACGTAACGACATATCATTTTCTCTATATTATAAAAAACAATATATAAATAAATAAATAAATAAAGTAACAAAACCTTATAAAATTGCTTTCAATAAGGGAAAGTTTTTAATATTTGGGCAGGGGACAGTTGGCAAGACTGATTACATCTGCACTTTACTGCCCACTGTTTTAATTCATAATCAACTTCTTTTAAATTTTAAACATTCGAAATAAATTAAATAAAACGATAAAATAAACAGGGATATTATTGTAACATTATAAGAATATTTAAAATGGAGTTTTATAAAAAAAAAAAAAAGAAAATCATTGTATACCGGTGTATCGATACTTATTGCTAGAAAGATTGTCGTTATTGAATATCGATGTTTTTTTTTACGATACTCATCCCTAGTCTCAAATATTAGGTCTTACTAAAACACATATTTTGTGTTGAGCCACTTATATTCCGGACATGCGATAGGTATTCGGGATAACACATTGTTTTATTGAATGAGCTTTTTCATATTTCTTTTAATTTTATTTTTTAATTAACGTTTATTTGCTTCAAGATAAATAATTTACAACATATTTATAGAAATACTAATCAGAATGTGGTGTGATGAAATATAAAAATAAAAATGTTATTTGGCTATCATCTCGTTTCGTTTTCAAGTAACACCAACTTATATCCTTGTTGTAACTCAATATTTTGTTGAATAAGTTTAAGTCCTAAACTGCAGGAAGCAAACCATAATACTAGTAAAAAAAGGTAAAAGAAATTATTCTCGGTTTTATTTTTATTTTGTAAGGAGGGGGGGGGGGGCAAGATTCTTCAGATTTACTTATTGTAATGACTATCAATATTTAAAATTTTAAATTAGTTTTTAATTTGTTTCTTTAGTCCAAGCATTACTTTCACTTTTGAAGTTAAAAAATAAAAATATTTTTTCTATTACTTAAAATAAACAGTATAAAGTTCATTCAAACATGTTTTAATTTAAAAATTTAAATTAAAAAAGAATTTAAAATTTAAATTAAAAAAGAATAATTTAAAAATTATATCAAAAAAGAAGAATTAGAAATTTTAATTTAAAAAATTAATTTTCATTAAAAAAATAATCGGAGTATTCGTTTGAACCATATTTTTTAAAAGTATTATTAGGAGTCGTTTCGCGTTGTCGATTGCGAAGATGAAGGCCATCCTTGGACCCGAAAACGGTCATTATTCGAGAAGATTGCGGCCCGCGACCAAGAACGTAACCATTCATAAAGATCCTGATGACCTCATTAGTATCTCGCTACCTGTGCTCGGTCCTTCCAGAATATTTCCATGACTCACCTTCCTCAGTGCTTCATAATGAGTCACTTACCCGCTACCATCCCCAGTTTACCTGGAACTCAGGTCCTCTGACGCCAAGAAGGAATCCGGCCGCTACGCACTGACGCACATCCATTGATGAAACCGGGTTCTTAGAAACTTCGGAAGAACTATGAATTACAAATCATAGTTTATTGAATTATTTACGAATTCAAATGTATTATTTCAAGGAATTAGGATTGATTAAATTCATAACACTTATTTTAGTATTTTGGTATTAAATTACTAGTTTGTAATGTTTAACACTCATCTGTTTTAAAAAAATTCAGAACATCAGAACTTTGCTACATAGTCCAGTCATTAAACATATTGTAGATTGCATGAAATATGCGATTATTTTTTACTTCATAGCTTCGTTAGAAGTAGTTAGAATGGGAACATACCAAAAGTCCCCGACCCTGGGAGGTGATCTAACGGTGGGGGAGGGGAGAAGGACCCATTTTTTAGTTTTTTTTATTATATCTCGAAAACGGTAGACTCTATAAAATTATGTTTCAAATAAAAATTAAAGCTTATTAAATTCCCTATGAAGTTAACTTTATACGTATTTGCCGAATTTCTAACGGTTTTTGAGGTATAAGTGGTTGAAAATCCATATTTATCGAGAGAAAAAAAAAAATTACTTTACTTTTAGTTAAACATTTGCCTCTAGTGCCTTCCACAATCGTTCCTCAGAAATAATGTCAGAATCAAAGTTGTAGAGCTTTAAATTTACGTGAATTTCATATATACGTTGTTCTCGAAAACCGTTGGAATTCGGTATATATGTATTATATAGAAAATTTAACGAGCATTAATTTTTATTTTATGCTGGAAGACCTCCTAACTCATAGTTTGGAAGTAGGACTTATCCCGCATTACTCCAAAACAATGTTGATGACGAACAGTGTAAAAGAAGAAATAAGATTAAGTGGAGTAACACTGCAGTATGTAGAAGAATTTGTTTATTTGGGACAGCTTGTATCTTTTAATAATCGTGCAACAAAGGAAGAACAGCAAGAATCCAAGCTAAAAGTATGGCAAAATTCTGTTCTAAGAAGCATTATGAACTACAAGAAAAAGGATAAAATTTAGTGTGTCGCTATGCGCAAAGAATCTAGAATTAAGGATATAAGCCTACATATAAGGAAAATCAAATGGAAATGGGCGGGGCACCTTGCCAGAATTCAGGATGACAGATGGTCTTTAAAGGTTACCGAATGGATCCCGTATAATTTAAAGAGAAGGCGAGGAAGTGATGTCCATGCACAGGCGTTGGAGTGATGTCCTCAAGACTATCACTGGTCCCAATTGAATGAGAACTGCTCGTGATAGAGAAAAATGGAAAGAACTATGGAACGAAATTGTGAACTCCACTTCCCAGTAGTTTTGGTCTCCAGATAAGTTAGACCATGACCTCCATTAAGGGGAGGCCTGCACGAGGCAACAACATCCTTCAAACAGTCATAAATTGTAAAATATATTCCAAACAGTTTTTGATATACTAAGTATAAAGATAATTTTATAGAGTTAATAGATTATTATGAATTGTAAATATCTTAGAAGCAGTGCATTTTATTTTATTCATGTTGCAAGATATTATTTGTTTTACAAAAAATATATTCTGCTTTTTTTTCCTCATGCAATAAAAGGCTTTATTTATTTATTTATTTTTCCTATTTTAAAGATAATTTTATAGAGTCTACCGTTTTCGAGCCCCATATAATCAAAAAAACAAAAATAAAAACAGAAAATTACAAAACAGTAAAGAACCTCAGACAAAATAGATAACCATGGCAAAATAACATAGGCCAATGGACACGAAACGCATCTATCGCAATAAATAATACTTATTATGTGTACAATGATAAGATACACAAGTAACATGCTAATCAAAAATTTTATGGCTTGAAAAATATCACTAATTTCCGTTAGTTTATGAACCGATATTCTATCTACCGCGATCTCTCCATTGTCTAAGAATCATCTAATCGGACAATGTTGCCTCAGTTCTGCCTTCGAGATATTGAAGTGCCTTCTCCAAGCCAGAAAACACTTCTTCATGAGAAATTGATAATGGCGATTCGTTTACTAGCTGAGTGTACTCCCCACCCTCCAACGTTTCTATTGTAATTGATTGTAAGAAGATTGCATAATGCCTAGTTCGGCAATAGAATGTTTTAAAAAAATAACAATAATAGGTAAATTTAATAAAAAGATTGAAGGCTCGGTTGATTGAGACTCATTGTCATTGTTATTGTTAATCGAGCCCCGAGTGTATATTATTTTTAAAAATATATATATATATACTCGTATAAATCAAGAAATCAAACATTTTGATTGTCACCTAAAGAGGCAAAATGTAAGGGCTTTTAAAAGATATCAGGACGGAGTGTGGAGACACGAAAGTGGGAGTTTGGTAATTACGTATATATATATATAAATAATTTTTTCAAGTATGGTGTATTGAATTAATCTACATTTAAAAATTACACTCAATGAGCTATTATTTTTTACTTTTTTTTTTTTTTAAATACGTATAATATTACGTAAGATCTCTTGCACGAGAAAGTCGGCTGGAAAATTTTATCGCTACACAAAATAGAAGTACTTTATCCAGTAAGTGTTGTTGAAGTAATAGCAAGAAATCAAACAAACAGCTTAGTTAGTTCGGAAAACGAAAAAAACTGTTAAATGTCTTCGAACCATACCAAGATGAAGATGGAAGGAATGTGTTACTTTGGGTTTCGACGGGATTCCGAAGAATCTATGTAGGTATTTTATACCTGTTAATTTTTCTGCAGTGAGTCAGTGGCGTTACGAACTTTTTTCTTGGTTTTAAATTTTTTCTATTAACCCTTAACCAAATCATGTTATGCAAAAAACTATATTCTATTTTTGATAGTGCATTGATCTATGAACCCAGCCAAGTTTTTTCCATAGTTTAAAATAGCTCTAATTTTTACTGCCTGTCTTAAAATTCGCTGTAGGCGGCCGTTAAGGTCACACTATTAGACATCTAATTTGTTAGATCTATAAATAAATCTTCGTCCATTAAAAAAAAACTTTTAGTTTTCGTCTCGGAAATAAACTAAAGCCATCGAACCGAGGCAAAGTTTATTGAAATAGATTTATAGTCACAAATATTAATATACCCAGAAGAAAATTAAAATTTTATAAGGGTGGTATAATATTAATTTTTTAACTTATCGCGGTAAGCTATTAATTTAACTGGAAACTATATTTTTATATATAAATATTTTTAAAATTTTATATTGATAGAAATATAATATCTACTATATATTTGTGAAATACCACTCACTCATTTAACACGAAATCTCAGAAACCACCGAACGGATTGGAATGAAATTCGATATGTAGCTTCCTCTAGGGCCGTAGGTGCTCGCTAAGAAAGGAATTTTAAAAAATCGGCCTGGATCACGGCTAATTCGCGAAAAATGTGATTACAATTTTTATTGGGCGAATAATAAAAGATTAATTGGCATATGGCATTTGGAGATAAGCTAAGTTAAAAAATAGGTTAGATGTTTAAGCCGCACACTTTGACCACAAATTAGGTTCCTTATAGTTGTAAACAAACAAAAATACGATCGACGTCGAAACCTTATAATATGGTACTTTCTGTGAACTCATGGTGGCTGCAGAGGTGGACCGTTACAAGTTTGAGTTGTTTCGAGAAGCTATTAAAAGACTAATGTTCTCTGATGATGGCATGTAAAGCCATTTCGATGTACGGACAAAAAACTGATAAGGATCAGTGAGTTCTATCGAGTGTAAGATTCTCTTCAGTATGGTCTCATGTTCTACCACGGAGAAGATGGGTACAGTATTAAAATCCCTCACCGTGATCCAAACACCAATATACCATATACTTAAGAAAACTGTGTCTGCAGCTGGTTTTTACGCCTAAATGTTGGTGGAGCGAGGAGGTGAAGAACCTTATTTACTTTAATTTCGTAATCTCCTCAACCAATTTATGCTTGATATGTACGCAAAAATAGAAACAGAAAGAATATACTTTATTCGAAAAAATCAAAAACGTTGAGAAGTTGAGACTATATTCACTTTAAGTATGTCATGAGAAAAGCTGATGATTTGGTATCAGACGGTAGAGCTGCCTCGAAGCTTCACTGGAGGCCTGTTGAAATTAAAGAAATAAACTTTTGAAAATTGTCAAATTTACTTATTTAAATTATTCTAAGAATGGAATTCTTCAGGTTTATTTAAGTAATAATAATTATCAACGTTAAGTTTAACTTTTACTAATTTAAGTTGTCCTTAATCCTAATGATATTAAACCGTAGCGGAGCAGGGTGCTTTCAGCTAGTTTTTAATATATAAACTTTTTATAAGTAATAAAGATACTACGCATTAGTGATAAAATGATGGAGGAGAAAATAAAAATAAAAAATTAATTAAATAGATAAAAAAGGAATTTAAATAATCAATTTCTCCCTGACAGGGAAAGCAGTAGATCATGGATATATAATCTACTGCTTTACCCAATTTGCGTTTTAAAATAATAATTATAAAATTACTTATATTAGTAATTAAATTAAATAACAATTTATTATTATCTGAAATAAACAGTTGTGTGAAAATAGATGTTTCAAACGTGACTTTTTTAAATTCAAACCAATATAGATCCTAATCGGTAGGTCTGTGTTAGGTTAAACATTGTTAAACAAATGATTTAAAACAGAACATATTCTCTATTAAATTTATAATCAGAAAATTTTCGATTCGAGCAAAACCAACAGACCTACAGCGTGCCAAAATTGACAGAAATGCAAGTGTTTCTCTCCCTAAAAATTGTATATAAAAAAAAATTTAATTTTAATAATACAATTCAGAATCGTATAACATTATACATCTATCATACATTAACACGTTAATAATAGGATGAGTCACTATTAGATCCTTGTAGTGTCAACGATAAGAGAGTGAATCATTTTTCGATATCTTTTGTTTTTGATCATTAAAGGCCTCATCTTGAATATAATTGTGTTTTTTAAATTTATTTATATCTACAACTCTATACAGGGTGCCCCAGACATAGTGTAAAGAAAAATATGGGTAATACTGCAAACTAAACGGGGTAGAATGACGCAAAAACGAGTGTCCTATCTCAATTTTTTTTTTCGTTTTTATTTTTAAAATCTTACTTTTTTTTCTGAAAAATTACAGTTTTCTCTACTTTGTTTTAGCGTAGAAACTAAAACGATGATATTTTCTAAATCAGCATTAAATTTTCTAAAAGATGAAATCTAGTTAATTTAAATTCACTTTTAAGGGGCCTTTTAACGCGCAAAACACAAAACATTTATTAAAACAAATTTTTAATATTTTTTCGAAAATTCCTCACTCCTCACTGGAAAACCCTAGAAGCCGTCAAATTTCTCAAAAACTGCAGAATTTAGTTAGCTTTTTATTGGTGTAACTCATGATACAATTGCACTTCACCTTTTGAGTCTAACAGACGTTTTTCTGATGAAAAACACGCTAGAGAATAAATACTTGATTGCTCCACATACCTACTAGATTGAATAAATGTATTACTTTGTCCATCATGCCATGATGGGGTAATGAGTTGTGAAGGTGGCAAGCCCTCCCTCCCCCCCCCCCCAAAAAAAAAACAAACTTTAAATATTTAAAAAAAAAGTACGTTTATGTAACATTAGGTAATCAGCAAGAATTTGGTTAACCCCCCCCCCCCCCCCTTAACTCCCTAGAAATAAGTTGTTTTTTTTTTTTTGGGTAAATAAGTATTTTCTAAATCATCTTTTAGAAAATTTAATGCTGATTAAGAAAATATCATCGTTTTAGTTTCTACGCTAAAACAAAGTAGAGAAATTTGTAATTTTTCAGAAAAAAAATGTAAGATTTTAAAAAAAAAAACGAAAAAAAAAAAAAAAATTCTATCTTCACAAAAAATTGAGATAGGACACTCGTTTTTGCGCCATTCTACCCCGTTTAGTTTGCAGTATTACCCATTTTTTTTTTTCTTACACTATGTCTGGGACACCTTGTATAATATATAGGTAAATCTGAGAAAAATTATTACAAAGTTTTGTCAATAACGTGAAGAATCACTCACTATTAGCTCTTCAATAAAAGTTCTATATGAAGTTTGGATTCGAGTGGGATTGGAGCTTACTATGAAAGGATTTGGTCTGGTTTGTCCTAAATCAGCAACATATGGAACGTTAAGATCTTTATGGATAAGTTTGTTTGTGACGTAAAAAGGAGCATGGAAGATATTACTTATTGGAAGAATTAGAAGGTTTAGAATAACCCACTAATAAATTTAAATGTTATTTTTCCTACTCCAACATTTAGTAGACAAACGTACAAAACTTCTGATTTATTACAAAACTCATTTACAAGACAGTAATTTGACCTATTTGGACATACGGTGATGATCTATGGGTGCTCCACTAAACCTTCCAATCTTTCCAATCCAAAATCCTTCGTAAAATCCTTAGTACTCCTCATTATATCACACAATCATAAAGATCCTAATGTTCCATACGTTTCTGATTTAGCCCAAAACAGATATCTATCCTTTCATTGTAAACTTAATAACCATTTAAAGCCACTAGTATCTCAACTCGCTTCCTATTCTATTCCGACTAAAATTCAGATAATTCTGAAAAGATCTTTTATTGAAGTACTATCAATAGGTTTACATGTACTTGGCATGTTATTACGAGAATTACCGTCTCATTTACTAGATATATTCTAGTTTCATGTTGTATACAGTTGTAAATTAAAAAAAAAAAATAGTTTAAAACAATTAAAGTTTTAAAAAACTAGAAAAAAACGGTTTTATAGCAAACCTAACTAAAAATCTAAGTATGGTGAACAATTTAGAGTAGTCAGACCTTTTAATTTTTTGAGTTCAAGGTTGGTAGCTAATTTTCCTGTTCTATTTGTGATTTGTTTGCAATTTTAACTCAGTTTATCCAAAACCAACCAACAATTTTTTTTTTTTGACATATCTCAGAGTAAGAATGGGCAAATTTTTACTTTAAAAATCCTATCTTGCATTGTGTAATGATCTACATCTTTTAGTATATAACATTTTTTTGTTGGATTGGGCCATTTGTGTGTTACGGACTCTTAAACAAGAACAAAACTAGCGTTTTTTGTCGTTGGTCGATGGTTGACAATCGATTGTGTCCACACGCCTAAATCAAATTCAGCTTAAGGGATGTCTTTAGACGCACAATTTAATAAGTTTTTTAAATATAATATTTTTTGATTGAAAATATTTTAATTTTTTTTAAACCCGGAATAAGTTCAAAATTTTTGGGGTTTTTTGCTCCCCTAACACTTTTCCCTAATCAAATTAAGTTTCATTTTTGATAGTTTATTCTCAGGACCCATCTTTACAATGTAAAAACATAAAACCTACTACTAAACCCTTTTGCAAGGCAGAGGTCCATTTTGGGTGTAATTTAACTAGACTAAGTGCGAACATCAGAACAATATTGTGAAATTATTCTATTGTCATTGGTCCTTGAAAGGTGTGCAAATTTTGAAGTTAATCAGATTTCTGGAAATCAGTTAAAATTACGATGAAAGATTCCGTGAAGTTAATAAAGGCGTATTAAAAAATATATTATTTTTAAAAATTAAAATAAAAAAGATAAATATACAAAACTACTTAAGCAAGCCCAGTCGAAAGGAACTGAGAAAACTATCTCCCGCTAATTTTGGTTAGTTCCTTCCTGTGAACTTCCTCGTGGAACTCTATCCATTAACACACAATCGTTATTCACGCTCTTAACTTTCTCCACTCGGAATAGTTTTTGTGATAATTACTCAGATAAAATTGAAAGTTTTGTTTACTCCCCGGAGATGGTTTCCAATCTTATCGCTGAGTTTTTAAAAGTTTTAAGAAGGTCGATACTATATCAGTTAAATATACGAAATTTGACCTGTGATATGTCGTCCGGTCTTGGTAAATGGTAAATATGTTTGTATCATTATAAAATTTTATTGGATTCATAATTTACCTACACTTATATTAAATATATAGGAAATAAAGTTCTGATAATATATTTTTTTTTCTCGAATGATTTTATGATTTATGGGGTTTCTGGATCCGAAATATAATTTTTTCACCTCGAAAAAGTAGTGTTACAAAAACCAATTAAAAATAAAATGAAACAAAAAATCTCCAAAAAATTAAAATTATGATATAAATATAAAATATAATTGAAAATAAAATATTAATTAAAATTCTGCAACAGATATCTCATTAATAAAAAAAATATATTGCTATATTTGTGTAGCATAGTAACTATTCGATATTATGATCAACTCAGAATAATTAGAGACTAGATAATAATGTTAGTATTTTTTTTTTTTTTTTGAGCTCTTTTCTTTTTTTGAGAAAGAGCATTTTTTTTTTGGAATGTCAAAGTTAAAATTCGGCCCAGAATCCTAAAAAAAAAAGTGGTTAGCTCGGCCGATAAGAAAAATAAATTAAAACAATGTGTATGTTGCAATATTTGATACGCTTGACACAAATAAGTGGCTGTCAAAATCTGAAGTAAGACATTGCAATATGAACTTTCAATTTTTTATTCAATATTTCGTTGTTTTTTCTAAGGTGATCGAACTTTGGAATTACTGATCTTAAAATTTTAAAACGATCATTGTGAAAGAATGGGTAAGTTATCTAACTACTTATTAATGTAATAATAATACCGAGAAGGAAACAAATTAATTTATTATAAAATGTTATTGATCTTATAGCCTTGTAACTTCCAACTACCTCGTGAAATAACGTTTACATATAATTATAATGTCGTAAGTACTTGTTTGTTTATTGGGGCTTTATTTCCTTATGTATTTAAACTACGGCGGTAAGGTTAAAATGTGGGATGTTAAAACTTTTTATATCCTGCAGGTTATCAACCTATTTTACTTTAGAATACTTCAGGAAATAAATCTTAAGGGACAACTTACTCAAGCCGGATTCGAACCTTTACTGTTTCAGTCTGATGAATTTTCAGATGCTTAACTCAATAACATGCGCGGCCACCACATCATAGTTAATTACTTTTATTTTGTCCTATAATTCAAAATTTTATCTCTATTTATAAATAATTGTTATATTATTTTTCCTCGGTTTTTATTGCTTATTGGAAATATTAATAAGCTTTAAATAAGTAATTTATTATAAAATTTCAATTATGAAAATATTACGAAAGCCATACGAACTCTTTAAAGTTTTCGGTTCAGTTTGGCAGTTGATAAATATGATTTGTGGAAATTTCGGAAATATGTAAAGACGTACAGAAAGGCCATGCTTAAATGGCAAAGCACATTCAATTCCAAACTTCATGTAAAGACTAATTTAAATAAATTAAATGACCGTAGAAATTATTGATTTTTTTAATTATTAGAAATTGGCATCAGGTATTCAACACCAAAAAGTATTAAACCGATGTTGAATAATTTCGAAGAGATATAGTCTATTATAATTATGTATTAATATACCTACCAAAAGAAAAGTTCTTAGCCTAATTTCAAATACCCAATTTTTAAGAGGTATTAAAGAATTTCCAATTTTTCCTTTTTGCTAAAAAATTGTTTTTGAAATGTTGGCCTTCATTCATTTCTTATGTTCAGTTAATATTCGAAAGACCATTTATCAAGTAGTATGTCAACTATTTTGCTAATTTTCAAAACCAATCAACTAACAAATATTTTTTTAGAACTCTATATTAAATTAAAAAACTTTTCAACCCGACGTCTCTGAACTACCCCTAGACCATTGAACCTTAGCGATCACTTAGTATACTCCAATCTTTTTCTGTGCCAAATTTTTAAAGGAAAAAAAAAATAGTCCCACCCAAAAGCGATAGAACACAAATAGAGGCGCCAGCTCGTATTTGCCAAGATGATGAGTCTGATCAAGTTGGCGTCGGCTGCAATGGCCGAGTCTGGCTTTGAAAAATCTGATTTCAATTTTGTTTTCTTGAAAGATGGAATGAAATTATATATTTGTGATTATCACAATAAAAATAAAAATGGATCCACCAAAAACAGTTTTCTAAAAAAAAAAATTATATAAAACATTGATCAATGTAACCTAAAACAGCCATGTTAAATTAAATCATTTTTTTTTTTTTTTTTTTACTAGTATATTTTAAGGAAAGAAGTCTTTCTTAGAAAAAAGTGAAAATTTCTCTCTTTTTTTTTCATTTATTGGCAATGAATCGACCGACACACAGTGGAACGAATCAACGCATTGGACCAATTTTCTAATAACTAAATTTGTCCTTTGTTTGGATCTTAAATTATACTTTATAATTCTTCTCAACAAAACCCACAGATAAATTAATTTTGAAGTCAAATCTTATAGGAAAAATTCTGAATTGAAAAATAATTTTTTTTAAAACCTCATATATTTAAAGCAATCCACTGTTTGAAGTAATGCCTTAAATTAACCGTGCAACTACTAGAAAACAACTCATCCATAATAAGATATTTTAGGCAAATAAAACTTAGGATTATTTCAAACGTCTGGGATTTTTCGATGAAAATAGGGTGGAAAAATTCAAACATCAATTGCGAAAATCGCTTAAAATAACAAAAAAACTAGAACTAACTAGTTCACGGTTAATAACTAGAATGGTTAAAGTTTTTTTTCCATTCATTGGATTCTGCTCCTAAGTGCTCTTTTCCGAGAAAATGATTTTTTCATTAATTTTAAATAATTTCTGTTGATATTGGCGTCTACTTTACGCAAGTTTTCTTTTGTTTACCAATGTTTGTTTACATTCATTTATCCAAATAATCCTTATCTAACATAGAGTATTAACAAAGAAACTCCAACTTACTCAGTTTGTGTGTGGTATTTGAACGACGTAGGTGCAATGGTTCCTAAAACAAATTGTCAAGTTTTTCAATTTAATTATATAAGTTTTAAAGATTATGACCTGGCTTTGGAAACATGAATTAATTTGTTTGGACTGGAACAAATTTTAAATACCGCAAAGTTCTGCTTATGGAATAAATTAAAAAAATTCAGTGGCAGTTTGTACTCTCGCTGGATTTCGTCCCACAAGAAGATCAATAGTTTTCTGGAGAAGTATGAAAACTGGTTGAATTTGAATTTAATTGTTCCTGAAGATGTTATCCTTTATCGTCATCATCAACAGCCACAAGTATACCATCTCGTTTTCAGTCATTAGAACAATTATCCGATAGACAAAGACGGAGAAAAACAGAAAGAGTTCGAAAATGTTCAGAGGATATGCTCGCTTTTGTCATGAAATGGTAACTAAATAATAAATTATATATGTTGAAAGTTTTTTATTTTCGCATATTTTTCTTTCATATAAACTATGATTACATCATATATATTTAAGTTGATTATTAGTATTATATTTAAGTTGAGCCTGTCTATTTTCTTGGTACATGCATATAATCTTTGAATTGTAAATACTAATTATATAAGAAATAAAGGAAAAAAAAAAAAAAAAAAAAAAAAAAAAATAAATTATATAACATCGAAATATCAAATCGAGAACTTTTACATGATTCCCCTAAAATATCAGATCCTTTTATCATATCATTAAATAGCCAATTCGAAAAGCTTTAAAACGCTACCAATAGCCTTATTATAGGAGAAGCAGAAGCGGAGATATTAATGAATGTCCAGTCCCCCCTAACGCTCGTTCCACTGTGCGACATCAAGACAGAAATTGAAGATTTCTACATTTGTTTTTTGTTCGCTTTTTTTAATCACTTTATTTCATTTATAATACAATAAACACATATAATCTTCAGTTTCTAGTAAAAATGATCTAACTTGTATGTAAAAATATAAATATATTTCAGACTAATATCACTTATGATAATGTTTATTGTAGAATCCGTCCTTTTGTGCTGGTCATGTAGCCATTATTAGTTACATTTTTCAATAATTTGATATTATGTATTTTTCTGTATAGTATTATAATTATTTTCTGTTTCTAAGCTTTCTAATTTGGTAGACTTAATAAAGCTCAAGATAATACAAGTATATATCAAAATTCGTCTTAGGTTATAGTGTTTAAGTGGTCTAAAGGTTTTTTTTTTTTAGATGGATAGGTCTTTTGGCTGCGAGTGTTTAGTTTTTTTTGTAACGAAAAAACCCCCAAAAATTTAAAATTTTGACACGCTCTACCTCTTTTGGTGTTGCTGAAATCGAACAATTGACGAGTCTCCTTATCAGAAATTTAACTGATAATATTTTCAGTTATATAACATTTGTCGCTAGGATCTACCGTTTAGGGGCTACATTGGTTTAAATGAAAAAAAGCTACGTTTTTCCTACATTTTTTACGCGATCTAGCTCTGATAGTGTTGCTCGAATCGAAAATTTGCAGACACTTTCCTGGTTTGAAAATCAATTGAAAATATTTTTTTTTATACAACATTCGTCGTTAAAACCGCTTAGGAGCTGTATTGGTCTCTATGAAAAAAAGTCATGAAACACCTATCTTCTCTCAACTTTTTTTTTTTTTTTCCGAATAATGTTTAATTGTTAATTTAATTAATATTATTTGAAATGTTTAATTCTAAACTTTAAATTGGGAAAAACAGTAGATTATAGACAGACATATTCATGATCTATTGTTTTCCCTGTTTGAATATTTTTGTTATTAAAATAAGTAACTATTTATTGATATTTACAACTGTACATCAATACACAAATAAGTTTGAGAAAACGATTATAATGACATGTAAATCACTTGTAAAGAACTACTCACTAGTAGCACTTCAAAAAAGTTCTAAACTAGGTCTCTTGGCCATCTTCTTTACAGACGCCTCTGTGGGTTATCAGGTATTGAATGAGAAGCAAGTTGGGAGACTAATGGATTCGTGTGGGAGTGCAGTTTACTATGAAAGGATTGGTATCTGGTTTGGGCTAAATCGGCAACATATGGGAACATTGAGGTCTTTATGTATAAGTTTATTCGTGACAAAGTAAGGAGCATTAAGGATATTTCGAAGGGTTTTGGACTGTAAGGATTGAATTCGAGAAGAATTGGATGGTTTAGTGGTACCCCAAAGCTCAACTCCGTATGTCCATACAGGTCTAATAACTGTCATGTAAATGAGTCTCTTGTAATTTCTTGGAAGCTTTGATCGTTTGTCTAGTAAATAGAGTAGTCTACGTTTGTCCAAATGGAGTCCCAGGTATCTGTTCAACAGGGATTATAGGAATATCATTCTGAATTAACTTAAGAATCAAAGATCTATTCCTGAGAAATAGTGGAAAACGAGAACTAGGAACAGAGTTTTTAAAAATATTTTTTCAATTTAAAAGACATGAAATCAATTCAACAATCATCACTCTCTTTAAAGCTTTAATGGCTAATTATAGAATTATAGAAATAATTCTAAACCGGACTCGAGAAATGAGATTTGAAGCAGCGCACATGCTTGGATTCAAATCAGTTCCATGTACGCCGAACCCATACGTGGACCTCACGTTTCCACAGCCTCCTTCATTTGCATTCTTATAAAACTAAATGAGTACTTTCATGCAAATTCCGAGATCATGTTACTCTAGTTTCCAGTTCCTATCTGTAACGGTTCCTTACTGATCTCAGTCAGCTGCTTTCTCTGTTTCACGATCTTGGCACCAGCGACCTTCCTTTTCATGATTACGAACCCGATCCTGGAGATTAAAAGGTTCTGCAGAAGGCCGTCAATACAATGGGGCAGCTTCCTAGTCCCATTGTATCTTGACGTGTCATATTTTATTTGGATTTAACTATTCTTTAAGTTAGATATATTATAACAAAAAAATATTAAGGTTATTTCAAACGTGTTTCGCTAGTACATTTATGAGTTTAGAACTAATTGCGATTTCAATACTCATTTACATATCCTATGAATAAGTATTGTTTTCTCTGAAAGAAAGAGTTTTGCATACAACACTTTAATTACCATAATGACATTGAAATTTTTAATTTCCCTGTTAATATTACGGATATTTCTATAATGGCTGTCTCTAATACATTTAGTATTAAAATTACTAAAAGCATATTTACTGTCAATTTATCTTTTCTAATGTTGAATTCCTTTTTTTTTTTCATATATTTTTCTTTCATTATAAATTATGATTACATCACATATATTTGAGTTCATTATTATTATTGTATTTTAAGTTGAGTCTGGTTTATTTTCTTGGCACAGCATGTAATTTTGTGAATTGTAAAAATAAATTCTATAAGAAATAAAGAGATTAAATAAATAATGTCGAATTCAATTCTGCTTTTGATCTTTATACTATCAAATGTCATAGTATCTAAAAATTAAAATTTTCACCTTATTTAATTACGTTTTTAAATATATATGTATATATTAAATGGAATGATTAATATTGAAAAATATATGTTTTTTTTTTGTATTTTTCAAAATTGATAAAAAATAATTTTTTTATTGAACCGTGTATTTTTTTAAATTAAAATCGACTTCGATAAATCAATTGAATTGAGAGTTTAGAGAAATGAATAATTAAATGGAATGACAATAATAAAAAAAAACACAACGTAAATATCCTTTTTTTAAGGTTCCTGAGAAGACATTTTTTTTTTTTATAACACTATGTTATAGAATATATTATAATATCATTACAAAATATTCTTCTCCGTAAAAATAAAAGTACTTAAAATTAAATATATAATGTGAATGTTGGTTTTCCTGCAACTTATCTTATTGTTAGATGAAACATTTCAATTGATAGCATAGGAAAACAAACAAATTATCGGAATGACAATGAAAAGCAAATGTATTACTCATTCATACTTGTTATGTCTCTGCACTGAAAGATTTTTTTTTTTCTAAAAAAATGTTTTGAACACTCTTTTTTCCACCAAACCAACAGTTAAATAGTTTGAAAAACGATTAATTCAAGCTCATAAATATTACATAGTTTAAAAAATATCACTTACAAACATAAATAGTAACAAATTTCAAGTAGATTCGATAGTTTATCCTCATTGAAGTTTGCTCTTAAAAATATGGTAGCTAAGTGCATTACTTTTTTTTTTAAATTACGGTCAGTTATTAACTTAATAAATATTATATTTTCATTTTATATTTTAAATTAAATATGTATCATGAAGTATCCAATCCTTACAATCCAAAATCCTTTAAAAAATCCTCAATACTTAATTTACGAACTTATCAAGAAAGATCTTAATGTTCCTTATGTTGCTGATTTAGCCCAAACCCGATACCTATCCTATTAAACTCCATAATCACTCAAATCTGCTATTCTTTCAATTTGCTTCCCACTCCCATCTCAGTAGTCTTTCGAGGCGTCTGAAAAGATTATGGTCCAGAGGCCTTCTAATATAGAATTTTTATTGAAATCAGAGTTCTGTTTAAGAGAATTATTAACTGATGAATTATTTTTCAATAATGTTGTAGCTATTTAGTTTTAATTCAATTAAATCAATACCCAATAATTTATTCAGCTGTATATTTGGAAAATTTCTTTTCTTCATCAGTTGTAAATTTCAAAAAATAGTTTTAAAAAAAATTATATTTTGAAAATTTAAATGAAAGAGACTAATATTTCTCAACCTGCTTCCCAGTCCATTTCCGATAACCTCCCGATGCGTCTGAAGATGGCCTAGAGAGAGACCTTCTAGTGTAAAACATTTATTTAAGTCCTGTTAATGAGTAGGACTTTGCAAGTTATTAAGTTGTAATCATTGTCCTCCCATTTACTTGATCTTTATATTGTGAACAGTCGTAAATGTTAATAAATAATAAATAAATAAATGTTGAAATAATAGTTACTTCTTTATTATATAGATGTAAATAAGAGAGAGTTTTTGGATTGAATAAAGGAATTTTCGTCCTTCTTTTTCAAAGTGTCCCCCATTCCGGATCCTAACACTACCAGTTGACCTTAGAGATATTTAGAATTTTGATCATCGGTTTAGAAAAACTAGTTAAGTGGGTTTCGACTTCTCAGTAGCTATACTTGAATAACTAATAGTGTTTAATATGTTTTAGATAAATTATACAGGACTAACTGTACATTTCATGGTAAGCTAGTCTCGAACTTGTTGCAATTAACGTTCAGAAACCTCAAGTTGACTGGGATTGGGTAATAACTTTAACGTAATCCTTGGAGTACACAACCTAAGGTTGAGGCACGGCTGCAGACAGACATGCTGACGAAGTGGATTGCAGCTCGACTATGACCCCGTTGACTCACTGACTCCGAAGTAGACGCAGCAAGGACAACCGGTGTCCCTTCCGCCTGTACCTTCTTCTTGTTGGTCCTCCGCTTTGGACCGCTGGAATCCTCACCTTGTTTACTTTAGCACCTTCGAAATGTGATTACGTAATGCTCTCCTATGTATAGGGCTGTAAAACAAACGAATAATCAACTTCGTGTCAGTAAGAAACTGCAATTCATCTTTGTCAGCGAATTTAAGCGGAAACCACTAATGCAAAAACATAAAGGTCTTTATGCCTTCCTTGATTTTCAACATCATGTTGTAAAATTGTGTCATCTTGCGAATGTCCTGTATTTTAGAACTAATCCTAAAAAGGGCAAGGTTCTCGATTCAATGCTTTATTTATGCTCAACTATTCTAAAAAGCGTTTTTTGGTAACCCTTAGTTAGGCTTTTAACACTAAACCTAGCGACATTTCATGTATACCTTTTTCTACCAAACTTTTTCGGTAAAAAACAATTATAAGAAAAGATTTGATATTGAAAAAAAAAAAACAACACTTTTGATCTATATTTTAATAACAGAAGAAAAGTTAAAAAGCAAAGTAATGAATGTTGTTTCTAAGAACCTCTGCCAAAAAAAGTCTGAAAACGGTCATTTGACCCGTCATGGTAGGTTTACGGTTTAATGAAACATGTTTCTCAATGACAGATTCAAAAATTAATTGTATTAATTAGTATCTTTGAAATAATGTATCTCGAATTATAGTACTAAATTAAAACAAATTCATACAATTATACGCTGATAGGCAAAAAACTCACCTAATTGATTTTTTAAATTTCTTTTCCAAAAGTACCACTCTTGTCCATGTGTTTACGACCCCATAAAATTTAACCAGGGTATATGATACATATTGGGGTTATTACGAAAGTTTAAAATTAAATAAAATACAGCAGTAGGGGACTCGATGGCCGAGTGAGTTGGGGCGAGGGTCTCAGCACGCTAAGTACTGAAGGTCGTGGGTTCGAATTCCACCTGGGCGGGTTATAATTTATTTTTTGGCCGAAAGGAATCTTGGCTTTTCCATTCTGGCTAGAATAGATTGGTAACCTGCAAGATAACTTGTCCTTCCTGGGAGTAAGTAAATGGGGACGCAAACACCTAAAAAGAAATGAAACTGTGTGAAATTTTTCGCATGTCAGTATATATGAATACTATTCTTAATAAGTATTTTACAACAAGAAAAGTTTTTCTATTAGAGGTCATTAAAAATATTACTACTCCATATATATCATTATATAATAATACAATAAATATATATATTCAAGTTATTGGGTTATCTAAAATTATTATAACTTGTCTTAATACCTATTATAAAAATAAAAGCAAAATATTAAGTAATATATAGAAATAATCGAAATACCAGGTGAGAAAGATATTTAGGCTTTCGAGTGAAAGGAAATTGAATATAAAAAAAATAGATTAATTCAACTCTAAATATATAGCCAATTTCATAATAGCTAACAATAACAATAGAGGAGTGGTAGCGCAGCGGGTAAAGCACTTAACAGCCAAGCTCTCGGACCTGAGTTCGAGTCCGGCTGAAGGCAGAAAATTAATTTGTTGTTATTTCAGCGGTGGATCGATTTAAAAAATAAATAAATAATAAAAAAAAAACCCGGTGGTTGAGCATGATTCGGCCAAAACCTCCCTTTCACAACTGGAGGCCTAGTAGCTGTACATCCTTACCAAATTACCGAATCCAAGACTATTCATAAATTTTTGACATCAAAGATTCATATAGGATCCTGTACATACAGGATCTCTTTTTTTCTTTTTTAAAAAAAAAGAATAATATATCAATACGAGGTTGGAGTCAGAGACGAAAAGGTAAGTTTTGCAACTACGACGAGTAACAACCTCGAAAACACCCTCTTTACGATAAACTTCTTGTAAGTTTACGAATTTTCCCAACTTCGAACACCATGTCACCATTTTGTTTTGTCTATAATAAAAAAAAAAAAAATAGTTTGATTACTAGAATTCGATTTAAATAAGTAAAAAGTTTATTATTTGGGAGAACCCTTAACGCCTATCAGCCCTAAAATTAGGACTCAAGCATAACTTACGAATTTAGTAAAGTTTTTCAAAAAACGTTAAAAAGCAATTAATGGTCTATTCATCGTACCGTTTCATGGGCAGCTGATGTCTTGGGAATCCTTTTGGAAAGTGGAATCATTACATAGTCAATGTTGACAGCAATCCAATTCCTGATAAACTCTCACCCTTGTTGCGTGAGTATTCTCATTACTTATGGCTGTCTTGCGACATTTTAAAATAAATAACTAGATTTGAAAACTTATACCAGTCCATTGTCATAAGTGGGATAGTTGTAGTCTGTTTTAGTTACTATGAAGTAAGTAAGCGTATCTTGTATGGAATAATTTTTTTAATAGTCAAATATTTAACTTGAAAAATTTATTATTACTTTGTCCAATATTACAATAAAATTAAGACGCACAGAGTATTATTTTAAACTAGAGAAGTTATTGCGCATTTCCTGAACAAAACTAAATGATGTTTTATTCATATAAGATGAAACATCCTTATTATAATGTCTGCAGCTTTATAGCTTTATCTACTGTAAAACTTCCTCATGATCAATCGCGAGTGGATTATTGTATATGAATGATTTATGAAAACAAAAAATGGCTGTTATAAAGATTGTTCAGTAAAAACTCTTCAAACAAATCGTATGAAAATATAATGTTTTAAATTTATGACGTATATTTTATAAAGTTTTCTCTAAAATGCAACATTACATCTGAATTTATAAGAATTAGTATGCTTATATATTAAAAGCTTTAAATCAGGTGAAGAGAAAGTAGTGCCAACCTAATAACACTAAATTTCCCTTTCTGCTTAGTAATTATTGTTACTAGTATGCTTGAATACCTAACAACAAAAACTTTTTAACACACTTTTATTTATATTATACAAAAAATATTTAGACACATTTTTTTTCTTTTCAAAAGGAATTAATTTCATGGTTTGTGATTTAGTTAGCTACCAAGCATATAATAAGTAGATATGTTTCTTACATTAAACAATTCAATAGTAACTACCTAATACATTTTGAAATACTTAAATCAAATAATGATTTATGCTTAATTAAAATTCATTAGACCAAATCTGAAGTGAAGATAGAAAACAAAATGAAGAATAATTTACATTTTAAAAAATAAAAACCTTTTTCACGAACTAAAAAAAAAAATATTTTATTAAAATTATTTGCTAAAATAGTATACACAATACATGTATTATACATTAACATTCTATTTTTTTTTTTTTCTTTTTGGATTTTCTATAAAAATGCCACCTATATATATATATATATATATATATATATATATATATATATATATATATATATATATATATATATATATATATATAGAGAGAGAGAGAGAGAGAGAGAGAGAGAGAGAGAGAGAGAGAGAGAGAGAGAGAGAGAGAGAGAGAGAGAGAGAGAGAGAGAGAGAGAGAGAGAGAGAGAGAGAGAGAAAGAGATAGAGAGAGAGAGAGAGAGAGAGAGAGAGAGAGAGAGAGAGAGAGAGAGAAATATATGTTTAGCAAGGTTCTTGAGGTTCAGTCAATAAATGAAAACAACTATTTTGGCGACGTTTCGAGACTATATTGTTCTCATAATCATGCCCTACAGTGAAAAAACAGGTTTCAATAAAATCATATAAGTTATACAAGTTATTTAAAAACATAAAGTTAGCTACAATAAAAGTATATAACAACATGTGTTAGAATAATAAAAATATATATAATTACAGAATATAGAGGACTATGAAACTACTTACAATGTTACTGGTGGGTATGGTATAGACTAACTAAATTCTAACAATTCTAGTACACAACTGACCTGGGGGAATTTTGGAAAACAGTTAAAAAGGTTACGGGGAATTCCTTTGGAAAAATTAAGTTAAAAGGATTGGATGGTATTCCCAAGATGTAGGTACAAAAATATTTCGGTGTAATATACTAATAAATGGATGAATGATTTATATGACGTATATTAATGTAAATGTATATTATTAGTCTGAATGTATTAAATTAGAATAACAGGTGTTAAGATTTAGAACGTCTGATTTATTTTTTTATTGCGCAATGTTTAAATTTTTCTATGGTTATCATTTCTTTAATATTTCTTTTAAAATTATTTTGTTTTCTTTTAAACAAATCGACATTTCATGTATACCTATTTCTTCCATGATTTCTTAGTAGAAAAAAAATAATAATAATTAGAGAGGAGTAAATATTGAAAAACACTTAATATATTTTTCATTTCCAATCAATATGTCTTAGAATCAATTAGGTTTCAGTATTATGGAACACATGGCCGTATGTTTATGTTTGTACATTTTAATAATTAGATTAATTAGATAATGTTGTCCTTTTCATTTCCATCAAAAATTACAAGTGTCACGGCTTCCCTCTTCTTATCTAAGGAAGGTATGTCATATCCAACATGAAGTCGAAATGGCCGTATGTGTCCTTCGACTTCTTCAGCAGAAGTGTTAGTGATTCATCCCCTACAGGCCGGAAGTGGTAAGAACCCTATAGAGAGAGCATTATTATCCTAAGAAGGACCTTAAAATAAAACCGGTGAAGGGAACCTCTGAGAAAAAAGACGATGTTCCGATAAAAAAGGTGTTCTAGGCACGACAGGAATCCGGTCCGAGGACCATACGACACACACCTACGTCATCGCCCTCACACGCCCCACACAACCTTATTATACATTCAGACCGCATTTAGTACCTTTATTTAATATAATATATATTTATCAAATGAGTTTCAACACCTAGGGGAAGACTCCACGCCCAGGGATTAGACAACTGGAAAAAACTGGTAACAGTCACTATCCCATAAATTCGTACGTTGGAGATGTATATAAAAGACATAATGATCAACTACCTACATTACTCATAGAAAGAAAGAAAAAAGACTACGATTTGTTCATAAACTTTCTCTGGTGTCTTATTGGCTCTTAAGTGGATAATAATTTGACGTCATGTTCTCACTCTTTTACTGTCTACAAGAGATTTAAATTTACTTATCAAAAGTTGTTCAGTGCCCTTTTTATTTATATCATGCGTGCCCAACAATGAAACGATCTTGAAAGAGAAAGTATCATAAAAAAAAAAAAAAAGTTAAATATATACATTTTTTCTCATTCATCATCCACGCTGTTCACAAACGTAGCTTTTTTTACACCTATATAATGTCAAAAGGCATGAAAGATCTTTTTTATTACCTCTATAAGGATAACAATATTTGGAAAAAAAACATATCTGTAAAATAATTAAATTCGCAAGCAGTTAAAAATCTGTAATAAAATAAAATTTAAAAAATATACTAAAATTGTAATTATTTATTATTTTTTTATATTTGCGATCAATATGCATAATCTCTCAAGTTAAAGTTGCCGAATGTAATAAGATAAATTATAGTAATATTTATCGAACATTTGGACTCGTGAATAGTCTCTTTTGGGGTGACTATTCGCTACAGATCTTTTTACAAATTGTAATACATAACAGTTCGCACACTGGATAATCGAACTCAAAACAAATTAATATTTTTTCACAGTTTTAATCACATAAGTTTACAAAGAAAATATGTATATAATTAGAAGAACTTAATTAGAGGTTATAATTGGTTTATATATGGTCAGTGTTGCCAGGTTACTAAATGTTTTTACTGCACTCAGTGTTGCCAGGTCCACTTAACACACACAATTTTAAATTATTCACTATAACAGTTGATCCTACATGGGCGCTATTCCCTACCATATTTTTGAATGAATAAAAAAAAAAAATTATGATCGAATAAAAATTATAACCTAAATATTCGAGGTACCTCTCAAGCTTTTAGAACTGTAAGATAGTGTTAAACCATAAACCATCCATACTATAAGTAACACAACCATCCCGAGGCTGACTAAAAACCCACAAGAAGCTATCACTGTAAAAAATAAAAATAAAAATAAAATATTTAATTCTAAAAAATTTTAAGGGAATAAGAATGATTTACTTCTTATTCCCTTAGAATTTTTTTTTGAATTTTTTTTAAGAACAGTTTTTATTGAATGAATAATACAATCTACTTCACTGATGAAGCCATAAGTAAAATGGATTATAATGAATCCGTTCTTATACTATGTATAGTTAAAATAAATAAAAACAAGATATAAATTTAAAATAAAAATAAAGTTTAGCTTTCAAATCAAATATGGTAGTGATTATTTTTATGTGGTTTTTTTTTTTCTCAACCGACAATTTTATAATTCTTAATCTTCAAAAAAAAAAAAAAAAAAAAATACACTTACGGTTGGGTTTATATTTCAGCTTTGATCTGAGCTGTGTTGAAGAATCTAAAACTGATTAAAATTTATCTCTGACAGTTCATGAATCCAAAGAAAGTTACAACCCTTAAGTTGCATTCCCTCCGAGTCAAATGAGCAACAAAATAAATCTAATGAACGCTACGACTAATAAATCTTGTGAAGCTCCCCTATTTCATCTCATCAGCATAATTGTAAGCCGGCTACTAAACTCCTAAATTGAAGCGCCACAGAACTTTCTAAATGTGATGTTACGAGATTAAAGTTAAATAAATAACTTCACGTGTCCATAAGCTTAGAGTATTTTTATCACTGAAACTGTGAACTGAAGACAGTTCGTCTTAAGTTTTTGAGATAATCACGATAGAATATGTTTGAATGTTGGTCTAGTTTTAAACCATAATCAAACAGAATTATCGCCATTTTTTAACTAATTGTTTTTCTTTTACTTCTTGATCTTCCCTCTCTATTGCACGGCAATGTAGAGTACCTTTTGTCTGATCCTAATACTTACTGTTTCATTTCTTTCCATCCTCAAACCTTATCAAAAGCCTCTTTCACTCCTTCCTCTCATTATCTTCCTGGATCTTCCTTGGGACTTATTCCTCACTGTGACACCTTTACTGGTAGCTGTACGAGTTTCTAGAATTCTTGACAAGTCCCAAGGAGTATTTTTTGAATTTATGGTTATTTTCATTTATTTATAAGTATCAGACTCATTGACCATAAATATAACATTGTTTAAAATAGACTATTTTATTATTTTATTTTATGACATTTATATTGCTTCAAAATACAAAGTAACTGCTAGTCTACGATTAGCAAAGTCTTGATCCTTCAGCCAAATAATCAACCTAAACTGATTATGTTTGGGTTAACTTGTAATTTTTTCATTTTAATCAGTCTATAGTTGTTATTTACTTGATTTAACTTCATGAAGAAAATATTTTTCTGAATCAATTATTTATACCTAGCAATATGCACGAACCCTGAACACGATATTCCCAAATCATGAAAGCTACATATTTTATTTATGTATACAATAAATTTCACAATTTATAGGGTTATCTCATAAATAAATGTTAGTTTAATACGATTAACCTCAGACTGACCGTGATCTCTGTTTGAAATCGCCATGACTGAAACCATCATTGGTGAACGATCCATAAATTACCTATTACTCTTATCGTCGATCATAAACCAGCGGCAATCTTCTAATGTACCAGATAAGAACAGGTCAGTACAAGTTCATGGATGCTTTTATATTTTTCATTATGACGGCGGAAAATAATTCATCCACGTCATATGGTAGATGTGGCGGTTGCATTTTTTTTTTTTTTTTTTTTTTTTTCGCTAGCAAACACGATTTCTCAACCATCCAAGCACTGCCAAAACACATAAGTGATGTTAATATAAACAGCAATTACTCCATATTTATTAATAATATCTCACGCTGTACAGTTCCGTTTTTGCAAAAACACATACATATTATCTAATCGCTGAAACGATTTGATCTTTTTTCTGAGAATCGGACGATTGAAATTCTTCTGCATTACTGCGTTTCGATTCCATTACAATATCTTAATAGCTTTATCGACATTATCTAAAATAAGTATTCGTCATGCATCATTATGAAGTAATACATATTTTCAAACATCCTTTTAACTGATAAGTTATTATTACGAGGCTTTATTTTTCAGTTATTTTTCGTAAAATTCCAAAGAAAATTAATTAAGACACTCGTGTATAATTTCTAATAACTATGGTTACTGAAAAACCCAGGTATCTAAAGTGGAGATAGGGAATCAGCTCATGAGCTGATTCAAAGAATTGAACACTCACTGTTATTCCTGACTGAGTGATCGACTGATCGGAATACAATACTCCTTACTCTGCGCTCCTCCATCCACCTCTTAAATACTAGAACCCAGCCCATCAAGTTGTACACTCCTGCGCATTGAACTGCATCCTTCAAAAAATCATTTATTACCCATGCTTTCTCTTTATGGAATTCATTGCTTATCTCCATTCGAAAAAGCTCCACCCTTACTTCCTCTAAACATCATCTATTTCTTTACGTCCTTAGTTTTTAATCTCCCGAGCTAATGTAAAACATGAATATTTATGTAATATATATTATAATAGTTTACATAATATGTATCATTTTACAAGATTTCTCATTTATTTTGTAACTCATAATTTAATAATAAATCAATTTTTATTATTACTATTTATTAATTATAATTATCATAGCTAGATGATTTTCCTATGTACTGTAATCATATGTTATTCTTAGGGGACAAGTTGTCCCAGAATAATGTTCATTTACTTCTTCAATAAATATGTCTATTTTTGGAGCCAATAAAAATTAAAAATATTTTTATCCAAAACATTGAGACTAATTACAATATCTCCACGGTACGTAATAGAACACTGCCAACAGAATTACTACGGCACAAAGTAAAAAAAAAACCACCTAAAATAATGTCAGGAGGAGTTACTGATGGATTCTTATTTTTCTTTTCAGCACATTCGCTGATTTTATTCAGTCTGAATACAGTTGGGAATCAATAAATTTAGTTTAAAAAATAAATTTAGAGTCATGAATCCTCACTGCCATTCCATCAATACATTTCTTTTCATTATGTTCTTAATTCAGCATTTTGATAGATTTTATTTTACAGTTGTTATAATTAATAAATAAATTCTGGAAAATTCCATTGAATGAGTTACCGGTTCTAACCAGTTTTTTTTTAGGAATTTTGCTAGACAGTTCTTTTAATCACCTCAACAGTTCCAGTTCCCTCTTGTCACTGAATTAAAGAACCGTTTTTAACATAAATTCTCTCTTAAGGAATTGTGATCATCTCAACTGTGTTAGAAGAGTTTTTATACATCACTGATTTTCAAGACTAAAAATTTAATCTTATCAATAGATTCAAACCTTCAGCGAATAATTTGCTGGTTGGAACATTCAACGTAATTATGTGCATAAATCCCCAGTGAAGGTTAAAACAAGAGATTCCGGAACATCGCATGTTTGAAAGCTATTAAAATATTAACTAATTAAGGAGCCAAAAATAATATGTTATTAAAAAAATATTTGTGTAAATTATATTGATAAATATGTGTAAATACTGTAAAATCGTAATTATATTGAAGGAGGTATAATAATTAAATAATTAAATAATTAAATTTCGGCATTTTCAACATCGTGTCATATTAAATATATCCATAAAGCAGCAAATATTGTTATGAATATATAAATACAATACTTTTATCATCATATATAAATACATATTTATTTATATATTTTGCTCCCAATTTAAATTTATATGCTTTCAACGACATTATATTATTATTAATTATTATTGTATAGCTTCATCTCCATAGAAAGAGAAAGTTATTATTTTGTTAATGTTTTTTAAAATTCAATTTATTTTAAAAGTTCTTAGCAAATTCATTCCCTTCTTAATGTTTTCAACACTATTTTATTATTTTTTAAAATAAGAAAACTATATTATTTGTTGATAAATATTAGTATCTTAAACAGACAAGAAACTATTTCATCATGTGACACTGAATATAATACATTTATTTGCTTTTGTAAACACTTATAAAGTATTGAACAATCTTTATTCTCATTGATGATTCGTAGTTTTTCAATTAAGATAATAAATTTCTTGCTTTTCAAAAAACATCTACCTGTTATTTACATTTTAAAATTATCCATGTATATTGGAGAATTTATGATATAATATTTAATATATAAATATGATATTTAAACTTGATTACAGCTTATTTGTACTATTGTATTTGATCCCGATATTGCTCAATAATAAATAAATATTTAATTCTGGACTAAGTGAACGGAAATTCGCAATGCAAAATTACAAATGATGGTGAAATATTAAACCAAATTTTGACTTCTCTTGTGAAAAGTTAAAATTGTCTTTATTAGTCAATTGTCCAGGCTATGCTGTGGATGCATAAAAACCTCCTAGCCCAGCTCTCTTAAGTAACTTACAATTAGTAGTAGATGAAATTTGACGACAATAACTTTTGACTGGATTAATCAATGAAGCTATCTTTATATATAGAATGTTCTATGGACTGCGACCTTTCAAATGCGCTCCAGTATGGCTTCATTGAATAAAAATAACAAGAGATAAGCTTTTAAGCCAACTATTAGGGCAAAAAAAAATACTAAATAATCATCCTCCAACAAATAAAAATAATTTTTTTTTTTTATTTATTACAATTTATTGAAATTTACAACTGTACAATTATATACATTAAGGAAATGAGCTGATAACGATTAAAATAATGTCAAAGCTTGAAAAGAACTAAGCATCAGTAGCACTTTATTAAAAATTCTACACTAGAAGATCTCTCGGCCATCTTCTTTTTAGACGCCAAGCAGAATTATCGGGAATGAAGTGGGAAGTGGACTATGGAACTAATGGATTTGAGTGGTTATGGAGTTTACTATGAAAGGATAGGTTAGTCAGCAACATATGGTACATTAAGGCCTTTATGGATAAGTTTATTGGTGGCAAAGTAAGGGGCATATAGGAATTTTCGAAGGATTTTGGACTGTAAGGATTGGATACGCAATGAATTGGATGGTTTAGTAGAGCCCCAAAGCTCAACTCCGTACGTTCAAATAGGTCTAATCACATTCATGTAAATAAGTCTTTTGTAATTAATTAGGAGCTTTGAACGTTTGTCTTGTAAATGTTGAAATAGTCTGTAACGACGAACAGTTTCTTGTCGCTTTAGTCTTAAAATAAATAAATAAAGAACCTTTTAAATGCACCTTTGATGCAGTAAAAGTGGGAGAACCCATATAATCCAGATGTCATAAATTTTTTTTTTTCAGCCATATGCTTAGGAAAAAAATAAAAATATATATATACACATATTTCTTACCTCTTTTACCATTATCATTTCCCCTCCACCATTGCTGGATTTATCTCCATACTATGGTTCCTTAATACTAATTATATATATCTTATCAACATGTGCATATATGATAAAAAATTTAAATTGTTCTTTTTTACAAGACTTATTGGGTTTCGATAGTTTCGATAAATGCATTTATTAACAAAATATATATGCCTCATCGACGTGAAAAGTTAAACAGTAACTATAAAAAAATAAATATTCTTACGATCTATTGATTTATATGCAAGTTATTTATAAAACTTATATATTACATTAATTACAAAAAAAAAAAAAAATAAATAATTATTTACTTTTTTCCTAAGAAGTGAAATATTTTTTTCTTCTATTTATGTTATTGACTGTCCAGAAAGTAAAAATTGCGCTTTTCTTTGTTCAAAACAAGCGATAGCAAACGTCACAGCTCTTTTAGATAATAATACCTTGAAATGATTAGAATAAACTTTACTTTCAAAAATATTTCAATAAATAAATATTTATAAACATTTTTAAGAATTACACAGCCAATAATATGCATAACCATTTCTAATAGCATTGGATGTTTACAATTTCAAATCAGATCATAGCTGTAATTCTTTCCCTATAAGTTTTTTAAGGATTAATGAATATTTATTTGTAATATATACATAAAATACAATAGAATATACTATTTAGTTAAAAATTAAAAAAATAGGCTTGAATTCCTAGTTGACTTACGAGAATATAAATAGACACTCCTAGTTTACAAATATTCTATAATTATGTATCGTAGTAAAAGGTAAAATAATAAGAAAGGTATTAATTATAAACTTAGTAACATTATCATTACTGTGGAATAATTATAGCTATAAATTATAAATTCAATTTTTTTTATTTATTTATTTTTTTCTAATTGGTCAACATATACCACACAGGTATCACTTTCATTTCCTCACCACACCCCACCGAGTATAGAATTAATAATTAATTAATAATTAAATAATGTTTTATGTAATTCTATACTCGATGCCACACCTTCATTCTTTCTTCTCCGAAAATCCAACATTCTTCTCGAGTGGGAATTACTTTCATTTACAAAATATTAAAAGTATTACATACTTAACGTAGAGAAAAATTTTTATTAAATGAAAATTAAAAATAAAATAAAGTTACTGATAAAAATGTAATCATTATTTCGCTTTGTTCTCAACAATATACCTCTTAACGATATCCATTTTATTAAACTTTTTCCCCATTTAAGTTTATTTAAAATAACTCAATATCAAACAATATGAACCTATATCTATGAAATCATATCTAAAACGATTTAGCATTTGTAATGTTGGCTAGCACCTAACATATGGGTTACTATGTGATTATAACAGTGCAACTATAACCTTCTGTTAAGAGTGTAACTATAACCTTCTGTTAAGAGTGTAACTATAACCTTATGGTAAGAGTGCAACTATAACTTTGTGTTAATTGTTAATAACTGTTTTTCTTACTCTGAAGGACTAACGTGTAATTTAATTCTTTTATACAGGTAGATTACTATATTTGTTTATAATGTATTTTCTTTTTCCAATATTTTATTTAATTATGTTTGTACTTTTATACAGAGAATAAAATCACGTTTATGAAACCACATTAGAAATTAAATTACAAGCTTCAAGGAGTAAGGAGAGGAGATGGCTATGCTATTTGTCAAAATTGTGAAGAAAGAGGAGGAAGAATTTGTAATTCAAGGTATTTCTACCGATAAAGTTACATGGTATTTAATTCCAGCTGAATTTAGAAACTTGAACTTTCACACTGTTTTAATAAGTAAAAAAATTATTTGTAATGCAAGAGCTTCTATTAAAATTTTGAATGGTTACAGAACTGTAGCTATTAAAATAGACAATGACATTCACAAAGAATATTTCGATGAAGCAGGGAATGTGTGTTTCCTAGAATTACCTTTAGAAGAATACATCCCTCCTCCAAATCCGCGATCTTTCGAGCCTCTACAATTAGAATTGGAGGATCGAATTAGGCTATTAGAGCAACAATTAAAATCTAATTCAGCTCAAAACGAAATTAAGTTGCATCAGATTGAAAAAAAATTTATTTTGGATAAATTTGTAAAAAAACAAACAGATCCAACTGAATGGCTACGTAAATTTGAAGAGGAGTGTAGACGATTTCAAATAAATCTAGACAGTCTTAAAATTGAGGCTTTACGTTTTTTTTTAACCGGTACAGCAAAAGACTGGTATGAAACTAACCTCACCAAGTATGGTCTAACCACATCATGGGAAATATGGAAAAATTCGTTTTTAAATGTTTTCATTGATAAAGGTTGGTCTGTTGTTAGAAAGGCGTTTAATTACAAATATTTGGGCGGTTCCTTGATTGATTACGCACTGGTAAAAGAGAGGTTTTGCCTAGTAGTGGAACCCCATGGAACTGAACTATCCAGAATCAATCAGATAGTTTTCGGTTTGCCAAGTGAAGTCCAAGATGAACTTTATAGAGAACAGATAACTACACTGGACAAGCTATTCACTGAACTTCGAAAACTAGAAGATTTATTTTCTAGAAAAAGAAAAGAACAACCGTTACTTCCAAGATTGAATAGTAAGCCCGTTTCATATCCATTGAAAACCAATGACCCACAACAAAGAAACAACCTTCAAAGAAAACCATGTACCATTTGTTCGAGTCTAGGTTTTAAAAATCGTTACCATCCACCAGCTGATTGTCGTAACAAGAAATCGGACAATGAAAAAAACGAATTAATGCTCCACATGTTAATGACTTGGAGTTATTTAACATAGATCTTGAGAAAGACAATTTAAACTAATGGACCCGGGGAAATTATATCCGTTGATAAAATTGAATGTATTAATAAATGATAATATGAAAATAAACGCTCTTTATGATTGTGGCTCTAATGTATCATTAATTAACAAACGAATTGCTGATTTGCTTCAGTTGAGGTTAATGGAACACAGAGGTATATTAAAAACAATCAGCGGACATAATTTCACTTCAGGCCCGGGCTATAATTAAGCTACGAATTGGAAATATTACAGACTATTTGACAACATATGTTGTTAAAAATAATAACTTCTCCTATGATATGTTACTGGGTATTGACGCTATTAAGAAATTTAGGCTGATTCAGAATGAAAATCTAAGAATTTTCCAACGTAATAATAATGAAAAAGTAACATGTCTACAGGAAGACCGATCGAATAGTGATCAGAATACTCCTCTTATACGATCCAATGCTGATCAGATGCAGAATTTAGATTATGTTAATGTTAAAGAGTTAGATGAATATGTTGAGTCGAATGTCAACAACACATTGAGTGAATATGACTTTGTCGTTGACTTACAACATATTGAAGGTGAAGAAAAGAAACAAAATACTTTACGATTAATAGAGAAATATCGGTACACGTTTGCCACAGATAAATTTGATATTGGCACAGTGCGGTCAAAAGAGGCGGAAATAAAACTTCTAAGAAATGAATATGTTACATGTAGACCATATAAATGTTCAATGCCGGACGATGAAGAAATTAGAACTCAAATAAAAAAATTATTACACGTCGGAATTATTGAAGAATCTGAATCTCCATTTGCTTCTCCAGTTACATTAGCTTTCAAGAAAGAAGATGGGAAGAGATCCCGCTTATGTGTTGATTTTAGAAGATTAAATAAGTTAGTAGTTCCTGAATGTTTCCCATTCCCTACAATAACAGATGTCATCGAAAAAGTTGTAAATTGTAAATATTTCACAGTTCTAGATATAAATTCCGCATTTTGGTGTATTCAACTAAAAGAACAAGATCGGGAGAAAACCTCTTTTATAACAAAATATGGGAAATTCATGTTTAAAGTTCTCCCTTTTGGTCTTAAAACTGCTCCCGCCACATTCCAACGAATATTATCAAATATTCTCCGAAGAAATAGTTTAGATGAATTCTGCGTTAACTATATCGACGATGTCTTGATTTTCTCCAGAACTTGGGAAGACCATCTTCAACATATTGAAAAAGTTTTACAAATCATTAGTGCTGAAGGTTTCAAATTAAAACTATCCAAATGTTTGTTTGCAGGTAAATCAGTCAAATATCTGGGACATACCATTTCGAAAAACAAAGTTTCACCAGCACAAGGGAATTTGACTTCAATCCAACAGCTTCAAAGACCTTCTGATAAGACTGGAGTTCGTAGTATTCTCGGATCTATAAACTTCTATTTGAGGTATATAGAAAAACAGCAGCACTCAGAAACTAGAACCACTCCATCGTTTATTAAGGAAAGGTGTGAAATTCGAATGGTCCGACGAATGTGAACAAGCCTTCAATCTCATAAAGAATTATTTATGTTCAACCCCAATTCTTGCTATTTATGACATTAATAAGCCAATATTTATAGAAACAGATGCCAGTTATAAAGGAATCGGCGCTACTCTAAAACAACCACAAGACGACGGAATACTACACCCAGTGGCGTATTATTCACGTAAGCTCTCAGAAACTGAAAAGCGTTTTAAAATTATACATTTAGAATGCAAGGCAATCAAAGATGCAATAAAATTCTGGCAGTATTACTTAATCGGACGTTCCTTCACTGTCTGCAGTGATCATAAGCCGTTGGAAAATTTAAAAACAAAAGCTAGAACTGATGAAATACTTGGTGATTTAATCCTTTACTTATCGCAGTTCAATTTTAATATTATATACAAAAAAGGCAAAGAAAATGTCCTTGCTGATTTACTTTCGAGAAACCCTGTTCTTGAATATTTCGAGAATAAAGACGCGATCCAGGTTGTGAATTTAATAGATTTACCAACGGTATTAAAAGACCAAGAGGAACACCTTTCTGATTTAAAATTAGCTAAACACATCAAATCTAAACAAGGTATAATATTAAAGAATGTAAAAGGAAAATCAAGAATTTTTGTTTCTCCAGCTTTGGGAAAAGAAAATAGTTGAAGTCGTCCATCAACATTATGGTCATATAGGTCCACAGCAGATGATCGCTACAATCAGACCACACTACTATTTCAAGGGTATGGACAACGCTGTACATTCCTTCTATAAGACATGCCAAATTTGTATTGAGAACAAGGTTCGTCGTAGTCGTGCTATAGGCCTCTTATCAAATCTAGGACCAGCTACTGAACCTTTTCAGATCATGTCACTCGATAGTGTTGGAGGTTTTGCAGGTCACCATTCTCCTAAACGATATATGCATATATTAGTAGACCATTTTACCCGATATGCGTGGATTTCTACTTCAAAAGGACAGAACGCTCAAGTTTTTATAAATCTGCTTCAACCAATTTTAAAAAAACATAAGATTTCCATCTTACTCGCCGACCAGTATACAGGAATAAATTCAAATGATTTAAAAAAATATTTAGGAAAATATGGAATAGAAATCGTTTTCACTTGTATCGATAATCCGGAGTCAAATGGGCTTAATGAACGTTTAAATCAAACATTAGTAAATCGCCTGAGATGCAAAATAAACAGTGATAATAATAAAAAAAATTGGTCAACTCTTGCACAACAATGCGTTGAAGAGTATAATAACACCATTCATAGTTCCACAAAGTTTGCCCCATCATACCTACTGCTCGGAAAGAAGACTAATATATCACCTCTTCAGGAAGACGAGAAACCAACTCTTGAACAAGACCGAAAAATTGCTTTCCAGAATTCTATGAGAAGTTTCCAAATTAACAAGAACCGTATAGATAAGAATCGACGCCTACATGATTTCCAGGTTGGTGATTTAGTGTACATATCTAATGGAAGTAAATTGAATCGGAAAAAAAAAATTAGACCCGGTACGTATTGGACCTTTCCCAATTGTCAGGCAAATTTCACAGTCTTTTTATGAAGTTGCAAGCGGAAAGAAAAAGAAGATTTCAAATTTCTTCCATTCCAGTAAGCTGCTTCCTTTCTCCCCGAATCAATCATCTTCAAGGGGGGAGATGTAATGTTGGCTAGCACCTAACATATGGGTTACTATGTGATTATAACAGTGCAACTATAACCTTCTGTTAAGAGTGTAACTATAACCTTCTGTTAAGAGTGTAACTATAACCTTATGGTAAGAGTGCAACTATAACTTTGTGTTAATTGTTAATAACTGTTTTTCTTACTCTGAAGGACTAACGTGTAATTTAATTCTTTTATACAGGTAGATTACTATATTTGTTTATAATGTATTTTCTTTTTCCAATATTTTATTTAATTATGTTTGTACTTTTATACAGAGAATAAAATCACGTTTATGAAACCACATTAGACATTTTACAATCAGATATATGTAATGAAGACGGACAAGTTCAAAATTAAATAATGTAAATTATTTGAAAGAAAAAAATTTAATCTGATTAAAAGTATGAATTTCAAAAATGGAGCATAATGGACAGAGACAGAAAAAAAATTGTTTTTCAAATTTAAGAAAGATTTACTAACATGAGCAGTGTAGATAATTTCTTACTATCTTCGTTTAGTTAATTTTGTTATTCCTCTGCTTTTTTTAACGTGTAACTAATTATACTAAATTTTGTAGTGTTGTAATGATTCTGTTTCGATTTGATGGAGAAATTTACTTTTAAAACCGAAAAAAACATGGTGTTCTCATTTGACATTCGAAATCAGTTACTAATGTAAATAAAACATTATGATAATCGCTTAGTGGAAGTGAAACATAATAAACTCTTCATTAGAATAAAAAGCAAAGAAAAAAATTATTGTTTAATATAAAATAAAGGAAAACTGTCATTAAAGCGACACCAGATCATATGATCTTATGTTATTACATTTATTTATTTATGATTATTATTATTTAGGATTTATTTAATTAGATTTTCAATGTAAGGTTTAAAACCCAATGATAATGAACATAGACCTCAATTTTACCTTTAGCTTCGTTATAATTTTTTCTTTGCTTTCCATTCCAATGAACAGTTTATTATGTTTAACATACATAGTTCCATTAAGGGATTATCATAATGTTTTAGTTACACAAGTAATTGATTCGTATGCCAAATGAGAACACAATTTTTTTTTTGGTTTTAAAAATAAATTTTTCAACTAAATAGAAACAGAATCATTACTTTTAACATATCATTCAAAAGGTGATTAAATTTTCAAGTTTTTGTGAGATTTACAGTTTTATGGACAGTTTTTCCGAAAAACGGTTGAAAGGAATATAAGGCATTGTAACTTCCCTAGATAAGGTGAAGATCAAGCTGTTCTTTAGGTCACAAATTTGTAAAATTCAAGGTTGCATGTACTGTGCTCTTATAGAAAGTGTAATGCTAAATCCGAAAATGTGGTCAAAGTTTGAATTATATATTATATTATCTATATACATAATTAATTTTATTTTTAATAAATTATTAGTTAATTTAAAATTAACCAAAAATGATCAATTCTATGATGTAAGTGTTAAAATAAGTAGGTACTTTAAGTACTTATTTAAAATACTTGAGAACTTACTTAAACATTTACATTATAAATTTTGGATCAAATTTTTGTACGATTTCAAATAACTTATATTTTATACTCTATAAACTCGTTCTCACGAAATATGTTGACAAGATAGTTTTTTTTTTCTTTTGCTGTATCGAATAATTGCAAGGTTTTCTCTAATGAATTCCACGGATCTTGCAATTCTGTAACCATTCATTTCCCAGCCACAGCGTCATCTCTGTTTTTTAACAATAGTAATAGCTGTTAGATAATCTTATTGCCTTCGACGCTGTAGAATTGTATTTTATTTACGACTGGAAACAATAGTAAACACTTGTTATTTATATACATTAATTCCATTTATGCTTGATCGTAGATTGAGGAGGCCGTGAATAAACTAGTGAGGATGGCGTTGTTATAAATCATGTTATTGTTTTTACTTTGCAAGCTTGGCACACTTTTGAAGCATTAATAAAGAAATTAAAATAATACGAGTTGGAACTCATTCAAACATTTATTATAGTTAATTATTACTATTATTGTTACGATAATTATTATTTACTCTATAATATATATCATTAGTATTACAGTGGCATTATTTCCGGACAAAGTTGCAACTATTCAGATCTGAGGACTGAAACATAAAAAAAATGTTTAAGACTGATTTCTTGTATATTTGATTAGAGTTTTTAAGTAAAATGTACTACCTATATTATCTATTCCCATGATCTCGTGTTGAAGCAATGGCCGGTTAGCTATTAACTAATTTAGAATACTTCTTAATAAAACGTTAAAATATAGCATAAATAAATAACATTTTAATAAAGTATTAATTGTTATTACTGGCTGGTATCTCCTATAAGTAGAGAGACGGGGTTGGGTTAAGTATTCCTAGGCTGAGTTTATATAATTTATATTTTATTTATATTTATGTATATTATATATATTCGTATACATATTTTTTTACTATTTTATTGTTTTAAATTTATTTATTTAATTTTATATATTCTATAGTTCGAGTTTCATTCTTGTACATATTCAAAATGGATTCATAACACCTAAATTATCGATTGCCCTTAATTGAGGGAGAATTAATATTGACAAAAGTATAGTTGACTGGACGATGAACGGAGAAGAAGGTAGTAAGGGATGCAGTCAAAGCAACACAACGTTAAAGAAGGAATTCTTTAATACGTGCCAACGTTTCGACCTGCGTTGGAGGTCTTCTTCAGGGCCACCGAACCACACTTGTGAGGAGAAGGACGATGACTTTGAGTGCAGGTCGAAACGTTGGCACGTATTAAAGAATTCCTTCTTTAACGTGGTGTTACTTTGACTGCATCCCTGACTATCTTCTTCTCCGAGAATTAATATTTTATTATTTAATGAATGGTTAATAAAAAAAAAATAATAAACAAATAAAATCAAATTTATGCATATTAATATTTAATTTAATATCAATCATAGAATTAGGTTAATTATGACTCAAAATTAAGATGTGTTGCTGGTTGTGGACTTTTGATAATAGGTGAAAAATATATTACGTTTTGTTTATCCACAATTTTATTTTTATATACAAGACAAATATTGTGAAAATGTTTTAGAAACTACAACAGACAATCATGACTCTCTAATGGGCATTATCGGTTATACAGTACACTAAATTATTATTTTTTTTCAACTTACATGTATGTTTCTTGAGTTGTAGAAGGTGGGACGAAAGCTAGTTAGAAAATCAAAATTGCCTAGTCATTTTTTTGTATACACATTATGATTACTTTAAAAATATGTATTTACTTGTAATTTCGAAAAATGTACAGGTCTTTATGTACAATCGCAAAACTTAAAAATTTAATAACATTTAGAGGCTTTTTGTTTTTAAATATCCACTAAATTTGTGAATTGGATTTATTATACCAAAAAACGTATATCATCGAGAAAAAAAACAACTCTTTTTCCCCTTACTTGGAAATAACGTATCATATATATGTCAGACTATAATCTCCTGCTTTTGTATCTACTCCTTCTGATAAATCACTTGAGGTACGCATGATGGTATAGAAGGATCAATTGGAAGACAAAACACACAACTATTAAGGGTCATGAAAGCTTTGAAAACTACATCAATGTCCGGAAAAATCTTGTCCTTTGCCTATTCTATTAATTATTTCCTGTTCCATTTTACTGTCACTTGATATTACTGAACTTAAATATGTAAACTGATCTACTTTCTTTAATCCAGTTCCTTTCAGTAACAAAGGTAAAATAACAGTAACATTTAACTAAGTAAAAGCAGGTATTAAAATCAATAGTAATAAAAAAAATTTGCTATCTAAAATGAAAATCAAATTTTCAGGAGAGATAAAAGATATTTCGTAGATCTCCTTGGAACTGAAGATGAATGTGAAGCTAGTATTCTAATAAAAAAAATCCCAATAGAAGTGGCAATTAATTCATCAATCCTAATTGTATTGATCCTTCTATACCATCATGCGTACCTCAAGTGATTTTTCAGGAGTAGATATAAAAGGAGATCATAGTCTGACATATCTATGATCCTTTATTTCCAATTAAGGGAGAAAAGGAGTTGTTGTTTTTTCTTGATGATATACGTTTTTTGGTATTATAAATCCGATTCACAAATTTGACGCATAGTGGAAGGTTGCCTTAACATCATAATAAATAGTTAAATATTACTTTTTGTGGAATTTTTATAACATGATTCAGCGGTATTCCAGTAACGTTAATTCATTTATATATTCATTTCAGGGTGAAATAAAAAAACTTTAAACAAGATAAGTAAAGACCTTTGCTTTTGAAGACCCAAAAGACATTTGCTTGTCAAAACTTCCACAATTGTTTCCCCTAGTAAATACCATTTGCTAGGTTAGTGTTGTAATATCATTTTAACAGACTCCATTATTGAACTTTTCTAACTATCTTTGTTTTAAAGGACTGCTGATTGAAAAACTATATTAAGAAATGGCCTGAAGTCCATTTATATTGCTTACGAAACCTTTATTTATCGCTTTTCTTATTTTATTATTGTAAAGTTTTGCTCTATCTCTATGAAATAACGAATCGTGAAAGAACGGCCGGTTAATGAGCACTGTAAACTGAAACTCCTATTTGTGTTCAAGGATTGCATCACTCCTGGCTTTTGGGACTTGGCTCGAGTCCCAGCACGCTTTTGTACGCTCTGTATTCCTCCGCCCTATAATAATTTCGCCAATCTCTTACTCGAAAAAATGTATAAAAAAGGATTAAATACATCTACCAAATCAGATTCAATTCGTCTAGATGTAGAGCTAGATAGTTGGTGTTCATTAAGTTTAAATAATATATTTTGTTCAAAGCGAAAATTGGGGTGTTTATATAATAGGATGGACGATAATTATAATAATATATATAAGAAAAAATCATTAATTATTTAAATAACATCTGAAGATTTTTTTTCTTTTTTTACAGTTCTCCTATTTACTAATTTTAACGTAATAATGTTTTATATATAACACCACAACCTCATTTTGAACAGGAAAGATTCATTATTTCACCTACATCTTAAAAACAGCACGACAGAAAATCAGTTTTATAGCAAACATGGAGAAAGTTAACTCTCAATACTTGTAACTGAAAATTGAACTATTGAAATAGAAAATCATTTTCATAAATGACATTTTTATTAATTAATTTCAAGTTTTATTTTAAGAATTGAAAAAGTAATTCTATGTTATGATCCCATCGGAAATCGAAAAACATAAATGGGTTTAAAATAATTGAAAGTCAAAACAATAATTATTGATGTGTCATCAGCCGAGGTTCGACTCTAGGACACGGGGACTCTCCTTGGGCAAAACCAGCTTCTATAAACAGTTTATACTTAATTCGAAAAAACTCTGGCATTTGTGAGACTCTGAGATAATCTCCTTGCACCACCATAAGCTCATTCATAGCACAAGAAGCTAGTACTAGTCCCAAGTCTTCATATGGTTTGTCCCCTATGGTAATCCAAAGTATTCATGAATTGCAATGGTGCTTTTTTTTTTATTTGCCATTAAATATACGAATAACTTAAACTCGAATTCGAATTCGTTATTCGATATCTAATCAATTCGATAATCGAGAAAGCTGAGAACGAGACGGTATTAACCTTGTCTTATTTTACACTCCAATTTATTTGCCCCTCATTACAACATTGTCACATACACACTGTTTTGCTTATTTTTTAAATATAATATTATTCATAGATAATAAATCTATAAATAATAATAATATAGTTTATCGATAAAATTAATAAAATAATACAATATTATTTTTTATAGAAAAAATATTTTTTTAAAAAATCTAGAAATAGGACTTTAACTGGTTTTGGAACGCAACCCTTCATTTACTCACAATCAGTTATTTTTTATTTAATCATAAAAGAAAAATTAAACATCATTATATGTTAAGACTCCAATAGTTTTTATTGTATAAGGATGAAGTTCTATTTTAATTGTATCTTGTTATTTTACGTATTTCCTAACTACCTGTTTCCTTACTACTTAAAGATATTAAAAGATAAAACACACAAATAATGTGAAACTCTCTTAGGCTGTAGTTCATAATTTTGTTTAAAATAAAATTATATGCTTACATCGATGAATCACAATCGAATAAATTCCTACTTGAACTTGTATGACGTTAAATAAGCCATTTTCCAACAAGTTAAAACACCGTTCAAATTATACTATGCTTTTTTCTACCCTATTTGTGATTTTTTTAAATGTCACATTAAATTAACTCTACGTCTATAATTGTAGGGGATCGCAATAGTTTTAGAAGTATGCACCATAAGCGAAAAATAAAAAAACTCTCTACTACCCCATTGAAAAATAAAATACGATCGGATTCTTTTGTTGTAGTATTACGGTCCTAGAAAGTAGACGAAAATAGATTTCAGAGGCACTGCCAAAGATTCAAGGGTAACTTTAAGAGATTTACATACTTTAGGGGTATCACATTGATGTAAGCAAGTCTGTTGAATACTATTAGGTAATCATACGAAATATAATCTAATACACCAGACCCATTTTTATCTATAAAGTTGTATTTATATAAAAATATTTTTTAATAGTTGAGCAAATATGTTTCCATCTAAATGAGAGAAAGATATAATCAAATAAACACCCAATTCCTTTATTAAATACTTTCTATGTGAATTGTTATGCTTCACTGCCATATCATCGGTGTCAAATAAATTGTAAGTTTTCAGACATCATAGCTTGTTCAGAGATATTAAATTCTTGAAAAAAGGAAACTTTATTCTAGGTTTATAGTTTAAAATTAAATATAATATAATGGCAATTAAGCTAATGTAATCATAAATAATAATTTAAATTTTATTATTGCTAAAGCTTCCTAGAACTGTGAAGACGATTTAGTTATAATTTAGTACAGATTCAGAAGTTTGACCAATGTAAACTCTACTGCGGAATGGTGCTTACAAGATAACAGTAAATCTCCTTTGGGATCCATATGTCGCATCTCGTATTTAGATAATTTTTAATACATTAATTTAATATGAGTACATTTTTTTATCACTTTTTTCATATTATTGCTAAACTTTCCTAGAACTATGAAGATTATGTGGTTAAAAATTGGTTCAGTAGTTTTTGTGGTTAGTGATCACAAATAAAAAATGGCTCACTCGTCCTTTTATATAATAGTATAGATAAAATTTGGCTTGAAAGGCATGACACAGGGGTATCCCCTTGTGGAGATTCCTCTTAAGTTTTTGTAATGAAGAAGACTGGATGGAAATTAATAACGATAATAATAATTTTAAAAAATAAAATAAAAAGACACTGCCCGTCGTTACAGACTACTTCAACATTTACCAGACAAACGTTCAAAGCTCCCAATTAATTCCAAAAGACTCATATACATGACTGTGATTAGACCTATTTGGACGTACGGAGTTGAGCTTTGGGGCTCCACTAAACCATCCAATTCATCTCGTATTCAATCCTTACAATCCAAAATCCTTCAAAAAATCCTCAATGCTCCTTACTTTTTCACCAATAAACTTATCCATAAAGACCTTAATATTCCATGTGTTGCTGATTTAGCCCACACCAGATACCTATCCTTTTATTGTAAGCTCCATAACCACTCAAATCCGTTAGTTTCTCAACTTGCTTCCCACTCCATTCCTGAAAATCCTCCGAGGTGTCTGAAACGAAGATGGCCTAGAGACCTCCTAGTGTAGAATTTTTAATAAAGTGCTACCGATGAGTAGTTCTTTTCAAGTTTTAACATGTTACTGTAATCGTTGTCAGTACATTTACTTGATGTATACATTTGGTACAGTTATAAATTTCAATAAATGTATATGTATAAAAAAAAAAAAATAAAATAAAAATTATAACTAGTTCGATAAGGTATTTTGTACTTCTGAGTCTTCGTCGAGGTTTGTGGATAATGTCTGTCGTTAACATGTCCTCTACTAGGGGGTTGGTGTGTCCTGCCATTTAGTCGAAAAAGGATCAGTAACATTTGTTTATGAAAGAATAAATTGTCAAAATGTTGAGGTATTTTTGTAGTATTCTGTTCCTGACATGTTGAAGTTAACAAAATGACTTATAAGAAAAATAATAATGATATGTAAATTTAAAATTAATAGAAAGAATAATGGAACAGAAAGTAAAAGAAAAGTATAACGATTAAAAATAAAGTTTAATACAACGATAATTAATAATATGGAGGCAAGTAACTGGATATTGGGTATTTTAAGAAAAAAATGTCTAAAAGTATTATAGAAGAGAATCTTAATAGATTTTTAATATCATATAAATATTAGAAATAAAATAATACGGAATCTTAGTATTTAAAATAATGCAAAGAAAGTATTTATATTAATTTATATTATTCAGTTTAAAAAAATGTATCTATATTTAAATGAATGGATAAATTATAATTGAGGAAAACTGACTTAGAACTCAAACAATGTTGGACTGCTCGCCGATGTCCATTGTTTGGACACCATCAATCTTCCAAGCTATTCTTAAGCTTATCCTGTAGGCGGAGTTTACACAGGCTCACTATATCATCTTTCATATAAGAAACTTGTATTAACAGAAAACACCTTTGAGATAGATTTCCATAAAAAAAATAAGACCCATTTTCTTACTTCAAAAACATTTCCGGGTCTGTAGAATATTATATTTAGCATCTGCAAAGCAGTTCATACCGGCTTGTTTTTGACGTTCTATAGTTTACCGATCTTCAAGACTTCTTACATGAAGAAGGATTTGGGACGTTCTAAACTACTAATGGTGTTAATGGCTGATTTCCTCTCAAGCATTGTCATGTAATTATTATCTTACTGCATTTAGATTATTTTAAAATATAGTTATAAATTTCAATAAATAAATTTTAAATTAAACTATTTAATCAAGAAGAAACGTTTTTCCTTTTAATTCATTATCTTAGATCTTGCTAACAAATCATTTGAAAACACAATTATTTATACTCTATCTCAATATATAAGCAGAGTATTTAAGAAACAATGGATTCATTTATTAGAATACTCCAAAGCATTGTGATATCTTAGTGGGCTCAAGTTCCAACTCTTAGAAGATATTGACTTTTCTTTTCTATCAGTCATGGATCGACTATGGGATCTAGAAAACGTCTTGTAGAGCACCATCCCTAAATCCTTGCCTGATCACTTCTATGTCTATGAGCTAATGAAGGAAAACTATTCCCTTACCCAATAATACTATTAATAATAGAATAGCGGATTCAAATGTGACTTTTTTTATTCAAACTAATGCAGCTCCTAACAGTAGGTGATAAATGTCGTATTACCAAAAATATTGTCCATTTAATTTCTGACAACTCCAAAAGACCTAGAGCGTCTAAAAATGTTACATTTTTCAATGTGAAAAAAACGTTACACCAAAAAAGTATAGACCCCCAAAGAGATACACATGTCAATAGACAAAATAATTAAGAATTTTATAGTATAAACTAATACAATTTCAAGTACATAAATTAAAACCTATCTTTATTTATAAAGTGAATAAGACATAATTTTCTTACTGTATAACATATGGTGGCTATATCTGGGTAGGTGGTGTTATAAATATTTAACAAACGGATATAGGAGGCATTTGCCGGGCTGGTGCCAGTGGAAGCCGAGCCTCAAGTAGGTCGTTCCCTATCTCCTTCCGATTATAAAACGTTTTTAGAACTTGAAGCGTCTATGTCTGGTCTGCTTTTATAGCTCAAGTGATTATACATGCGACATCTGTCTTCCTGGCTATAAAATATTAATAGAATCCCAAGTTGTAACCCATGGGATATATTGTACTAAGAAAAACCAAATAAAATTGGAACCTACAGATTGGGGAATGTCCCTGCCTTGCCACCTAAATAATAGAGTTGTATACATAATTTATCGAACACGATTAATTATTTATTTATCCCTTAAATATTTATTTATATTTTTCACAAGAACTTTTCCAATTTAATTGAGGCGTAGAAATCCAAACCCAATAAAGTCTGTATGTATGGCCGGTTTATATGTGATTTTTGGGAGAAAACCTTCCACCTTAGGTGAAAAAAAAAAATCTGGATATTAATATTATCTGGTTTTGGAATTTAATTTATTTTATTTTTTATTAATTTGTTTAGTCCAATCTAATTCAGTGGATAAATGATTTCTGTGCAGAAATGTTAGGTAACAAAATCAGAGTATTTCATAATAATTAGAAAAATATATGTGAAGAATAATGAAGGGGCTATGTAACATTTTTATTCTAAAGGAAAATGTAAAAAAAATTATACATAAATGACTCAAAATTCTGTTTTGTTACATAACCCCTTCATCCAAAAAACCCTTCAATTGTCCCCTATTAATAGTTCGACATTACCATGAGTAATGCATACGGATTTCGCCTCAATCAGCATTCATAGATTTCTTACATTCAGAGCTCTTTTAATCCTTTAGCTCTTTTAAGGGAAATTTTAATTTTCCTCGATCTAGAGTCTGTGACTCAGAACTATTAATGGAATCGAATAGATATTTTAAAGTTGCAGATTTTAGGATTTTAAGAGTTTAGGATAGTCTTAGTCCCTAGTGTTCCATATCTACGTTTTTGCAATCGTCTTCGCTTTCGCAACCCACTTTAATGGTGATACCGATTTTTCGTTAGTAAATTTGTACCATTCATTTTTAAGTTGAAAACACAATATGAACGTTGTTATACTTGCTGGCTAAGCCGAGGTCGATTAATAGGATATATATACACACACACACACACACACACACATATATATATATATATATATATATATATATATATAGTATATAAATATATATATTCAGTAAAAAAAGAAAGAAGTAATTTCATTATGGATAATCTTTTAGGAAAAATTGGGTCAATGGTACAAAGTCTGGATAATTTTTATTTCATTTTTTTCCATTAAATCTCCTTACTTCGACCGGTTCGGCTGCCGAGAGAAAAGTAAGGAGTAATGGTTTATATTATATATTTATATTAAATTATTATTTTTTATATATTTTAAATTAGTACGTATTTATATAATGCAATCATGTTATTTTAATTTATTTATTTCTTATGTTTATTTTACTGTACATAAATATTTGGTTTATTTATGTTGTTGTTTTTTTCTTTTTAGGTGAGAACGCATTTATTTATTGAAAAATCTATAATTCTTGTACTGCACGTAAGTAATAAGTTATATATTAATTATATTTAATTGATTATATACTGAAGTTATTAATTACAAATTAAACAAAATTTTCTTTGGGATACAAGAAAAGCAAGCTTTATGGTCATAATAAAAAAAAAAAATTATATATATATATATATATATATATATATATATATATATATATATATATAAATATTTGAAAATATCGACACTTTGTTACATAGATTATATAAACTATAAAACTATAAACTATAAAAGTATAGCAACATTTTGAAATGTTTGAATTTTATAATTACTTATTTTTATTTTTTTTTCATAATAAAGAAAGGTGCGAAGTCTATAATAAACATTCCTAAACTAGACAAAAGCAATTTTTTAAAAAATAAATTACAATATTTCTTCCAATAAACAAAGAAGATAGAAAACTTACTTTTTAAAATTTTCATTTTTTACAAGTTTAACTTTTTAATTTTTAATGTATATTTAATAAGACATATTGCTCCCTCTGGCTTGAATGACTGCTTCCACTAGTCTCGGCATACTTTTAAATAACGAAACGAATGATAAACATGGACTGAAGGAAATTTGAAAAAATAATCTAAAATTCTATCGTTTGTTATTAACAGGGAAAAACATTGATGTGTCTACTCCTTAATGTCTCACGTTTAATAAATAATATTAACATGAATATAAACCAAGTATGGATTAAGATAAAAACCAGGAAAATCTCGAGAATTATGGGTGTTAAAAATGTAAAAAATCAAATATATTGGTACTTATCTAAGGAGGCAAAACGGACTTCTGAAAAATATCAAGAGTGGAAGATGAGGTGGAAAGGGCCGTCGTAGAAAAACCATTCGATTTTCCTATGACTGATTGGTTTTATCCGTTCCTATTGGAAATAAATTTAAAATGAGACTGTTAAAAATATTTATCTAGTTATTTGAACAAAAATTGGTTTTTGAGCAGTTTTATTATTTATAATGATTTATAAATATTTAATTTTAAACTATTTTCTACTTAATGCATAAGTTTCACTCCCAAGTCTTTATTGAATTTAATTTGAAGATTTGGTTTATAATGAAGAATTGTTTTCAAGACAACAGCTTATTCAAAAAATCAATGCCGCGTTTACCATAATGAAGGAAGAATTCATTTTTAGAACAACCACCACAGAAATAAGAAAAAGATATCTTGCTTGTATTAGGAATAGTGGAGATCATTTTGAGCAATACCTGTGATACTCAACAAATTAAATTTATGAATAATTTAATATCAGTTTAATTTTGTTCCCTGATTATTGTTTACAAAAATGTAGATAAAGTTTACTCTGATAAAATCTAAATTCCGAGAAAGAAAGAGAAAATATGGAGTTTAATCTAAGCTATAAAGAAACACAAATATTTGTTACGTTTTGCATAAAAAATATGATTCGATTCATTATTATTGTCAATGTGCGCTGGTGGCACCCTTTTGTTACTTTATAAAAAATAAAAAACTAGATGTGCTTTTTTTTAAAGAGTATTAAATAGAGAAGTTTTTAAAACAATTTGGATTTGGCTGTTGCGCTTACTTTTTTTTTTTATTGAACCTAAACTTGAAGCACATAATTTTTATTTTTGCCTTTGACAAAATTTAACGATCTCCCGCTTTTTTGGTATTAGTTTTTTGCACCATATCTTTATTTTTATTTTACATGGACAATGTATTAGTAATTACAGGGGGAAAAAATGGCGTTGATATATCAGTAAACAACGGAGTTATAAGGCATAAATGTTTGGATTTGGCCATTTACACAAAAAAAATTCATAAAAAAAAAACCTTAAGACTTTGTATATAGGTAAGTGACCTTAAATAGGTTCAAAATGAACCTCCCTACCCGAGATAATTTTTTGGCCAACGATCTTCCGAACACCCTGTATATATATATATATATATATATATATATATATATATATATATATATATATATATATATATATATATATATATATATATATATATATAATCTGTGTAATACAATGTTGATATTTTGGAAATGGCTATGTTTTTTTAGAACTGATTTTGAATGTTTAACATTCGATACTAGTTTTCAAACTAGTATTTTTAACTCATTTACAGCTTCTACAGAAACCAAAATAACTACAATCTGCGAATAGTTTGGCATGATTAAAGAGTAATGGCATTTAGTGCATGGGGAAGTATGAGCCTACCCTGAGCGTCACTCGTCATCACACACCTTGGTTGGCTTGGGTTTCATTTTATGAATGAAGTAATCCCCATACCCGTCTCTTCGAGCCTAGAAGCCTTTTTTTAGTTGGGATATTAATAAATTCTCATCATCCATAATTGATAAATATACGAGTGGGTGAATAAATTAGCAGATAATCCTTTAGCGAAAGATAACTGAAGCCTATTATAGGACTTCGCAGATTAATAGCCGAGTGGTATGCGCCAGGGTCGTTGCAATATCTTCTCGGAACCTAAGGCGATATCTTCATTCTCTTTATGAAGCTAATGATCATTCTCTGCTACAGCTGGAAATGCTGGATGAGAGATTTGTTCAAATAAATATTTTTTTTAAATCCATGCCAGGGAGGAGGTACTGTTGAGTGCTAGTCTCCCACACGCCTACAAGGCCTGCATTATTAACGATATCATCAAATTTTCTTATTGTTAATCCAATAACAGGTGTGAATAAACATTTGAAAGAGAAAAACAAATTTTTTTTAATAGGCTTGGTTTACATTTTCAACTCTCATCTCATTTTTAATAATAGAAATTTATTTTTAATCCGAGGAATCGATATCGAGATTCGATGACCGATTTTTTGAGTATCGGTACCGAAAATGTTTTATTTTTAAATGACTAATCTAATTTTATTAACATGTTCACTACAGTTATTGTACCAACGTTTACACTTTAATTTTTTTTTTTTATCATACTTTATGAACCATTGAGTCATTCTCTTTATTTTTTATCGAACTCTTGAGCCATGGTGGGAAGGTCAAGATTCCAAACTATTATATTTAAATAACTAAACTTTCGTAAGAATTTTTAAATGTACAAAATCTTCTTATTTATCGTTCTTAAATATTTCAGTTCAGACCGAGAAAGTTGTCCAACTTTAAAATTTTAAATTATTCAATGACAATTAAATGATATATACACTCATTGACAATAACTCAGATATTCGAAGGAAATAATATACAACAAACCAAAATACGCTGAAAATCAGGCCATTTGTTATTTTACAATAATCAAACCAGGAAATTTCGCTAATGATTATTTAAAAATTTAAATAACAGATTTTAAATATTTATATTTAAAGACAGAAGTAGTGACTAATCACAACTGGTAAGATCATTGAGTCACCAGCAGAAGTATCGTCGAAGGCACGTTTGCTGCTAATTGCAAATCAGATAAAGCAATATGGCCGACTCAGTTTTAAACAAACACTTTAAGCAATGTTTAAAATTTGTAAATTTATTATAAAAACCTCTATTGTTGTAAGATTTTATAAACATCATTATATGACACAAGAATTTCGGATGGTTGGAACATAACACAAGATTTTTTTCGTTCCTAAACAGAAAGTAAATCTTTAGCAATTTTTTTACAATAAGTATTTGAGCCTTTACCAAAATATAATTTAAAAAAGAATCTAAAAATATCCATTTAATATTTAATTGATATGAGAGTTAAAAATGTAAACCAAGCCAATTAAAAAAAAAAAAAATTTCTCTTTCAAATGTTTATTCACACCTGTTATTGGAGTAACAATAAGTGAATTTGATGATATTGTAATACAACAGGCCCTGAAGGCGTGTGGGAGACTAGCGCTCACAGTACAGTACCTCCCTTGGTACTTGTAAATCTGAGGGAAGTGTCTTTGTTTGAAATGTACCAAGGTGATTGGGTAATTAGTCTGAGTATTTTTGATTGGAATATTTGTGTTTTTTTGAGGTGCGTATTTTTTGTAGTCCCGTATATTTGTGTGGCGTATGTCTGTATGGGTGTTAGTAAGTAAGTGTATGTATTTAGTCTTTGTCGATCAAATGTAAGTCCTAAGTAATGAATTTCGTTTGTTTGTGGTATGGGTTGACTATCGATGAAGACAGGTGGGCAAGAGTTATGTCTGAGTGTATTGGCTATGTGCTGTGATGTGGAGTAATTTAGTTTTATTTTCCATTTTTTGAACCGGGCTTGTAAATACACACATCAAAAAAAGTTTTGCATCACCCTAATTTTTTTATTTCGCTTGAATATTTAGGAGAAATATTTTTAGGTAGTGAAAGTGCAACTAATACTGATAAAAAGCATTATAATTACAAACAGAAAACATCCTTGTAAAAGTACAAAAATTAATAAAATACGAAAAATACAGAAAAGAGGAAAATGTAACATTGTTATAAAATTGCTTAACAAACATTTATCGTTTACCTAGTACTATGTAATTCCTCCCTGGGCTCTAATTAGAGCCTGGACTCGTACTGGCATCCGTAAAATAATGTGGTCTATGTCTTCTTGTCGAAGATTCCGCCATTCTTCAATCACTGCTTCCCTCAGTTCTTGAAGAGTGGTAGGGACGTTGTTGGCGTCCGGAAGTGTTGAGGACAGAGCAAGTAGTGGTAGGCCACGCTGTACCACAAGGCATGAGGACCGTTAAACAGGGCTAACTGCCAGAAGACAGCCCTTTTCCACTGCAGGTGACTACCTTCGACAGCTTCAGCGGGGTACAGGCACTACTGTTAGTGACCAAACCGTCCAAAATCACCTCCAGGAAATTGACCTCCGAGCAAGAAGACCCATACACCGCGTAGGAACCATCGTCGGCTAAGAATTCAGTGGGCAAGGGCTCACGAATAGTGGCTGTTGCCTCAGTGGAGGAATTTTCTTTTTTCTGATAAAATCAGACTTGCCCTGGTCCCTGACAGTAACCGATTAAGGATCTGGAGAGGGTACCTGGGAGGCCGAGTCGCTTGAGGTACCCATCTCATCGAGCCCAGCAGCATGAGGGCTCCAGCATGTTTTGGGCAGGAGTAATTGACAGATCCAGAACTGAACTGATGCACATCCAAGGGACCACGACTGCTAATTCTTACTTGAACGAGGTGTTACAACCTATCGTGAGACCACCAGCAAGGAGGCACGGCCCCACAGCTGCGCTTCGTATATAACTCTGAGTGGATGATAAATGCTCGCCCCCGTTCCAGCCCACTAATAAAAACGTACTGTTGTATAATCCAAGGTTTTTTGGCACATTTGTCGCTAACTGCTCAAATAATTGTTCGATCCCAAATTCCTTTTTTCTATCGCAAAGCTGATTAAATTGGCTATCAGATGCTATATACGTAAATTATATTAAATCCTTTAAACCACCCAAGCTAGCACGCTAAATATGTATGTTTTGGCAAAATATGTAAACTATGACATGTTCAGTAGACTGGTGTGGGTATTTCATGGTGTTAATTATAAGTTACATATAAAAGTTATAATAGTAAATTTAACCAGCTTTATGATAAAAATATAAATTTTGGATCGGACAAATGGTTTTGGAGTTATAGCGAATAATGCCCAAAAGTACGTGATTTTCAGCGCGACAGCTTTTGTATTTCAAGAATTTTGATACAACTTCATATATAGCATCTAATTGTAAATTTAACTACCTTTCTGATAGAAAAAAAAACATTTTGAATCGGACAAATACTTTCGGAGTTATAATGAAAAATGTGCCAATAACCATGGATTTAACAACAATACGGGTTTTTAGGCGTCTGGGATGCATATTTTAAGGGACTTGATTAAACTTCATATATACATTCCAATAGTAATTTTAGATCAGACAAATATTTTTGTTATAATGAAAAATGTACTAAAAAAACTTGGATTTCACAAAAGTACGGATTTTTAGTGTACTAGTATGTGTTTTTGGCCACTTAATCTCTTTAACTCTAAAAATATAGGTCCGATCTAAATTTTTATATGTAACTTATAATTAACACCATGACCTGCATTAGTTTACATATTTTGCCAAAACCATATTTAGCGTGCTAGCTTGGGTGGTTTAACATCTGATAGCAAATTTAATCAGAATTGGATTATACCATAGAAGATGTCTGGGACATGCTTCACCGAGCGGTACAGCATCGCCAGAACGTCCCTACCACTCTGAGAAACTGAGGGAAGCAGCGATTCAAAAATAAGAATGGCGGAGTTTTCGACAAGAAGACATAGACCACATAGACCACATTATTTGAGGATGCCAGTTCGAGTCCAGGCTCTAATTAGAGCCCAGGGAGGAATTACAGAGTACTAGGTAAACGATAAATGTTTGTTAAGCGATTTTATAACAATGTCACATTTTCCTCTTTTCTGAATTTTTCGTATTTTATAATTTTTTTTATTTCACAAGGATGTTTTCTGTTTTTAAATATAATGCTTTTTATCAGTATTAGTTGCACTTTCACTCCCTAAAAATATTTCTCCTAAATATTCAAGCGAAATAAAACAATTAGGTTGATGCAAAACTTTTTTTGATGTGTGTAATATATTTAAAAAATAACCTAGTAAACAGCAAATAATTATATATAATACAAAATTTAAGGAATAGAAAATACAACTGAACACTGTAGATGAAAGAATGTACAATTAAATTAAACAAAAATATTCTTTATTCTGTGAAATAATATTCTTAGAATAACATAAAAGGAAAATAAAATAGTTCATTTGAAATATTTGAAAGGTTATATAAATAATCCAAATCAGAGAACTATTTGTTTGATTCTCTCTGAGAGTTAGTTTGTTTACATAAACAAGAGCCATAATGCTGTTCTGTTTTTCCTCCAGGAGGTAGGGGTCTATTTTAGTCGGAGGTGGCAACCATGACACCGCTCACCTAGTGTCGTTCAACAGATTATTTTTATTCCCATTCAGGTTTCTTCTGAGAGAAATACTCAAGAAAAAAATATGTAAACTCACCTAAACTGATGTTTAGGAATTTGTCAGAGAAATATACGGTTACAAAAAATAAATTAAATAATAATGTTTCTATAGAATTTAAATTGTTTTATTTTTTATTTACTAACAACTACCAAGGGCGAAGAATGTGGTGGAAACAGTTTATTTATTTAAGATTTTACCTAATTTAAATAATTTACTTACTTAAAACGTAATTTGGAAAAAAATTACATAAAAAAAAAATTCTCATCTCAGCGTAAATCATCGAATCGTTTCAGTAAAGCCATAATGTTAAATATAATCTTCAATTCTACTTAGTTTGTCACCCATCAACTTATCCAAGACCTTCATGTTCTTGGATGCGGTTTAGATGCAGTTTGATGCAGATTTAGTCCATACTGATTCATAGTACTCCTTACCCACTCGAATCCATTAGTCTCTCAACTTGCTTCCTACTCCATTCCCGATGATCTTCCGAGGCGTCTGAAAAGAAAGATGACCTCGGGTATTTTTAATGCAAAACTGTTATTGTAATAATTTCCTACATATTTACTATTTTTATAAATTTTATACATTTCTATAAATGAATAAAAAAAAATATAGAGGTATATTTATTTTCTTTTTCTTTCATTTAATTTGTTTAATTTTCTAACAAATGATATAAGCACATTATTAACTTAAAAGATATTTTTTTATTTAATTAACTGTAACTTTTTTTTTTTCAGTTCATTTTTTTTAAAAAGAGCTATTGCAATATAGGAAGAATTTATTTATACAAAAAAAAATATTAAAATATGAATTTAAAATAATTTAAAAAAAGTTAGATTATTGTTGGATAGAATCAAAATAAAGATTAAGTATTGTAAGATAATCGGTAAACAGTTGTGTTTCACAATCGTCATTTTCTCATAGTTCGCCATGACCAATGTAATGGCACCGTTTACACGGGCCGCTGTCCGCTTTAGTCTTAAAGAATTATTCGGTAGACTTTCGAGTCGATGAGAACTCGATTTAAAAACCAACAATTTAACAGTATTCGTGACGATTTTATCTTTAATAGCACAGTTCTCAAATCCGTAACAATTCAACGAATGTTTTCCTAAAGATTGAGTAGAAAATTCTTCGCAAGTCTACTGTGTTCTATCCTCTATGACCACTAGATATGATTATCTGTAATGCCCCCTTTGTATGATTGGACATAAAGGAAAACACATTTAACAAATTGAGTAGTACTTTCAATATTCTGATTTTTTCTAAAATTAATAAAATTTAATAACAAGGTTGTATGGAGAAAAAATGTATTCAATAAGTTATCGAAAAATATTGCTAGCATCTAGCACACAGTTGAACGTAGGCGTTCGTGTCAGTGAATAATGAGTGTTTGAAAATAACATTTATTGTTATTCATAGCGCTACAAAAATATTAAAACATTTAAACAAATATATTTAAAATAGAAAGAATACCTTTTTTAGATGTTTACGTCACACTTATAGTTTAATTAGGGCATATGAAACGTAACAGGATTACATGGCTGCCGATTGGGGGGTGATTTTCCCACAGGTGGAAATTTTAGAAGCCTTTGCACTTTTGGGGGTAGTTAAGGGGAAATTCGAGCTATTCTTGAAGGTTACACGTCATCGACAGGGCTGCCAATTTGGGAGATATTTTCTCCCGTGAGGGAAATTCGAACTGAATTTTTTAATCGATTTGAATTTTAAAAAATCGATTCGACCTAGTGGCGTATAAGTTGGCTGTAATAAGTATTCTTTTTTATTTTATAACAATATCTAATTACATAAATTACATTTAATATACGAAGAATATCTTAATTTCTAATTATGACATAAAAATATTTATGAACTTAATGCCTCATTATTAAAGTTAATAACCAACATTATTCATTTTTCATTTGAGGGAAATCGGGGTTAAGTTTTGAAACGGTTGAGAGAAATTGGGGAAATGTTGCTTTGACGCGGGGGAAAAATGTTATTTCAGAAACGGCAGCACTGCACTATTATTAAAAAATTAATTAAATAAATGCAATTTAAGTTTACGAAATGTTTAATTAATTAGATTATATCCGCCCTTTGCAACTTATATTCGATGGAATATTGGTCTAATGTGATTTTGAATAAATTATTGAGGTATATGTCTAATATAATGCAAAACAATAAAAAAAAATATTGATTTAAAATATTGAATTTTTTTTTATTATTATTTGTTTAAATAATACAAAGTCTTTTCTGTTTTATTTTCTTATTTTATTTATTCTATTTTTTTATTTTATTTTTTTGTTTTTCTTATCTTATTGTATATAATGTGTGAATGTAATCATGAAGCCATCTATATTACTTAATGCCCACATTAGTGGCAGATTGTAATAATTACTCAATAAATGTTAAAAAAAAATAAATAAATAATAATAATACAAAGATTCTAAATTATGAGAATAAAAAACATAACAGGAAAATAATGGAAGTCATTTATATTTGTAAAACAATTAATTACGCAATAAATTATAAAACGAGGAAAAATTGTTATGAATTACGATAACATAATAATAAGTTAAAAATACAATATAATTGATAAATTACTTAAAACAATTAAAAAAATATTAAAAAAATTAAATAATGGTAATTAGGATTGATGAATTAAATGCCACTTCTATTGAGATTATTTTATTTGAAAACTAGTTCTTCGAGGTAACTAAAAGACAGTGTTTTAGTTACCACCTCGAAGAACTGAAGATGAATGTTTAGCATTCGAAACTAGTTTTCAAATAAAATAATCTCAATAGAAGTGGCATTTAATTCATCAATCCTAATTGTATTGATCCTTCTATATCATCATGCGTACCTCAAGTGAAATAATGGTAACAACAGCTTGAAAAATATTTTATTTTTTTTTATATACATTTATTGAAATATATATACATCAAGTAAATGAGCTGATAACGATTACAATGACATGTAAAAAGTTTAAAAGAACTACTCATCAATAGCACTTCATTAAAAATTCTACACTAGAAGCTCTCTAGGCCATCTTCGTTTCAGACGCCTCGGAGGATTATCAGGAATGGAGTAGGAAGCAAGTTGATAAACTAACGGATTTGAGTGGTTATGTGGTTTACTATCAAAGGATAGGTATCTGATGTGGGCTAAATCAGCAACGTATGGAACATTAAGATCTTTATGGATAAGTTTATTGGTGACAAAGTAAGGAGCATTGAGGATTTTTTGAAGGATTTTGGATTGTAAGAATTGAATACGAGATGAATTGGATGAAAAATAATTTAAATTATTTTTTAAAACAAAAACTTTAAATTGCATAACGTAATAATAGCAAAGAACCAATCATAATAAACAAATATTAAACCCTTGAACCCATGAAGAAGAGCAGGTTAAAAATGAAACAGTTTTAAACAGAATGAAATGGTGAACAAACTGTAAATAAGTGTTTAATTCTATAACAATGTACTAATTTAAGGTTCTAGCCTTGTATAGTTGTTGAAATAAAATAAATTAATTGAAATATTCAGAAATTTACAAATTCGCAAATTGAAATATTCATATTTTGCAATCTAACACTTCTACCCATAAACCAATGAACTAAGTTGTATTTTTAAAAAGTGTGACATATCACTCCCTTAATCCACCAAAACCTTTGGCGGAATTATTAATTCAGAGATTTTTTAAATATTATTAGAGATTTCGAAATTATATTTTCTACCTACTATTATGTTCTATTTGTCTTGACTTCATAAGATCTCATTATTCGAGCCGAACTCCTGACAATATTTGTCTTCTGTCGAAAATAGTGGGACGTTCTAGGACACGGTTTGGACCCATTAAGTCATAAAGATTTTATTGCTTCCCGAGCTAGATGTATTCAAATTTATTCAATAGCACAACCGCGTTTCGTCACAACTATAACTAGGCTTTGCACAAGTCCCTAGAGCAGATTGAGATGAAGCAAAGGGAAAACAGGATAGCGAATCGAGATAGCCTTCGAGGAAGTGTTATCAGCTGCTATAGCCATTGTCTCTGTGTAATGACTTCTTTGTCCGGCCCCTGATGGCTGGGTATGGCCGCCTATCTCATGGCTTTTACATCTTAGAAGAGGACGACATATGTTCTTACTCACAACTTGCACGAGGGTAAGTCAATAATTATCCGCAATATAGTTATAAAATTTTATTGAAATGAAATAGGAAACTTAAAAGTACATCATTTTTCGACATAGTCCCCTTGCTTTTCAACGCACTTGGTCCAACGTTGTTCAAGTTTCCTGATGCCCTCATGGAAGAAGGTTTTGGGTTGAGATGCGAGCCAGGAATGCACCGCTTCTTTCAATGCTTCGTCCGAGGCAAATCGACGGCCCCTAATTGCCTGTTTGAGTGGACCAAACAAGTGAAAATCAGATGGAGCGAGATCGGGACTATATGGAGGATGATTCCATCTCACTGTAACGTTCACTGTTTATTGTTCACTGTGTTTAGAATTTTTCAATCCATTCATAGACACTCCGTTGTGGCAAACAATTGTTCCCGTACTGTACCAAAAGTCTTCGATGAATTTCGGCCCCTGATACACCTTCCGACCACAAAAACGGATCACTGAACGTTGCTCTTCTTTGGTGCAAATAGAAAGTGGAGCGGCCATTATTAACAGCACGACAGCTATAACAAAACTAACCTACCAGCTTGATACGCACATAAACATAACAACGAATAAACAAAGCATGCGCCATCAACACAAAAGAACAGTACTGCCAACATAAACAAAAATATAGCGTAGATAGTAAAATGTCCAATAATCGGCTGTACGAAAAGTTTTTTGGTATTACGGGACAGAAACATTAACATATATTCGATAGTCACCATTTTTTTTCTCCTTTTTTTTTTCCTTAAAAAAAAAAGTTTTCTCCCCTCAACGTTCTCGGACACAATAGAATTCCTACAACTAACACATAAGGTGCTTACATGAGCATTCTCTTTCTTTGCCATAACCAAGTAAAAAAAAAAAAAAAATCTCAATTTCTTCCTGACTGGGGAAAACAATAGATAATGGATATGTCTATCGTATCGTATACCGTTTTTTATCAACTACTTCTGATCACAAAACTGTCGTCAAATTTTCGATCCGAGCAATACAGAGCTAGAGTGTGTTAAAATGTTACATTTTTGAGTGTGAAAAAAACCTGTCACATTTAAGAATAAAAAACACGTTGCTGAAGTAAGAACTGAAGATACCCAAAATACATATCCATGTCAAAATATATTCTTAGTTTGTAAACTAAACACTCCACCTTTTAGCAATTATATACTTTGTAAATAGGTTTACTTTTTATCTTTATTTTTATGAAGTAATTTTCATTTTTACATTAATTATTATTAGTAATTTACATTGTTTGGTAGAGAAACGAATAAAATTATAAAAATTAAAGTATAACGATGAAGAAAATTTTCAAGAAATTTACCACTGAATGTTTTCCAAAAATACTTCATCTATACATTGTTTGAATTCGAACCATTTTAATATCCAATTTAATATTTTATATTTTCACTCCTTTATCTCATGCTTGACTCCTCAGATGGGGGGGGGGGGGGAGCTGGTCTAATAATCGAAGTTATTAAGTTTAAGAGTAAATATTGCCAATAAGTATGAATGAGTTTAAAAGTATTTTATTTTATTTATTTATTTATTATGTTCTTTCTTTTTTTAATTTATTTTATTATTTCATTGTTAATATTAAAAATTAACGGAATTGTTATATAAGGAATTATTGTTAATATTAATAATTAAATGGAATGAATGCGTACCTGATAGCACAATTACTCATAGGCCTTGTTTGTGGCATTATAATTTTTTTTTTTTTTTAATAATAGCTTAAAAATTAAAAAATATATTTTTAAGGAGGCTGTTTGGAAGGGTAGAGGGATTTTTTTTATTGGAAATTTATATTTTGTGTAGTTCTAGACTGTAATATGAATTTATTTTAGTTTCAACATAAACTATCATATAAAGAGTTATCTTTCAAAATTGAACGTATCCACTTCAGAAAATTCCTTTTATAAAAAGCAAAAAACCTACTCCTGCTGTTAAACCAAAAAAAATTATATTATTTAAATCCTTGATACTGCTACCTGGGAACAATGATCTATAAGGATGGAAGAATAGACCAGGAGATTATGAATAGAGTCCAAAAGGCCAACGGAATATTCTACCAAATATCCATGACACTTATTGGAAAACAGGAGTTGAGCAGGAAAGCAAAGATTCTGCTTTTCAAATCAGTTTTTCTCCCAGTACTACTGTATGGATCGGAAAGCTGGACATTATTGGACCGCCATGCTAGCAGAATAGTATCTACGGAAATGAGATTCCTACGGAAAATATTAGGAAAAACCAGGCGAGACCGGATAAGGAATGAAAGGGTCCGAGGTGAACTAGGAGTTAGATCCGTTCTGGATACGATCAAGGAAAGACAATTGAAGTGGTTTGGTCATGTTAACAGAATGGGAGATGACCGTAAGGCCAGATGGCTATTAGAAGCAAGACCGGGAGGGAGGCGTCCTCAAGGCAGACCAAGGCTCATGTATGCAGACTTGATTGAGAGAATTGGCGCAGCAAGAGGAAGCACCATGCCGGAGATGAGAAGGCTTACACAGGACAGGGACCGTTGGACAAGATGGTCAGAGGATGCTACTCCACGCTTAACAGCACTCAGGAGATAGTGAGAGAAGAAGAAGAAAAATCCTTGATAGTTGTATGCTAATGCAAACAAAGTATAGATAGTGTGGTGTGCAGCTCGGAAGGCTTTATGAGAAAAGAAAAATTATAAATTCGACCAAAAGTGGACTTGTTCAGTTTTAGGTAATATACCAGTATATAGATTGAATACATAGAAGTAAATCCACCCCACTACAATGTTATATGATATTTAATAGTTTTTTTAAAAAAAGAAAACACTTGTCTTTTTGTTATGGAAATGATTTTTTTTAATTTTATTTTATTTGTTTTGCTTATTATTCAACCTCAGGACTTTTTTTAGGGTATTAAGAAAAGCGCTAGGATTCTCTGATATCATCCTTCTAGTTCTAAGCATAAATGTGTTTTTATTTAGTTATTTTATTAGTTTACCTCCTTTCTGCAGCAAAACCTTCAATGTTTATGGATATAAAAAGCCATGTCATCAATTATTACTAGGCTATTTGCTATAGAATGCATACTTTCTTTATAAAAGAAATTTGACTTATACTCAGCAAAACAATTCTAATTTTATCCTGTAAAACGATCTTATAGGATGGAATAAAATTTAATCTATGACCTCATACGGACATATTGCCTGAATATAGATTATTACGAAACTGTTTACAGGGGCTAAAAAATGTTTTCCGATAGCATCGCTTCTATCTGCAGTATTCCTAGGAATCCTATCTTCTTTACTTACGTTATCTCTATCAATGTAAACATCGACATCGTTGTATATTAACTCATTGATATCGGTTAGTGCATATCACACATGTGCAGCTTCGTCAGAGCCATAAGAGCTATCGATTTATAATGATGATATCGATCTATTCCTGTAATCCGTGCCCCGCGGGTAAGGATACCCGGGATCGTCAGTTCCAGGAGGAGTCATTAACAAACAATGCGGTCGTTATCCTTGCTGGGTGGGACAGCGTCAAGTGCTTGCTCCCGAGTGGGACGGGTATTGAGTTCACTCATGCGGAGGCTGGTGATTGGGTCACTTCATTGAAGGAGCCTACTCCAGGATACTTCAAGGCCTTCTGGGACTTGTTGGAATTAAAATTAAAGTTAGAAGAAATGTGATATTCTGAGAATAGTTACCAAAAGAATTACATGCGAGACTTAAACGAAAAGAAACTCACCGTTTTCGACTACTCAAAAATTTACTTGACTAGCGTTTAAAGCTCCGAATTAATTTCAAAATAATTATTTACATAATAGCAATGAAACCAATTAGTAAATTAAGAGTTGAACTATTAGACTACACTAAACCTTCCTATTATCGTATCCAATCCTTAAAATCCAAAATCCTTCATAAAATCCTCAATACTCCTTAGTATGTCACAGATAAACTTACCCAGAAAGACCTAAATGTCCCATATGTTGCAGAATTGGCCCAAACAAGATTCCATTACAAGCTGCATACCCACTCGAATCAACTTCTATACCAACTTGCTTCCCACGCGATTCCCTATAAACCTAGGAGTGCCTGAAAAGAAGATGGCCTAGGGACTGTGTAATGTAGAACATGTATTAAAGTACTACGAAGTTCTTTACATGTCATTGTAATTATTTTGTTTTTATTGTGGCGTAACGTCCTTAAGTACTCCATCTAGGACAGGTTGCCAGCCTATTCTAGCTATGGTGGGAAGGTAAAGATTCATTTCGTGGTTCCACCACGAAATAAGTTTTAGCCCGCCCAGTTGGATTCGAACCCACGACCCTTGCCTCAAATCGCTCGGCCATCAAGTCCCCTTTTAATCGTTTTACCGCATATTTACTTGTTGTATATATTCTATGAAGTTGTAAATTTCAATAAAATATAAAATATTAAAAAAATTACGATTCTCTGCTGCGAAATAAAAATGTTCTTAAGGTCTGAAACATTTATTCTCTCTCTCTCTCTCTCTCTCTCTCTCTATATATATATATATATATATATATATATATATATATATATATATATATATATATATATATATTATTAATAGGAAATAATTTCCAAGAATGCCCGTGAATATTTAGTTGTTCCACACGAAATGTCCAATTTTTTAATTCTAACGTTTAGGGAAGACTGTCTTAATGTTTAAGAGAATAGTTTCCATTATGTTAATAATATCTGCTGATCCTCTGTTTACTAACAGTGCTTCTTTTTTTTTCCTCGATTGTCCCATACAGATTTCAGCTTCTTTTCAATCGTTAAAATGGAAAAAAAATCGCCATTACAGCGTAATTTTATTTTATGAGTTTAAACTTGATGATTCCGCTGCCATCAGGATTATCAATCAAACCTTAAGCGAATGGAGTTTTAATTGTAAGACCATACATTTTTAGTTTTCAAAATTTTCTTCTAGAGATTTCTGTATGATACTCTACATTCATCCATTTCTCTCTATCAAAGGAAAACTAGGAACTAAACAAAATTTCAAGAAGACAAAGGAACAAAATTACAACTAATATTGCAATAAAATCATACTATATGAGTCTTCACTCCAGCACCCTTCGATGTTTAATTTGATTCAGAATCCCTTGGTCTACATATATGCACTATTACTGTTTAAATTTTACTGATCAGCATGCTGTGTGCGGTGAAGTGTATAAACATGAAAGTACCTAGCTAGCAGTTTGCATAGCGTAGTAGCATTTCTGTGCTCAGCACTTTTACTGAAGTGCTCTGGATAAGACTGACCAGCGGTAATGTTTTTATTTATAATTTCTACCGTGAATATTTATAGTCCCTTAGCATTTTCTTTTATCTATTTTTCCTCCATTTTAAGTATCTATTACTATATAAAATAGGAAATTCGTTTATTTGATGTATTGAGATTATATGTAAATATACACATTTCTACGGAATTATTCCGAATGCTTAAACGATATTTTATACTTTAAGCTATTTTAAAGTATATCTCGCTGTATCTGAGCCTCCAACGGCTTTGCTCTTGCCTCCAATGGTTGCATCTGATCCAGGCATCCTCAGACCGATTGTAGTTAAATACAGATATGTTAAAATTTTATTGCTATTATTTCGTTTCTGTTAAATAACGAGTGTGGGTCGTAGCCTAGCGGTAAAACGTATGTTAACGAAGTGCGTTTCGGTAGAGTTGGGCAAAATTTAATCATAACTAATCACTCGACAACTGATTTCCTGGAATCAATCACCTAATTAAATTTTGATTAAATCTTTCAGTTGAAATTTAAGTTTACTGAAAAATGAACTTGAAGATTCAACCATGATTAAATGAGATGATTGGTTCAAGGAAAAATTAGTTGTTTAATAATTATGATTAAATTTTTTCCAACTCTGGTTACTGTTATTAATAGAATTGACGGTTTTAAATCCAGCGGTGGCCAGAAGGGCATATTTATTAAATTTATTATTATTTGTTTTTAATATATTATCGCTTTAATATTTATTGTAAATAAGATGTGAATGAGTAAACATATATTTTCAATCACTCATTGCCCTTAAATATGACAGGCTGGGAAAATTTTAAAAATAGTATTTACAATTTAGATTACGTTGCTCGAACAAATCAGAGCTATTTTGCTTAGGAAAGGTTTTCCTTGCGATCTAACGTAAGACTTCTAAAAATTAATGTAAAACGTATAATAAAACGTAATAACTATATACGTATTAATATATAATGCGTTATAATCATTATTAAGTAATTAAGCAGGAGAAATGCATTACATTATTTAATTAATCCACAATTCTCTTAAAATAATATCACTAGCTATTGCAATAGATTAAAAATTTAGTATATATTTGAAGTACTACTGATGAGTAATTCACTTATATTTATAGTTATATTTTCTGCGTGTCATTAATTTCCACGAAGAAATAAATTTTTAAAAAATAAGATAATTATACGACTGTTAAGCCTAGTCCAGACAAATGTTTCGGATTTGTTGAACATGTTTCCAAATAGTTTATAAACAGTTCCAAAACAATGTTCCGCGTCAAGACTTGAGCCAGTGTATCTCCAGTTTTGAACATGTCGAGTGGGGCAATTGCAGAAATCTGTGCTGCCAATTTATTTATTTTACTTAACAGGCAAAGGAATATAATAAAGAAAAACAAGTGGTGGATACGAAAAGCACTAATGGAAGGCACTATTTATGGCAATGACCTTATGAAGGACCTAAAATTTGAAGATGGGGCAGGTTTCAGAAATTTTATTAGGATGTCCCCAAGTGATTTTGAAGAATTGTTAGTTATGACTGGAGAGAAAATATGACTGGGAGAGGGAGAGGGAGAGAGAGAGAGAGAGGGTGAGGGCGGGAGAGAGAGACTTTTATTTTTTTCTCCAAATTGTTGTATCAGGAATATCCAATGCTCAACTTTAACTTTAAATATTCGCATCGATAAAACAATATTATTTATCCTTGGTAAATCATCGAGCCATTAACTTTTATTACTAGTCTGAATACTTTCCGGTAAGCCAGTTTCTTTTAAGAAATCAAACTAAAGTAAATTATGGTTGAGTTGAGATTCTTCCCAAGTAAATTTCATCCCGCCCAGGCCGGATTTGAATCAGTGCCATTTGATTACAAGAACGCTGAATCGTTGTAGCATTGTATGACTCTCGGTCACTAAGGCCTCGAAAGAACGTTTAATGTAGCCATCGCATTTGATGTAGTCAATTTCAGATTGTACATCATTATAGCCAGCAATGTTATGATAAATTATCTATCAAACCATATTAAGCCAGAACGTGCGATAGCACATATTGATAACTGGTGTCATCGCTTCGCTTAGCTTTTATCTCGACATTCTAATTGGTTGAAATCATTGAAAGCAGATACTCAAAATAAACTTATGATATTAATTCGTACGTAATTGACCCGCATGTCGACTTAAAATATGTGCGGGCTGTCATGTTGTAAGATCTCGAATATTTGATGGTGCAGCTTTGACTTGATATTAACTATTTTTTTTAGGAATTGTTTAGTCTCTGTTGCTTTTCTTCTGTTTGTTCTCTTTAGCAAATATATTTGTAAGGATGTTTAAATATCATTTTCCATGCTTCTAGTACTTTGAAAAAATTATTGATTTAAAAAATTCTGCCGATTGATCTTTATATACAAATAATGATGATATACATATTCATAGTTGAAACGTAAAATTCCTACACCAAATAAGAATTTTTTTTTTTTTTTTTTTTTTTTTTTTTTTTTTTTTTTTTTTTTTTCTTACAGTTGGTGGATAAAGGTCAGACTGGATTAGGAAAGGAAAATTTTTTAAAGTTTTAGTTAACATAAATAAAACCATCTATTGATAGGTATTAATAAAAACTAATAGTACATGCATTACTATAAAAAAAAAATAGCAGTTCCTTGAAAAGCAAGGGATTTTAAAACACTGGTTGGTTAAAACATTGGTTGCTTAGAAGTAAGAAAATATTATGTGATTTTATGGAATAAATGCATTGATAAAATTTATATTTTTAAATTTAAATTGTATTGGGTTATTTTAGTTTTAATTAATATTAGTCTAAAACATTATATCAATCTATGAACTTTATATAATGCTCTAATATTGAATAGAATATTGAACATAGCTAAAGTTTCGACTGAATTTTAATGCCTAAAGATACAATTCTGACATTTCTTTTTCTATTACAAAATAATTATAGAACGATTCATTCTTAAACATTAATATTACACATTGACAAGGAACAAAGAGTCTTTGAATATATTATTAATAAAAAAACCTCCTTCGAGTGCTTCCTTGTGAATTCATTTCTGGTCGCCACTCGACACGGATTATTCAAAACACATGGCTATCATTTCACAGCCTTGAGTGATCACAGTTTAAGCCCGGCTGAAAGGTGAAGGCATGCCCTATGAGATATATGTTCGATAATCTATTTAATACTAGAGCATTTTATAAAGTTCATAGATCTATATCCGGATTTTTTAAAAATAATTATTAAAAGAGAATTAATCCAATAAAATTTCAACTTAAAAATATAAATTTTATTAGTGTATTCATTCCATTAAACCACCAAATAAACTTTTACCTTAATCCATACTTGGCTTATATTCATATTAATATTATTTATTACATACAAAACTAAAACGACAAGAAACTGCCCGTCGTTACAGACTACTTTAACATTTACTAGACAAAAGTTCAAAGCTCCCAATTAATTGCAAAAGACTCATTTACATGACAGTGATTAGACCTATTTGGACGTACGGAGTTGAGCTTTGGGGCTCTACTAAACCATCCAATTCATATCGTATCCAATCCTTACAATCCGAAATCCTTCGAAAAATCCTCAATGCTCCTTACTATGTGACCAATAAACTTATCCATAAAGATCTTAATGTTCCATATGTTTCTGATTTAGCCCAAACCAGATACCTATCCTTCCATAGTAAGCTCTTTAACCACTCCAATCCACTAGTCTCCCAACTTGCTTCCTCCTCCATCCCTGATAATCCTCCGAGGAGTCTGAAAAGAAGATGGCCTAGAGACCTTTTAGTGTAGATTTTATTGAAGTGCTACTAGTGAGTAGTTCTTCACAAGTTATTTACATGCCATTGTATTCACTGTCAACACATTTACTTGTTGTATATTATTTTGTACAGTTGTAAATATCAATAAATGGGGGAAAAAAAAAATTATTAATTAGACGTGAGATATTAAGGATTAGACACATCAATGTTTTTCCCTGTTAATAACAAACGATGGAATATTAGATTATTTTTTTCAAATTTCCTTCAGTCCATGTTTATCATTCGTTTCGTTATTTACAAGTAGTACAAGAGACTAGTGGAAGCAGTCATTGAAGCCAGAGGGGGCAATATGTTTTATTAAATATAAATTAAAAATTAAAAATTTTTATTTTAATAAAAATTGTTAATGTCTAGTTAAGGTATGGTTATTATAGACTTCAGTACCTTTCTTTATTATGAAAAAAAAATACGTTTTTAAAAAATTCAAATATTTCAAAGTGTTGCGATACATTTGAGAGGGAGTTTATTTTCGTACATCTGACGAACAGAGTGTTTTAGAAATTTTAATGCTTTAAAAAATAATTTAATATTTTTTAAATAGTATATCATATACCTATTGGTACCAATTAATAGACGATAATTCAATCATAAAAACAAACTTAGTTAATTCCTTTTATTTTTATTGAAAATATAACTATTTTACAAGCTCTAGCTCTGGTGTTGCTCAAATCGAAAATATGTCAATAAGTTTCTTATTAGAATTTTAATGGAGAATAGTTTTTGTTTTATAACATTTGTTGCTAGGACCTAGTGTTTAGGAGCTATATTGATTTGAATGAAAAAAAAGTCACGTTTGAAAATCCTATTTCCTCTCAAATTTGTTTATTTTAATGATCATTTATTATTAATTTAATTTAATTATTAATTTAAGCCATTTGGCCTTTTAATTATAAAATGTAAATCATTAGATTATAGTTAGAATATCCATGATGTATTGTTTTTCCCAATCAGGCTGAAATTGAGTTTTTTTTTTTTTTTTAAATTTAATTTTAGCTAAATATTTTGTTAATGATAATTTCATCCTCAGTCCCATATTCTAAAATCTAAAATTCCAGTGGAAGCCAGTCTCATTGGCATTATATTACTGCAATAGTATATTGCTACATCTCTTTTACAATATAATATTTATTAAAACATTTTTAGAATTATAATAATGAAGTTATATTTGACTTTAAATATGACAATAAGAACTATTAAACTTGGTTAAATTACTATTATAGCATTACTGCGGTACTGTATTTATTCACCAGTATGAAGTAATGACTAGAAATATCGATGTCCAGTCGAAGTCACGAGTATTTAAGTGGTTGAGTTGCGTTTAGAAGCCTAGGAATGAATGCATCAGTGAGATGAGTAACAGGTAACTCAGACGCTGATGGGAAGATAAAGTTGAATCAAATCTTATACAGCTTAGGTTTTTGACAGGGCTTTTTTGAATAAAATAGTTACATTTGTTTTGACCGGTCTATCTCATGACATAGATGTATGTGTGCAGCTATGGTGATTATGTGTTAATAGTTTCCTATGTTAAATTTAGTCAAAACGTTCAACTTGGAATCCCCATACAAGACCATAACGACAGGAAAATGCTCGACGTTTTCGATTCTTCAACATTTACTAGACAAACGTTCAAAACCACCTATTTTCTACATAAGACTCATTTACATTACAGTTATTAGACCTATTTGGACATATGGAATTGAGCTTTGGGGCTCCACTAAACCATCTAACTCATCTACTTTGACACAAACAAACTTATCCATAAAGACCTCAATGTTCCATATGTTGCTGATTTAGCCCAAACCCGATACCTATCATTTCATAGTAATCTCCATAAGTATTAAAATCCACTAGTCTCTCAACTTGCTTCCTATTGTATTCCTGAAAAAAAGATGGCCTCGGGACCTTCTAGTACAGAACACAGAAGTGCTACCAGTGGTTGCTTCACAAGCAATTTTCATGTTATTATTTTATGTTATTATCAGATTTACTAGTTGTATGTTGTTGTTTTTTTATGTACAGTTGTAAATTTCAATAAATAGATTGATTTTTTTTAAATTTAGTCAATAATTGTTCAAAGTGTTGTGATGAAAAAAGTTAGGCAGGATTATGACTTCAGCAGTTCATGATTTAACAATGGAAAAAAATATCAAAGTAAAATTTAGTGAAAGGCTAGAAAGAACAAAGCATTGAAAGAGAAATAAATTACAAGTATTTTTGAGAACAATTAAACAGATTTTAAACAGTATAATTTATTATTTAAGATTATTTAATGTTATGGTTTGGACGAGAACCATCGGTCTTAAGCTTAACATTAAACCAGCATAGAACTGTTTTTATCCGATGGGATGAAAATTAATCTGAAATTAAAAACGTAATTGAATATAATTTCATAAAAATGTATTAGAAAAAGTATAATAACTATGAGTTATAATTTTAAAAAATAATAAAAACCTAAAGCTCAAAACGAACTGTGAGAATATAAAAACTTAAGAGAAAAAAAAATGTTAATATCATAATTTTTTTTTTTTTTTTAAACAATTTATTGATACTTACGACTATATAAATTATATACAATTTAAGGAAAATGTGTACAATTTCATGTAAAGAACTACTCACTAGTAGCACTTCAATAGTTCTATATTAGAAGGTCTCTTGGTCATCTTTTTAGACACCTCGTAGGATTATCTGGAATTTAGAGTGAAGCAAGCTTGGAGACTAGTGGATTCGAGTGGGGTTTGCTATGAAAGGTTTGGGCCAAATCAGCAACATACGGAACATTAAGATCTTTATAGATAAGTTTAGTAGTGACATAATAAAGAGCATTGAGGATTTTACAAAAGATTTTGGATTGTAACGAATGAATACGAGAAGAATTGAAAGGTGTATTGGAGCCCCAAAGCTCAACTTCGTTAATTTAAGTTTATTTTGTATTACACCACGAAAGAGTTTTATTTTCATTTTGTTTTTATTATTATATAAATTGTATATTATTATTTGTATTACTTTGGCTTGGATCATAATTTAACAATGATTTATTATTATTCGCACTAGTATTGTTCATTTTGTTGTGTAGGTTTTTTTGTTTATTTTTTCCTACAGTTTTATCTTTTTAAGTTATTACATTTGTTTATACATTCCTTCTTATTATTTATTATGTCATGTAATATGGATGTGTGTCCAGAAATGTGCCTATGTTATTAGCAATTAGCCTAGTTTGGCTTTATGTAATTTATTTCAATAAAGAATACATAAGAAAAAAAAAAAAAAAAAATTCTTGGTCCAAATGGGTCTAAGAACTGTCATGTAAATAAATCTTTTGTATTTAACTGGAGGCTTTGAACGCTTGTCTAATAAATGTTCGAGCTGTTTCTTGTATTTTAAGTCTGATACGTATAAATTATAAAATATTTAATGATTTTTTTTTTTTTTTTACTTTTACTTTAAATTCCCAACTGTCAAAAAAAATACATAGTTGGCTATCAGCGAATCTGATTGTTATCTGCGAGGCGTGGAAGACATGTGGGAGACGAGCACCCACTGGTACATCCTGTAATAAAAAAAAAATTAAAAATATTTTTAAAACTATAAGAATTATTTCTTTGTTGTTAATTGTTTAATGTTGATCCGTTTCTTCCGTTTCGTAATACTTTTAGCCGTTATACGAGGATCGATCCGCATACCTGCAACTACAAATTTTCTCATGTATAAACATCTATATAGATTAATAATATATAGCCCATAAATTTATATAAAATTCTCATTGCTTTGTTCCCTGAATAGTCCCTAAATCTCTGGCATTATTATGCTATAATTATCAGATGCACAGGAAAAAGTCTTTCTTTTTCCTTCCTATATTAAGGGATTTATGTTTTGCTATGCAAACCAAGAATAAATCCAGGAAACCCTATCCAGTTTATCACTTCGCAAAGCTTACTTCCTCCATGTTTCCGATAGCTGTTGAGATAAAATCATCCTACATTCCTCAAGTAATTCACATTAATCGGAAATCGAGCAAGAAATTCTCCTAGCATTTTTATTAAAATTGTTGAGATATATTAGTTTTAGTGTAATTATCGGTAAAAGTCACCATGATTATTGCCCATTCGCATTTATTATTTGACATTGACTAAGATAACTTTCTGTGCTAAGTAAAATAATCAATTTCTATAAATGCATGGCGGCCATCTTTGATCAGCCATTTTGAATATTAACTTACATGTAAAATCTAGGGCTTTTCTAAAATTGTTTTAGAAATCGAGAAGAATTCTTAAAATTTCAGTTGTTTTTTTTTTAAATTACTTTTATACCGAATTGTTTTTCGCAATAAGTTTACTACACTAAAAATCCACACGGAATCGATAATTTTGAATTTTGTAATTAGGTCTGTCAGAGCGGTTTTTTTTTTTATATTGCATAATTGTTTTAATTTATATATATTTTATGCATCTGAAGGTGATTCTGAACCGATGATCGTAGTGTTTTCCTACATGACTTTTTAGTATATACATATATGCGCACGCCGCCATGCATGTAGTTGACCGTGGATTTTACATATCCTTAGCGCATTGAGGTTTAAAATATCCTTGCTGGCCTGGCCCGGAGGCTGTGGCTTATGGTTCCGTGTCTGCTTACTGAGGGGTTCTTATTTACATTTAGCTCTGACTTTTAAACCTCAAACCAGGTGTACTACTTGATGTTAGTACTCCATTACCTAGCAGTTCCTATATGGGCGTTAAAAATTTAGGATATACAGAACTCGGTTGGGCTTAGCTTCTCATTTACATTAAGAAAAATAAAAATACAAATTTTAAAGATTCAAACCTATTTTTAGATATGAATCGAGTAAAAAGAATTAGATATCAAGTGTTTTTTGTAATTCAGTTTTAGCATGCATTGGGAATGTATAATTTTTATTGTGTTTTTTTTATTCGATTGGCGTGTAAATATCCATAAGTTGTTTTGGTAACAGATTCCAAAATGAGATATTGCCCCTGTTTCCGCCCAAGATACGTTAATGTGAAAAACTGTACTTAATTACCACTATTATGTGGTAAATGACCTAATGACCTAATTGATTCAGTTTTTAAATCTCGTACCAATGACCATGGTTTGGATCAAATACCTTTAAAAATAATCAAACTCTGCCTTCCTGTTATCTTACCTGCCCTGCTCCACATATATAATTTCTCCTTACAAAACTCTATTTTCCCTACAGCTTGGAAAAAAGTACTTGTCCGTCCATTAAATAAAGTTCCTTCTCCTTCCTCAGTTTCCCACTTTCGACCTATATCAATCCTATCAAATTTATCTAAACCATTAGAAAGATTAGCACATACCCAACTCACCTCCTTTCTTGACTATAAAACTCTCCTTAATCCTTTCCAATCAGGATTCCGATCCGGATACTCCACGCAGTCTGCTTTGGTAAAAATTACTCAAGACCTTTACTACTCCTTAGACCAACAGAATATTACGATCCTGATCCTTTTTGATTTTTCAAAAGCTTTTGATTCTGTTGACCATACAATCCTCCTCTCCAAACTCCATAACCTCTCAATATCTAATAGTGCGTTAAGCTGGCTTCATTCTTTTTTATCCAACCGTTCCCAAACAGTGATTATACCTGGAAAACCTCACTCATCTTCACTACCACTCTCGCGAGGAGTACCCCAGGGATCTTCTCTTTCACCTACCCTATTTTCTATTTATATTAATGACTTGCCGAATCGCATCTACTACTCCCAATATCATCTTTATGCTGACGACTTGCAAATATATTTATCCTTTCATCCTTCAAATATGCTAGAGGCGACTTGTAAGCTACAGAAAGACATAGATAGCATTAACCTTTGGGCAGTGGAGAATAAATTAAGTCTAAATCCAGAAAAAACAAAGGCTATTCTCATTGGGTCAAAACCTCACCTAAAAGCTCTTCCCTACTATCCACTGCTTTTCTTAAAAAACCGTCCAATTCATTTCCAAAATTCCATTAAAAATCTGGGAATAACTTTCGATAAACATCTTGCATGGAATAGCCATATCTCTCAAATCACGAGAAAATCTATTTTTATTCTTAAGCAACTTTCACATTACCGTGATTCATTACCATTAAGTACTCGAAAACTTTTAGTATCATCACTTATTTTTCCTAACTTTGACTATGGATGTGTAGTATATGGAGGACTGTCTGATGAGCTCGAGATGAGATGTAAAAGAGTAATGAACTGTTTTATTAGATTTATTTTCGGGATCTCCAGACGTTCTCACATATCTCACAGGTATTCTGAAATCGGGTGGCTGTTCCCCGGTTTTCGACGTCAATATTTCCTGGGTGCTCTCATATTTCAAACCTTGAAAACCAAAAAACCCACCTATATCCATGACCTCCTTACTCTGCGCTCCTCCATTCACCTCTTAAATACTAGAACCCAACCCATCAACCTATACACTCCGGCGCATCGAACTGTATCCTTCGAGAAATCCTTTATTATCTGTGCTTCCTCGTTATGGAATTCATTGCCCATCACAATTCGAAAAAGATCCACTCTTACTTCCTTTAAACATCATTTATTCCTTTACCTCCTTCATTTTCAATCTTCCGAGCTAATGTAAAACGTGAATATTTATGTAATATACATTATAATAGTATACATAAGATGTATCATTTTACAAGATGTCACAGTTATCTTGTAACATATAATTTAATTATTTATCAATTTTTATTATTATCTATTGTTATTATTTATTATAATTAATTATCAAAGCCAGACGATTGTCCTTTGTACTGTAATCATATGTTATTCTTAGGAGACAAGTAGTCCCAGAATAAAGTTAATTTTCTTCTTCTTCTTCTTCTTCTTCTTCTTTATCTCATGAAACATGAAATGAAAAAAATCTTCATTGCAATATTTGTTACATTTCAATCTTTAGCACATCGCCATTACAAAAGACTACCTGCTGTAAGATTTTAGACCCATCTTTTGGATGACTCATTGATTCAATAAAAAAGTGAATACTAATGATTGAAGATCTAAATCGTTAAACTAAATATATAAATTTTTTTTATAGCAATATATCGAAATTTACAAATGTATACAATGTAAATAAAACACAAGTAAAGGTGATAATAATGCTAAAAGTAATGAAAAATTGCTTGTAAAGATAGTACCCATTTGTAGCACTTAAAAAGATTATATATAATAAAGTACATTATTAGCAGGTCCTGAGGCCATCTTCTATTCGGGCCCCTTGGAGGGTTATTTGAAAGCGAGTTGTGATACAAAAGGATTTGAATGATTATGGAGTTTCCTATGAACGGATAGGTATCCGGGTTGGAATAAGTCTGAGACATAAGGAATATTATAATCTTTGTGAATAAGTTTGTTTGTAACAAAATGAGGAACATTGAGGATTTTTATAAGGATTTTGGACTGCAAGGATTGAATAAGTGATGAATTGATTGGTTTATTGGAACCCCAAAGCTCAACTCCGTAATCCAAATAGGTCTAATTACTGTTATTTAAATGAGTCTTTTGTAACTAATCGCTAGGTTTGAACGTTTGTCAAGTAAATATTGAAGGAGTCTTATAAATGTATTAATATTATTTACTTTTATTGTGAAATATGAATGTATTTATTTCACATTACACAGAATAACACAACAACAATCGGTCATGAGTAAGTTTCCGTTCTTATAATTTAAAAAGTATCGATAAAAACAATTTTGAAATATTCAAATTCTCTGATAGATCTAATTTAAACATTCAAAATTATTAATTCCGTGTGGATTTTAACCGCTGTACATTTTTCTAAATTTTTAGAATTACTTTTGATTTACAAAATAAGTCCCTAGATTTCATTGGTAATTTCACATGTATCCAAAATGGTGGATAAAAGATGGCCGTCAAGCCTTTTCAGGATTGAAATCTAATTTAACACAAAAGATCCAACTATACGTAAGCTAATGGTAAATGGAGAGCAGAAGTTATGAAAGAAAAACAACTCTTTTTTCTAGATCCTTTTGTTCCCTTAAATAAGAGCTATTCTCATCAGCTCAGGGCAAGATACAACCATTTTAACCAGAACGGAACAAAAAAAAAACAAAAAGTTGTTTTGCAAAAACCTTCTCAATGCATGGGTTTTGGTTGTTCACAATACAGTATTCAAATTTTTAAGTTCTCGAAAACATGGTTTAATCAAAATGTTACAAAAACCTATTTATTATCCATTTACCCTGGCGAGGTTTTCCCTAAAAAATGTACTTATTTTTTGCTGAGATTTATTTCATAACTTCTTCCCCTGAACACTTCAGTGATAACTCTGTAGCAACTGCAAATAATTAGTTACTGAACATTGTGAAACATTATTTGAAATTCTTCCTATCATTGTTTACTAATTGCAAATAGTCTTAATTTTGAAAATAATAAAAATTATATAGCACGATAATACTACCAGGATTCGAAAATTTAAAAATATTTACTAACAACTTTGGTGCTTGTATCATCATTTTTTTTTTTAAGGAAACATATGTCCATTATTTTTTGTAAACAACAGCTTGATGAAGAAAGTTTGTTATTGATATTTACTCATTGTTAGTTTACTTAAAAAATATAATGCGTTTCATTGTTTCTTAAACAACAAAATCTTGACGAGCCGAGAGCCGTGACAAATGATAGCTGAATATATTTACGCCAAGAGATTGCATTCCCGGCTCCAGAACCCTCTGCCCACATCCGACCTCGAGATCTAAGCATTGTTTGATAAGGGAGTCCTTGTCCAGCTCCAACCGCTAATGTTCCATGTCTTCTTCTTTAAAATATCTAATCATTTTTAAATATAACTTTTCTATGCCGGTCTATTGACTCAATGTATTAGAAAGTTTTCTATTTTAGAAAGTGATCTAACTCTATGAGCTCAAACTGATAAAGTAATTCACAACAGAGGTAGATTAAAATCGCTCCTAGTAAATTGTATGTGTTAATAAGTCAGGGTCGGTTATGACTGTAACCTATTGCAACCAATAGAACAAAGGTGGTTATCAATAGTTATACAAATATACCATTTTATTTATTTTGTATAGGCACGATTTATTAATAGGTTGTTTCAAAACTCCTTGCGCATAATTATAGGTATCCAGTTTTCATATTTTAAGCACTAATCAATACTGCTCTTTGAACCAAACTCCAATCAACTACTTTTATCTATATCCCTGCTAGTTATTGGTTTTACCAATGATCCGACTGATTAAAAAATGTGCTATTGATCTAAAGAAACCATGCTACAATCTTTGGGCCATACGCAAAATACGGTGTTACGCTTACTTCGTGCAGTTCTAATAACTTCTCCTTGGTCTTGTAGCAAAACTGCATGGTTCCTGATGACCGAATTTGATCACTTTAAAGGTTTGAATCCACTGTCCAACAATCAGGAACAAAGCAAACAGCTCGAAATGCAAAATACTTTCGAAATAACACCAAACACAAAAGTTCAGTTTTTTCCCAAACCTACCTAAACAAACAAATTTTTTGGTAACTTTTTTTTTTTTTTTTTTTTTTTTTTTTTTTTTTTTTTTTTTTTTTTTTGTTTGTCATAGGCCTTTCTTTCTCACATAGGAACTAAAGGATTGTACATGTAAACATTGATGTTAATAGTAGGAACAAATAATATCTTTGTTTGGAATTAAGATTTGTGTTCATGCGCAAGGACGTTTTTAGCTACCTACAATTGTTATACTATTAATAATATAATTTATACAATTATTCTAAGTATAAGTTAAATTTTGAAGGCATCTATTAAGTTAGAAATGTTTTTAATTGTAATCTTTAAAATAAAAAAACGTTCATATTTTACTGAGTCCATATACATACCATATACATCTTCAATACCAGGTCACAACTTATCTTGATTACTTCCTCTTATTGAGTTTCAACAATTAAAACACAAATTTATACAAATGCTGTATATGGTAGATAAATTAGTTAAAGAAAATAAATTAAACAACAATAACAATATCATAAAGAAATAAGTAAACAGCAAGTAGGATTTTAATCTACGACAAATAATATATGTAGTTAATTACATTTAAGAGAATCTACACAAATATAGTTACTTTTAAAAAATTCTCATTTATGATTAATATTCTCTCTCGTTCTGGGTTTAACTGCTTTAGTAAATGCTTTAGTAAATTTGTAATGGATATAAAAAAGAAGTAATTCAGCTTCAGTAGTTTGAAATCTTGATGTTATTTCTTTATTTTCCAATAACTAATAATAATAGTGAAAAGAATTGAGGTATAATAATTTAATAATTAAACATCACAAAACAATTAACTATGTAGCATCGTCTTAACAATCCTAGGAATCGAGTTTAGATCATCGATTATCTATATCGATACAATTTCCTAGAATTATTGTTTCGTGAATCATAGTTTGGAGTTGACACATCCTGATAGTCGTAAAAAAAAGTAATAATTAAATTATAGTTATAGAAATTAAGTAGAACATAATTATAAATGATTGCACAAAACGGTGTAATATTTTTTTTTTTATTACACCTGCCATTTAAAAAGGAAAGGGACTCCATGGCCATAGATATGTCCTAGATATTTTCTAGATGAACAGGATAATAATCTCTGCATAACTTAAGAATATTTGAATAGATAAAATATTTAAGTTAAAGCAGCTTTGCAACTTCCTTGCATTTATGCCTTCCTGCTTTCGATATGTAGCCCCGCATACGATCGTGTTACGGAATGCTAAAAATACACCTACGGCCAGAAGGAACAAAAATTCAAATTTATCGCCTTCACCCAAATAACTTCAAGAATAGGCTGTGATATTTTAAAATATTTACCTAAAAATATATTTTCCTTGACCCAGATTAAAATTGAAACATTTTTGTGATTAATTTTACACATTTGACTCGGTATATTTTGATTAATGAAACAGCTATCAACTTGCAGTTGCTGTATTTTAAGATGTTTTTTGGTAGGCTCTAGAAGTATCAAGTTTCTAGAATTACGGTTATTCGAAGTAACCGGTTATTCGGTTCCAGTTACTTCAATATATTTCATTTTTAGTGATGATGTTGGTTAGTTGGAGTGGGCAGCAATGTAAACAATTAAAATTATCAATTTATTCCATGTTTTAGCCTGTAATGAAAGCATTCATGAGGGTTTCTAGTTTATTTTGATTGTAAAATTGGGATATGTATACTATCTTTCTTTATTTGTTAACGAATCTAGTTCAAGAATAAACAAATAAGTTTGTATAGATTATAAAGTATTTCGTATCAATCTAAATTGAACTTACATTAATAATGAAATAGTTATGAATAAAGCACAAAAGTGTCTTTTTAGTCTAAAATAAATTTTTGTACGGTTTTACTTATAAAAGATAATTCTAAAGTTTAACTTTCTATATTAGAAAAATAAGACTAAAGCGACAAGGAACTGCTCGTCGTTACATACTACTTCAACATTTACTAGACAAACGATCAAACCTCCCAATTCATTACAAAAGACTTATTTACATGACTGTTATTAGAGCTATTTTGACGTACGGAGTTGAGCTTTGGGGCTCTACTAAACCATCCATATCATCTTGTATCCAATCCTTACAATCGAAAATCCTTCGAAAAATCCTAAATGTCCCTTACTTTGTCACCAATAAGCTTATCCATAAAGACCTTAATGTTCCATATGTTGCTGAGTTAGCCCAAACCAGATACCTAACCTTTCATCGTAAGCTCCATAACCACTCAAATCCATTAGTTTCTTAACTTGCTTCCCACTCCATTCCCGATAATCCTCCGAAGCGTCTGAAAAGAAGATGGCCTAGAGATCTTCTTGTGTAGAATTTTATTGAAGTGCTACTGATGTTGAAGTTCTTTTCAAGTTATAACATGCCATTGTAATCGTTATCAGCTCATTTACTTGATATACATATTTGTATAGTTGTGAAATTCAATAAATTTATATAAAAAAATAAAATATATATATATATCAGAAAAATAAGACTAAAGCGACAAGAAACTTCTCGTCGTTACAGACTACTTCAACATTTACTAGACAAACGATCAAACCTCTCAATTTATTACAGAACGTAATCTACAACAAATCTATAATTGAGGTATATTTAGATTTTATGATTTCAGTTTATCGCTTTTTTGTATTAATATTTTTAAACAATCAGAGACCAAAAAAAACAAAACACTTGAAGTATGAAAATACATATGCAACACCGTAAAATTATATATATTTCTTTTTTGTTTTTACGTTGTCCTTCTAGAGAAATGTAGAAACGTAGTGAAAATTCGATTAGAACAAATTAATTTGTATTTTTTCAATAAATAAGTGTTCTCTTTGATTTTTATTGTTTTAATAATTTTATGGTTTATCAGTTATCTTTTATTGCTCGTAATATGTTTGCATTGTTTATCGTATTTCACGCGCTCTAACAATTCTTTTTTTTTTTTTTTTTTTCTATTTTTATTGTATTAAAATTGTTTAAATTAAATACAGTTTTATAGTATATTACTATTTAGAAGTAATTAGATAGCACAGAATTAAAAAATATTGAAAGAAGTGCTTAATTAAATTCAATATTGTTTATTATTGATTCTGCATACTTATTATTATTCAAATTTCAAATTTTGGGAAATAAGAAATAGTAATGAGTGGCGATTTCATGACCAGTGAAGAAGCAAACTTTTGAACATAGTAAGTCTGGGTACCTGAGTACCTCCTTCGATACCGTGATAGAAAATCGAAATGTACATTTTAGATACGAAATTCATAAGTTGAAACTAAAATTTATTGATAAATTTCTTTGCTATTTCATGTTCACATTTTTAAATAATTAGGAACCAAAAAAGCTCTACTAGCGACTAGAAATCTTCTAAATGAAAATAGAATAATCAATCACGCATTTTTACTTGTTTATAAAGAATTCGCTTTCGAAGCAACAATTATTTAAACTAATTAAAAATGACTAATTGTTTGCAGACACAAGGCAATTATCGCATGGAACAACAATTTTTCCACTTAAACTTTTCACGAAAAAAAAAAATCCAAAATAACTCCTCTCTTGCCAAGAATGTCCCTTTCGTCTGTTGCCAGGAATTCGAGACAATCTGAATTTATTTTTACGTCATCACCCTGACCTACATTACCCTTAGGATGAAATAAAATGTATAAAAAAACATATAAATAATAATAAAAATAAAAATAGTCAATATTTCAACAAGAGACAAACCTTATATAATTATAATTTAAACTTAAGGCAATGTTATGTTTCGGTTCCGTACTATTTTATTTGAATATGGATCCTGATATTTCCATTAGTCGAATCATTTTAAGTTTTAACTGCGGAAAAATTCCTAGTGAGCTGAGTTTTTGTATACACCATTATTACGGCATTTCAATGAATATTTGAAAAATCTACATTGATATCGAGCCGGCTAAAAAAGTTATAAAGGTCAAAGGTTCGTGAAAATCAGTTTTCCGCGAATATCTTGCGACCTATTGCTCGGAGGTCAATTAAGGTCGTAACAAAAATTGTTCCTCGTGTAATAATCTATAAAAAAAATTTCTGTTTCATTTTTCTGTAAGATCAACCGCATTTTTTAGCGCTGAGAAAGCGACTAACTTTCTGTAAGTCTAAAATAGGTCTTTTGTTTGATCTAAAATATATTTTTTTCATCTGAGAGCTGGTTAAATTTGCTGTCAGACCCTATATATAAAGTTTTGATCAAGTCCCGTAAAACATCTATGCCTACTCGCTGAGAACCCCGTACTATTGTGAAATCCTTATTTGTTCGGCACATTTCTCGTTATAGCTCCAAAAATATTTGTTCGATCCCGAATTCCTTTTATTGCCGAAAAACGTTGAACTTTCAGAAAAATGCAACAGAAATTTTTTGTAGATAATTGCACGATGAACAAGTTTTGTTATGAACTCAATTGACCTCCGAGCAATAGGTCGCGAGGTATTCGTTCAAAACTGATTTTCGCAACCTTTTGACGTTTATAACTTTTTTAGCCGGCACGATATCAATGTCGATTTTTCACATATTCATTATAATGCCATAATAAGATAGGGGCTTAAAACTTCTAAAATGACTATACAGCTTTATTTGCCAAAAAATATAGCAGTTATCTACCGAAACTATTACAAAAATAACTGCTACTCAGCCCTCCTCTATAACCTTCAAGGTATATCTAGCAGCAATATTCTGTTGATTTTTTTATTTAAGATATTATTATCTCTGTATGTATGAAAGTGAATTTATAAAAGAGTTTTATTCAAAAGAATGATCTTATAAACCATCGATTGTATAACAGGAAACTGCATCGGATGTGGTTAAGCAAGGTCATATTTTTGTGCATTCTCCGCAAATTGCAAGACAAAAAAAATGTCCCGAAGTATTCAAGAATCTAAACGTTGGACACTGATGCCTTTCTTGTTCAGGACTCGTGAGACGAAATCGATTTCTATGTGCTTAGTAAAAGAATATTATTATTTTATCATTATTAAAATCTTCAATTTCTTTCATGAAAATAAACAATTGACTTCAATTAATTAAAATTTAAGTTTTTTTTTCTGGGTGAAAACATGTGAAAATACATTTCTTTTAATTCAAGAATAATCGAAAAAATAATACCACGGTATACCAATTATATTATTTTTAGTGGTATGTTTTTATTTTATTATTTTATTGATTTCTTCGTACATAAGGTATGAATATGTGTATTATAGCACCATTTTTTATTGCCCATTATAATGACAAATTGAAATATTTGTCAAAATGAAAGTTCTTAATTTAAAATAATACACTGGCAGGCAAAAAATATAACTAATTGATAATTTTATTTTCTCGACTATAAGTTTCATTCTTTTTTTAGTGTTTACTTCCTCATATATTGTTGCCATGGTATATGGAACGTATTAGGAATTTCTCAAAAAACATTAAATAAAAGCAAGCAGTAATAAAAATAAAATAATAAATAACTAGTTAACTGAAGGGTATAGTGGATGAAGGTGTTGTGTAACAAAACACAATTTTCAGTAATTTATGTTTTAAGTTTTTGTTGTTTTTCATTGTTTTTTTTACATTTTCCTTTTCTAGTTGTTTTGAAATATTCAGATTATACTACCGAACACTTCTGCACATAAATTCTTCATCCAATGAACAAGATTGTATTTTTAAAAAAATTTGATATAATCTTTCATTTACTAAACCCTTCAAGTTACATGCTAAGGAAGCTAGAAGAAGAATATTCTAAATGGGGCATGGAAATCAGCAAAGAGAAGACAGAATACATGGCCTTCAACGCCTCTACAGCTCTGCTATTAGAAAATTGGTCGCTACATCGGAGTACTCTCTTCAAGTATTTGGGAGTTTATAACGATGACAAGGGAACGCTTGAGAGCGACATAAAAGAAAAGATAAAGAAAGGAAGAAAACTGATTGGCATGATGAACTCAGTACTGCGGAGCCCAAATGTTTCACTAGAAACCAAGAAGAGGATTTTCCACTCCTTTTTTGAAGGAGTAATCCTTTATGTTTCGGAAATGTGGGTGGCTGGAACAAGAGAAGCACAGAGCTTACAAGCTGTCGAAATGGATTTTTGGAGAAGAAGCTGTAACATTTCCAGGATTCAACGGGTAACTAATTCTGCCATACGAAATATCGTTAAGGCGGAAAACAATATAGTTTACCCAATTCACACCAAACAGCTGCTATGGTCTGGCCATTTAAGAAGAATGGGGCCAGAAAGATGGCCAATTTAACTACGTCCCGGAAGAAAGACGAAAAATAGGCCTCCCAAGGAAAACGTGGGTTCAAGTAGTTGAGGAGGTAATGGCGGCGAGTGGATTGCGGGAAGGAGATTGGGAAGACCGCGAATACTGGCGGTCCAATGTATTGGGTCTCGGTATATGACCTAAGGTCGTCAAAAAAAAAAAAAAAAAAAAAAAAAAAAAAAAAAAAAAAAAAAAAAAAAAAAAAAAAAAAAAAAAAAAAAAACGAGTGAAAACGAGAGAAACCGACTCAGGAGCAGTACTGGGAACCAAAAGGAATTTCGTAAAAGTTAGATGCCTCGCCTATGCGGATGATCTCGCCCTTCTTGCAGAAACTGAAGAAGAAGCAATTGCCCAGATAAACGCATTATCAATATCAGGAAAACGGGCCTACAAATTTCTGCAGAAAAAACAGAACTCATGACCACAGACATAAAGTACAAGAAAAAAGAAGTGGACACCATTTGTGGGAAAATTAAGGTTACACAAAAATTCAGATATTTAGGAGAAATCATCTGCAGCAATGGCTCGGATCGAGAGAGTTTTAAGGAGAAAGCCACCAAACTGGAGAAGCTATTTTTCAATATCAGGAGCTTCTACAATAAGAAGAATTTATCCTTCAAAGCCAAGGTCAGACATTATAATACAGTAATTAAGCCCGTGATACTCTATGGGACCGAGACATCTTACCTCCCTAGCATGGAAAAGCTGTTGAAGGTAGAAAGAAAGATACTCAGAAAAATCTACGGACCAAGAAAGACACCAGAAGGTTAGAAACTAAGATCCAACAATGAAATCTATAATAACAACAAGAGTCTAGAAACCGATATCAAAATAAGAAGACTGAGATTCTACGGGCATATGATGAGGATGAGTCCTGAAAGATTGAACGGGAAAATTTTCCGACATTTCCAACAGCAAAAGATCACATCTGGGTTTTTTAGACAAATTAAAGATAACATGAATTCAATGGGAATAAAGGATACAGACTGCCAAGATAGGGAAACATACAGAAAATCATTAAATGACATAGAGGTCTCCGTGGGAAGGGAAAGAATAAGGAGGAGTGGGGCTTGGACGGAGGAAAGAAAAGCCAAACATGCAGAACGAATGAGGAAGTTTTGGGAAATCAAGAAGAATCCCAAATCATGATATTCGCGTGGTCTATAAGGCCTTTTCGCGCCCAAAAAAACCCTTCAATTTTAAATTTATTAAATTGATAATTAATAAGGTTTATAGTGGCTCCTTGCGTTCATTGCGTATTGCAATCGATGTGAAATAGGTCTAATGTTCATTTTTGTTACTTCTAGAAGGTTTTGTCCCGCCTAATCAAAAAATATATATTTTATATAAATTTCATAATTTTATGTTATTGTTTTGTAAATCCTGCTTGTTTTTATTTAATTAATCTTAAAAGCTTATGGGGACGTAAACTAAAGAAAAATGAAAAAAATAAAACATTTGGGGGAACGTTTTGCGTGTCAGTGTATTTGGTTGCCTATATTGCAAACGACAAATTGTAAAATTTTTTTAACTTTTTCTTATTCTAAAAAAATAAACGTATTATTGTTACCATAAAAAGGGTAACAATAATACGATACATTATTTATGCAATGTTACGCTTGTCCGTGATTTATTTACGAAAGATGTATGAACTTGTTCGACTTAATTGTATGCAACATAACCTAAAGATTACTTAATAACTCGTTAAATGTTATCAACAAATAATAATTCGATAGCTATTAATATATATCTTAAGGGTGTTAACAATAAAAATAAATATATATTGTTTATAAATAAGAAAGTGACTTATAGTTTATCTATTTAGTTTTCTTGTTTTGTTTTTTTTTTAAGTACGTCATAATGAGTTAAAGCACGTTGGATATTTCTATTAGCTTTTTTTTTTTTTAGATAGAAACATAACAAGTCACAATAATAAATAACGTCTTTATAGCCATGACAGAGACGTTGAAAAGACTTTCTTATCTAAATAATTATCTAGTAATTAAAACTTATCTTCTGCGAACTTGTGGTAGTATGAGTATTCAAGGACTCCTTCAAAGAGTTTTATGGGTAATTTAGTTCAAAAGTCAAGTATGTGATTTATTTTTTTTTAATATCTCCGAAAAAAAAGAATATTCAACCGTTGATTTAATAACTCTTTTCAGTTATTTATCATGTGAAACGTTTTCGTCGAAGTTCAAGAAAAAATATATCGCAACTTTTAGTGTTACATCGGAGATGTAGAAATATTTCAGTTAAGAAGACATTGAAATTATATCGAACTACTTAGTTACTTTTGTCTGAGAGTATATATATTCTTCTCTACCGTGCGCGCTGTACATAATTCTGTTATTTAAACCTTTACATTTGACCTCTGCAGTATCCTGCTGATTACACTAACGCTTAATTTTTCTTAAAAGCCAAAATTTTCCCCTTTTCTTCTATAAGTACTCGTGGAATCTTGCATGGAAAAAGAGAAGTGACATACGTTCAATTTTTATGAGATTATTTCTTTAATATATTATTTATTTCAAGAGCTGTTTTTAAAAGTTTATCCAGCCAGCTATTTAGATTTATAGTTATGACACAACAAATAATTTAATCCTCAATTCGCACCACTATAGGTACAAAAAAAAAAAATGCAAAACTCAAGATGTGTAATTATTGCGAAAAGCACTGTAAGAGAATATAAGGTTTATAAATTTGAATCTTAGATAGGAAAAAAACTTTCACCTCAAGCTTGCCTTTGGAATCAGATCGAGATTCGCTTGCCAATCGGTTTATCATTAAATTAAATTAGACATCAGTTAGATTAGTGATTGTTGTTTAATTCTGGCTCTAAGTTGAAGTCATGATCATTTTAGAATGCTATAAACTACACTTTCACGAATTAAATATGTCCGATCCGTTTCTACGGCTATCACCGGCACTAACTGGTCTAAGTACAGTTGGGTTTGAGTGTGCGTATGTGTGGATTGCTTTGGGTCGTACCACATGAAATGTCCTATTTTTTTAATGCCAATGTTTTATAGAAGATTAAAGCGTTGTCTGTCGATTTCAGGTAAAATATTTACATTTTATATACAAAAAGTAGCACTAAGCGGTAGGTACTTGCACCCCTTGGATGGAAGAACTAAACATTTGTTATGTTTGATACCAATTTATTGTTACGTTATATGTACATATATAAACAGTTATTCAAGAATGTATGATTACAATTTCTTTTTTTTTCTAATTTTGAAAGTTTTTTTCTTTAATTGTATATAATGATTCTATGTAGATACATTTAAAGTTGTACAATGGTATTTTGTTTATGAGACTAGTCTATTATTTTGGTACAGCATATAATATTGTGAATTGTAGTAATTATACAAGAAATTACATTAAAACAAAAAAAATGAAAATATAAGAAATATTGCAATTGACGATTTTATTCGATAAAAAAATCAAACGCCAATTATTAGTTAAAATTATAAGGTGTATTTCGTTAATAATTATGTTCATCAGACTGATCCAAATGTAATAGGACACAGAATTGTAATTCATTCATTATATATAATTTAATATAATATTATATAAACTTTTTTCCTATTTATCGTCTATATATGTTTTTACATCATGTTTTAGGGCTTAAAAATGTGGCAATGTCCATGAAACGTCGCCTATTTAAGAATCATGTTAGCATTATATGTTTTTAAATAAAAAATAATGATGGAAGATAAGATTTCTATTTAATACACCTTATAAACTAAACTCTCCTTTGGTTATATATATATATGGTATATATATATATATATATATTATATAAGTTAAAATTATCTTCTGGGTTGACCTGAAATTAATACAGGATTTCATGTTTAAACTAAAACCTGATATTATTTTCATGTCATAGTTTCGACCCAAAAGTCCTTTCAAATAAGATCCCATTACCCAGATCTGATACAGTGTGATATCTTGATTTTATCTTACAAGGAGCCGTTTTGACTTGTAACTCACAGATTCGAATGACGATTTTCGTGTGAGTAGTAGGGACCTATAATAGTGCAAAATAGTGAGTTGTAGCCGCTAATGAGCATTGGCAGCCGAGAAAAAAAATAAAATATGAAAATAACGTTTTTTGTTTTTTTCTCAGCTCTCAGTCAAGATAGAGAAATAATTTTTTTAACGTCAAATTGTAGTTTTGTATGCTACCTCTTTACCACAACCAAAACCTGATAAATAATCTCTTTAATACTAATATCAGGTTTTGGTTTAAACATGAAATCCTGCATTAATTTCTGGACAACCCAATAAGTTCTGAGATGAGTGTGGGAAAAGCCGCGACGGGGGATGCTACTAAACTATAAAATGATTCAAAAAAAATTATTTTCTTAATCAAACACAACCCTCATATATGATTTGGAAATGGTAATCTACCCAAGAACTCATTTAAAGAGTAAAAATTAAGAAAAAAAATGGCGTCTCAATGAACTCAGTGATTAAGAATAAAATATATTTGATTCGTTTGTTATTATTTTGTTTATTTTCTTTTTTCTGTAATAGACATTTCCTGTAAGACAACCTAATATTTAATTTAAATTGAAGAAATAAACTAAGAGATTAAAAACTGTCTAATTTCGCTGCCTCTTTTCCTCAACATCACAATAATCCAGACGACCTTACAGAACACCATTCGACCTGAAATATTTCCCAAGAACGGACGCCCTTGCAGCAGGTAAACACCGAGAGGGGTCCAAGATATTCTTATACTTCTATTTTCGTATCCATTTTTCTTAGCACTGCTCCAGTCCAAGAGCACCTGACCCTAATGGTGGTATTTTTAAATGCAATGGACCATCCATCTCCTGCCTCGTTCCTCAACTGTCGTTCGATATCGATTGTATCGAAACCAACATCCGATCGATCAGCTTAAATACTTCAATTGTTCTTCGCCATCATATAAATAACTAGGCGAGTTAGATATTGGCCATTGGAACTGTGTCAAACTGTCGAAACGAGATGTCATTCAGTTATTTGTAGATTGAACAGTAAACAAAATGTACTTGTGCCAATTTTTGTATTGAAGATTTAACTTGTCAGGTCTTGTAATTTTTTTTTACTAAACTTTTAACGTTGCTGTACAGTTTCGATCCAATAATGTAAAAAGTTTACCGTACTGCTTTTCCTCTTAACTATGAACATTATAAGAATTGTTCAGATTTAGATAATGTGATACTTTCCTTAAAATCCATAGCTGGATGCATCAGCTCCAGATCATAGACAGCTAGATGAACGTTTCTATATTAACTTGAACTTTAGATTTTTCGTTGTGAATATTTAAGTATTTGAAATGAGCCACTTTATCATATGGTTTCCACCTTGTCATCATCGTACGGAGTACAATTATCGTAACCTATAAATGTAAAATGCTACTTTGATGGGGTTTTTTTAAACCCAATCATCCGTTCAGACTTACGTATAATTAGTTTTATTGTTTGACTTTATATAATCTTATACTCCAACTTTTACTAGGCAAGCGCTCAATGCCCATAATTATCTACATGACAGTAATTAGCCCAGTTTGGATACACGGGGTTGAACTTTGGAGCTCACTAAACCTTCCAATTCTTCGATCTTACAATCCAAAATCCTCAATTAGACTAGATTAGAACCAAACAAGATACCTATCCTTCCATGACAAGTTACATACCCACTCGACTCCACTAGTCTTCCAACCTGCTTCTCACTCGATTCCCGACAACGCTCCGGGGCGTCTGAAAAGATGTCCAAGGGACTTTCTAATGTAGAGCATTTATTGAAGTGCTACTAACTGATAGTACTTTACAAGTTATTGATTGGCATGTCATTGTAATCATTTCATCACTCTTTTACTGATTGTATGTATTGTATACAGTTGTAAATAAGGTATATAATATCGTCACTACTGTATAAAACTAACGAATGTGAAAAAACGCATATTTTTATTCTAACATATTATAAAATAGTTGATACAACTAGTCATATAACCACTGTTCAGAGGGGAAGATTCCAACATGGTTCTAAATCTGTAAATTAGTATTACGTTTAACTAAAAACTATTTTGAGTCTACTAAACTAAGCTAAAACTATTTTCTATCCCCCCCCCCCCCGACCTGCCTCTTTCATTCTGCAGGTACTAATCAAATATGTATTAGTAAGTTCGGGAGTTATGTGGTTGCATTTTCATGCAGTTGATAATTTTTTTTTCTATATAGATAATTGAATAACCTTAAAACTTTCATTAAAATTTTTTTTTTCTGTGAAAACTGAAATCCTACAATTTTATTATCTGTACCTCGGAGGTATAAAACATTATATCATATTTCCGTAACTTTTCAGGAAAGCTGTTTGAATCGGTTTTATTTTTAAAAGTTTGTACATTTCCTCAACTGTTCATTACCTTTGTGTGTAACTCACATTACAATTAATTGCTCAAGGACATAGTATTCTATACCTCTAGATAAAGTGAAAAAAGGTGAATAAGAATACGTAATAATCTAGTTTTGGTAAAAAATGGGCATAGTTTTCTAAACCTCTGAGGCATAGATATTAATTAATTAAAACGTATCTAATTGACATCATTGATGTCCAAGCCTCCTTTACAGAATGGTATATATATATATATATATATATATATATATATATATATATATATATATATATATATGTATGTATGTATGTAATCGGAAATCAAATTTTCGAACATAAATAAATACAGTTCTTAAATAGTTATTACCAAAAATAGTTGATGCAATGACCACACACTCTCAGAATTGCTGCAGCCTTCGTCACTACTTTATCCAGTTCAAACTACTTTGCTTGACAGCAGCTTGTAAAAGTTGATTTATTCGCTCACGAAATCATTCTTCCTCCATTGACACGGAGTCATGTATCAATTTCATTCGTACATTTGTTTCGTCTGTCATATTCAGTGTAACTGTTTCTCTTTGGTATTTCGCTCATTCATTACATAACTGGTACAAGTAGAAGTAATTACTAACATGTTAGACCCAGCAGTCAAGGCTTGCAAGTTTTGCTCAACTTTCTCCGAGGGAAATATGCCTATCGCATAACTTAGTAAAAATAAATGAATAAATAAATAAAATAAAAAAAGTAAAACCACGATATAAAGATAGTTGTTGCATAATTTATATCCCATATTATTACTGTTATTTCTACTATACTTCTTGATTTTTTGTCACAATGTTCTTTTTTGCATACCTAAATAATAATAAGATTACGTCTGCATGGCGGCTTGTAACAAATAATTAGGATATTACCGCAAAAATCAAGGGAAGATAGTGGCGAATGCCTGTCCGCAGTTCAAAAAGTTCTTCGGTTTATGGATTTTTTTGCGTAAGGCTAAAATAACAGCCTACAAAAAACATTATTAGACCGTTGTTATGTATGCCAGTGAAACTTTACAAAAAGCAATGAAAAACTCTTCAAGGTTCGGGTAGCAAAAATATTTAGAAAGATGTTCGGCCCAAAGTGGATGAATGGCAACTAGAATATAAGACAAAAATAAGAGCTGATGACATTGTTTTGGGAGGCAGACATTGTGACTCGAAAAAAAAAAAATGAACTCCATAATATAATTGTGGTTATATATTATATATCCCATATTATTTTTGGTCTTGGGTTCAGCAGTTTCAAACGCCAGGTTTTATTTCAATTTAAGAGTACCTACATTGATATTACCAGAATTAAATTTCCAGCCTCAAGCCGGAACTCGAACGGGAGTCCCAGGGTTCGGAATTCAATACCTTACTCACTACTCACTAAGAAGCTCCCAGTTTAGTATATAAATATTCTTATCGAGTCTGGTAAATACATTACTTAGAATTAAATACATTAGTAATATGTACAAATTATCGAAAGAAAAATGAAATAATCACATCTAAATAAACTCCCCTTCAAAAGTATCGTAACACTTTGAAATATTATAATTATATAAAAAAGTATTTTTTTTTCATAATAAAGAAAGGTTCTGAAGTCTATAATAAACATTCCTAAACTATACACTAGTCTCGGCATACTTGTAAATAACGAAACGAATGATAAACACGGACGAAAGGAAATTTGAAAAAAATAATCTAAAATTCCATCGTTTGTTATGAACATGGAGAAACATCGATGTGTGAATAAATAATATTAATATGAAGTATGGATTAAGGTAAAAAACTGGAAAATCTCGAGAATTATCGGTGTAGCAATACTTATGACGTGGAGTTTACTTCAGTTATGCCTAACTATTCAAATATTTGCTGAAGATTGATTACCTAGGTGGTAGAAAAATAAGTAATATTTAAAAGAAATCAGGGAAAAAGATTTTGAATAGGAATGGATATGGTATGTCAAAAGGATGTAGTAGAAATGATAAAAGATTTTTCAAAGGAAGTAGTGCAATGGGAAAGACTATACAGGTTAAAACATTGGAGACCTTGTGTTCAGAAGGTGGATAGAAAGCAGAAGAGTTTTTTTTTATTTTATTTATTTATTTATTTTTTTATTATTTTTATTTTTAGCGATTGGAATAGGAAAGTATCGAGAAATTATTGCCTTCGGAAACTAGGAAAAAGCCACCCAAGCCCAGAATATCGGCAGGGCCTTGGTGTATTACCGCCTGGGATCCCGAAGACAGATCTAATGAAACGTTTATATAATAGAAAAAGAAAAAGGAAATCGTAGACAGGCGATAAATAAAAAATAAAAAAATAATAATGTTTTCACCAATTTTCAAATTATATTATCCTGGTTCCATAATAATTTCAAAACCAGAACTTTCTCAATTTATTCCTCTAAGACAATCTAAAATAAAAAATCCTCAAAAAGTGCTCTATACCTATCATAATATTTAAACTTTATTCAGCGTAAATATCTTACTTTAAACTAAATAATAAAAAAATAATACGGTTCTAATAATTTCTAATTTTAAAAATTGTTAGCAAAACCATTAATAAGCATAACACACTTTATTACTTTATTCACTACTTAAACAGATCTAGAAATAAGATATTTTATAACCGACTGTTTGGCAAAAGCACAAAGCTGCGTTCTTGCAACAACTTGCTAAATATACAACTCTGAGTCACTATCAACATATAACCTCCCGATTTTCCAACAATTAATTTAATAATGCTGTTAATTAATACTTCCAGTTCTTGGCCGCGTTTCTAATTAGAACGGAGACAATTTGTTTCAGTCATATCACTCATTTAAAAATTACAATCGACTCGCCTTGATCCTCTTCCCTGATTTACTTCAGTTATTTGAACCGTTCTGTGACATAATCAATCGCGTGCCAGGTATACCACGCCGCATTACATACTGCACTAGACCCTAGTTGACAGAATAGGCAGCAGAGTTATTCCATAGAATTGTTTTTATGGAATAATTTATAAACTTAGAGTGCTGCTCAAGAAAGTGCAGTAAAATTTTCAAGTCTTTTATACTTCTTAGAGACCTGTAATTTGCAAGTATTCAATATCGACGTCTTTGCCATCGTCGTTGCTTTCGCAGGCCATTTTAAAGAAGATGCCGATAATTTTTAGTCAGTTTGTGTCATCCCTTTCTCAGTTAAAGAAAAAAAATATGTGCATTGCTCCACTGTTGTAGGTTGGTCTAGCCGAGGTTGATTCATAGAGTTTGTTTAATCAATAATTTATGAACATTTGTAAATATAAAGAAAGAAAGAGAGAATTTTATTATGAGTCATAAAGACACTTTATGGTTTGTAAGTAGTATAGGTTTTTCAGTTTTTCTGCCGATTCTAGAATAACATTTTTCCCCCGCGTCAAAGCAAAACTTCCCCAATTTCCTCCCAACCGTTTCAAAACTGCCCCCCGATTTCCCCCAAATGACAAATGAGTATGTTGCTTATTCACTTTAATAATGAGGCATTAAGTTTATAAATATCTTTATGTATTAATTAGAAATTAAGATATTCTTCTTATATTTAATGTAATTAGATATTTTTGTGAAATAAAAAAGAATACTTATTAAAGAATAACTTATACGCCACTTGGTAGAATCGATTTTTTAATGGATTGCATTATCAGTGCTTACATCTTAAGGTTCATGAATCATATTTTCATACAAAATATCAAAAAGCAAGGGATCGACACTTGGATTTAGTAATAGTTTTTATTCAACAGAAATAAAATTATTCATTTCCTCCAGCTGTATACTAATTTCTATCCAAAAACGTATAAGATAGTTTGGCATAGCTCGTTTCTGCCACTCAACATTGTACATTTAAATTTGTATTATTGTAAATTTTAGTATTTCTTAGTCTTAAAATGCCAGATGGGTTCCTGTAGTTTTACCATCGTAAACGGGATGCTAAACAGGTATCAGTCGATTTTTAAACCTCACTGGGATCTACATATCGCACCAGATATTTAATTCTTTTTTCAAATAATTTAGTTGAATATAAGTAAATTTAATCATCAATTTCAAGCTCTATGCGACACTTTACCTTTGTAACCTCTCATGTAGAATGGCGCTCGCCACCTATCGGTCAATGTTCAAACTTCACGGCTATCCACCTATTATCATTTTTTTAATAAGAAGTTAATTGAAAATCAGTAGATTTTATTATTGCTAAACCTTCCTGCATGTGATGGTTGGTTATGTGATGGTGTGGTTAAATTTGGTACAGAATGGTTCAGTAGTTTTTAGTTGTGTTCACAAATGAATAATGGCTTGTTCTTTTATATAATATTATAGATTATTATATACTATCACTAATACTAAGTAGCTCTACAACCCTGGACGTGTCTTGACTTTCTTCGAAATGTTCCCCACTTCTGTCTCCTGCATTTCGTTCTGCATCTCGTGACTCCCAAACCTCAGATCCTCCTCCAGGTTCTGCAGCCATCGTCTTTGTGGTCGGCCTATTCTTCTTTTGCCTAATACATTCCCATGCAATAGTTTGTTACAATTATGTAATTTTTATTTATTTTTTATGTCTATGTTCCTGTTCATCAAAATTTGGTTTGTTAATTTTTTTTTTTTTTTTCTTTTCAGGTGAGAACACATTTATTTATGAGAACGATCTATAAGGCTTATAGTATACGTAAGTAATAAGTCAAAAGTGTATTAAACCATCATATTTTTTATTGATTTCCTACCAAATTAAAAAAAAAAAAAAAAATTGAGATCTTTTAAACATATAACATCTAAAACATCTACAAACTATCAGCTTAAAGGATGTTTTAGGGTATATTAAAATGTTTACAGCATTAGTGAAATACTATGAAAATATCTTTCTGTGGTGAAGTAACATTTTTTTTATTTAAATCAATGTATTGAAATTAACTACTGTACAATTATATTCATTAAGTATATGAGCTGATAACGATTACAAAATAACATTTCAAAGTTTAAAAAGAACTACTCATCAGTAGCACTTTAATAAAAATTTTACACTAGTGGGAAGTAAGTTGAAAAACTAATGGATTTGAGTGGAGCTTACTATGAAAGGATAGGTATATGGTTTGGGCTAACTCAGCAACATATGGAACATTAAGGTCTTTATGGATATGTTTATTGGTGAAAAAGTAAGGGACACTTAGGATTTTTCGAAGGATTTTGGATTGTATGGATTGGATACGAGATGGATTGGATGGTTTAGTGGAGCCCCAAAGCTCAACTCCGTACGTCCAAATAGGTCTATTTAATGAATTGGGAGCTTTGTCTAGTAAATGTTGAAGTAGTCTGTAACGACGAGCAGTTTCTTGTCGCTTTAGTCTTGTATAATGGATTCCAAGTAAGACGTTTATCCGAGTGGAGTCCCAGGTAGCGGATCTGTTCAACTGGAATTAGTGGAATATCATTGAAGGATACTGTAGGACAGGAAGTCAAGTAACATATAAAATAGGAAACAAAATAATGAAGGGGTATATCATAAAAATAAAAAATAAATATTTTTTTCTTTCCATTTCTTTTGGTTAATTGAAATAATGTAAGAGACAATTAGTTGAACAAGGTATGAAGCGTGTCGTAAAATTTTATGTGAGGGCTTGCATATAATGGATACGGTGTTCCAAATTAAATCTCTTAGAAAAATATATCATTCCGTCGTCATATTTTCATAATTATTATTTATGTTTCTTTTAGAAAAAAAAAGTTCGCATAAGAATCAGTGAAAAGAGATTCCATTGCAAAACGAATCTAATGATGCATTCTATTGTAGTCGGGGTAATTAGTGATGACGGCAGTCGGCTGGCACCAAGTCAGCCAGACAGATGAATGCAAATTACATATTGCCAGAGCGGATTTTTTTAATTTCTTTTTTTTCTCTCATTTATTTTCAGTCAGTAAATGATGCAAGAAATATAAAAACTAATGAACTTGAACCATTATGCAAAAATACATGTGATTTATATTTTTTATAATAAGGTCTCAATAAATCACTTACATATATACCTATATATACTTTTATATTATATATACTTTCATATTTATCATATTACCACTTTCATATTATATATATAAAACTACATTAAAATATATTTTATTAAAACTATTTATTGATGTATAAATTTGCTATGTCCGTCTCTGTTTGAGTCCGGATCAGCATTAATCTAATTATAGGGATGCCAGCCAGGACTGAATCTCCTGACAAATGATAAATATGTATTTTAAATCTTTACTTAATTTAATTGAGTCTTCTCCAGAAGGTGATCGTGGGGTCGATATTTATGTATGTTAATTATAAATAAGAGTAAACCAAATATATTAATTAATGAGTGGCATGCAAATTGTAAATCAATTCGACAGTTCAATAAAAACAATATATATTCCATTATGGGTTGACATATAAAATTACAGTTAGGAAAAGAAATCATTCTTAAGTTTAAACTTATATTGTAACAAATAACTTAATCTAGACTTATCTTCTTAATGATGCTATTATGGGCGATGCTATGTTGTTGGTTCATAGTGGTAAGCCGGGAGCTCCCAAGCTCCGAAGGATCCAGAAACTAGCTCAGAAGGGACCAGACCAGACATCTCCTAAACTCTCTCAAATACTCTCCTCGACTGCCCGACTCAAACTCCTTTTGAAATTATTTTTCCGGCCCTTTGTGACAACCAGACTCCGCCCCTTGTACTTGGACACGCCCACCGACTTTCCAGTTTTACGAAATTTAAAAAAAACTCAAAATACAGCGTTTACCCCAATATTACCCGGTGAGGGACAGGCAGGTAGAGAAAGGGTCTCAACAAAGGGCGCGGACTCCCCGGACCACCCGCGAGGGGCCACCCCTTTTGCAACACGCTAATGTCATGTCTATCAAACTAAACCGTATAGGTTTGATACATAGCACATTATATAAAAGTAAAATTGAAGGAAATTATTATAATGGCTAATCGATAACATGTAAAAAAAACTACTCACTATTAGCACTACTTTTATTAGCACTTCAATAAAATGTCTATATACTTGTCAAGTTTGAGGCAAGTTGGGAAGATTAGTGGATTCGAATGGGTATTTAGTTTACTATGGAAGGATAGGTATCTGGTTTGGGCTAAATTAGCTACATATGGAACATTAAGATCTTTATGGATAAGTTAGTTTGTAATAAATCGGTAAAAATTAATAATTTCCCTTCCGAAAACAAACCTATTTCCAAAAGAAAACCTCTGCATTAAATGGATCTTAGTAAAAAATTGTTTTCGTTTTTATAGCTATTTATTGAACTTTACAACTGTATATAGTATAAAATAAACTAAAACAAGTATCCAAATGAGATGATAATGTTAAAAATGCCCATTTCTTGCAAAGCAACTACCCATTTGCAACACTTATAAAAGTTTTATATAATAAAACATTATAGTAGACGATCCCGAGCCCATCTTATTTTCAAGCGCCTCTGGCATCTGGTTTGGGCCAAATCAGCAAGATATGATGGAACATTAGGATCATTATGGATGTTTTTTTGGTAAGATTGCATTGGGCATTGGGGTTTTACGAAGGATTTTGAACTGTAAGGAATGGATACGAGAAGAATTGGAAGGTTTGGTGGAGCCCCAAAGCACAACACGGTATATCTAAATGGGTCTAATTACATGTTTTTTGTAATTTAATGAGGAGAGCTTTGAACGCTTGTCTGGTAAAAGTAGCAATGGTAAGAAACGACGAGAAGTTTCTTGTCTTTTAAGTCTGGTATGACACTAAAATATAAATGTAAAAAACAATTACACATACAAGCAGCGGAGCATCTAAATGAAATCTACAGAAAGCCCCTTCTGCATTATAAAAAGATAAGATTTTAAAAAAAAATACGACAATAAAGTTTTAAAATTATTGTGAAAAAATAAGTGGCATTGTTTGTTATGATATGATTATTTCTAGTTATTTTAAAGCTCCTTCTTTTCTTACTTGTACCGTTATTTACGAGCTACCTTGATACATATTTATTTTTTTATATTTACAACTGTATACAATATACACATCAAATAAATACGTGGAATGATTGCAATAACTTTTAAATTATCTGCCTATTAGCAGCACTTCAATAAATGTTTTACATTAGCAAGTCCCTAGTTCTTTTCAGACACCTGGGAGGGATATGGGGGATGGAGTATTAAGCAAGTTGGGTGACCAGTGATTTGGTGGAATGATGCTGCTATGATGAATGATAGGTAGGGAATCCTGTTTGAACCAACTCTGTAACATCGTGGCTAAATTTATTTATCTGACTGAATAAAAAGCTTTGAAGATTTTACGAAGGATTTTGGATCTGAGGATTGGACACAACAAGAATTGGAAGGTGGTTTTAACATGTAGTTCACTTTTTATTTCTTATGTTAGTAGAGCACAGTAACATTTTTTAATGTCTATCTTGATTTTCTCTGGAATGTTACTGCAGAATGAACTCCTTTCAAATGAGGGCGAACGAAGCACCAGTCAGCTGCTACAGTTTTCGCAGACGTAAAAGACATCTGCTGCTAAGTATAGTCCCTGGCAGAGCCTTCAACTCACTGGCAGATGGTCTCCATTACTTTATGACTGTTTGGAACTGCACGTCCTCCGTCCAGCCAGCTGTTTTCTTCGTCACAGTGAAAAAAAGAAATAGCCTTGATAAGAGAAGCAGTTACATTCATCTGTGAAAGCTATGTTTTGTTTTTCCAACTATCCGTTTGGAGAAAGGACAAAGAATTGTACGTTTAGGAATTCTTTCGAAATTCTTTCAGGTTCGATAATAAAGAATTTGGAGCCAGGTTTTGAAAGTAAAAGAATATATTTTTTAAATTATTAATTGATATTTAAAACTGTATCATACATTCATACAATATATATCAAGTAAATGTGTGGGTAATGATTACAATGACATGTCAATAACTTGTAAAGAACTTCCCATTCATAGCACTACAATAAGAGTTCTACATCAGAAAGTTTCTAGGCCATCTACCCGGACGCCTCAGAGTTATCGGAAATCGAGTGGAAAGGTAGAAGTTGGGATACTAGAGGATTGGAATGTATATGAAACTAATAATGGGAGGATAGGTATCTTGTTATGTCCAAATCTGCAATTTATGGAACATCTAGATCTTTATGGATAAGTTTATTTGTTACCCAATAAGGATCATTGAGGAATATAAGAAGGATTTTAGAGTGTAAGGATCAGATACGAGAAGAATTGAAAGCCTCTAAGCTCAGCTTCGTATGTCTAAACAGGTCTTATTTAACAGAAAATAATGAGTTGTTATCATTGAAAGCTGTGAACGTTTGTCTAGTAAATGTTTAAGTATTCTATAACGGCGAGCAGTTTCTTGTGTGTGGATTATAAGTGAGACTGTTGCCTACATGGATCCTAGATAGTGAATCTGTTCAACGGGGATTACTGGAACATATAATTTAATTTATAACAGGAAATTAAGCTTACATTTATTTCCTTATTTGGACCTGCGTATCGCTTTATAGATATAATTTAAAAAATACTCATATTAACTACCACAATTTTCCAGGCAAAAACATTCTAAAAATTCGTTAAGCAGCTCTGATAAGACCTTCGCATATACGGAACCACTACTGAAGATTCCGCAAAAAATTACAAGTACATCCCGACCAACACTGATCACACATATATCAACCAAGATTGATATATGTATCAATTTATTATTAAAATAACTGAAAACTTACTTTTACTAAAACTCAAAGCTACTAAACAACTGTTAATAATGGAGGCTCAACCTTCTGCCAGTGGTTGCCAGAACATAGATTACAAATCGTTACCAATAATGGACTAAAAAGGTACTTAACAAAATAAATGTATTTCATTTGGGACTGATGTCCGTTCAGAATGATTCAAAATACATTCCAGACAGAATAAAAATTGTATATCCTGATGGAAAAAAAAAAAATACTAAAGATTTCAGTCTGTAAGGATTGAGTACGGTGTGGATTTATAGGCAATTCACAGTTGTTTCAATGAATAAATTACGAAGGTTAGAAGTCACGGTCATTTGGCTTTAATATTTTTATGTTCAATGGATCAATGAATAGTTTATTACGATACATGAATTTTAATTAATTATTTTTGTAATTTTCTGTACAATTTTTATCTTAAAATAAATAGGTTAAACTTCTAGAAAAGTTATATTATTAGAAAAAAAATATATTTTGTTACAATCGAGGAAAATTATGTATCATCACATTTTTGTTTATTATTCGTGCCAACAACTCCGTACAAACTGCGTGAGCCATTATCAGGAAATGCTTGAGTAGATGAATCAATGTAGATATGAATAAGGAAAAATAAGAAAACTGATCAGTTTAGAGATAATAATTTTTAGAAAAAAGGACAATAATTATTGTGAGTATTTAAACTAAATAAAGATATATTTTAAAAATCAACATGGGTTAGTGAAAAACAAAAATTGAAAAATATGATTACTCGAGAAAAATGAAAAAACATACCGTGTACAAAAACAAAATAAATATATATAAAATACAAAAATAAACAGGATTATTACACAATACATAGTTTATGTTACCATAAAAGATAACAAAAAAATTATTAAAAAATAATTCCTATGTTACTTATTACTTGAGGTTTGGGGCTTCACTAAACCATCAAATGTATCTTCCTAAGATACGTTCAAACTAAATCGAAAAATGGAAATTTCACCTTTTTTTATTACACCCTTGTGTCATACAAAAAGATTGACGATTTTTAGGTTCAGCGGATAGATTTAGAGATTTCACAGAATCAGAAGATTCAAAATATCTTAACTGCCTTACTAGAAACTAACGATCTAAGATGATGGATTGAAGGTTCCGAGGAAACGTTTCATTTAAAATTTATTTGAAAAAACAACAGTCTGTATTTCTGATCATGAAGGCATAGACGTTAAGATGGCGGAGGATGCAGCTAAATGCTGTCCATCAGGGCGTGTCAAGAGACAATATAGTAGTTGGCAAGAGATCACTTGGGAGACCTAGAACCAGAGACAAATTAAACATAGATAAAGATATACGGAAAATAGAAAGACAATAGCCTAAGGAATATAAAGATGGGCTAGTAATTCGGCAATACTTAAAAATAAAAATATTAAAAACAATAACAAGGAAATAATAATAATTTTAATAAAGGCAGGTTTATGTAAGTATAATAATGTTCAGAATAGTCAGAATATGTGTAGTCAGTGATCAAACTATTTATAGTGTGGAAAACTATGTATAAGTATTTTTCGGAAAAGTTAATGTTTCAACATTAAATTCAAACATCTTTTCGAGTGAATCATCGTAAGGCGACTGTTCAGCCACATATGTTGATAAAAACAATAGATTTGTTTTGTATCTAATCGCCAAGACAATTAACCCCAATCAGAAACAATCAGGACATCTGTGGTTTGATGGCGCCTTAGAAAATTATGGACATAGTACCTAGTCAGACTAGTTTTAATATCACTCGTATAGTTTTATAGTAAATCTTTATAATTAATTATATTAAGAACCTAAAATAATTAAAATAATTAGACTTTAAATTATTTTTTTAATATGCTTTTATCAATTTCACCTGCATGTAACGGAAGCTTTCATTTTCACCAATTTCCAGCAATATGTTTAACTTAAAATTTTCATGCGTTTCAAGGACCAATGACAACTTTGTTCTTATGTTTTCACTTTGTCTAGTTAGATTACCCCTAAAATGGGGGCCTGCCTTGTAAAAGGTGGAATAGTAGGTTTTATGTATTTATATGGTCTATATAAATCCTGAGAATAAAATATTATTTTATTTTCCTGTAGTTAAAAGGAAGTATCCAACTAGATAAAACGGTTATCTATTTTAACGATTTTTTTTTTTTCCGTAAATTATTTCACTTCATATAACATTATAAATATTGTATAAACTATTAATTCGTAACTAAACATTTATATATATATATATATATATATATATATATATATATATATATATATATATATATGGGTAAGGTTCTTGAGGTTCAGACAATAAATAAAAACAACTATTTTGGCGACTTTTCGAGACTATATTGTTTTACACAACTTGAGTTGGGAACTAGAATTGTTATAGTTATAGTAACAATATAGTATCGAAACGTCGCACAGTGCTTCGAACATAGTGTGAAATTGGACAAAAATCGGGAACTATGAAAATCTTATAGAAAATAGCACGCTGAACAAAAAAGTTCCTATAAACATGGGTCCGGAAATGCACTCATAAAAAGTTATGACGAGATAAGTGAAAAAAAAAAAAACGAATTTTTTAAACAACCAATTTTTCTATTGCAGCAAAAAGGTATTTTTTGTGCAAGTTTCTAAAACTACCATAAATATTGCGTTTCCTGCAACATTAGATGTTTGAGTCAACCATGAATATAGCAATTTCTTCTTTTTTTTTTTTTTTTTGGTATAGCTGTACAATGCTTACTTCATCTGATGTTCTTTTAAATCAAAAGTAGGCAACCACTCAGAATAGCCACATGAGCAAAGAATGTCTTTAACCTGAATGCTATAAACCTCAGAATTTAAATAGATTAAGAACAAAAGATATAAAGGATAAAGTTTTATAGTAGTGTAAAATACAAAAGAGTGAAAATATTATAATTCAACAAATAATTTCTATTTACTAATCCATGTGTACATATTACGTAAAAATTAGATAACATTATTTCAAAATCGATTGTAATTACATATATAACCATACATTTAATTTAAAATTATAATATTTAATCTAAATTGATAGAATCTTCGTCAGTACTACTTTCATTATTGTCTGTACAAGTTAAATCTAAATTCTCAATACCTAGCATATCATGTTTATATTGACCTGGCTTCTCGGTTAGAATGATGTACTCCTGAATTTCTTCAACTCGAACTTTTTTATTGATCAAAGTCCTCCGATCAGATATGAGAGGTTCAGAAGTTAACAATAATATTCTAATGAGGTCAAAATTGGAACTCACTCGTGAGCACTTACGAGTATGACTTAGTCTGTTTTTCCTTACTTCTTTATGTTTGGCCTCTAACGCATCTTCTGACAATTGTCCAATTGGCAATGAAAAAGAAGAAATTATTTCACACCCGTGTACAAGGATTTTGTGAACACTAATAGGCATACAAAATCAGTCATACAAAGTAAGATATAGGACCCTAGTTTCTTCCAACAACATTTTAAATCTATCTATGTTAACTGGGTAGCCGCTTGCCAAAACCTTTAGAATAATGAAGAATTTAACTATCAGTTCCTTGTTTACACCAGTAACCTCAGAGCTGAGGTCAGGGTTTGCAAAAAAGCGCCTTGCAGTATTACCATCATTTGATGAGCCATACCCAGGCTTTGGTTTATCAATCAATAGTCCCATTTTCGATTTAAATTCTGACTGGATTCTTTTTTTTTTTTTCCTTTACAATTGCTTTATGCTCGACTCCACGAACTTGCCATTTTTTTATTGGCAATCGGTAACCTATATGTAAAATGCATTCGAAAAAACTTAATCCAACAATGTAGGGTTGATAAACGGAAGCGATATTGCTCCGAATCAGGTAAACGGTTTACCACGTTTTCATTGTTCATCTCCTTTGGGGTTGCTCCACAAATGAAACACTTAGACGTGACGTTTGTTCCAGACAAAATGTTAGTAACACTACCATCCAGCATTGTGAACAGCATTTCAAAACTTACCGAGTAAATTTGATGGCTTTCAAATTTAATTTCACTGGTCTGGAGTTTGCAAATTATATCTTTCATTGTCTTTTCCTCGTCACGCACTAAGTCTGCAGTTTCTTTTTGAAAAATTAATTTTATGGGTCTGCAGTGTAAAGGTGGACGATGAACGTCGATTTACCCATACGACTTTTCCATTTCTTACGTCTACCAATTTTAGTGGCACCATTGCTATTAAAAACAAATACTCATCAGTGCTTAATGCATTTGAAAATGTTTGTTTATACTGACTATGACCGGAACTGCCATCGAATCCCCACTTACATATAAGATTGAACTCATTGCCCTCCTCCAAACTCGCAATTTTTAATATGCTTTGCGCTGTTAGTTGCAGGAGTTCTTGTAGATTTACACAAACGCTAACTTCATCTGCAATTATATTTTTTGGAGTAGTAGGGCATTTTTGGTCAATGTTATTGAATAGAGGCTGGGAAAGCAGTTCTTATGCATACCATTTATCAGTGATCTTAATACTTTGTATTTTCTTTCGGATAAACCTAAATCCAAGCATAAAGCTAGTGCTTGAAGAGGACTTACTGATTTTTGTTCTTCAGCCAAGGATTCTGCGGACATCTCTGCAGCAAATCGCAACTCAGCAGATGACCTGCTAGAAACAAGATCCTTTACCCCGCCTTTTTTTTAGTTTTAATAGAAGCTTCTTCGAAAAGGGTTTCTGGTCTTCCGCGTGCCCGGCTTGGTCCTGGCTTGACACTACTGATATCAGGGATAATTGGTAATTGAAGTTTCTGTTGAAGCCAAGATGCATACCGTTGACGAAATTTAACACGACTCCTGTCGACCTCATTTAATTTTGTATTGAATTTGATGCAAAATAACCTACCAATTTCAGATATTTCTGTTTCCAATTGGTCGTTGGACTCTTCTACGTTCATGAGCCGATGTAGTTCATCAGTGACTGCAGCAGTCCGATCTGATTTTTTGAGGGAAAAAAATTTTTCAGCAAGCTGGCCATTGGTTATGCTCACTTTTCCTAAAGAAAAAAATAATAAAACAGTTTAGGCGCAGGCAGGCGCAGTTAAAATTCATATAAAATTAAAGCCTATATAAAAAGCAACAATATTACGTAAAAATTACAAAAGGATATTCGAGGATTTTTTTAAAAGCCTCTTCAAAGTTTGAGTAATTTTCAAAGTGGTCAATGAAATTTACCCGCAGGCAATGAATATAATAAGTGTTCAACATGCCAATTGAAATAATATATTTTAAAATAGATACCTTGATTTGTATATTCCATCGTTGAAAATGCTTATTTTCTTCCGTACGAGTTGTCAACGGAACAAAGGAAAATTTGCAACTAATATGATAAAAAATGCAAAACGTTAATACTCCCTAAGTTTTTTCGATTCTCTTTTGTTAAACAATCATGTAAACAATGAGGTAATCTTACTAAACGGCTGTGTATAATACTTTAAATTTGATAATACCAAAAGGTAAACAAGATCCTTTACTCGCCTATTTTTCTTGTTTTATTGGAAGATTTTTCAAAAAGGGTTTCCGTTCTTCCTCTTGTTCGGGTTGGTCCTGGTTTGACTGCACTGATTTCGGGAATAGTTGGCAATTGAAGTTCCTTTTTAAGTCAAGAGGCATATCCCTGACGAAATATATTACAACTCCTATCGACCACATTCAATTTTTAATTGAATTTCAAGCTAAATAACCGACTAATTGTAGATGTTTCTATTTTCAATTGGTGGTTAGGCTCTTCTACGTCCTTAAACGAATGTAGTTTATAAGTGACTACAGCTATTTGATCTGATTTTTTATGGGAAAAACGTATTTCAGCAAACTGGCCATTGGCCTAATTTTTGCTTTCTCAACAAAAAAAAAATAATAAAACACTCCCGGCGCAGGCAGGCGCAGATAAAACCCATGGCAAATCAAAGCTTATATACCAAGCTACAAGAATATGCAAAAACTACAAAAGGATATTTGAGGTTTTTTTTAAAAGCCTCTTCAAAGTTTATATAATTTTCAAACTGGCCAACGAAACTTTACACGCATGCCATGGACATAAGAAATGGTCATCTTACCAATTAAAGTAGCATATTTTAAAATAGATACCTTGACCTGTATTTTGCATCGTTAATAATAGTTATTTTCACTGTGCGCCAAATTAGTTGTTTTTATTTATTGACTGAACTCCAAGAACCTTACTAAACATATATACATACATTTATATATATATAAATATATTTATATAAATATATATATATATATATATATATATATATATATATATATATATATATATATATATATATATATATATATATATATATATACAGGGTGTGTATCTCTTAGTGTAAAAAAAAAAAGACCTCACCTTTCTATTCCAATCCGTTGCAGATATGCGATAAATCAAAGACTTTTTTGTGAAAACCATGTTTTTTACCTTAAAAACTGTAATGTCTCCATTTTGTTTAAGTATTTTTCAAACTTGACCACATTTTCGGATTTAGCATTAAATTTTCTATAAGAGCAGAGTACATGTAACCTTGAAATTTACAAACTTGTGACCTAATGATCAGCTTGATATTCACCTTATTTAGGAAAGTTACAATGTCCTATATTACTTCAACGGTCACCGTTTTTCGAAAAAACTATCCACAAAACTGCAAATCTATATATATCTATATAAAAATAATAATTCTGTTTCGATTTTATGGAGAAATTAGCTTTTAAAGCCGAAAAAACATGGTGTTCTTATTTGGCATACAAATCAGTTACTTGTGTAAATAGAACATTATGACAATCCCTTAATGAAATAGTGTATTTTAATTATAATAAACTCTTCATTGGAATAAAAAGCAAAGAAAAAAATTATTGTTTAATACAAAATAAAGGAAAAATGTCGATAAAGCGACACCAGATCAGAGGATCTTATTTATTAAATTTATTTATTATAATTATTTAGGATTTATTTTATTAGATTTTCAATGTAATGTTTAAAATCCAATGATAATGAACATAGACCTCAATTTTGCCGTTAGCTTCTGAATGCAGATTGTGTTGAAGAATACTACTTTTTAAGGTGAATTTTAAGGGCAGATGAGTCTGTTTTTAAGGGGAAGGCATTTCTATCTATCCATGTATATCGTTGGTTTATTAATGATAGTAAAAAATAAAAAAATCAATATGAAAGAGGAATAATTAACAACTATTACTATCCAAAAATATTGACATAAAATATAATATAAAATATAAAATTATGACTAGGAAAGAATATTTTATTTCCTCGTCTATTTTTGGTGAAAAGTGGTTTAACAATAATGATCTTCGCTTATTTTATTAGTTTAATTTTTTAATCATTAAAGAAAAGATTCTACGTTCTAAGGAAGTCTTTTCACCGCAGAATTCCCTTGACCTTGTTCAGAAATAAGTGTTTACAAACGAATCATTACACCTTTTTTTCCTCAACTTCACACAATTGGAGTATGAAAAAAAAATTATCCCGATGTGAAAAAGATTTTGTGCGTCTATTCCTCGTAATATTGGCCAACATAATGTCATCAATAGCTTGCGGTTTACGAAAGAAACCTTTCGTAGTATTGTTCACTAACAACCATGGGAAGGACATTTTTTTAAGGGGTATTTAGTTCAAAATGCACGGTTTTCATCCCATTCAAATTAACTGCTTCTGTGGTTTTAAAATATAACCGATTTTGATGTTGTTTAAAATTAAGGTAGACATGTAGTTAGAGGATTTTTGTACTGGTTTTTATATTTTTTTAAAATGTACATTTAACATTAATTCCATTGTACCATATGTCAATCACTAGAAAATAATCATCCTTAACCTTTTAATTTTAATGTCATTTGAGACTAGACAAGCCTAAAACAGAAGAAAAAACTGAGCGAAGAATGTTTGTTGTGGAAAAATGTAATCATATTCACATAAAAAAAAAAAATTAGTAAATCATTTTTATTTGTTTTCTGGATAGCAGTAACTCTACTATGGGTAGTGCTTACACTTTCAATATCACTCGAATTCTAGTAACCGATCGATTCTGTTTGCGATAGTTTTTTATTACATTGTCATGTAGTTGCAATACATTCTTCTCCCTAACAAAAAAAAAAAAAAATAATAGAGTATGATAATATTGTCCTGAATAAAAATACTCCCTTCAACAAAAATGTTGTTTTATTAATTTTTTAAGGTGTGCTGAACACGAATTCGAGGTTAGGAAATCTCAATCAGGAACCATTTTTTGTCAAATTTCTGTTTCAGATCAAAAAATGAGGTGTTCTTTTGACATTTCGAGCATTTTTTTTTTAATCATTGAAAGCTGTAACGAAAAAATAAAAAACCTATTTGATTTTGAAACTTTCATAATGCATTACAAAATGTAAACAAATTGGGGAGTATAAGTATAAGGCTATGTTGCATAACTGACATTGTTGAAGAATTGCTTTTATCATATGAGGCGATGGTTTGCAGCATGTTCTCAAAAATTCATTTTTTGCATTCCCATTTGAATTTCTTCCCTCCCAACTTGGGAACCGTTTTCGATTGACACGGAGAACGATTTCATCAAGAGAAAGCCCTAATAGAAAAAAGGTATAGCGGTAAATACAATGAGAATAAGCTTGCCGATACTGTTGGACACTACAAAGGGAGACACGTGATGAAGAGTACAAAAGGAAAAAATATAAACATTAATTATGTTCATTATTTAATATTATTATTTTATATATTAATGTTGTTCAACAAAAGAAGTGTTATAAATATATATGAAAAAAGTGCTATTTGAGTTTGTTTGTTTTTTTTTGTTTTTTTAACAACCTCCAATCCCTATTTTTTGTACTATTGATTCGGATTCAGCACACTTGTAAACATAAAATTCACAAAAATTGTTCATGGAAGTTAAGGTTTCCCAAAAAAATAGCGTATAATTGCTCAAAAATGATAATAGAATTTATTTGCCTCCAGGTTCGAATTTAGCATACATTAAAATATAAAAATCAGGAACAATTTTTCAAGGAATTTGTTTGTTTTTTTGTAGAACTGTGTAATTTATATAAATATCTTTTACTTCTTATAATAACAGAGCTATTTATCATTAACTAGACCAACACTCTTTACCGAATTATAACATTCTTTTGAAAAATCAAGTATCACTAATGCAAGTCAAATTTCCGATTGTGTTAGAGATATGTATTCGCTATTGGAATATGAAAACATAGGATTACAATTTCCAATAGCCAAAGCTGAAACGAAAAATTAAGTTTTATAATTATGAATAATATAACACTAGTCTTATTCCTTTATGTGTGTATGCATGTATGAAATACATAAATTAATATATTTTTTATACATTTTAAATGCTAGATTATGGAAGTATAAATTATATATTTGATAGATTACCGTATTATTAACTAAAATCTATGATGTAACTGAAGTAACGTGTATTCGCTTATTTCTTTATTTGTTTTTCTACAACTCTCCAAAACTGCATCTTTCTAGACAAATAGGAAAAATGTCAATCGGTTCACCGGTTATTCCACTTTGATCTGTCTCAAAACCCCATTTCAATATCTGTAACTCTTCTAGTTACTGAATGAAAGTCTTTCGCGGCTCGTGGTTTCAGACTAACCACAGTAGCACGGCATACGTAATAGATTTTACTTACTTCATTCCTAGTTTACTATTAAATGAGTTAGAGAAAAAACAAATTTCTCCATCAACTACGGATAATATTTTCCCTTTACCGCAAGATAAGTACGCTGATGTCAACTACATCTGCTGAATATGTTTATCAATACTTAATAAAATAAGAACCATATTGTAATCCAAATATTAACAACAAATACTTCTATCTCGATAATTTTCATCCCATTAATTCATAAACTTCGTTACTTCCAAACAAATTTTTTTTCTTGGTATTGTAGTAAAATTAAATACGAATTTTTTTTTCCTAAACGCTTCAAAGATCTCGTAAATTAAAATTTTCCAGCCATTAATTCTGTAAATACCAGTGAAATTTCAAGTTTTGGCTTTAGTCCAGTCAATGAAGGGTGTAGAGTGCATGAAATATACGATAATTTTTGAATCCATAGCTTCGTTAGGAATAGTTAGAAAAAGATCCCAAAGCCCCCGCCGCTGGAGGAGGAAGGGAGAAGTTAAATTTTTTTGGTTTTTGGTTATATTTCGAAAACGGTGGACTCTAGAAAAATATGTTTTAATAAAAAATAAAGCAAAGTAAATATCCTATAAAATTTTTTCTATAGATATTTGCCGAACTTCGCGCGGTTTTAGAGTTTACCTCACTTTTTCAAAAACATCTGCTTCTTGCGCCTCTCACGATCTTTTCTCAGAAAAACTGACAAATCAAAGTTTAAGAGCATTAAATCTACTTTAAATTCATATATAAATTTCTGGCACTTGAAGCAAACGTTGAGCCAAAAATGAGATTAACATTTTTTTTTTTCAAATATTAACAATTTTTAATAACGAATATACCGAAAACCGTTAAAAGTTCGACAAATATGTATAGAGACAATTTTATAGGAAATTTAATTAGCTTTAATTTTAACCCTATTATGTTTTTCTAAAGATAAATGTTTTCGATATATAATCCAAATACCCAAAAATAGGACCTTCGCTCCTCCCTCCCCTGTAAGCTCACCCCCTAAGGGCGGGAACTTACGTTCACATTCTAATTACTCCTAACGAAGCTATGAATTAAAAAATTATCGCCTATTTTTAAATAATAGTCTAAAATATTGTACAATGTGTTTATTGACTAGAATACTGGTGTTTATTTGATATTCTTTTTGTTTACTAAGTTTATTTATTATCTTAGGTCTTTTTTATTATCTTATAGGTTGCTTTTATTTATTTATTCCGTTATCCTCTGAATATTATATCCAAAACATGCTACTTTTCAAATAGAAACCTACTAGTTCTCAAAAATTAGAATATTAGAAAAACCATCATTATCAATTTAAAAAAAAAAAATTTAAGGACGGACCAAGGCTTTTTAGGATGTTTACCGCTAAATCCAGCACGAACCTTTCGAGAATGTAGTCCAGGTAAATAAAAGCATGTAAAACCATCGAGTCACTCCATATATATTTTAATTATATAATTAGTTTATCCAATTTGGGAGAGTGTAAATGAGTGAAAAGAGTATAGTTTTGGCTATATTCCCTAAATTTTAGCAAACTGTGAGGTTTAAATCCGATAACAAAATATCATTTATGTCTCAATCTACTTTTCTGACTTATTTATTCAACGCTATTTACTTTTCGTTCGCCCTTTATTTAAATCAGTGGCTTTAAATGTCCCTGTTAACTATCGCGATGCTATTTTTTAAATCCAATTCTAAGCCCCATATTTTTTTGTTTTTATATATTTATAGAAATTTACAAATGCGTACAATAAATACATCAAATAAATATGTGGAAATATATAGCACATTATGGAATTTAATTTCTACATTTGAAGGTTTCTAAGCCATCTTGGAAGATTATCTGGAATTAAGTGCGAGGCAAGTTGGGAGACTAGTGGATTCGAGTGCGTATGTAGCTTGTCATGGAAGGATAGGTATCTGGTTTGAGCCAATACGTGTGGCATTTAGACCGTTATGGATAACTTTTTTAAAGGAATGATAAGAGGCATTGGGAATTTTACAAAGGATTTCGGATTGTAAGGATTGTATACGAGAAGAATTGGAAGGGTTAGTGGAGCCCCAATGCTCAACTCCTTATGTCCAATAATCCTTTTGTTATTAATTGGAAGCATTCAACGCTTGTCCTGGAAATGTTGGAGTAGTCGAAAATGACGAGAGGTTTCTTGTATTTTAAGGCTTGCGTATGGATTCCAAATAAGTTTGTCCAGATGGAATCCTAGTAAAAATTGTAAACTTTAAAATCACATGGGGTAATCAATTCTGAAAGCTTTCTTTACTCATAAAAGCTAGGAAATGAATGTTCATAGATAATAATTATGTTGGCTGCGATAGTTGAGTAAATAATAAGCATTGAGGATTTCACGAAGGATTTTGGATTGAGAATTGGATAAGAGATGGATTGAAAGCTCTATTAGGGCCTCAAAGCTCAATTCCGTTTGTCCAAATATATCTAATTATTGTCTTTTAGAGCTTTTTGTAATTTAATGGAAGCTTTGAACGTTTGTCTAGTGATTGTTGAAGTAGTCTATAGTATGTCGATAAGAGAGCTATCGGCAATCGTGTGAGAATCAAATTGGATGACTAGTGGAAGGATGGTATCTGTTTTGGGACAGTTCACTGACATATGAGACAATTAGATCATAATGGAAAAGTTTATTGGCAACATAACAAGGATCATTCAATATTAACGACGAAGGATTGTGGATTGTGGGGATTGTATACGAGAATAATTGCAAGGATTCGTGTAGCCCCAAATATCAACCCCGTATGTCCAAATATGTTTAATTATTGTCGTGTAGATGAATCTTTTGTAATTTATTAGGAGCTCTTTACACGAAGAATAGTTCCAAAATCAACTTAAGTCAATAAAACCCAATTAGGATTGTACACTAATATTCTTGAATGGAAGAAGGCTTGTTAAAATGGTTACATAAACTTAAAGGTTTATAAAAATTAAAGCATTTGTTATAAAATTGAACTATCTATTAAATTAATTTCTTATTTTTGTCGGGATAAGTTTTTTCAATGAGATTCTTATATGTAGAAATAAATCCTTTTAAGGACACTGTAGGGCTGAAAGCTGTTTAAGATTTTTTCTTTTCTCAGTCACACTTGCTTCAAGGAAACAGAGCGACTTTTCTAATGCACCGGGGCAGTAATGATAAAATAACTCAAACGTAATGATAATTTTATGCAGATAATGCAGGCAGTGAAATCTTGGAACGCTTCCTCTTTTTATTTGAGTTTCGTCAGCCTCCGAACATCTGCGCCGTTTGGAAATGTCATGTCCTCGATCGCTGAATTCTCTTCTTCATTTTTTTTTTTTCCTCGATCGTTTTATTGTCCCTTTCGGTCTTAATTCGCACTAACTTTTCATAGTTTCTCAACGGATGGATTTTATGTATAATGCACTGTGATTGAACTTAAAAATATACTTTTTTTTTACCTGATGGTGGAGGTGAAGATAAATTTCTTTTAAGATGTAGGTAGTTGTGGTATGCAGCCATAGATACACAGCAATTTAAAATAAATATTAATTTATTATGCTGACGTTTCGACTCGCATTTCAAGCCTTCATCAGGGCTAGAAGAAAAAGAAAACAAACAAAAATATATGACAAAATTGCAGAGGGTATAAAAAAGTATGAAATGAATAACTGTATGAGAATAAGGACTATAACATAAAGGCAATACATACACACCGAGAATTTCTGTTATAACCCATTATTCTCCTTTCCACTCATTACTCTCAATTGCTTCACTGATCACCTATCTTTTTAAATACCAATCCTCCATATTTAAACAATTCTTTGTCCTTTCTTTTAAATTTATTTGTTTTACACAGTTAATACTAACTTTCTCTTTCCTCACATCTTCCCCCTTATTCGTTTTTCGCACTATGTATGTCTACAATTGTTTTACTACTTATGCCCCAATATTCATTATTCTTGTACTGGCCTGTACTTCTCATTGCTATACTTTAGATAGTGATTACCAACTATATTGTCAACTTCCTACTTTATATCATTAAATCTACTTATTAATTTAAAGCTTTTTATATTTAGCCATTAATTTGTTGTATTTAGGCATTAACTTTTATTTAATTAAAACTCATTTTAATTGTTAGGTCTATAGTTTTCTTGGTCTTGATATATTGCCTTTATGTTATAGTCCTTATTCTCATACAGTTATTGATTTCATACTTTTTTATACTCTCTGCAATTTTGTCATATCTTTTTGTTTGTTTTCTTTTTCTTCTAGCCCCGATAAGGGCTTGCAATGCGAATCGAAGCTCTGGCATAATAATTTTTTTTTTTTTTTAGTCATTTATTAAAATTTACAACTGTATAAACAAATACAATACATCAAGTAAATTTGATGATAATGATAAAAATGACACGTCACTTGTTTTTAAAGCAACTACCCATTGGTAACACTTATAAAGGTTCTATATAATGAAGTACTATATTAGAAGGTCCCGAGGCCATCTTCTTTTCAGGCACCACGGAGGGTTATCTGGAATGTAGTTGGTTGTGGAGTTTGCTATAAAAGGATAGGATATCTGGTATGAGCTATGTCAGAAACGTAAGGTATATTAAGATCTTTGTGGATAAGTTTGTTTGTGACGAAGTAAGGGGCATTTAGGATTTTTCAAGGATTTTGGATTGTAAGGATTGGATACGAGATGAATTGGATGGCTTAGTGTAGCCCCAAAGCTCAACTCCGTATGTCCAAATCGGTCTAACTGCTGTTATGTAAATGAGTCTTTTGTAATTAAGTGGAAGGTTTGAACGTTTGTCAAGTAAATGTTGAAGTAGTCGAAAACGACGGGCAGTTTCTTGTCGTTTTAGTCTTGTATGCGGATTCCAAGTAAGACGTTTGTCCAGATGGAGTCGTAGGTTTATGACGAAGGGTAAAAGTTATTTGATGGGATTTATTTGGATTCTCCATTTTTGACACCTTTCTTGAAGGTTTATGATATGAAATTGGAGTGTCTGGGAGTATAATAAATTAAAATTTATTTTTAATTGCTGTGTATCTATGACTGCATACCCCAACTACATACATCTGAAAATACTTCTCAGTAATCTAATACCCCACCAATATAGATAGATTTGGCATTGAATAACTTTTTGTTGCACATAACATGCTCTCTCCATCAATTCACACTTTCGTTTTCTCTCCAGTTCTCACCTGATCATCACTTTTGTTCTCTTCTGCGCCGATGTTACGACCTCCCGATTGTCATATGACATGGTAAATCGATCTTTTCGTTAACATTGAATCACATTCAGAAACTTTCATGTTATTAATAAAAAGAATAGGAAACAAAACATTCCTTGACTATGAAGTAGATGAAGTCCGTTATTCTTTATATAAGCTACTATATTGAACTTTTATTCGATTTTATTCCTTAAGGATAAAATATTGTCAAACCTGAGCCAAAATCGGTTAAGATAGAATTTTAGTATTTTTGTAAAAAAAACAAGCGGATTGTAAAATTTCCAACGCAAAATTATGAAGTTCAACCCAGAACCGGTAAAATTTATCTGGTTTCGAATAAAAAAATTACAAGTGAGTTTTCTACAAATATTTAATATATTGCCCGTTTTAATTTTTTATGGATGAACCCGTATAACCCTTAAAGAGAAAAAAAAGAAAAATATAAGAGACGTACTTGTATCTTTTTTAAAATACCGACAAAAGGTTTTTTTTTGGGTTTTTTTTTAATGTTTTTTAAACCTTTCAAGAAAAAATAATGATATAGGATTCAAAAGAATAAAATTGTGTTTTGCATATCGTCGTCACTATGTAAAACCAACGAATGTGAAGAAAAGCATTTTTTTTTATTTCGTTTGTTTACCGTTGTATTCTGTAAGGTCTACCTTGTGGTAAAATGCTAGAAATTCTTAAAATGACACTGTAGATTTCGGTCTTCTAATGGCCGATCAGATTGGAATTTTTACCACAAGGCCTTATAGAATACATCTGTGAAAGAACGAAATAAAAAAAAAAGCGAATAATTTTCATATTCGTTAGTTTTACATAGTGTCGACGATATATATATTTCTTATTATTAACTTACAATAAAAACACAAGTTATTTCTCTTAAGAGTCTGTTTCCTAGGCATCTTAAGTCGAAAAAAAAGTGATATATTTTTTTAAATTATTTGTCATGTTAAAATGCACGTTTTTTCTCTAAAGAATTATTTCTACATTTCATAGATTCCATGGTATTCAATTTTTGAAAATGTCAATAAAGACTTTTTTGAATAGAATAATTTGATAAAAAATATCCTGGTGCCCTGTGAAGATTCTAATGTACTTCTAAACTTAAATTTCCGTTTAAAAGTTATTCAGGTTTTTAACGTGGACAATGAAAAAATAATTTTTTTTCTTTTTCTTTTTATTTTATAGTTTTCATTAAAAACTAGAGGGGTTTGAAAGGTCTAGGCGTAAAAACTGGATTTTAAAAATTTAACTGTCTTTTACAGATTTATTAAACTTTTAATTTAACCTATTTTCTCTTGGGGCGAGCAAACCTCATTGACCGGTAGTGTAAGTTCTTTGTTATGCTTTGACAACTTAAGTGCTTTCTACCCAATCACGGAGGAGTGAGATAAGTTTCATTTCGGTAGACGGAGTGCAAAACGTCTTAATAATATCAATCTAAAACTTTTTTCTAGTTTCGTAATACTAAGTCCAAGAATAGACTAATTAGCGATTATTCGCTATGAAAATGACGTCATACCCGCCCTAATGGCTTTATTTTATGGACAAATTGTTTACCTTTAATGAGAAACGAAATTCTTGGAAGTAATAAAAATCAGCTTTCTATTTATTGCGCAATCGTTATTACCATAAAACACTATTCTTTAACACTAAACCTACCGACATTTCATTTATACATATTTCTACCACAATATCTTAGTAAAAAAACAATGACAATAGTGGAGTGGTTATTAAAAAAAATACTTTTGATATATTTTTTTAATAAAAGTAGTAAATTCAAAAAGCATAGTAATGAATGTTGTTTCCAGGAACTAATAAGTCCATTAGTGTTTATGTATGTTTGGGCTCGTTTTCCTTCGAGAGATTTTATTAAATCAACTTTTAAAAAAATTAAGAAATATTGCTAAAACTGCAAACAAAATGAACACAAACAGACCAGAAGTGATTATTTTTACAAAATACTAGATGCTTATAAACCAGTGTATCGTTTTAAAGTTAGAAGACATTCTTTGGTCTAAATCAGTAAGGTATCTCGGTTTAATTCTGGATAAGACACTTACTTTCATAGAACACATAAACAAAAAAACAAACAACTTCTACTATACAAAGCAGTTATTCAAACTCAGATTAGGGATGTCTCACCTGAGAAGAACTCAACTTGTGTAACCAAAAATAGTAAACTCAATAAAATCCAAAACAGGTGTATGATTAAACTCTCAATATAAAAAAATATCAAATGAACACTACAACTTTTATCTTCCCTGTTCTAATTAATAATTCTATTATTAAAAAATTAATTTGTAATTTTAATAGTATTAAAACTAAGTTTAAACTGGAATCATTTCTACAAGAGCTTTGAAATGCCTCAAGGATATTTGAAATGCCTCAGTGTCTTGATAGAAAAAAATATGTACAAATATTTTTGATTGATTTTTTATGTTTTCGGGTCGTTAAATGCGAATATTAATTTTGCCATCCCTAAGAAATGCAAATCTTCCAAAACAAACAAATATATGTTTATATAAATTTTTCTTTTAAAAGAATTATTTCATCTGGAAGCAAACACTAAATATATATATATATATATATATATATATATATATATATATATATATATATATATATATAGATGGCAAAGTTATATTTAACGGCCCAAAAACATAAAAATGAGTCAAAAACATTTTTATCATTTTTTTTTTCTTTGGACTACCAAGACACTGAAGTATTTCATATATATAGAAAATTTTCAAAGCTCTAGTAGAAATGATTATAGTATAAATTTAGCTTTAATATTATAAAAATTATAAATTAATTTTTATATAGATATATAAGTATTTTATTAAAACGTATTTTTTTCATAATAAAGAAAGGTTCTGAAGTATGTAATAAACATTCCTAAACTTAACAATTTTTATTGAAATAAATTACAATATTTCTTCCAATAAACAAAAAAGTTAGAAAACTTACTTTTTAAAATTTTCGTTTTTTACAATTTTAACTTTAAAATTTTTAATTTATATTCAATAAGACATGTTGTCCCCTCTGGCTTGAATGGCTGCTTCGACTAGTCTTGGCATACTTGTAAATAACGAAACGAATGAGAAGCATGGACTGAAGGAAATTTGAAAAAAATAATCTAAAATTCCATCGTTTGTTATTAACATACATACATATGGTCCCATTTAATTTTAACTGGTATCTAGATAGTCGATTTGACAAAACCAGTTGTTAGAAATTTAATGTACTTCGTACCAGGTTGGACTATAATGGATAAAACGTGGTTTTATTTTAGGAGGTTTGACGTCAAACGACATAAAGAGATACTAAGAGGAAAAAAAAATTAAAGAAAAATGATTAGAGATAAATAGATTGAAGGGAAAGTCCATAAAAACCACATATTTGTAGATTTCAAAAACAATATATTCACATAACCAGGAGAATTTAATTAAATCTATTTGAAAACTGATTTCCTGGAATCAATTAACAAATTTTAAAAAAATTAAATTTTGTTAATCATTTTTTAATTAACTAATGATTATTTGACTGAAAGAATTAATTAAATTATTGATTCCGGGAAATTAGTTGTAAAATAGCTTTGATTAATTTTTTCCCAACAATGTATATGAGTAACAAAACACTGAAGATTGGAAATATTACAATTTTTCACATAAAAAAAAAACATAAAAGAAGAAATTTTTAGAATAGTCTTAAAAAGATATCTATACCATCTCAAAGTGCACCATGAGTATATGAAGTGTTCCAATAATTGTGGATTTAATAGTTCCAATTCTAAAAGAAACAACTCCTTTGAAGTAAAATAATTGTTTTTTTCTTTACGAAAATGAAAAATTCCGCGCTGTTTTTAGAACAGTCTCAAAGAGAATCAAATAAAGAACGCCACTGAACTATATCCAGTCCCTTTAAGGCTATGAGAACAGTTCCAAATGTTTACACGATAAAATGTCTGGATAATTAAGAGAATCGTAAATGAGTCGTTGAGTGGTTCGTTTGAACGTTCACTTGGCAAGAGCCATTTCAACCTCCACTCATCACTTTTTTAATAGAATAGGATAGATCTTCTTCAAGATATATATATATATATATATATATATATATATATATATATATATATATATTATATATAAAAAAGTTTTGAAAAATTAGGGAAGTTCACGGTGAAATTGAGATAAAAAATTATTTTGGGGTCCCCTGTAGTGTGGTGGTTAGCATAGCAACCTACTAAACCCAAGATCGCGGGTTCGCAGCCCGGCAGATGACCTTAGGATTTTTTGAAGGGAGTAAAAAATCCTTAGCTATGCCGTCCTTCGGAAGGGACGTAAAATGGGGGTCCCGAGCCTGTGCGATGTCAGGTACTCGTTAAAGATCCCTATCCTAATTATACCTGGATAGGCAACATTTAGAACTCCCACCGTAGCATCGTCCGATTAACCAAAGCAGCATAAAGTGACGTTAAAAGAAATAAAAAACAAACAAAAATTATTTTCAAAGGTCTAATGAATCACGAAAAAACATAAAATGGTAAGCATTTTACATTTTTTTTTTTTTTTCACTTTTGAATAATGGGTATCGCAATGTTCATATAAATTACAATTTATATACAAAATATAAATATATTCGATTCATCTACGGTGGATGGGTATAAATCGAAATTCAGAATCTTTTTTTCCCCCCCGAAAATTCAGAATTGCTAATACTCGAATAAAAATTAAAAAATTAGGAATTGTTCTGTCATGGTTGTATATTATAACACTCCTTCTAATGTTTTCGTTGAATTTTGATTAGAAAATGTTTTTAAAAAATAAGTAAAATATTCTGCAAAATTCTTTTAGTAACAACATTAATTTACAACCATCTTTAAGAACTTTGAACATTAGAATTTCTGATATTTTAGAGTTACAGATAAAGAAAACAAAAGCATTAAAGTACTATACTAGTGCCGAAATAGATAAATAATTTACAACTATTATTTTTCCTTCAAATACATTTTGTATTCAATAGGAACATATTGTGAAAAAACAAAATTGATAACGAATACAGAAAACCGTGATAACAAAAAAAATTCAAGATATCATGAAAATTGTGGAATGAAGATATAAAATAATTTAGTATAAATATTAATAAAAATAAAATTAGCATATTCAAGTTCTTTAATTTAGAGAATTAGGGTTTATATGGTATGAAAAAATGAACAGGTAATGTTTGGTTTTATAGTATATAAACTAAATCATATAAAATAAGAGTTCAAACGTAAGCTATCAGTAATGACGGTCAGAGGAAAGAAATATCGAGGGATATTTAAAATATAAATGAATATTCTGGTTGATAAAAACATAATAGCAGGAACAATTTTAAACCAAAATATTATAATAGAATGTGAATACTTGTAGATAAATGTGATATAAACAAAAGTTTAGACAAAATAAGAGAAACATGTAAAATAGACATAACAGCTAAATAAAAAATAATAGAGGGATTTTATATAGTTAATGGCCCAGAGATAACTGAGGGTATACACAATTCAATTCACAAAAAATGGAGGGTAACGGTTTTATGTAAATAATGTTGACTGTACAGTTCAACAGTGTATACGTATACAAAGAAGTATTAAAGCGAAGTGATAATAACAAAAAAGTAAGGAAACAGAAAACTATAAGAAAAATCAAATAATTTAAAACTATGAAAAGGTATGATGAAGTATTAAATAAATTTTAAGGATAAAAATGGAAAAAAAAATTAATTGATCCATGAGGCTCCACCAAACCTTGCAATTCCTCTCGTATCCAATTCTTACAACCCAAAATCCTTCGTAAAATCCTCAATGATCCTTATTGTCACAAACAATGTTCCATATGTTTCAATGTTCCAGTGTTCCATATGTTGCAGATTTGATCCAAACCAGATATCTATCCTTTAAAAGTAAACTCCATTCCCACTCGAATCTATTGTCTTCCAACATGCTTCACACTCAGTCCCCGATAATCCTCCGAGGAGTCTGAAAAGAAGATGGCTTAGAGGCCTTCTAATGTAGAACTTTTATTGAAGTTCTACCAAAGGTTGCTTTACTAGAAATTGATTTTATCGATACACAGTTGTAAATTTCAATAAATATCTATTTATAAATTTCAATATCAAACGACCTTCTAATTCTAGTAGTACTTTAGTAGTTCTTAACATGTTATTATCATATCATTGTAATAATTATTCTCAAATTTACTTATTATACATAATGTTTTTTATTTCCTTTAACGTCACTTTATGCTGACCATTTTATGTTTTTTCGTGATTCATTAGACCTTTGAAAATAATTTTTGTTTGTTTTTTTTATTTCTTTTAAAGTCACTTTATGCTGATTTGGTTAATCGGACGATGCTACGGTGGGAGTCCTAAATTTTGCCTATCCAGGTATAATTAGGATAGGGATCTTTAACGAGTACCTGACATCGCACAGGCTCGGGACCCCCCATTTTACGTCCCTTCCGAAGGACGGCATAGCTAAGGATTTTTTACTCCCTTTAAAAAATCCTAAGGTCATCTGCCGGGCTGCGAACCCGCGATCTTGGGTTTAGTAGGTTGCTATGCTAACCACTACACCACAGGTGACGCCTATTGTTCATAATGTATACAGTTGTAAATATCAATAAATCGTTTTAAAAAATAAAAAACTTTTAAGACCAAAAAAAGAGAAGCCCAGATAGAAGTATTACACCCACACAAAATAAAAAACCAAAAAACTGATCCCTGAAGATGAAATCTAGTACTTTATTTGACCCTCTTGTCATACAAAACCATTTTTAACTAATAAATTATTATAAATATTAATACGTTTTCACTTTAATGTTTGTAAAGTTATGGAGAGCCTCTTCTGATAACCCCTTTCAAGTTAATATCTAGGTATAACAGAAACTGTTACTTCTTTATTACGACTAATATAAAGAAGCTCTAAGCGACTGCATTAAATTCAAATTATAAAAAGAGCCGACTGCAATAAGGAAATATACTTGTAAAAATAAAAATATAAATTGTTATTAAAGTTTTAATCATCTATGACAGCCATTCCAGCGTTGAAAGCATTTCTCGTCAAAACGCTGATGGAAGTTCATTCCATTAAGAAATGTCTCGCTACGATTAGAAAATAAATTTCAACGAAGCCGTTGCATCGATGGTGGAAGAAATAATTTAATTTCGTTTGAAATTCATTAAAAAATAATAGAATTTTCTGTCATAAATGGAAATTGAATAGATATTACCTTGAGTGAAGTTTGAATTAAACGAAACCCAGTAATGAACACGGGTGGTAGATATAAACTTTATTAATTTAATAATTTCGTAAATTTAAAATTTATTGGTTAAATTTTTAAATTCAGCTGTATTTTATTTCATTTTCAATACGCACCAAACGTAAAAGAAAAGAAACTGCTAGTTTCCGGCTACTCCAACATTTACCAGACAAGAGTTCAAAGCTCCCAATAAATTATAAACGACTTATTTAAATTACTGTAATTAGACCTATTTGGACATACAGAGTCAAGCTTTGGGTCTCTTCAAAACCTTGCTATTCACCCCATATCCAATCCTTACAATCCAAAATCCTTCGTGAAATCCTCAATGCTTCTTATTATGACACAAACAAACTTATCCATAAAGATCTTAATGTTCCACATGTTGTTGATTTGTCCCAAACTAGATACCTATACTTTCATAGTAAACTCCATACCCACACGAATCCACTAGTTTCTTGCGGCTCACACTCAATTCCCGATAATTCTCCGAAGCGTCTGAAAAGAAGATGGCTTAGAGACCTTCTAATGAAGAACTTTTATTGAAGTCCTACTAATAAGTAGTCATTGTAATCATTTTCCTCAAAATTACTTGTTATATATAATGTAAACGGTTGTAAATATCGATAAATAACTAAAAAACAAAAAATTTTAATAATCCTAAAATGTTATGTAAGCCCTGGTTAAAGTACAAGGGGGAGTAAGCATCCAAAAAAAGATAAAAATTTTAGCCGAGATAATGAATAAATTAATTAGTTAATTAATTTTTGTCTGTTAGTGTATATAAAACAAAAGATACTGAGGAAAAGTAATAATTAAAATTAAGTTACAAGTGGTGTCAATTTTCCTTAAACCTCATACCCTATTAATAAGTTGACAACTGAAAATAATTGATTGTCATAATTTTGTGACGAGTCTGTATGAGTGAAGTTTAAACAAAACAAAAAAAATTATCGATGGACTGATTTAATGTTTGTAAAAATAATTTCTTCTTCGCTTATCTTAAGTAAAGAGGTCGAATGCATGTTTTCTCTTGAGCAAACAAATTAAGTGGTTGGAAGGTTTAACCGGAAGTATTCGAGAGGTGAAATTTTCCTTGAACGTTCCTCACACAATTTGAAATTTGGAAAATAATGGTTACCTGTAGGTTTGGGTATCGAAAGAAAAATGTTAATATCTGTAATCTGTAATTAAAAAGGAGCTGTATGAGAGAACTCATGAAATATTATTAGCAAGAGAGGTGGAGGTGCCACTGGGCAAACTACTTTTCATACCTCGATTACCATAATCTTTTTATTGCTATAAAATTCGCTGGTTGCCATTTTTTGTTTTTGATAGTTGTGAATTCAATCAATAAAGATCAAATAAAAATGAAATATTAATTGCTTGTAGAGATACTCATTGGTAGCGCTTATGAAGTTCTATATTATATGTTCCCAAGGCCTTCTTCTTTTCAGACGCCTTGAAGGACTATCTAGAATAAAATGGGAAGCAATTTGTGATACAAGTGCGTTTGAATGGTTATGGAGTTTACTATGAAAGAATAGGTATCTGGTTTGGGCTAACTCAACAGCATATGGAGCATTAAGATCTTTGTTAATAAGTTGGTTTGTGACATAATAAGGAACATTGACGATTTTACGAAGGATTTTGGATTGTAAGGATAGGATACGAGAAGAATTGGAAGTTTTGGTAGAGTCACAGGGATCAGTTAAAAGTTTTTTCCATTTTTTTTTTCCATCCTTAAAATTTATTTAATACTTCACCACACCTTTTCATAGTTCTAAATTATTTGATTTTTCTTATAGTTTTCTGTTTCGTTTTTTTTTTTTTATTATCACTTCCCTTTAATACTTCTTTGTATATTTATACCCTGTTGAACTGTACAGTCAGCATTATTTTTAAAAAAACCGTCACCCATTATTTTTCAATTGAATGGTTATACCCTCATCCCTAGGCTTAACTATGTATATAATCGCTGTATTATTTTTTATTTATTTTATTTATTCTTTCTGTCTGTCTAGTAAATCTTGGAGTTATCGAAAACAATGGGTTTAAAATTTAAAATTAGTTTATTATGAATTAAACAGTAGGCAGTAGAAACATATACTTAGATGTGTACAACGTTCAGATGGAACCAGTACCAGTCTTACCAACTGCCCCTTGCCCCAAAAATAAAAACTTTCCGTTTCGTTACTTTTTTTTTTTTTTTAATATAAATAGTTGTATGTTGTATTTTTATAATATTGAGAAAACGATGTATTGTAATGTACAAATTTACGGCAAATATTTGAACGAATAAATAGCGATATATAAATATTGGACTCTCAAAGAAAAATATCGATATTTTTGACGTTTCGTATATCGATACCTATCCCTAGCTACCAGAAAGATTTAACACAAAAATACTTCGAATAATATAAATAGGGAAGTTTCTCGTGCGCCTGCGCACTAGGCTCGTCCATTCATGTACAAGGTACATTCTTGTTCTTTCTGTTTGAGAATGTGCGTGAAGGAGAGCCGAAGAGATAATTTACATATCCCTTTGTTAAGGACTCCCTTATGTAGGATGATAATCCTTCTGCTACTGGTGGGATCCCGTCTCAACAGGTACAGGTACAGGTAAGAGCCCTTCAAGGAAGCAAGCTAAGTGTATTCCTAGCATACCTACCGCAATCACTTCGTGCCTATTACATATAAGGAATTATACAATATTTTACTGATATAATGAAAATAAATTTTAAATACTCGTTTCGAATAATCTGATAGTATCAATGTAGCCGACTCTCGATAGTTCAAAGTTGGAGAGATTATATAAAAACCTCGAATCATCGAGACTACGAGAAATCAAGAATTAAAAATTGATTTTCTCTTCCAAATAACATAATGTGTACAGAACATAGTGTTTTCTGTATAATTATATTCTTATTTCCTCTTCCCTAATCTCAAACAGTATAACAGAAGTTAATATTACATTCAACCTAAATTCAATGTGTTTATCGAAAAAACACCCAGTATATCTTGACAAAGATGTACTGTTTAATATCTCATACACAGCTTCTATCGAGACATTGTTGATGTGTAAAGCATTAATACGAAAGTACAACTTTCACTCTCTTTGGCTCAGCAAAAGATATCATAACAGTGGTATCCTAATCAGTTTCAATCCCAATCAGTATCCTACATTTTAATCTATTGATTTTTTGAGAAAAAAATTACATATATGTAACTATTTACTCCTATTGTAGATGCGATGTGTTCGTGGCCCTTCCTTGGGTGACTGCTTCTCATTATCATAATAGTTCATTAGGGACGGACTGCAACTAGCATTTTAAATAGTCGAGAGAAGTGTAACGGTAAATGTACGACTAGAATGTCATGGATTTACGAACTTTGAACTACTTTCTACAACATTGAAAAGTTATATTTTCCGTGACAGTTAAAAACAAGTATCATTGGAGATTGTACTCGTGTGTCGGTAACACTTTGTAACTAATAACAAATATGTACTATGTAAAGAACATTTTGATAATAAGGAGATCAATAAATAATAATATACAAAATAAATGATAGATTATTTTTTTTTTTTTTTTAAATATTTCTTATTTAGTTGGTATCTGAAATATGCGAAGAATGTTTCTCGACCTAATTACATATGTAGATAATAAATTTAAAAAATTGTATTTTTAGAGTAAAAAAATTAATAAATTCCCAAATTTTTCGTATTATATAAATAAAATTAAAACATTGAAAAAAAAAAAAAAAACCTATTTGAGCACAATAATAATACACCATTAAAATCTAAATAAAATTATTGTTACAACAAATATTTGATACTAATGTTAAATTATATTTGAAGATAACACACACATTTGATAATTAAATGTTTTCTTCTACAAAATTTATTATTTGGTTTAAATTTAGTAATTCATGTACTAAAAAAAAAAAAAAAAAAAAAAAAAATTGAATTTTACAACCTTTTTTATCCATCTTCAGAACAACCAGCCATCTCTGCTACAAATCACAACTCACTTTATTAGTAAACTTGAAGGTTCTATTGGGTTGTTTCACATGAAATGTCCGTTTTCAAGGTAAAGGGATTTTAGTAAAAATACAATATGAAAACAATATAATTTTATTCGAAGTATTTACCTTCTTTTTCTACACATTTTTCCCAACGTGACAACAACTTTTTTATCCCGGATTTGAAAAACTCTGAGCTTTGAAGTGAAACAAAATCTGAAAACGCACTTTTGATTTCAGCATCATTTGCAAAAAATTTTCCTCTGCAGAAGTGGTCTAAATTCCTGAAAAGGTGATAATCTGTTGGAGACAAGTCGGGAGAATATGGTGGGTGCGGAAGAACTTCGTACCCCAGCTCTTTCAATTTATGCATGGTAAGTTTTGAAACGTGGGGTCTAGCGTTGTCGTGTAGGAGTATAGAGCCCTTCCGATTTACCAATCCAGGTTGTTTTTTCAATAATTTTTCGTGCATTTGGCCAATTTCATTGCAGTAGGTTGTAGAGGTAATGGTCTCACCTCTAGGCAAAAAGGAATAATGTATGATTCCAGCCATGGACCACCATACTGTAACCATCAATTTTTCGGGTGCAAATTTGGTTTTGGCATTTGTCCTGGGCTTTCGTCGATGTCTAACCACTGCCCTGACCGACGCTGATTGTCATAAGCAATCCAGCTGCCGAACGACCTAGTTTAAACTCACAAAAAAATATTACACGAAAATCACGTGTTTCCATGTTCATATTTGAAGGTATACTAGACAGTGTGTAATTGATTGGGAAGCTAATGTTTATAAAAGAAAAGTAGAGGATTAGTAACTGCTTGATTATGATATGTGAACTTTGGAAGTAAACAACTGAGACTCGCAAAATCCTCTATGTATTTCAAATATTATAAAATCGGACATTTCATGTGAAACAACCCAATATATTTAAATGATTACTTCTTAGTCTTGATTTGGGCCCAAGAGATATTCTTCGACTCCGAAAAAATATTCCTGCTCATTCCTCTCACTGCCTTCTTGATCACCACCACCTTTTTTCAGATCATTACTTGAATGTTATAAACTACATATTATTTTAAAATATATATATTGTTTTGTTTTTTTAATTTTTACTAAAAATGTAAACAGTTATTAATGGAAACATTTTCTTGATTATATTAAAAATCTGAACAGTATTATTGTAGGACCATTTGTTCATAAAAATTGAATCATTTTAACCATATCACTGTCTGTTATCTTCGAATAATTAAATTATTAATTTTAAAATATAATGTAACTTTTTTTTTCCTTAACAAAATAAAATATAAATAAATATTTCACTCTTTTAAAAAAAAAAGGAGGATGAATTTTTATAATTTTAATTGATTTTTTTAAAGTTATTTTTATCTATTTAAACAAATGAAATAAAGTTTTGATCAGTTCCATATACTGTCCAGTTAAATAAAATATTTTGCTTTTAATATATACAGCTATCCCGGATCCATATCATAAAGAAAATAAATGTAACCAATTACTTTTGGTTGGTTACTACTTCATAATATTTTGCTGTCTTACAAGAGTTTGATAATTTAATTTAGATTTAGCTGTTAACTCAATATAAGAGCTGTAAAATTAATTTTACCAAACTCATTTATAATCGTTACAGAACTGGTATAAAACTTAAGATTACTTAAACAGAAACGGTGTGTTAATAGCGATTCCAAGCACCCAGTTTTTCCTCCATGACCTTTGTAAACTATACTACTTTTACTGCTGAGAAATAACTGTCAGTAATGCTCGGTAGAATGTCTGTACCTACAATAAAAAAAAAAAGGTATGTCCAGTTAATGGCGCAAACACTCAACTACTTATCTTTAGCTATATCATTTAACAAATAATTTTCCTGAGACTTTATATATATTCAAATTTATTTAAAAAATAAAAATTTATTTATTAATTACTTTAAGTAATTATTACAATCTGCCACAAATGTGGGAAATAAGTAGTAAAGATGGTGTATGATTATATTCACACATTATCTACAATGAGAAAAAATAAATAAATTATTAGAAAACAAAAAAAAATAGAAAATAACATAAATAGAAAGAGAACAGAAAATAACTTGCTATACATAAACAATATAATGTATATAGTATGCTTATAAATAAAATAGAATAGTAAAATTAGAAAAAATAAATAAAATAAAAAAGTAAATAAAAATAAAATAAATAAAAAATAAGTAGTAATAATCAAAAAAATAAAACAAAATTGAATTAAAATTTAAAAACACAATCGTACTTTATTTACAATACTCACTCATTCTAGTGACCCCAGCCAGACCCCTCCCTCCAATTATGGAGGGACAAACCAAGCACAGAGAGGTCCCAGCTCTTCTCTCTCAGCTGCGTCACTAAATATACAAATATAGTATCTATAGATGATTTCTTTAATTCACAGATGATATGATTCAAGAAAAGACTTTTTGGATTTGAAATCACTCCTGTGCACTGATGAAACGAAATTTTGTTATTGTATTATATGACTAATTATTCATTTTCTTTCAATTAAATTATAGTATTTTCATTTGAGATTTTGTCCTTTCAGTTTTATTGCGTATTTTGACATTTTATATTGATTAAAATAATGATAATTTTTAAAATAAAGAACAGTCTAGGGGGATCGAGCAAGATCAGTCAAATCCAGGTTATAAGTTTTTATTTCGTATTAGGAGAAACAGAGTCAAAAGGAGTTCACTCATTAGAGCCTGCCTCCTAGTCGAGATAGTTATTTAGTATAAGAAGAGTTAAGCTCCTAACTGCTCCTACTTATAAAACTATTGCCTGTTTTAGGAATTTTAAGTTTTTTAATTTTCTTTTAGTTAAAAAGTAGATAGACGTTCTATTCGTAAATGCTGTTCAATCTTTCTAATGCCAGTCTGAACCACACTATTTTTTTGTTCAAGCAGCATTTAGGTATTTTTCAAATAAACGTAGCAACAAGACAAAGCATAACTTAAGTTCTGCTGTAAAAATAATACTTTTTTTTTAATATACCCATAAAATATTAATGATACAAAAAAAAAAACTTATAACAATTGGATAAGTACCTTTCTCACGTAACGTTTTCTCCCTCTAGGAAATACCCTTTTATCAAGATTCATCAATTCACCCACCTCGTTTGTTTTTCAAGAAAACAATAACAGCGAGGGCACTTCATTAAATTCATTGGATGTGCGCAAGCGCGGTCTTGAATTTCATTAAAATAAATAAATGACCTTTGTAAAGGCGATGTTCTTAATTGATTCACGTGCAAAGATGTCGAAGGAAAATGCCTTCCGAGTTCATTGCGATATAACAATAGTAATTAAAGTTAATTTTTAATTATGTCATTTCCGCTTTCAGTCCTTTTCATATATGTATTTAAAACAATTGTTGGTATTATCATGGCACCACTGCTCGGTGAATATTCATGTGATCTAACAGCTTCATTCGATTAAGAAGGCCCTGTAAATTACGAGACGATTATATATTGACAAATACTCCCCTTTTTATAACGAACAGCTATAACGTACCGTTACTACATCTACATAGCGCATCCAGATAACGCTCATGTATTTCTATAGATTGGGAAGCAAGTTGAGATACTAGGGGATTTGAATGGTTATGGAGTTTACTATGAAAGGGTAAATATCTGGTTTGGACTAAATCAGAAACATATGGAGCATTAAGATCTTTGTGGATATGCTTGTAAGAAGCATTGCGGAATTTTCGAAGGATGTTGGATTGTAACGATTGGAGAAGAAACTAATTGGACGGACAGTTTCTTGTCATTTTAGTTAAGTTTTTTTTTTCATTTAAGATGGATAATCTACGGACGGCAATCGATACGAGAGATGTCACCCAATATTATTTTTCGCCTCTGAATATTTTATATAACCAAGCAATATTCCAAGTCACATCAAATATTAAGGACACGATTCTTCGTTGCACAATACGAAGGCTTATTAACATATCCAAGCCACAACCGGAGGGGCACAGCGAGAAGATGCCTCTCTAATCCTGACAAATCCGATGGTTGTTGTCTAGATTAGAATTCAGGTTTGGATATCCAGGAAGTTGCTACAGAGAGATCGCATTCCTCTTGAAGGTGAACAATGTAAGAAATTTTGACAGCGAATATTTCTCCTGGTTAGAAATCCAAGAAAATTCAACGACTCTGTCCAAACGCATGGTGTTACTAAAGTACAAATCACACCCATAAGTCATAATCGGACGTAATGATAACATAACATAACATTACTAATACATGTATATAAATTTTATCAAACAATCCTTCTTTTACGTTTCGGAAAATATATCTATCTATTACTTGCATTTATTTTAGTTTTCTTACAAATATTACAAGCATGTATGCAATGATGTAGCCAGAGGGAGGGTAAAGAGAGGGTCATCACTCACTCTATAATTTGAAAATCCAAATACTTAGGAAATTCGCTAATTGAGAACCCTCATCAACCTGCAAAAATTGTGGTATAAATATCGTGTAGTTTAAGTAGGAAGAGAGTAAAAAATAAATGGCCAATTTCTATTCTAATATGAATATATTATTTAGCCCTATAATATAATTTTGGATGGATGTACTATGTTAACCTGGGCCATATAATTGGCCCATATAAAAATAAATCTATGAACAGCAATTAACTCCAAACAACAGAAGACGCCCGAATCAGGGTTGTCACTGTGATATTCACAGCAATGAATATCAAACACAAAATTAGGCAGTTAAAATGAAAATCGAAGAAAAAAAAATATCAAGAAAACTTAAATGCCCCCGTTATTCTTTTACAGTTATGTTCATTTAATTCGAGACATTAAACAGAAGTAGCTAAAATTTTCCGCCATGTTCCCTTTTTACACTCATCTGCAAAAATACTGAACTAAAACCGTATGTTCTTGGAAAAGAGTCACGAATCTCACCTCTTGAAGTTAGTTTTACAAGGAACGATACTCTTGTCATAATATTAATACATACTCATCAATTTGATAAAAGAGTTAGTTTAGTCCCCCATAATATAGTTCATAAGTTCCGTCTATTCCACGTTCAAGTTAAGAAAGTATTTCAAAATTGATGCAGATTTCTGAAACGAGGAGAAATATCTCGGTATCTTTGAATTGAAATGTGATTAATCTTGGATAGGCGTCATTAACAATGTGTGGGCCCATGATTTGCTTCGGTTGCCCAAACCGAACAATACGATATCTAACTCGGAAGGGCCGTGAGCGAGACATATTGTCGCATTCTCCTCTAGCGCGCCTCCAATCAGCAGTGCACCTTTCATTCCGGCATCTCATTATTTATGCACGACATTGACCCGGTTAATGGAGCGACCTCCGTGCACGCAGGACGAACAGGTTGTGCACACTTCCTCACGGCACGGTTTTAAGATCTGCTCCCCTCCCAATATTTATCTTCCTCGGAGTGATAGTTGAGTAAATATCGTTGTCCTTCCGTTAGCTTCCTCTCCCAGTGTAAATACACGGTGATGCATTATTAATGAGTGTGGTTGTATGAGTCTGACATCCAATATGCAAGTGGGCTGCATCATCCCATGCGTGGTATTTTCCCTTCAACTGATCTCAAAAAATAAATAAAATAGTGATGAAGTAATTGTTGACTGTGAAACTAATGAAGATGTAGGTAGTTGGGGTATGAAGTTACAGATACACTATTAGAAATAAATTTTTAATTCATAGTGCCGACGTTTCGGCAAAAAATTAAAGCCTTTTTCAGAGCTAGAAGTAGGGAACGGCATCTTAGGAAAAATATCGATATTATACATCGGAATATAAAGTTCTATGTTGTATTTTTATAATAGAGACAAAACGATGTATCGATTTATTGGGGAAAAAATACCCACTCCTAGCCAGAAAACAGGAAAAATACATAGTGAAAAGGAAATCTCCCTTTTTCTTTTCCTTTTTACCAATTATGTACTTTTAGGTTTATAATACTTGCCTCAATCTTATTCATTCCTTTATTGCATTATACTATCTAATGTTATACTTTATGTATTTATTTACCAACTATATTGTTCATCTGTCTACTATTGTACTGCCTTTTTGTCGTAATATATTTTTCATCTTTGTAAAAGCAAAATATTTAATTTATTTATTCCTATTATTTTTTAACTTTTTTTATACTGTTTTTCTTTCATTATCTTTATAACAATCACTCTCTCTTTTTCTCATATATTTTGGTTTCTTTTTTTTCTAGACCTGATGAAGGGTTAAATTGTAGGCTTAAACGTCGGCACTATAAATTAAAAATTTATTTTTTAATTTGTATCTATGACTGCATATCCGAACTACCTACATCTTAAAAAAAAATGTATAAATGAATTGTCCAAATGGTAATCTATAATATAAATAAATTAGGGTTGAGTCCAAGATTTCTTGAGAAAAGAATCAGTTTCGATTATCGATGCTCTAAAGTCGATTCCGAAGAATACCGCTAATATCCACGGCGATTTTTTATACCTGTGTAATTATTATACATTATTTTTTTTTTCCCTAGAAATAAAATAATCCGTCATAAAACAACAGAGTAATTTTCCATGTTCTATATCAACACTGTATGGTACAGAATTTAATACAGATATCTTCAAAAACCAAGCATTCCTTCGGCAAACCAAACTTCAATATTCCCTAATATTTCACTGACTTCCGTTGAACAAATACATAGGACTCCATCTGGACAAACATTTTACTAGGAGTAAGCATACTTGAAAGACAAGAAACTGCTCGATCAGCATTTACCGTTCAAACCTCCCGATTGGTTTCAAAAGACTTATTTACATGACAGCAATCAGATCCATGACATACGGAGTGGAGCTTTGGGGCTCTACTAAACCTTCCAGTTCTTTTCGTATCTAATCCTTACAATCCAAAATCACTTGTCAAATCTTAATAATCCTCATGTCACAAATAAACTTATCCATACCGATCTAAATGTCCCATATATTGCAGATTTGGCCCAAACAAGATTCCCAACCTTCCATGACCAGCTACTTACCCACTCGCATCCACTAGTCTCCCAACTTGCTTTTCGTCCGATTCACTATAACCTTTCGAGGCGTATAAAAAGAAGATGGCCTAAGGGCTTTCTAATGCAAAATATTTATTGAAGTTCTGCTAATCGGTAGTTCTTTTCAAGTTATCGACATTTCATTTTAGTGATTTCACTTTTACTTATAGTATATATTATTCACAGCTGTAAATAATTATAAAGTATACATATATAAAAAAAAATCGTGAAGCTGAAGCTCTAACTAAATAAATGTAGCCTGACAACAGTACAATTTTATAATATTTTGTCATTCTTATTAGATTTTTGTTATCCCAGAATATGGATTATTTTTTATTCATACCGAGTTTTAATACACTATTAAAAAACATTCAGAAATATAATTTTAAAATATCCCGCTATTGGCAGAGTTTAGTGAAATATTTTGGTCACATATGCGATTCCTTAGGTAATAAATGAAACCCAGAACCATTCTCCTAAAATAGAAAATTGTAAAGTGAATTATTTTTGTGTACTTTCTCTGAATTGAGGTTTAAATAAATAGTATATACAACATATTATTTAAAAGTTATTAACTACTCTTAGTATTTTCTTCTTCTTTGAAAGGATTTTTCTTCGCTATCGAAGTTTCCTTCAACCAAACTCTTCCATCAGCCTGGTTCCTCCATTCCTCTCTATCCATTGCTTCTTTTTCCGTTAATCCTCGGCCAGCCATACTTTCAGCCACAACATTTCTCCACCTGATGCGAGGCCTACCTCTCCTTCTCCTCCCCTCTGATTTCCATTCATAAGCAATTTTGGGTATTCTTCTATTCTCCATTCTTTTAATATGGCCGAACTATCTCGGTCTCCTTCCCTCCATTTCCTCCAGAATATTTCTTTTAACTTCCATTCTTTCTCTTATGATCTCATTCTGGATTCGTTGAATCCTTGAATTCTTGCTAATCTCCTACAAAAATCCATCTACACAGCCAGAAATCTTTTGCCTTGCATTTTTTCTACAGGCCATGTTTCTTTCTGAGCTCTATAGCATTATACTTTCTACCAGGGCCTTATATATTATTCTTTTACATTGGCACATGTTGGCACTCCAGAGGACTGAATTTAACATTCCGATAGCCTTCCGTCCTCCTGTTATTCTTTTTTTCACTTCTTCAGTCGCTCTCCCATTGATTTCGAGAATAGTGCCTAGATAACAGAATTGGTTGACCCTACTTAACTTTGTTAGAACTGGGTCACTTACCTCATCATTTTCTGTTGACATATATATATTGTCTTTTCATAGTTTATCTTTAGGCCCCATCTCTCATACTGTTCGGTTAATTCTCTGAACATGTATGCAATACCAAATTCATTTTGTGCTATAATTATCTGGTCATCAGCAAATAGTAGCTGAAATATATGTGTATTTTTCATTGGGATTCCCATTTTGCAGCATCATTGTGACCAATTCTCTAGACATCTATCAACATTTATCTTAAACAGAGTTGGAGACATACAACATCCTTGAAGAAGGCCTTTAGTGTTTTCAAACTCTCCTGATATCAGTGAACCAATTTTTACATTGGATTTGTTTTCCCTATAAATTTCCTTTATCACTCTCACTACTCTTAGTATTTTAATTTAATTACTAATTATTTTTTGTAATAGAAATTTATTTTTAAATCGAGGTATCCGTATAGAGCATCGAGAATCTATTTTTTGGAATCGAAAAATGTTGGCACCGACACATCACTGATTTCAGAGCTTTCGATTGTGATCACCCTTTAAACTATCTCCTTTTGTGTTAAAATGAATCGACTTTTAATTGCCACCGTGATTGCGTTAATCATGTTATGGGATTTTTTTAAAGAAACTGTTTCGTTGAAAACAGTTTGTACCTAATAGTATCGAACTCGTTGGTTCGCTAAACATCATTACTATTATATAATTCCAATTACGTTTCAAGCTCTATCAGGAAACCCGATCGAAAAACTCCTATTTTATTGTTGTTATGTCCTTACTTTTGATCACGCTCCTGGATACAAATAAAAAAAACAGATAGTTTGCTGACTGGATCGTAGTGGCTGTGAACTATACGATTCCAGGAAAGATGACTCGGCACTCCCATTACCTTTACATTAATATCTCCCTGGCATTGCAGCAGTTTTTATCTTGACTTCAGTTGAGGTCAGCTCTCTTCTCCGACTCTTGCGGTTTTATCAGGAGGGGGTTTTAAAACCTTTTTTTTTTTTCTAGAATGATTTCATCCTTACACATTTGTAAATCTACAATTCTAAAAACCTCTAATATATAAACCGATGATAGTTTATAAAATAATAGGTTTTTTCTTGTAAAAATCAATTGCTGAATATTTCCATGTTATTTCTTTAATATTATACAGGGTGTTCGGAAGATCGTTGGCCATTTTAAGGTCACTTACCTATATACAAAGTCTTAAGGCTTTTTTTTTTTTTTTTTTTTTCATATGGCCAAAACCAAACATTTATGCCTTATAACTTCGTTTTTACTGATATATCAACGCCTTTTATTTTTTTTTTTTTTTTTTTTTTTTTTTTTTTTTTTGCTGTAATTACTAATACATTTTCCATGTAAAATAAAAAAGATTTGATGCAAAAAACAAATACAAAAAAAAAACCGGGTGATCGTTAAATCTTGCTTAAGGCAAAAAAATTGTTTTTAAAATAATTTGGATTTGGCTGTTTGTTTTTTTTACTTATTTTCTTTTTTGAACCAAAACTTGAAGTTCTAATTTTTTTTTTTTTTTTTTTTTTTTTTGCCTTTAACAAGACAACGATTTAACGATTTTTTTTTTATGTTTTTTTTTTCATCAAATCTTTTTTATTTTACATGGACAATGTATTAGTAATTACAGAAAAAAATGGCGTGGATATATCAGTGAACAACGAAGTTATAAGGCATAAATGTTTGGTTTTGGCCATTTAAAAAAAAAATTCATAAAAAAAACAAACTTTAAGACATTGTATATAGGTAGTGACTTTAAATAGATTTAAAATGAACCTCCCTACCCGAGATACCTCTTTGGCCAACGATCTTCCGAACACCCTATATCCCTAAAGTTGCAACGCTTTAAAAAATATATTAAAATTACTATAAATCTAAACCTTAATGTATTTTTCTATGCTATAATGATTAATCATAAATAAAATACATTTTAAAAAAAAAAGTACCCTTTCAGAAGCAGGGCTCCAGCACACCGGCCTGACCCGCACTACACCGACCAGTTCGATCCGTACACTTCACTTCTTGTTTACATTTGTCGATAGCTCTTTCCTAAAACCTCACATGTATTCACTTCTACAGTTTCAACTTTGTGTTGTTTAGTGTGTTATATATTTAGTCTTCTTAAATGTAAAAAGGTGAAACAGAACTTAACATGAGTTTCATAATGGATTTAGTATTTTATTAATTGATGTTTTCTTTTTTCCTCTTCCCTAGTGAGTAAAAGTGTTACTAAAGTTATCAATATTAAATTCTATATGGATTTGGTGTTTTATATATTTATATTTTTAATATAAATTTAAGCGAGAAATTTCAGTTTTCATATTTTGTCAATGGATTCTTTGTCGTCCGTATTACTTATAGCTGTAAAGATTTATATTGTATTGTTAATTCAATAAAACACATCGATCTAAAAATAAATGTGAGAAAGTATATCACAAGTTTCATATTTTCTTATTTCCACTTCCCTTGAGAAAATATAGCAGAAATTAAATCATAACTTTCAACAAGCATTCTGTGTTTTATATATTTATAATTTGTTATTTCCCTAACAATAGAAAGCTTATCAGAAGTTAACATTACCAGTGAGTTAAAATTAGATACCAAGATTTCAATTGGTACTATTTCTACCTCTTGGTTATATAAATGTAATTCACTTACATATTTTAACATGATATGTATACAGTTGTAAATATCGTTAAATAGTTTTTAAAAAAATGATTAGTTCATTAACTTTTACTCAAATAGCAACCAGAAAAAAAACAGACTAAAATAATTTCTGTTCCATGACTAACTGCTTTTATATTTGTTTTGCACAAGTGCCATCTGGATCTCTAAGAATAGTCTATTTGTCTATTAAGTAAGTAAATAGTTGTACATGCATTTTTTGGAAACCTTTCTTATTTATTTCGAAGGCATTGTTAGGGCAAGTTTTCTATCCTTTACTTTTGAAGCAGTTATATTAATTATATCCTTCTGATCTCAAATCTCATAATTATTTTCTCAACAGATATTCTTTAAATATTATCAATCAAGTATTAATAATGTATTTTTTTAATTCATCTATTTGTTGAAATTTACAACTGTATAAAAAAATTACTTCTAATATGTCATTACAACATTCACAATAACATGTCTATTGCTCGTAAAGAAACTACCCAGTAGTAGCACTTTAATAAAAGTTCTATATTAGAAGGACTCGAGGCCAACTTCTTTTCAGACACCACGAAAGGTTATTGGGATTAGAATGGGAAGCGAGTTGAGAGACTAGTGTTTATTCACTTTGAAAGGATAGGTGTCTGTTGTGGGCTTAATCAGCAATATTTGGAACATTAAGGTCTTTATGGAAAAAATATTTTATGACAAGTAAGGAGAATGAAGGATTTTGGATTACAATGGTTGGATATGAGATGAATTGGATAGTTTATTAGAGCCTCAATAGTATTTTTAACTAAAGTAGAAACTAACTATATTCAAAGGAGATTAAAGAAGTTTCAAGAATTGGTCAGATTTTCAACCTCATTGAAATAATTTTTAACATTAAAATAATATATAATAGGATGAAATGGCAGGAAGAGGTCTGAGGGACGGTGATTAGTAGGCAGGGGAACAGTGGAAGGAAAGTTTGACCTGAGGGAATCCCGATGAAGGGAAACACCGTTTTAAACAAAGAAGAAGTTTGAAATAATTTTTATATTTTAGGGTATTCATTATTTCTTTTCTCATTGTGCTCTGAGCATCATTAAATTCTACGCATTTTAAATTATGTATTATGCTATTGAAAATGTTCATCGCTTCTCAAAAAAACACGATATTAATTGATGATACTGGTGTTGAAATTACATGGAGTCATTATTTGTCTTGCGGTTGCATATTCGTATTGGCACTCCTACGGCTATTCCACTGCCTTTCGATTGACGAATTTCTTCTTTTCCCAAACTCCTGATAATTTCTAAATAAAAATCTTTATTACACTTTTATTGAAATGTTTATTTTGTTTTTTTAAAATTCATTCCATTATTTAGTTACATGTTTATTAAAAGTTTTATTTTGTTACAACTTTATTTTGCCTCTTTTTTTTTACATTTATTTACTAACAATAAGATAAACCAGACAGTTATTGACACCATATCCTAAAAATTAAAAAAAAATATATATTTAGCCCAAAAAAAAAAATCATAGAATATTATAAAAATATTGAACTAATATTTCTATAATTTTAGTATGAATATTCCCTTATGGGTGTCAATAACTTTCTAGTTACCATATTCATAACTTTTTATTTAAAATTTACTTAATAACATTTGATTTGAAAATTAATCTCCTTTAATGAAACAATTGATTGATTTCCCTTTTTTTCAATTCATTCATTTATAATTTTTATTTTTGCAAATATCTTATCTGTTTCCTTGCTCTTTTGATCACTTTTATCTAACATATTTTACTTTAATTTATTTTTAACCTCTCTTTTTCTACAATACAATTTTTTTTTTTTTAATTTCCATCCTTTCTCTTCTGTTTCAGTATTCACAGTAACGCTGGCAAAATAAAAATATGTATTTCTTATTTAAGCATTTTTTATTTCTTAGCTGATCCCTATCGACGATCTATTTTTACATACTCATCCAATCATCAAATTAATTTAAAATAGCATAATATATGGATAGTAGTATTGTTTTATTTCAGTTACATCAATAATTATAAATTATATCAATGTTATTGTGTAACATCTTGGCTGGTGTTCCAGGTGAATGGAGGCAGCTTGGCGGAACGGGCAGGCCTCTTGGTCGGGGACGCAGTGATCCGGGTGAACAACATCGACGTCTCGGACATGAGGCACAAGGAGGCGCAGGATACCATCGTCAGGGCAGGACATAACTTCGAAGTTACAGTACAGAGGTATTTAATCGACATATTTAATTATATTATTACATGTATAATTGGTAATGAGAAGTGCAAATGTGTGCCGAAGAAGCAATATAAAGGTTGGAACAAGAAAAGGAAACTACTATTAGTAATTTAAATACGTGTTTATTTACAATTACATGTAAGATATTTTTGTGTTATATACATAGGGCCATTAAACACAATATTTTTTTCGGTATGAGTGAATTCCAAATTTCACAATTAACTATCTAAGATAAGTAAAGTAAATTGCTGAATTTTACTTTATTTTTATTTTTAAAAATGAGGAAGAAATATAAGATAAACATTAACCTGCAACTACATGTAATGACGGCTAAAAAGCTATGAACAGTCCTCCTCGAACATTACCGAAGTCACCCAAATTGCCTAAGAAGCAATGATAGACTTGGCGGACTAATAGGCCTTTTTGTTATATCTAGTAATAACAGGATTTTGAAAAATGATCAAAAGTGCTTTACTGAAAAGTGAACAATTTTGACTTATCCACTTCTTCACTAAAAAATATTCATATGATTCTCGGACGATACTACGAAATAAAATGATGAATGGGATTGGTGGCTTCTGAAGGTCCTGAATTCCGTCGTCTTAATTGATTACCTGTCTTTTAATAGCTTCGAAACTGTATCGTAAAGAAAAATAGACGATTTGCGATGTTTCGCAAAATTATTTCTCTTCGTGAAGAGTTATTATTCTGAGAGAACCATCGCTGTTTAAACGTCTCACTATGGCTTGAATAAACAGAAAAATAAAGAAACTGATGTACGGGGAAAACATAAGGTTGAAACAGACTGAAAGAAGATTTGAAATTAATAAAGAAAAGCATTTGATCCTACGTTTTATTGATAGTAAGTAAAAATGAATATTGCTTACTGTCTGTCTTGAACTAGACAGACAGTAAGCATACATTGATCCAATTAACAAGTGTTGCGATTTTTTTTACGGGAAGTATGGTTTAGTATCTAACTTGTATCGTGATTAGCGACACTTCAACAAAAGACCCTACAGTCCATTGTTCTTTGTACGCAAATGCATATATTACGAATTAAACGCATTCATCTGCCTATAGTGCATCCAAACGAATATGCAATGAGGTAATGAGTATGTTCCCTCAACTGGTTAAGAAGGACGAGACCTTTATGTTGTTTCAAGCGGAACAATGGAGTGAGGACAAGTTATATAAAAAATTCATAAGATCGAATGAATTCATGATGTTTTTTTTTATTATATTCAGCGATAATAAATTCAATCATAAATAATAATAAAATCAAGGTGGGTCGGCTACGATGGGCAGGCCATATTGCGAGAATGACACCAGACCAAATACCTCGGAAAATCCTTGATAAAAATATATATTCCACCAGAAGAGTGGGAAGACCCCGGTTACGATGGATAGATGGTGTATCCACCGACGCGAGATCCATCCTGGGCGTTCAAAACTGGAGAACAGCAGCAGCCAAGAGAGATCACTGGCGGACCAAATTGCGGGAGGCCTTGTCTCTCCAAGGATTGTAGTTTCACAAAAGACGAAGAAGAAGATATTGGAATCTTCCTTTAATTCTAAACATTATTAGTTCTTTTTATTTATTTTTTTTATTTGTCTTATCTCATTAAATTTTTTTTTTTTTTTTACGATTAAAATATCTTAAACCAGTCACATGCAGGGGCGGATCTGAAATTTTCGGCTCTTGACCGGCCCTCAGGAGCCAAACCCTCCCCCTCCCCCCATCACATCCACAAAAGATAACCCTGATCACAATATGAACTCAATTCTAAACATACTCACTCTTTCATTTTATGAGGGCGTTGAAAGGTTGTAAATAATGCTAAAGCATACAATTTAATTCAAACAACAATTTTATTATAATTTTACCAAAATGATGGAATGATTTTAAGAAACTTTCTATATTCTACAAAACTTGATACGAAGCAGTGTTTATTTAGACAATGCACGTCAAGAAATTTTGCTTTTAAGGGGGCCAAATAGGGCCTCAAGTCTCGAGTGGAGTTTTTTTTAAATAAGGATTTAGTTTTCCTATAACCGATAAAACGTAAATATTTACTTTTTTCCCTCTCTTTCCTGGTCCCACCGGCCCTTTTCCTGTCCGGCCCACCGGGGCCCGATCCGCCCCTGAGTACATGTATATGCATATGCATGTTCAGGTTTAAGATACACTAATATATATTAGCGCATAATAATAAAGAATGCATGAACGGGAGGAGTGGTAGCTAAGTAGATAAGGCACAGGAATACTAAATCTGGAACCTATGTTCGAATCCGGCTGAAGTAGAAGTTCATATTTCCAGTTATATCAACCGAGGATATATTCGACCCTTCGGAAGCACACCCAGTCTCTATAATTTGGGTACCCTTGAATGGGGAAAACTTAGCGGATGATTGGCATTCTGGCCAAATCATCACCTTTAACAAACATTGGCAAAAAACATTACAACCTTACCTAGCATAGAACTCAAGACTCCATGGGTTATAGTGGTACAGATTTTAATTTATAATATATATATATATATATATATATATATATATATATATATATATATATATATATATATATAGTAAAAGGATTAGGATATATTAAAAAATATTAAAATTTAAATACGAAGCAAGTGGCAGAAATACCAGAGAGTCCAAAATTATATTCTCGGCTATCATAGTAGCATCCATTGTAATCATACACAGGTCCTCCACGAAACTCCTTGTTCTGTTTGGTATAATTATACGAGACCCAAACCATAAGCCTCTCTCTGCTTCGTTCGGAAATGCATTTTCATTAATCCGCATTTCCCCCCAGCATACGGGCTGGTCTTCGGGACTCGCTTAAAGGGATTCAACTTCTTTCATCTGTTCCCTGGTACCTTGGGCTCCGCATGGGCACATGATTAATATTGAGTTTTTGAGCGTTGGATCATTCATACCTCGAAAGTATTTGTTTCCCAAATATGTTGTATTTTGTGGTCTTCTTAAATTGGCGATTACCAACATTCTGCCACCTGTGATTTGTGCACATTCAATGATCTCCACGGCATAAAAGAATGTAGATAGGAACATCAAACATTCTCTGGGCCATGGACCAATGCTGTAAATGAGCCTCCTGTTGACAGCGGATCAGTCCTATTGAGACCTGGATGCTCCTGCGAATCATTATGTCTCTGCTATCTAATAATGCATGGCTAAGCTTTGTAAGGCTCGCAGTCTGGAGAGGAACCTTCAGTCCAGAGAAAACATTTATATCGACTTATTAATTATTTGATATTTTATTAATTGACCGGCTTTGATGAATATTCTTTCCGAAGCGAATTTGAGTGGTGTGACCAACAATATTTCCTTCTTTGTTAAAAAAAAAACAGAGCAAATATCTTACAACAACCGACAGCTACTCTCACCTGAGGCAATCTGAGATTCGCTACCTGTGATTCTGTTGGCTTTGCTCCAAACCTCTAAGAATTTAAAATTACATACGACTTCTAATTCTAATGCAATAGCCTTGTTTATTTTTGGGTTTGAATTAGCGCTGCTTACTCAGCTGTAGAAATTACATTCCAAAGCCAAGCAGATTACATACATAGGCATGATGTTATGTATATCTTATCATAGCACGTGGCACATTTATAATATACGTTCATTTAGGAGGTACATAAATAGAACATACGTACATTTAGAACATAGCACATTTAGAACATGCGTAATGTTGTTTGATGATGCTGTTGCAATGCCTCTTCAGTTCTTTTCCCATTGGTACATACTGTTATGAATGCCGTTACAATGAGCTAGGGTGGCTTTTCCCCGATTTTATACTTGCAATACTTCCTCGGCACTTTCCTATTTCAGTCATTAAAAACCAATAAACCAATAAACCTTCCTATATTCTAGACCTACTTACTCTGCGTTCCTCCATTCACCACCAGAACACAAGATCCAACCAACAACAAATAGAATGTAAACAATATGTTAATGTACATAAGTGTGTTAAAATTTTTACTCTTGATTGTTTTTGTTTTTTTGTTGTTGTTTTTTTTACTTAGCTTAAATTCTTTTTTCTCATAATTTAATTTGTAATGCTTATGTGCTGATATGTAACTAATCTCAGCCAGACAATTTAACTTTTATTGAACACTTTAATTATTCTTAGGGGAGAGTCTGTCTCAGAATAAAGTTTATTTTTCATTTCATATCTACATTTTTTTTTCTCTTTAATGTATCGATAAAAGCCAATTAAAATTAAATATATTATAGAAAAAAATAACCTTCGCTTCATTTAACTGCGACGCAGTAATTAGATTGAAGAAAATACCAATTTAATTTACTTTTTAAACTTAAATCTAGTATAAACCTTTCACGGAACAAATAACGCCTGGTATACTTAGGCATTCTGGAAAAAGAAAGTATTGTAACGATTTTTTCTTAAATAAGTAAACTCTAAGTTGAATCAAATTCAATAGTACATCGAAAACACCTCTCTATTCTTTTTCTATAGAAATGTGTAGAAAGTAGGAAGTTCACAAAAATTTCGTCTTACTAAGCGTTTTGAGAGCTCAAGATTAGATTTAGCTTGCATAGATTTTTATTGCACGACGTAATTTTGTCGTTTATATAATTTATATATATATATATTATATATATATATATATATATATATTCGTTTTCTAAAGCCTAAAAATACTTGGTCTTACTGCTCGGTTTGAAGTTCAAGGGGTTATCGCAACCAAGTTTACGATAACCATGTACCCTTATCATTTAATTTTTGGTTCTTTTTGGAAAATTTTAAAATGGCGCTACTCATTTTAATTTAAGCCAAAAATTTTTTTTACTTAAAAATTGTGTACCTTATCGTCACAGTGAGTGTGATCAGCTGATAAGATTTCTCAAGTATTTTCTAAATGTCTCTAGTAATGAGGTAAGGAAAGATGTATCTTTATCTTGATTATTGGTCAATATAACCGTTGTATATATAAATACAGTCAACAGTACTGAAAACTCTGCGTAATTGACTTTAAAATGATACGGCATATGATGAAAGAAAACTTTCGACGTTGAAGTAAGTTGTGTAAAATAACGTCCAACAAAGTTAAGTTACAAAAGCCTCCGATAGCTTTCTAAGTTAAATTAATTTGGTCATTAATTATAAAAAAGTATAAGCCTTTGAGAGGTATACATAAAATAACCTTGGAAGAGTTATTTCTCAATTCCAGGTGATTAGACTTCTGGAAGAATTTTTTTCTTCGCGCAGCTCGTCACTTGATACAACTAATAATTTAAAACGTTGGCACCCAAATATTTTTTTTTTTTTTATTTGGACGTGTTATATCTTTTAACTAAATTCCAGATCATCTTCTTTTATATGTACTAATAATTTTTCTGAGTGAGTAAAAGCTGTAGTTGCGCCTTGATAGTCATGTGAGGAGTTCCTTTCAAAATTCACGTGATTAACTAAATATTATTCCTGTACCATATAATATCAACCATCATTTTATGAAGAAAATATTCTGGAATACTGTCTGGAGACAGACTTTAATGTCTTCTCGTCTCCTGACTTTCAAAAATCACTCTGAAGAAGGATTGCAACATTCCATTAAAACGTTTTTTCAACTTGGGTGTTTCTACTTACTCCTCACTGAACCCTAGACTATCTTCTTCATAAAGTATTCTACAGACAACTATATTACTTTATTAACAATTAATTTCATTTTTAAGAGTTTAAGCATTCCTTTTTCATTTTTGTTCCATTTCAGTACATAATAATATTATCATCATATATTATGTGAAACTAATTGATATTTTCTCCCAAGAAAGTTGTAATTATTAATGAAGTTTTTGACTAGTGTTCTAACATTACAGAGGATCAGGAAGCACATGGAAGCCCCATGTAAGCCCCATTGGAAGCGTTCCAACCCCAGGCAAGGCGTCGCCGATGGCCCCCGTCACGAAGACATCGCTGGCTGCAACCAAAGCTCCTGCCACCCCAATTGGATCTGGACACAACCTGTCACCAAAGCCTTTCGGAGCTGCACCTCAGGTACCAATGTGCTTTTAATATATTTTGCAATGCAGCAATCGTGGGATGAGATACGTTGCTTTGATAATTATAAATAAACTTTGCTGTCATCTTTTCACACAAAGAAAAGATGACACAAAAGATGACTCTCATAAATGAGAGTTTGCTGATCTATAATCGGTAATATAATAATCAGCTGTAATAGACAAAATAAAACATGACATTTCTAAATAAAACGTTTAGGGATCTGAACTTATATCCCTTGTTCCCACTATTTCTAGTCTCCACCTGTTCTGATTAACCACATTTTCTGCGGTGCTCTCTTGCTCTGCTTCTAACTTCGGGTCTAGAACTCCTGATTGTGCGTGCCTTCGCCCATCTGTTATCGTCCATTCTTCCTATATGGCCTGCCCATCTCCGTTTCTGACGATGTGCGCCTCTATGTAGTGATGAAATTTTAATATTCTTTATTATGACCTAATTTATTTTCGTATCTTTTCTTTTAATGTTTTCCTTACTTTACCATATAAACAGTAAATCTTTATGAATCAATTTCTACTATTCAGCCTTGTTTTCTCCCTCACAATAACATTGGAAATAGATCTTTGGTTGCTTGATGTATGTAGCATTGTATTATAAATCTCCTTATTGAGATTGTTTCATTACGTTTTCAAGTTTCATTGTTACATACTTTGGTGAATTCTTCTTTCAAGTATTCCAAAACAAAAAACCTTTAAATCACTGTTGCCAACCGATGTTTATATCCCTGTCATAGGATTGATTCATTTTGTAAATAATCAATATCCCTTCTATCTCTTTCCGGAATTCCAGTTATTCATCCAGCTGCTTAAATATCATAAACCTACATCCGATTAATGAATAACTATTTACTTCTATCAAAATTATGTATAGTTCATAATGATTTTATATATTTAATTTTTCACTTATTGGTACAATAAAAATAACTTATAAATTTATTAATATCACTGTGTGTAAATAAAAATCGTATGACTCACTATTCCTTAAGCCCGATCCGATTGCCATAGACGTTGCCAACAACATTGAATAACCAAGCGATTAAATTAAATTTAATTGTTTAGAAATAGCTTTTTGGCTGTACAGTAATTTATTTATGAACCATTAGGTCAGTAGTTGTTCCAGAACAAGTATATAATAGTTTCATAATATTTCATACTTATCAAATGTTTTAATTTTTATCAAATAAATTAAAAATATTTAAAAGCACCAATGCTAATTTAAGACTATTTTCTACGTTGAGAACCGAGTCTTCGTTGAATTCACGGTTATTTTGATTTAAATAGCTAACGAAGATGGAATTCTGTGTCTTATTATTATATAACCCTTGTATGTTATTTCAGTCTTTGGTTTACTGGTCTCTTTTGTCTTTAGTTGAAGGGAAATAAGGTGGCAATGTGTTATCTATTTTAAACGAGGTATTTAAACCTACTTTTCTTTAGTTCCTTTTCAACTTCGGTCGATATTGGAATATGGGATCAAAATTTATTTCTTCGGGGTTGGATTGTCTTCTGGGAGTGTTGGGTCTATTGTATGAATAGTTTTATTTACGTATTTGTTTTTTTTTTTAAATGTTGTCAGTTGTGATTTTATTTTATCCATTATAGCTGGCTATAGTGTATGTGGTTTCAATTCAATTCTTTTTTTATAATTCTCTTCATTACATATATTAGTAGCAAAACCAGATTTCTAAATTTTTCACCAGAAGCCAAAAACCATATCAATATGATGCCCAGTTGATATGGAGGTAACTTTTCTTGTATAATTAGCAGAAAAATAGTTTTTGTTAGGCAAGCATAATAAGGGCCCCTGTTGACCATTTTTTTTTTTTTTTTAATTCTTCTGTACTTACTCCGTTTTGCAACAGTTTTGGGGACTTACTCCGTTTTACAACAGTTTGAGACTTCCTCCTGCTGAGTTGGTTTATACTATTGTAATGATGGATTAAAAAAAAATATTTTACCTTTAAAAATGTTTCTTATTAGCTTGGGAAACAATAAAAACGGATAGTAAAGTAATAAACGATATATTTACATACATGGACTAGTCTATGTAATCACAATACACATTTTCCTAAACAAATTAATATTCTTCCTCATCTTACTTCTAGACAGACTCTTAGTAAAACTTCTTTGAAAATGGGTAAAAACAATTCATCATTAGAAAATATTTGTATACATAATTGCGAATATATTTTAAAGTATTGAGGAACAAAATAAAAACAATAAAGTATTGAACTACGTACCTAGAAGTATCAAAATATTATTGACTGTGTTTTTTAGTTGGTAACTTAAAAATTCAAAACAAATAGCTATCTAAAAACTTTCTTATAATGTTTAAAAACATTTATTAGTTTAGTTTAACAAATAAAAAAATATATAAATCAAAAAATTGACTAGTTAATTGTAATTACGATCATAATAACAGGTAACTTTTCTAACCAGCTAATTTTGTTTCTTCCACCTCGTTTATGTCTCCTAAATCTGACAAATAATATGCATAATATGACAGCCATATTGTGAGATACTCCCTTTGGTACTGTGATAGGCATGGTTTTACTACCTTTTGCTACAGTACGTAATTTTTAATTGTAAAATTGAACGGCTTTTCCTCCTTTTTTAAACCTAAAACCTAGTCAGTTTTCTGCGTGGCAAGGAGGTGGATCGAACGGTATATAAAACTCAATTTCGATTTTCGGTGGATTTGCAATTAGGCGCCTCATACAGTATATATAATTATATTATATATACTATAATTATATATAATTATAATTATATACAATTTTATTATATATAAAAAAAAAAACAACAATCGTTTTATAAAGGTCTAACATTTACGAGTGATTGGTAACACTGTCTTTAGATCCTCTGCCAGCTAGATACCTATTCGTCGTGTTATTTATAATTTCTATTTGGTCGATGGATTTTGTGATCTCTCAGCTAAAACAGTATTGAGCTCTCGTTCCTTGACGCTCCATTGAGCCCTCGGGACTGTTCCCACGATCTTGTCCAACTGTGGAGGTTCGTCGGTTCCATTCAGTTAACATCGGACTGTAGGAACTCAGCTGCACTATAAACTTCTAGAATTATTTTCTAGATCAAAGGGAACCCACGAGGAATATATTAAGAAGAATGTTTTTGTTTTTAAGTTACTTTTCCTACAATCCATCGATTATGACGATATGTGGGAGTTAAATTTAAGACCTCATAATATTGATATGTGACTAATTATACGTACCTACTGCCTGCTGTTCTGTTCATAATAAAGTACCTTTAAATATAAAACATTTTGAAATAATTGTGTTCGTGTTAAAGTTGTAAAATAAATTAAGGTAATGGCATCGAAACACTGCTCCTGTACAAATTAATGTTGTATAAAAAAAATAGAAAACAATAAATCAATGTTGAAATTAATGTTAACTTCTCATATACTTTCTCAAGTTGGGAAGATGAAATAACAAAATTCATGTTCAAAGTTATGTTGTAAACTTGTGCTAAACTTCTTCATATTAGGGAAGTACATATAACAAAATATAAATTTTTAGAATACTAAATCCGTGTAAAAAGTAATATTGTTAATTTCTGTTACACTTTCTCACAAGAGGAAAAAGAAAATTAAAAAATATAAATATATAAAACTCTAAATACATGTTGAAACATGTTGTTGACTTCTATTACATCTTTTTACATTTGGAGAGATAAAATATTAATATAACATACTAAACAATACAATCCAACCTAAAACTACAGAAATGGAAGTTTACAAGTGAAATTATATGTGTTATAATTATTAAACCCTTTCATAATTGGTTTTGTTGCAATGTTTCTTAACCTATCCAAGTCTTTCTCCATTTAATATTCCTGTAATAAACATAATTTTCCTGTAATATGACAGAATCTATATTTCACACATTTAAAATGTGAACTTAAGCAGAACAAATGGACTAAATGTTCTGAGGAATTACCTCTATACTTAGCGGCACAGCGAATCTAAAAGAAATGAGAAAATGAAGTAGATATTACTCAAAACCAATCAACGCATAAATAAATAAACCTAATATTATACAATGCCTACGATTCCATAGCGGTCCTATAAATAGACTTCGGCGTTATCCCTAATTCTTTTTGGCGTTAACTCGTTCTTCTATTCAAACATATTCCTCCGAGTGGACCATGCCGAAGTAGTTTCTATAAACAGGACTCTCCTTATATAAAATAACAAAAGAGGTGAAAACATGACCTGGGAGAATATAAAGGAATGGAAATTGTTGAGCAGGTGTTATGATACTGCTTCAGTGTTCTGCCCTACTCATGTCTAGTTCATGATGTAATCAGCCATTGTTGTCTTCGGCTGTCGTCTTTCCAATAGCATTCCCGACCAGTGAGCAATTCCATTGATTGAAATCCTTCAGCGTTCTTGACCTCTTTAATGGATTACATCAATAAATGTTAAAGAATCGAAAGTTTAAGAATAATTATTATCGATTAATAGCGCCTTCGTTTCACTTCTTCGGCCAAGGAAGGTGAAAGGAATGATGAGTCGCTCATTATATTTTTTACATTGAATAGAAGTCTCCACCATCATCCCCCTTAAGGTTTAGAGGTACGTTGCTATTAGTTCAGTAACGAAAACTTAAAGATTGAGTTAGTGTTCATAGAAAAGAATCCGGTGCTTCGTTCCGCGCAATTGTAAAAATGAAATTTTACAGGAGAAGCAAAAAACTGAATTGAAATACTTTCAACCAACTTTATAGATATAAGTAATATTCATATGAACTTGTGAATTGGCCGAATGTTAGCTCTTACCAAATCTATATTTTTTTAGATTTGTAACAATCAATCTAGTCCCACACGGACAAGTCTACAACTCAGTCGATGTTTCCACCGATGCAGTATACTTTTGGGAGCACTTCTGATCAATTTTATTTATTTTAACAAATTTCTAAGTTACTTCGTTGTTCCGCCGAATGAGCGATATGTACTCAAATTACAATCCATTATTATGAGTATTTTAAGAAAGTTAGAATCATTCGCTTTGTTTCTTCTAATTTTCTATTGAACTATCTGGTGTGTTGGTTCACCTCTCATTTCAAAACTATATTTATCGCAAAAAAAGAGCTACATGAAGTATAATTCAACATATACTACTTTTAATGTAATATCAAAAGTAATGGCAACGGCCTCTCTTATTTTTTCCATAAAAAAATTCAAAATCATGATCGGATTCACATAGCAAAAGATGTTAATAATTGGTTAAACTCAAAGGTAAACTTAACATAAGCGTTGAAACTAAGGAATGTCATTTACTAAGCCCTCTTATATACACATCATACTTCATATATTATATAATGTCAATTATTACTAACTTAACCTGAACTAATTAAGATTTATTTTCAACCAATTACAAGTCAGTTGATAACTTGTATCGAAAATGGACAAATTTCCTATATAAGCCACAATTTGTGAGAGCAAAAAAGTCCTTATGTACTCCAACTAGGGTAGGATGGGCGTGTAATCCTACAGGTTACTCATCTTATTAGCCTGAAAGGTCGAAATTTATTCCATGGATCTACCTCGAAATAAATATCAGCCCGCCCAAGTCGTACTGGGACCAGTGCTACCAGCGAGGAGATATACAATTAGAGCTGCTATCGAGATAGGGCGGAGCTACAGGCAGGTGGGGCTAGTATTCCCCACCACTACGCTACCCAGGGTTAGCCCAGTTCCCAACTAACCAACATTATTTTAGACTGCTGCTGATGCAGGTATAGGTAATAAAATTCCTTGAAACACAGTTAATAATTTTTTACTTAAACTCTGTTAATATAAAGGATTTTTATTGAATATAAAAGTTATAATTACTAATAAAAATTCTAATATTTGAAAGTATTTCGATACTTTTGATGTGGAGTTTATTATAAAATAGTAATTGTATTTAACACCATTGCGAACTAAATTTGACAAACTACGATGAAAAAAATTTGCGTTAGTTACTTACCTATGAAAGCTAAGCTGCTTATCACTTTTAATACCAGTCTTGTTGTTCTTCTTACATCTAACTGCAGAACAAAAAGGCATACTTAATGTGGAATGAATTTATAAACAAAATAAAAACTCAATGAGAATAGGTTTACCTAAAAAATAAGAAATTGAAAGCATTTAGTTGTAACTTTTGAGGTTAGGGTAGCATAGTGGAGGGGGGACGAATCCCATCCCCCCTCCACTCGAGACTCCTCTATTGTATCTCCTTGCTGAGTGCTACAGGGGTTAAGAGATGGATAAAGTTCTTGCCACATGTTTGGCACCACAGTCTCATGAGCCAGAATTTTATCCACCTAAAGTGATTTCATTTTGAATTATACTACTAGAGTATTGGTGGTTGTTTTTTTGTTTTGTTTTATTAACTAATCAACTTAAGCCGTATTTCAAGCTACATATATGGAATATGCTATTAATTTTTTAGATTATCAAAAACATTGCTTCCAGATAAGGAAAACAATCCAAAACAAGGTATTCTTGGTAACATACTGGTAAAGAATAGCAAGACAAGAATCAGAAAGATTACTATGATGGCGTAACTGATTTCTTCTTCCTATTTGTTTGGAAGTCATATTTTGCTTAGAAATACTTTTGCTATCCCCTTATGAATCAAATAGATAATATAAAACATGAAACTCATTAACTTCAGTTTTCTTTTGGGTTAAGAAATATCCATATTATACTACGAGGCTGCTGGCCATTAGGAGACCATATAAGGGGGAATTGTTCACATGTGTTTGTGAAACAGAACAGACCCTAGGCCTTGAAGCCAAGGGTGTCGCAATATATTTGGCTGGGAGATTTGTCGATAGGAGTGTGGCAAATGGGGGATAGATTACTCCTGCCAATTCTATTGCTTAATTGTCACACTCACTGGTCTGCTGCATCCTTCATCTGACCTCCTCATATTAGTCTCCTCCCATAAGTAAGCGTGAGAGTTACTGAGTCTGGGATTATCATTTGGGCCTAATAACACTGTAAGTACTGATGACTTTAATGGAAATCAATCAGTATTTTGTTTTGAATTCTGAATATGAAAGCTGATCATAAACAAAAATGAAACAATTTTTTTTTCTTTTTCTTTTTTTTATACTAATTTTAAAGCAAAACCACCAGTTTCTTATTTAAATTTGATATTCCCAACTGCCTAAAGTAAATTTTAACAGTCAATTTATCAGTATATCCTAAACATAGTTCTTAAATTTTTATATTATTAAATAAATTCTGTTGACAAACTATTGCAAAATTACTATTTATTTTCTTGATTGTTTTTTCAAAAACTGCAAGCCACCTTGGATATTGTAAATTAAAATTAGAGGAATTTAGCTCAAATGTGATGGTCTGGATCAATATCCAAGAAATGTCAAAACGTTTATATTAAATAGTAATTTTTTCTTTATTGTTTTATATTTTAAGCATCTTTAAATGGACTTAACTTGTTACAGTTGATGATCTTTAATGAGTTATTACAACAGTTTTATTCTTTCTAAGTGAACATTATAATAATTTATTTAAAATAATAATAATAAAATAAAAAAAGATCTATAAATTTACAACAAAAAGTTTTTGTTCAAATGAAATAAATAATGGCTTGTTCATAAATTGTCTTTGAGAGTAAAAAAAAAAAGTTTTTAATAAATACGACTCATGTAGTTTAACATTTTCTCAGCATTTTGATATATCTCTGTTGTACTTTTGTTATTATTTTATATTTTAAGCAACTTTAAATAAAGATGGTATAGAATCTGTAAATTGGCCATCTACTAGATCAACTTTTAGAGTCCAGTGTTAGAAAAACTCATTTTTTAAGTCAAGCTAACACCTCTTTGTCTCCATTACAGATAAACTGTTATTAGATTTTCTTCATGACCATATATTCCAGGTTAATGGTGATGCTGCTGTAAAAGCTATTGTCAATAAACAATACAACACTCCAGTAGGAATGTACAGTGAAGAAATTATTGCAGAAACACTTTCGGCACAGGCTGAAGTACTAGTAGGTGGAGCTATTGGGTGAGTTGTGCACTCTTAATTATAATTTTTGTTTTTAACTTTTAATTTAATGTTTTTGTTTTTATCATTAATTACTCTGTAAAAATATTTACTTTTTTTTTTTAACTGAATATATAAGAATATGTGTCACGCAATGCTCAATATTTTATGTTTATTCTTTCAAATTATATTTTGTAGTTTATAAGACAATCTAGATTGATACCTTGGACAATCTTTGGCCTGTTCGAGACTGGACTTAATATTGATGATGATACTAAAAATATTACAGTATTAGAAATATATAATTAGATATAATTGAAAAGCAGTTATACTAAGATGTGTGTATTTCGATAAGAATTACTTCAATGTGTCACAAAAGTAAAAAAAAAATGCCTATAGCTTTAAAGTTTATTGAAGTTAATTGATTATTAAAATTCATTCTTTTCTATATTTTAAAAATAGTATTGTTTAATATTTTAATTTTGGGTTCTGAAATTTTATTTAAAATCTGATAATGTAAGTAGCTTTATCTATTTATTTACTTTTATAATTAGTTTATTTGAATAAATTTAGCTTGTAATTTATTTAGACTATTTGGCAACACATACACTGAAGTGGTGTGGTATAATTAAGAGAACAATAATATATTAATAGTATAATTAAACAATAGATATCATGATTAAACTGCTTTGGTTTTATATATTTATATTTAATATTCTAGGGTCAACTTCATGAAAAATGAAAAAACTTATGATTCCCAGAAAAGTGAAGTTTTTAAAATGGTGCAAGAAGTCGACAAAGAGCCAAAGTCCCCAGAACCAGGTAAATGTTCTAATTTTTTTTTTTTTTTAGACTATAAATTATAAGTGTCAGTTTCATTTATTTATTTTAATTAATTTGAACAATACATACCAATGTTATTATGTAATGAAAAGTATTGAAACTTATAAATATTATTAAAAATGTTTGATTTTTATAAATGATTGTAAAGATTTGTTTAGAAAAAAAAGGTATTGTTATTATTATTTTTTTTAAATATTAGTTATGAGTGTAAAGATTTGTTTTAAAAAAAAAAATTGTAACAGGGGTGGTTAATCGGTTTTATCTTGTACTCTTTAGTTCGTATACAAATTCTGAAAATGATTTATAAATTCATTGTTATTTTTCTCTGTTTATTCTTAATTTTCCAACATGCGAATTATAGTAACAGTTGAGAAAAACCTATGTATATTTGCCAGATGTCATTACATAGAAGCTCTAATGATATTGATTAGGTCAATACTTACTGTTTTCGTGAAACTAACTACTAAGTTATAGTCAGTAGTGGCCTCTTCAGAAAATTTAACTTCAATAAAAATAACTAGCCGTTAAGATGCAAGATGTATATGCATCTTTGTAACACAACAACTTGAATATGTAGATGATGATGTTCGGGTATCTAGAACCGTACTAACCTTGGTAGCGTTCTTGTGGAATATGCAAAGGAGCTAAGCCTGAAAATACTAACTGATATAACAGTTAGTAAAAAGTCAGCTGAATATGAGCAGTTTATACACTGAACATCACAATTATATGATTAATCCTCTGTGATTATTTAGAGCTGTGATTTTTTTAAGTATTTTGGAATTTATGATAAGAGATTCGATATCTCAGTGAGTATTACATCAAATTCCTAACTTCTGAGTCTGGCTGATGCAGATAATTAATTGTTCTTTAATATCAGTCAAGAATCGGCCCTGAAGCCCAGAGATCCTCCTGGAACACTTGCAACTCTGTAAATTGTGCACTCTTAATGGAGGAAAACCTGGCTGTTGAAAGTAAGGATAGAGGCACATGTCAGGGTATTGTTCAGGGAGCCAAGGCCCACACTGGGCTGTAGTGCTACGCATTAAAGTAAAGTAAAGTATTGATATTTGCAACTGTTAAGAACTACTCACTAGTAGCACTTCAATAAAAGTTATACATTGGAAGGTCTCTTGACCATCTTCTTTTCAGACGCCTCGAAGGATTATCGGGAATTGAGTGTGAAGTAAGTTGGGAGACTAATGGATTTGAGTGGGTATGGAGTTTACTATGAAAAGATAGGTTTCTGGTTTGGAACAAATCAGCAAGATATGAAACTTTAAGATGTTTATGTATATACATATAAGTTTGTTTGTGACATAATAAGGAACATTGAAGATTTTTCAAACGATTCTGGATTGTAAGGATTATATACGAGAAGAAATGGAAGGGGTTTTAAAAGTACATAATTGAAATATTTATAATATTGTTTTCTTAAAAAATAAAACCCATACTGAAACATTATTAATTAAAACATTTATAAGAAATTATTTTTAAAGTCAGCGTGTATTAACAACTTGCTTCCCCAGAAACAGGTAGTGTTGCATTGAACAGCCTTCGCCACGTACCACCACCAGAACCTAGGATTCCAACCGCACCTAGCACACAGCCTACACAGTTACCCCCTGGACAAAACATCTGTGCTGACTGCGAACGTCTCATTGTGTAAGTTTTTAATATGGCCTTCCAGTTCATATGGCATACTCTTTTTTTTTTTCTTCTTCTTTTTTTTCCTTACTCTTAATGATCTGGTGCTTATAGCTAAAATGATTTCTTTTAACACTAATTAAATTAATAATAAATGAACTTATATAAAATCTGGAACATTAAATCTGTCAATTTTTCATTTAATACTTTTTATCGCCTATATAATGAAGAAGAGTTAGGTTATCATTTAAATATTGTTATCCGTTTCTCACTTATTTACCCAATTGAGTCCAAAAAGAGCTAAATTTTTGTTTCTGATCTAAATGTTTTCTTCCCTTATTTTACTTACTGTTGTTTAACTTTTTCATTATTTAAAATTAGTTTATAATTGTCAAAAACACAAAGAGTGTTTAAATAAGGATTTAATTTTCAATATTTTTAAATAATAAAAAATATGAATAAAGGGGATAGACAACCATTTTAGGTACTCCGCTTTTTATTAAATTGTGTTTGACTAATAATTGAATAGCAGAGGAACTCCTAAACCACTAATGTTTTGTTGGATTCAACTTTATTAAAACTATGAAATTAATTTTAATAGATTCTCTAAGAACTACAATTCTCTTCAAACTGTCATTCAATATCCTGTTAGTTATTTAAATTTTCTTATTATAACGTTTTTATTTTTTATAATATGTTTAAAACAGTCTGGAAAGTTTTTAATGCAAAGAAAAAACTAATTTGCTACTTCTATGCATATTGTTTTATTTCAAGATATTATATAAGTTCATTACTTCTATTGGTGTTAAAAGACTTCTATTACTGTTAAAATTATTAGCAACTATATTGGTTAATAAAAAAAGAAAGAAGAGTTATGCTCATGAATGGTTATGCCTAAAGATTTTCTTTTCAGGTTTTGAACCAGCAGTGACGATATAGTTCTTCGTTCCGCCAAAGATGGGGCACTTTGTTTAGGTTTTCTTAACTAAATTATCATTAGCTTTTTATTATGCCTAGGATCCCTGTCTTCGGTTAAGTACTTCTCTCAACATTCACATGCAATTGGCGGTAGGGCGACCTCTCCAAGACCCTTAACCCCATTGGCTAAGGAGATGGGTGCAGAGCCTAGTGCTCCAACTCCCCCAACTGTTCAGGACAACCCTCCGTGCTCCTCCTGCGGCAAGCACATAGTGTGAGTCATCCTATCCTGTAATCCTTGCCCCCTCGATCATATTCCATATCCTTACTAAATAGTAGTTTCCATTAAAAAAAAAATTTTTCTAAAAAATAAAACAATCGATTTTAAATAGTATGTTTAAATGGTTATTAAAAAGAAAAAAAAAATCATCAAAATTCCATTTTACGAAATAAACATAACATAATTGAAACCAATCTCTTAAATATATAATTTTTTATTACTACTAATGTAAGTAATTATTTAAAGTTAAAAATATATTTACTATTTTGAATTTCGCTTTTCCGATCTAAAATTTAAGTTCCATGTTTACAGCTTAATTCCAGTTTCAATCAAAGAATATTTCACATTTTTTTGTGCCTGATATTAATTAAGTTGAACATTGAAATAATATGTCATGAACAAAGGTCTTTTGGGTTATGAAAGAAAGTATGTTATTCACAAATAAAAATTTAGACTTAATCAACAAAAATATATTATTACTAGATAAGATAAAATTTATAGTTTGGAATCAATATATTTTCAAATAGATAAAAATGGAAATCAAATACAGCAAAACCTCACTAATCTGACCCTGACTAGGATGGGTAGGCCGGAATAGCAAAAAGGTAATATATTAATATTTTTAAAAATTTATAGGAAATAGAAACGTATTTTATACAAACTAATATGTTTGAATAAATATCTTTTAGCCTAATGATATACAAAAGCATTAGCTGTAGTAACACAATATTGTGTTAGTTTTGTAGCAAACTAACTTTCATTTAAAACCGTTCCTTATGAAGTATGCTCTAAATGTTGTTTTAAAGGACGTATAGAGCTAAATCATAAAAAAATCATAATATCCGCCACTTTTTCAGAGAATTCCAAAAATTTGAAAGCTTGTCCTAAGTCCCCGTTTAAGCTACAGAGTTTATTTTTTGTTCAAATTGTGTATTATAATTAAATGAAAAGTTATATATTAATATTTCAAAAAAATTAAAAAAACACGTTATACACACCAATAGACTAATTGATTTGCTTAGAAATCTTTTAGCCAGCTATTTTTGTATAGGAGCATTGGACATAATAGCACTGTATTGTGTTTTGTTCATAGCAAACTAACTCATTTTCAAAATCATTCGTAATGAAGTATGCTATAAACATCGTTGTTGGAGTTTTATAGAGCATCAATCATAAAAAAAAAACAATGTTGACCACTTTTTCCGAGAATTCCGAAAAGCCTGTATTTTAGTCCCCATTTAAGCTTCAGAGCTTATTTTCTGCTCAAATTGTTGAAAATTTAGTGTAGTTAAATTTTCATTATAACAAGCTTTTCTTTAGAACCATTAAAATTATTAGGGACTCTGTGGAAATATCATTCCCCCATCCTCTGGCCTCTGCGAAAGGATCATATTACTCAGAGAGTCGTGCAAGTGAGAGTCAGATTAGCGAGGCTTTACTGTAGTATGATATCAATACATTTTCATATAAATAAAAATAGAAATCAAATATTAAATGTTTTGATTAATATAGAAGATGAAGTGGCATAAAAATGAAATAGTTTCGTAACAACTGTAAAATGTTATATAGTTTAAATATTTTTATTTCCTAAAATCTTGCATTCAATTTTCATTGTCATGTATACCACCAACATGTGAGATCCATGAGGATGTTTTCCTAATCCTTCATTCTTACTCTATTTTCTGCATGTTTTCATGAAAATATTTTCTTTCCTTTCTTGGCCTGTTTGTTTTTTTCTTTTTTCTCTGTTTTACATGTTTCTATACTGTGTCTTTCTTCCTCATAGAATGACTTCATACACTCAAGCATGAAGTATACTCAGAATCGAGCAGTATCTTTACCTTGAATCTTCTACTTCTATTTTGTAATAGATGTTTTTTGTTTGTTATGCATTAGCCCTTTCTTTGTGATGTCTCTTTTTGTGAGTATGCTATTTATTGAAGTGCATTAGAGTTTATACTATTTATTCACTTTTTGTTTATATTTGCACAATTTGAAAATTAATTTTGCACTATTGTAATTTTTTTTTTCTTTTTTTTTTTTTTTTTTTTTTTTTTTTTTTTTACTATCACAGCATCATAAAAACAGAATTGTTTAACATAAAATTTAAACCTTGATTATTAGTACCAATCTAATATTCAAACTATAAGGGGCTACTGAATATAAAAGATATTTCCATGATTATATTAAGATATTAAAAATGTAATTAATACCATGATATTAACTATTGTAATTAATAGTGATGCAACTATGATTAAATTATTTCTAATGCTATGAAATAATAGATATTATTTATTTTCTCAATCACTGTCATTTAAAATTTTTCAATTCAGTTTCTAAGAAAACAAAAATTTTCCTAAGTAGAAAAAGAAAACACTCATTGATAAAAATCAATGGTTGGAGACTAAGCTCACCATAAAGTCAGGGTACCTCGAAATAAAAACTCTGAATAATGAAAAATGGTTTTGATGGTAGTTACTAAAATAAAAACTAAAAGTTAATCATATATAATATATCATATAATCATATAATTATTTGTGATATGTTACTTATAAACTAATATAAACCTGTGTTTAAAAAGAATCAATACGATTCTCTTCTGTACATACCGAAATCTTGATAATCAATTGAAAAATTGTTTAAAGTCCAAATAAGGATTTTCTTAATTGACGTTCTACGCATCAACCCTGTAATTTGGGGCCATGGAGTTTATTCCCTAGAATTTCCAAGAATCTTCATTCATGAAGGTCTTCCTAGTAGAAAAATTTCGGCAGGTCTGAATTGGGAAATGCGTTCCCGAAGTTCTTGTAGAAAAGCATGAGAGTTATAAGTAATGGGATGCTATTTAAGAAATTTGACTAACAACGTAAGCCATGTAGTTTTAGCAACATTGGTGGACATATCTTCAGAGATGCTGGATCTTAAGATGCCAAGGGAATTTCTTAAACATTATCCCACGGTTTTGAACTCTCATCAAAAACTTCAGAAACACCCTAATTAAGAACTGCTGAGGCTTGTATTTCTACTGCTACACACTATCTTATAGCACAAGTTATTTTCTCCAAACTTTGTGGTTGAAGGAATTACTTTGTTGCCACTTCAACTATACTCTCTGCTTTGATGGTCACGCTTATCTGAGATAATAATCAAAGCCCTATCCATCTAATATAAGTTTACATTCAATCAACAGCCAAGTTAAATAATCAAAACTTTTCTATTTATTTTTTTAGCCATTTAAACAATTATTGTTATTAATAATCTATCATCCGGAATTGGAGGAACGTGGCCACGGACAGAGAGGAGTGGAGAAAGCTTTGTGGAGAGGCCCAGGTCCTTCATGGACTGTAGCGCCCGATATAGAATAGAATAGAATAGAATAATCTATCATGAAAAATCCTCTAGTATATTGCAACCTATTACTGTAGATAAAAAAGTCCTCATTGTAACTGGAAAGTTGTAATTTTTTCCTCTAATCATTAAAAGTTATCAATAATCATAAAATTCATGCAGGAGTCATATCTAGTAGCCAGATTTTCTTTTTTATTTGACAACTAATATATGATATTTTTGTATTTTTTATATGCTGGAAATATTGTTTTTATAGTGTTTGAATATTAACAGCACTGTTATCTAGTTGTTTGAAAGTAATAATTCTGTCAAATACAATTTTAAACTATAATTTTGTTCTCCTATTCAATAGGGGAGTATTTGTACGTATAAAGGACAAGAATCTCCACGTTGAGTGCTTCAAATGTGCAACTTGTGGAACATCATTAAAAAATGTTGGCTATTATAACATTAATAACAAATTGTACTGCGACATTCATGCTAAGATGGTTGCTCGCCATAATCCTCCAGCACCCAATTTGGAACCTGTCACAGTGCCTCCGTAAGTATTAGCTAAAGTTTTTATAAATAAATAAATACATATGTATATTAAATATCTTTATTTTATTTTTAAGTATAATGTAAGAGAATAATAAGAGAATAAAGTCCCTAAAATTGAATTATTTTTAAACTATAAAATTAAATGAAAAATAAACTTTATTATGGGACATACCATTCCCTAAGAATAAAAATAATGGCCACTTACTTGTTCATTGGTCTGGCTTCACAACTTATAATACTTAATTAAAGCACAAATCATCATCAGAGAAAAAAAATACAATCATACATGAAAAAATAAAACAAATCCAAATATATACTGAACTATTCAAATATTTTCAAAGATCGATTATCTGGGAGATGGAAAAATAAACAATATTTAAAAAAAGTTATGGAAGAAGTTATATGAACAGAAATGGGTAGGGAGTTAGGAAGGGAGGCAGCATGAATGATATAAGATTTTTCAAAGGGAGCAGTTCCAGCTTGTGTTCTGGAGTTGAATAGAACCACAGAGTTATTAGGTCAAGAATATAGAAAGGTTTTTTGGTTTTTAGTGATTGAAATAGGAAGTACTGCCATCAGAAATAAGGAAAAAGCCATTCTATTTTTTGTTGAAAACAAAATATTTATAATTGGAAAAAACAACTTAAATAATCCAGTGTAGAATGAATCACTGGTATGCTACCATCATCATGGGACTTAATTTAAAATAAATTTACTCATGTGTTCATTTAATTTTAATAAAAGCTATTTTGAAACAAAATAATTTTTGCAAACTCATGTTTTCATATATTGCAGCATGTAATATGGATAGTTGAAGTATTAAACCAACTATTTCATTATCAAACTATTAACTAAATGTATAATAAAATATGCATATAACTTAAATGATATTCATCATAAACACTATGAGCAAATTAAATTATGTGTTATAGAGGTGGACGGACACCTGTTGGTGCTTTTCAATCTCAGATTTCATCGACACCATCTTTAGGATCACAATCACCACAGCCAGGGACATTGGCACCTCTTCCATTTCATGTAAGTTTTATTTATTAATACTCTAATACATTATTAAATTTCATCCCCTAACTTTTTTTTAAATTCGCTAATGACCTATTTGTTCATATATAAAACAGAAAATATATTTTAAAATACCTAGTGCATTATTATTGTTAGTGAATTAGAAAAAATCAGTATATGTGGCAAATTTCAGGCACCAAGAACTACAACAAGTCATGTGACTCCAAGGCTAGGAACTCAGGTAGACATTTTAAAAAAAAGGAAGTTATTAAGCAATGTTGTGTGTTTTTCAATGCTAATTTCATTCTTTCATTCAAAATGCATCTATCAGTCCAATTGATACAATCATTCTATTCATTTTTATTTTCCAATAAATAACGTAAAAATAAAAATAATTAAATCCAATCAATTTCAAAAGAAAAATTTGTACAAAATTTACTTGTTTCGCTGTAGTTGTTTTATATGACATGTCAGTTTGATATGATAGATATCAATAGGGAAAATCATTGATAAAAATGGAGAGAAATAAATAATGATATAATTTGTTGATCTATTTTTTTTCTACTTTTGTCTGTTCAAATCTCTAAACGTATTGTAAGCCTTTTCAGTTGCTTCTCATAATATTTTTGAACAAAATTCATGATAAAATTAATTAAAAAAAGTTAATGCTCCTTTAGAATATTCCTTACTGCTTTTTTCATATTAGCCTCTGTTGGTCATTATCCTCACGTCATCGCTGTAAAGCATAAATCTCCTTACAAAAAGCCAAAGGCCACAGAAGTTATTGCTTTAAATGACTAAATTTTCCATAGTTGATTTCCGAATAAAAAGGCTTCAGTTGATGATTAATTAATAAAAAGACCTAATAAACACTGGCACCTAATAAACACAATTTATTTTTTACAATTTATAGACAATATTTTCAATAAATTAGGCAAAACTGACATTTCATTAAATTCGATAAAATAGCTGCATGTATGTATGTATTGTCAATGCATATATTTATCTTTAGGCCCCCATTGCAGCCAGTGAAAATATTTCTCAAATATCAATTGGACTAAAACTATAAGCTTGCCATATTCATTTGCTTTAAAGATTTAAGCTTATATCGTTTTTCTTTAGCTATAGAAATCATTATCATTCATTCATCTATTTCAATCCTATTTGTGATCAACTTGTACTCGTATGATTAAAATAAGTATCTTGATGATATTAAGTATTTTATTCCCTAATTATATTAGTATTAATTTCTTTTCAAAAAACTATATTATCACATACTATATTGTATGTCTGCAACTTTTGGTTGTCGAGCTTTATGTACTGACTGTAAAAAGAAGTTTGCATGGGTAAAGATCATTGAAATCTTTGTTGGGTGGTATCCATATCCATATACAAAAAAAAAAGGTACAGTTTTGTCATCTAGGCAAGTAAAGATGTGGCTCAAAAGGTTGAGTATATAAAACATTATGGACAAATTTTCTCCAAATCAAACAAGGCCATTTTTTTAAAATTAGTCTATTAAATGATATGTTTTTACCCCATACCTGTAATTTTTTTTTTTTTTAAATGTTATTGGTTATTTCTTATCAAATTGGTCAATCTACTTGCTATTATTCACACCTAGTCTCATATAGTCTCACCTGACTAAAGATGATACTTATTCAAGAATTAATTTTCTTTGTTTGGATTTTAGAAATAATCTTTTCTGTTTATTTTTTTTATTACGTACTAAGGTACCAGTTTACTTCTAGAGCTGAAAAGAGAGTTAAAAAATTAAGACTTTGTTTACATTGTAGTATTTATTAAATTATTTCTTTTATGTTGTTTATTTGAATTAGTTTTCATGAATTTTTATACTCTGCAATAAAAAATAATATAAATTAGTGCTTCATCAATTTAGACACAAGGTCTAATAAATAAGTCCCCATTATTCCATATATTCTTGTTTAGCACGATTTCACATATCATTTCAAGACTAATTGGCCCTATTTAAACTCCTGCAGTTTACTAAAAATCAATCATCGATAAAGAGGAAAGTTTTATTTTATGCATTATTAATACCACATCTATTTCATCTTCCATGCCACATGATTTAATCTTTAAAATATTCATTAACTAATTAGAGCCACTTCACTTTCTTCAACTTACCTTTGGTTTAGTATATTACTGATGTGGTTTGTTTGTTTGGTGCTTCTGTAGTGTAATTTATGTTCTTTCTTTGGCTAGTTTAGTAATAATGTCTTATTCATTAATATGTAAGTAATAACTATATTACAAATAGTGCAGGAAACTATGCATGTAGTGAAATAGTAGCTAAATAAAGAAATTAAGCATTTCTAAACTTGTCAGTGTTAGCAATAGTATTCTCATACACATTACCATTAGAATTTTTTTCATTTAATAATTTTTCTTCCATTGTCCCAGTTATTATATATTTCCTGTCATACAGATACTAATGAACTTTGACTATAATATAATGATATAACATAATTTACTATATATAATATTTGTTATATTTTTTTTTAGCGGGGAAACAATTTCTAGTAATCATCACTTGAAAAAACAAAATGTATATAATTAAAGTATTGAACATTTAAAAACATTCTGTGTGTCCGATTAGCCATAGCAGCATAAAGTGACGTTAAACGAAATAAACAAACAAAAACATTCTGTTACTCAAATGTTTTTTGAAAAGATGTTATTATTTTTTTACAGCTTCATTTTTTTGCAGCTCTTATTATTTTTCAATAAATGCAATTTTCAAATAATATCTGTTATATAAATTTTTAACTAAGAAATATTCTAATATTTATAATTTTAGTTAGTATTTGATTGATAAATACTTTCTCCAACCTAAACCTTTATAATAATAATGAATGATTTATTTTATTTTCACATTATTGTATTGTTTTTTATCTAATAATAAATGCTGAATTGATAGAATATGACATTTTTATGATTATTTTTCTTTTTCTCCAATTTGCCATAACAATTTAGAGGCCTAATTGCATTTAGAAAAAGTTTAAATTAAATTGGAAAATGGTTTGATATAAATAGAAAAAAGACTAGAAACATATAGAAAAGGGTGAAATATTAACGGAATAAGTTTAAAATAAAACTGAAAAGGATTAAACATAATTGGAAAATATTTAAGCATGAATGCGAAAGTTGAAATAACAATGGAAAATGATTAAATATAACTGTAAAAGATTAAATAAATGAGGAAATGATTAAACTATTCAGGAAAAGGTTTAAGTAAACTTGGAAAAGGTATAATAGATGATGTTATATTGTCTTCTAATTATTTTCCATAAAACCAACAGTTTTTGAACTTCATATTAGGCTTGAAATAATATCAAAATTATATGTATTTTTCCAGTTATATAAATCACAAATTTGTTATAGTGTGTCCCAGGTGTGGGGTAAAGTGTAACAGCCATGGGAGTACAGTATTACAACATGGGGTTCTCAATAACAGTAGACTAAACATACATTAAACAAAATAGAATAGAAAATGTTGTTAATAAATGTTTGGTAATCAACATTAAACATAAACAAATTTATAATATGAGAACATAATCTTTTTTTCTTTAATGTCATTAGCATTGTTTAGACCAATGTCCATCTTCCTTTTCCTACTCAGAAATATTTTCGATGTAACACATCAAGAAAAAAAAAATATAATCAAATTAAAAACAATATAATACATTACATTACACCATGCCCCACACCCTACTGTTTAAAACGAAAAATTCTTTAAAATTATATTGCTTAGAAATTGCTATAAACTTTTTTTACTTTTCAAACACCATCTAATTGAAGATTAAAGGGAACATATACTTACTCACCAGAAATCATTAGTTTCCCAACAAGAAACTTCACTACCAAATTTTTTCAGAAATTTTTTAACAAAAACATATATTTATTATTCTTTCGCTTATCCAGCAATTGGACATCCAATGACATTTGTTAAAGATGGGGACACATATCATTGACAAAATTGACAAACAAAGAGCCAAATTAAAAAAGGACAGTGCTAATGATAATGTTACGCTGTTCCTGTTGTTACATTGTACCTCATTTGACTCAACATTATTAAGGGTCATTCAAGGATGAGAAGTACCCAATTAATTTTTTTTTCTTGTCCTAAGGAACAATTATTTAAATTATTTTTTAAACAGCTGAAATGTCATGAGGAGAGTTATTTAGTATTCATAGATAGGAGTGTCTGTTAGATTATTCTGCCATTTTATGTTATCCATTTTTTTTTTGTTTTAATATTAGTCTTATTTTTAATAGATAAACACTTTCATAGGTGGTAGAAGGTTTTTTTTAACATGTTTTACCCACAGATCATGTTCCCTTATTTGTTATTTTATTTTAGAAATATAATGAAACACTTTATTCCTGATGTGTAAATCCATTATGGTTGTAAATTAAATTATGTTTATTTTATTTTTCAAGACACAAACATTTGCTCCAAGTGGACCAAAACCATTCGGCTCAACTGTGGCAAGTTTGCCTTCATCTGTATTTACTCCCTCCAGTGTCGCTCCACCGACTAGTGCGCCAGCAAATGTAGCTCCACCACCAGCCCCACCAAGCAGCGGTATAACTAAACCATATTCTGGTGAGTATTCCCATGACGAAAAAATTTATTCATCCAAATATATATTATAGGTAAATAACCTTTCACTTTTGCTGCTTTTGCAATGTAGAGGGCAAATAGCTTTCCATGTTTCCTGGCTCATCATCAGCTCCTTGCTCTCCTCTGTTGCAACATTCCTTGAAATCCTTAAAATATATATGATTATTGGTTTAAAATAAATCATTTTAGTAAAACTTATTTTACAAACTATTAAATATTTAGACTAACTGTTTCATAGCTAATTATGTATTCATTTTATCATTTCATATATCAATTTTATTCAAATTTTATATTCATATTTATATTAGAAATTATGTAACCATATAGAACTGAAATTTATTGCTAGAACCTATCGTTTAGGAGCTATATTGGTTTAAATGAAAAATTTCATGTTTGAAACCTCTTTGTATTTTCTCTCAACTTTTTATATTTCGAATAATCATTAATTGTTAATTTAATTATTAATTTAAGCAATTTGATAATTTTAATTCTTAAGCTCAAATTGATCAAAAGAAGTAAAAAGTTGGGAACGATTTTGAAATGTAATCAACAGTTGATTTGGATGTTGTACGAAGACTGATGGGTTCAAAAATCCAGCATACGAACCTATTGACAATGTATGGAATTAGACTATAGATAGACGTACCCATGATCTATTGTTTTTCCCAGTCAGGGAGAAATTGAGTTTTTTTTTTTTTTTTAATTGTGCGAATGTATTATCTATAAAAACATTATGAAATAGAATAGCATTTGATTTTTGACTGTAAATGTTTTACACGCTTTGGTTTAATTACTGCATTGATAACTGAATAAAATGCACCCAAAGTTGTAATTATAATAAGTAATATGTAAATAGCGTCACTTACTCCTATTTTTGACGATTACTGCTGTTTAGAAGATGAGTTTATAATTGGTTGCTAGGTATTATTTTAAATTAATATAATTCCTTGCATTTAGGTTTTCCAACTCCAAAACCAAACATCAATCTTTCTAGAGGTAACAATCAGATATGGCTGCATGTTCTATAAAACAGACAAAAAGCTTCAAATAAAGTCTATAAGGGCATTAATTTTGCTAAAGGCTAACTAAAGGGATCCTACAGATTCAGCACTATTTTGAGAGCTGGTCTATTGTCTTCACATTAGCTCCTAGTGTATCGATATCACAATAAATGTATAACTAACAATATTTTCCTTTTCTTTCTTTTTCAGCTTACAATTTTAATCCTAAACCAAGACCATTTTCCATTTCTCAAAATTAAGTGCTAATTTGTAGTAAATAAAAATGCTTAGTACAATTTTTTTTTCTTTTCTAGTATTATAATTGTGTTGCATAACCTTTTTCATGTCAAAGCTTTCTAAATTATTTATTTAGTTTATAGCTTTATTATTTATTTTCTTTAACTAATATTAATAAACTGCTTTTGCATGTTTCTTCTTCATGTTTGTTTCCACTAATCTTCTTCTGTTCATAATATTGCATGTTCGTTTATTTATATTGTAAAGAACCCTGTACTACTGTAATTTGGCCACCTTCCTCTTCCCATTCTGAGATCATGAAATCTGAAACTTCGAAAAGCTCTTTTGAAGAAAAACGGATGTCGATTTGTTCAGAGGAAGTTTGTTCTTTTTCAAGCAAAAAAAAAAATGTAAGTAGTTCAATATTAGAAGAGGATAGATGTCCTTCTCCAGTTCCTATGGAAGGTGCCCTAAATACAATGAAAAAAGGAACTGTCGAAAAAACTATAATAGAAGCTGGAGAAAGAGTTTTGAAAACCAGAAGGAGTGTAACCCCCCAACCTTCTGCCCAACATGCATCATTACGGCCATCATCTCCATGGGCTATGTCTTCTAGGCCAAAGACACCTGAGTTACTTGATATTTCTTCTAAACCCCATGATATACAGTCCCTACTCCCTCCTGCATGCGTCGTAAGACCCTTGACACCCCAACAAGTGGTTGTGTTTCCTCCAGAATGTCCTACTATTATGTATTCAAGATCCCCAACTCCACAACAAGATACAAAAAAAATTACAGATCGTTGTACAACATGTCCAAGTCCACTGAATGCTCTTGTTCTGTGCATAGATGGAAAGTCCACATGTAAAAAAACAGATAAGTCCAGCGAAAAGATTGAGGCTAGCCGATCATCTAAAGAACATTCTAAGAAAGAAAAGAGTAAAAAGGAACATAAAAGTGATAAAGAACATAAAATTGAAAAAGAACATAAAATTGAAAAAGAGCATAAAGCAGAAAGAGAACATAAAACTGAAAAAATACAGCAGAAAACAGAAAAACTACATAAAAACGAGTTTGCATCAGAAAATAGGAAAATGGAAATAAAAATAGATAGTGTAACAGTTGGAAAAGAGGAGACTTCTGAGGAGACTAATGTGTTGGAAAAAATGTTTTATTCAAAATCAGAAGTTGAGAAATTAATTCAAAACGAAGTATCTAAAGCCTTATTGGCAAAGGAAGAAATGATGACTCAGCCACCGAAAGAAAAAAAACCAGAACCTGTTTCTGTTCATGACCTACCAAAACCTATTACCCAAAGTGGTTGGATGACAAATGCCCTGACAACAGCATCAGAGCGTCCTTTCTCACCTGTACCTTTTCCAAAACCACTAGAACTTCCATCTGTTTCAACAAAGATCAAACCCATGGAACCAATGGATATAAAAAAGGACGATAAACCTGTGCCTCTGCCTAAAGAAACAAAACCATATTTTCCCCCTGAACCTCCACCACCAGAAAAAGAGAAGTTAGATGATCGAGTAGGAAGAGCCTTAAGGGAAGTTGGCTGCCCCTCTCCACTGACTGGTGCACTAACTGTTGCTCCAGAAAGACCTTACTCTCCTATTCCAACTTTCACCACTGTTAAACAGGTTTCAAAATCAAAAGACACTTTTAAACCCATCCCAGGGCCTAAAAAAGAGATGTCAATGGCATCCGCTTTGACCATCGCTCCATCTGTGCCGTTTACTGTACCTGGCCAAACTCCTATCCCAAAAACAATACCCACTGTCAGCATCAATGATGTTAACACGGGAAGTGCTTTTAAACCTGTTACTTCCAAAATATCTTCATTTAGCAGTACTGAAAAGAAATCTGTAAAGTCAGAAAAAAGTAGTGTATGTATGGCTTTAATAACAGAAGGAGGTAGGATAAAAGAAACTGTTAGGGTTTCACCTGTACCTCGTCCCATTATTGATTCATCAATAAAGCCTACCCCAGCATATATACCTCAACCAGTCAAACCCAAACAAGAAACTGTTTCTCAATCAAAAACTGAAAAACATGAAGAAAAGGTAGAAATTTTGCAAACGAAAGATTCTTCAAAAAGACCTGTGACTCCTTCAGGTCTTCACCCTCCTAGTTACTTACCATCTTATCAACAAAACATTGGAGAGATACCAGTAAGAAATCCTGCTGTTTCCCCAGTACCTCATCAAATAAAAGCACCTCAAGTAAACCCTACTCCGATGGAATATGCAAACGTTCCTAACCCTAAACAGGTAGCTCAGTACAAAGCAACTACTTACAGTGAAACTAAAACACATTCTGCACAAAAAAGCAGTGTTAAATCCACACATCTTCAAGGAACCCAGAAAGTAGATGCATTAAAATCACATAGGGAAGGTCTTTCTCCTCAAAGCTGGAAAGTAGAAAAATACAGACAAGTTCAAAATTTATCTCCTATCACTGTGAGATTGTCTTCACCCCGTCCACAATCACCACGACCTCCATCAGGAGAAACTTTGCAAGCTGCTGATGCAAAAGTTTTCATACATAAACCGCGCCCTTCTTCCCCTCTCCCTCCAATAGTTAAAGTAAATGTCAAATATCCTCCAATCACCACTTCAGGAACAACAATTGGCTCAGAGAAGTCAGCATTTTCAAAAGCAGGAAAAAATGGAGAGACTACCACCAGCTCAATTCATAAAAATACAATCGAATCTTGTCAGAAACAGTGCTCTGAATCCACTTGTAAAACTGGTTGTAAGAAAGTTGAAAAACCGACACCTTCTGTTGGACAGTATGAGTCATCAGGTCATAAAAGAGAGGATGTTCACCTCAGTTCCCAAAAGCAAGTTCAAATAGGGCAAGAAATCACTCAGGCCCAACAAAACAGGAAAGAGCAGGAAAAACATACCACTCAATCATCGGCCCACAAAGAGAAAGCTGTTTCAAGTAGTCAGAGAATGATTCATTCGGAACAAGGGCAACACCTTGTTTCTAGAGACCAAGGTCATAGTTGCAGCCAACAGATGGTATCAAAAGAAAAGGGCCTTTCGACAAGCCAACAAATGATTCATTCTGAACAAGGGCATTCTAAAACGCAACAAATGATGTATAGAGAACAGGGACATTTAAGTAGCCAACAAATGACACATATTGATCAAAAGTTAGAAACTCAAAAAGAACAAAAAATGAGTATGCAAAAAAAAGAAAGTCGAACTGAGCAACATACAGTACAATCAGCAGAAAAATCGTATGTATCTGAAATGACTTCCTCAAAAAAAGTACATGATGCTCCTGATTTAAAAAAAGATATTTCCTCTCATGGTATAACTAGTTTCAGAGCATACGGGGAAACAAGTCAAAAAACCTTTGGGCACCAAGGTTACGATACTTCCATTAAAGATACAGTTAATATTAAAAGTAATGAAAAATTCACTTCAAACAAAACTAATATTGTTTTGCCGGATAATAAAAATGCTATTAAGCCCATAGCTAGTGATCAATCCCCTCATCCTACTTTCCCATCCCTTCCTCAACTGAGTGATGTTGACCGGACCGCAGGTGCTGGTGGTGTTGGAGGCAGGACTGGAACTCTTGCAGGCTCCAGTGCTCCTAAGCGCGGCAGAGGAATACTTAATCCTAGCGTGGCTCCTGGTGCTCGCATACCACTTTGTGGACACTGCAATATGCAAATAAGGTATCTAGGTGTTGTCAGATCAGTGTCTGCTTGACTTTTTCGCACTTTACTAATTAAAATTAAAAACGACAGGTCTTTAATTCAATTGCAGCACTGCAGGATGTCTTGTGAATGTACAAAAATGCATGTGAAAATAATTTCTTTTATTTTTCACTAAAGTAATTTTTAATTGAACATTAAATGTACCTTCAAATAATCATGTGTTATTTTTTTTTTTTTTAAATGCAAATTTATGAACTGATTAAAGTTGATTATTTCCTCAATGATACAACTTTCAAAAAATTTTGTTTTCTTACTAATTAATAAAACTTTTTGCTTTAATACCAAAAATACCTTTAAACTACATTTTTTGTAAAAAAACAGCTCCTAGGTACTGCTCATATAAGTTTTTTTTTGTAAAATAGTCATTTATAACTAGATCTTGAATCAACTATTTATAAAATCATAGATTTCTATACAAAAAAACCAAAAAAAAAAACCAGTATATTTAACCCTTTAACAAGCAATGTATCCTGGATGATACTCACATTTAATGCGTTTTGCTCAATAAATGACGTAATGTCTGCATTACCATCTAATATCCTTTATTCAACCTTGAATTTCATGATACATGAATGAGGGTTAGTGTAGCTATAGCCTTTCAAAGAAAAAAAAATGTATCAAAAAATCCCCGGCTCACCCGTTAATATTAGACAATTAAAATTACACATTATGTTTTCTTGAAATA